>JAWNOS010000062.1:647500-1847500 GCA_035045845.1 Drosophila buzzatii | reverse complement strand
ATTTTGCAGGTTGTGATTCTCTGTCATGATCTCAATGTGCGTCTTCTTTAACGTTTCCTCCAGCGCGTGCACTGCTGCTCCCGTTGTCGACGCATCTGACTCAGCTCCGGCAGTGGACTGCTGCTCCTCATCCCCACCAGCAGTTGCTCCTTGTGCTCCTGCACTGGCCAGAACATCACCTTTCAATACATGCGTTATCTTCTCGTTACGTTGCATTAACCTATCAATAACCTGTACGATCTTCGCCACCGCACGCTTTGATACCTGGACACGATTCGCTAGCTTCTCGTCTAGCTCCTCCTTGTCCCATGTGGAGAGTTGGGTCAGAAACGAGGTTGTCACCTCGTTTTCATTCTTATTCTCCAGCTCATCAGCCGTTTCTGCATCGAATCGCTGCAGCAGCACCCTTATATCCTCATTCAGCTGATTCCAATACCTATTTACCACGTTCAGGACTGCATCATCCTGCGTTTGGCGCTTCTCCAGTTGCTCAATTCGATGCCGAAGCTCGGCCTCGCAGCGCATTCGCTGTTCAATTCTCTGGGCGAGTTTCTTATTTTGAAACTCCAATACCTTGATGTCCATCTCTTCCAATGTTGACACCGGCCCTATCAAATGGGGCTCGAAGTGCACTTTTTTGATGGGCGGTTGGCCAGCGGCTGCTGCAGCCACTAAACAGCTGCTGCCGCCGCTGCCGGTGCCGCTGGCATCGTCAGCGCTGCGTTTTGACATAATTTCTAAACTGAAACAACAATCAAATGAAGAAACGAAATGCATATAATTATTAATTTCAATTTTCTCTATTATTGATTTTCAAGTTTCGTGGCTGTGGCTGTACTCCATTTTGCTGTGTGTGCTACACGGCGGACGCTGCCAGCTGCAAAAATGCACACATATGTGAAATGGTTGGGCAGTTGGAGGGACAGACGGACTTGGTTACTTACCTAAATTTTCGTTTCTACACTTTTTAGCTTAACATTAATTAATAACTCAACAAAGCGGCAGAATTCTAAAGGAGTTTTCTACTAATTGCTAGCTGTGAAAGAGTTGCATTATAGACGATAGATTGTGGCGGCTTAGCGATAGCTTGTTCCGGATTTCAATAAGACAAAAGATCTAACAGTTACTAGTTCCAATTACATAAAAGTTGGCAGCACCAAAGAGTCTAATCGATGTTAATATTTAAATTAATCGATACCAATTTCGACTGTTAAATTGTAAATAATAATACAAAAGCCCAATTTTGATGATGACCTCTTAATGTATTTTATAGGTAGACGAAAGAGTTGAAAAAAAAAAAACACAAATACTCACACAAGAAAATAAAGATATACAGTAACATCACGAACAAGCAATATTGCTGCGCACAGCTTATTGGTCATAATGTGTATATTATATACAAGCAAGTCAAGAATCATGATGATATATAACCAGTACTCACCAGAATTAAAAAATCAGCTGTGATCAATTGAAGTTATTTAATATAATAGCACCACCAATTGTAATATCTCGTTTGAGCGTTACCATTTGAAGTTCAACAATTGACTATTAGGAATCCACGAAAAGGTCATATAATAATCCTTATCAGCATCTCAAGTCTAGCAGTCCTGTACAGCATAACTGATGATCCTACAAATGGCCCCATACTGAAAGTCCATTTCTGTGAAATTTGAGGCAAGGCCTTTGAGGATATGACAGAATTGTTCCAGCACAAGTTTAACATGATTACGAAGATCTCCTCAATGTATCTTGAGATTTGAAAATCTCGTAGTTCTCAAGGAATATTTGCGCAGTCAGACGAAGACATTCTTCTAAAAGCCATAATTTGCTAAGGTATTTTCACGCGAACAATATACCGATGAGCCCATATCTTGGGATTGTGTTCTCTGTTTTTGTATGCAAACTTGACGTTAATAAACAGCAACGTATCCCAGTTTATTTAGGATAGAGAAGCTCTGGTTCCATCTAATATATTAATTTTATATTTGTTAACACCGACATAGAAATCAATGTCGACTTGACAAAACGTAAATTTCTACATCGAGATCAGCTGAGTGTTATTGAAATATGAAATCGATTTATTGTAACCAGTCACACTACATCAAGCATATCGATACTTTTCAAACTACTTATCGATGCCTATTAATTTGCATGTTGGTCTAACTGGCAATAGTAATTTAGAAGCGATTAACTTATTTTCCAAGAATGTGAATTTTCAATTTATTAATCGTCTACAAGTAAATAATTTTGTATTGAACGGGAAATGCACATGTAATTTGAATTTGATTAAGTAGTGTTACATAGAGCACAATGAGACTGGTTACTGCTGCTCGCTCGCTCGATCGCTCGGAACAGGGGACTAGAATGATGTGTATTTAAGGGCCTGGCGCATAGTCATGCAATCGACCTCGTCAATTTTGCAGCTGTTCGCCTTGATGTTGATCTCCTCCTCCTGCATGACCTGAACATGCATGAGATAGCGCATCGATGCCTTGTTCTCGTTCAGCTTTTGGTTCAACTTGCAGACTGAGGCCTTCAGAGCCTGCAGCTCATTGTAAAGAGCATCCTGGACCATGTCACAGGTCAACTCCAGCCCTGGGCGATGAGCGCGATTACTTAGACGCGTCTGGCAAAGGGTTATGGCCCTTTGCTTGTCGTTCATCTCACGATCCAACTCGCTCATATTGCGTTGCACCTGATGGATATGATCCATGGTGTCCTTGTGCTTATTCTCCAGGCACTGCTTCACATGCTTTGTCTCCGCAATGCGACGCTCGAAGGCCTCATTGGTGCGATCCGTCTGGTTCTGCATATCCTCACAGACCTGCTTCAAGAGCAGATCTATGTAGGCACGCAACTGCCCGGCGGACACCAGAGCCTTGGCGTTGGCCTCCAGATTCTCATAGGTCTGCGCCTGCCACTCCGTTAATGAAAATTGGCTTGGAAAATGAAAATATGAAATACTTGAAATAACAAGTAAATATTCGTTCTAACTTACCAATGCTGCTTGGATAAATCCTGGCCCTTTCCAAGATCCTGTTGGAACTCCTTCAGTTTCAGATTCTTCTCGTCAATAGCCAGCGACTTGTCCTTGGCTGACAGATCCTGATCCAGCAGATACATGGCTGCACGCAGCTTGCGTATCTGCTCCTCTGCCTCCTTGAGCGCAGCGTCGGCCAGGCCCTGACAGCCTTTGATGACTTTCAGCTCGCGACGTAATGAGCGATCGACCTCATCGTCACACAGATCCACACCAATGCGTCCCTCGCGCAGGATCAGGCACTGCTTGCAAATAGCCAGCGACTTATCCTTGAGAAACTCAATGGCATTTAGCACACGATTGCGATACGTGTTGAGAGTCTCGTCTTCCAGCATAGCCGTCTTCTTCTGACGGTTAAGTTCGTCAACCAGAAAACGAATCTCGCTGGTGCGCTCACGCATATGATGCTCCACCTCACGCTGCCAATTCTTGGTGGTGTCCTTTGTCTCATCGACTACGCGACGTGACTCCCTACATAGGAATAAAGGGCCATGCACTTGGACTGGACTTGGGTCTGCTGATCGTTGGTGTACTTACTCGACAATGCGTTCGGCTAGCTTCTCCTGGTCGCAAGTGATGCGGAACTTCATCTTGTTGTTGTAGTCCCAATCCTCCTCGGAGTACCTGGGCGGGCACTTGGCCACCGGACCCAGATGCTTGCCTGCCAGCTGCAGGCCCGTGATGCGACGCGCCTTGAGGTTCGGCAACATGATGGAGCACTGTCTCACAATCTCGTAACTCAATGTAAACTTTAGATTGGTTTAATATAAAATATATTTATATTATATTGCGTAAGATTTAATCAAATGAGGAAATTAACTGTTACGTATGCAATTCTGTATACACATGTACACTGCTCAAAGATGTGTGAGAATTTCTATAAATGTGTTTTTTTTTTCAATTTGAGGAAGTCCTGGCACACTTTGCTTTCGATTGAGCTTGGGGAATTGAGTACCTGACGACCTGGCTGGCTGACTCCGAATCTGTGACTACTACTACTGGGCTGCAGCTGCAGCTTCTCCAGCTCGAGGGTTAGTTTAATCGATTCATGCTAGGGAATTCAGCCGTTGCCTAGCGGTATTTATTATTTTTATGTTGGTATGCTCGATGTGGACCTCTGTGTGTGTGGTAGCCAGGGCAGCTGTGTATACGTGTGGGACGTGTGTCAGTGTGTGGATTACCTTGTGTATGTCACCTGGCAATCCAATTGAGCACAAACGCAACCCAGGCCTAGGCCCAGGCAGGTGAACTTCTTTCTGCTGACTTCGGTGGCAGGCGCGACTCGTCCTTGCGGTTTTCGCCTGGCTGCTTAAAAATAGCTATGCCTGACTTTCAAGCAGCTCCCTCGATCGATTTATGTTTAACATACTTTCGCTTTTTTACCTTTTTTTGGAATTGTTTTTCCTTTTTTATTTGGCAATTGTGCAAAACTTTTTTTTGCCATTTACTTATGCTAATCAACGCCCCAGCTGCGTGACTGACGGCCTGATCGATTGGCGTGAGGGGGAGTTGGATGGGTAGGCGTGGCACTAAGGTATGTAGCGTTTTCATTAGTATAAGACGCAATACATATGTGTGGCTGTTATGTGTCATTGATTTAAGAGTCGCTGAACAAACGCAATATAATTGAAGTTTTGAAGGAGAAATTTGGCTAGAAAATATACAACGCAATAATATAGCGAAGCTTGTATAGGGCTTCTCAAAGAGTAGACTTCGGCTAGTAGTTTTTTAAATTATAGATATGTATATGTAAATTTTTACTCATATTTAATACCATTTTCTACATATAATGTGCAGTATATGAGGCTGCTGTGCAGCATAGTCTGACGGGTATGGGAGGCCCAATTTAATACTGAGAAATTGTTCTGATTACAGACTTCACTTGATTATGATATAGAGCTGATAGATTTGCAACCAAGCAGCAAGCTTCCCATTATATATAATAACATAATTATTATATTTATATTATGCATATTTTTATATATGCAATTAAGTTGACAATTTCAGATTTTTTGTAAAATTTAGTTTGAATTTATTACGATATACATTTGTTGTTGTTGCCATCATACATATATGCATGCATATACATATGTCTTTATATGTATGTGTGTAGTTGATGTATATTTATATTATGCACTGCACTTAAACCTTAATGATAATAGAAATGTACAATTTAATTAACTAGGATCTGTTGATGTTTGTTGTTGCATTATTAGTTGTCAGTGTTTTGTTAATATAATTTATTTTCATTTTAACCGAGCTGCCTCTGCTCTCTGTATTTCTTTTTGGCTTTTGTAGATCCATCCATTCGCTCATTTTCGACCCCGTGATGCTTCTTTCGCTATGGCCTTGAAGTTTTTTAGAACTGGTTCGCTCTCGTGTGTCGTTCGGACTTAGTAATTAAACTCTCTTAATGTCTGCCACTTACAAAATAACTGCTATTATTATGATAGGGTTGCCAGTGTGATCGCGTGTTAGGCGCAATTTTTTTTAATGATTTATTAACAGTGAACTTGTATTTGTATTTTTAGTTTTCTTTGTTTCATATAATGCTTTTTTGTTTTCCTAATATGCGCTCAGCCAAAACGTTTTAATTTGGTTTCTTTTAATTATTAGCTCTGTGAACTGTACAAATGGCTAATTATTATAAATGTCACATGCAGATCGTAACTCTAGAATTTATTTGTAAATTGTTTTGTGTTTTTATTTCAACTAGATTTTTCTTTAGGCATATTCTTTTCAGTGGACCTGGTTGTTTTTTCATCAATGTATTGCTGGGCTTTTCAATTCAATTGGTTATTTTGGCTATCTACGAATACAAACGGTAACTGTTTTTTTTTTTTGTTATTTTAATATTTTTTTTTAAATTCATTTATTTGCTTTTTGTTGTTTTTATTGTTTTGTAATTTGTTGCTAGTTTCTTGTTGTTTACTTTTTTGTGTGTAGGCAGTGTTTTTCCCTTTTCTTCTTCTTTTTTTTTTTATTAATATTTGTGTTGGATCTACTTCAATTAGTTTTTTGTTTATACAAATTTTACTTAAATTTTAGCACAATGTTTTTTTTTTATACTTTTTGTTTTGCTTCCTACTACAACAAAGAAAAATAAGACATTTCTTATTCAATTTTTAACTTCATTTCAATTTGTTATTGTAGCATAAAATAAAAAAAAATTATAATGATAAATTACATAAGAAATTAATAAACCGTAAACAATGAACAAATAAAATTTTACAATTCAAAAATATATGTATTTATATATTTTTATTAATATTATGTTTCCCTTCCACGTTTTTGTTGCTTCTCTTTGCTTTTGTTTCCCTTATTATTTAATTTAATTTATTATTTAATTTGTATTATGATTTAGTTGGTTTTTGCTGTTTCTTTTCTTTTTCCTTCCTTTTCATTTTTTAACAAAAATAATTGCTTTTGAGGTATTTTCATATTTTTTGTTTTGTTTATATAAATATGTTTTTGTTTTTATACATTATAAGTATTTAGTTTTTAGTCGTTCTCGTTTTCAATAGTTTTTTGTTTTTGTAGTTGTCTTGTCTTTTTTTCAAACAATTCAAAGCACCATTTGATTATATTCGACATTGTGTTTTTATTTATTTTTTTCCATTTTTTCTTTTTTTTTTTTTTACTTTTATAAATTTTTGCAAATATCAATATTTGTTTAAAAAAATAAAAACAACTCAAACAAAATATAATCAAAGTACATAAACATCTATTATAATATTTTTGTTTTTCTATTTTGTTTTCTATTCCTTTTGTTTTATATTTGTGTATATTTTATTTCTTATTGTTGTTGTGGCAGCGTTTAGCTTCTCAGTTCACATATAATGTTGTTGAAGTAAATATTTATAGCATCGTTTATGTCAACTTGTTAATGCATCGACTTTTCAGTTAGTTGTTGTTTTAGTCATGTTTTAAGAAATGCCTTATTTTAGTTATGTAAACGTTCGAACAACTGAACTGCTTAAGTGAAAATAATAATTGAATAATTGTAATAATAGAAAGTTGCAGCAACCGAAAGCGAGTTTTTATCTTTAGGACAAACTATTAAATAAATAGAAAATCAAAAATAGATATAAATATATATTGGCTACGACTTTCACGCTGGAAACCTTTGCATTTAGCATCATATATTCAGTTTTTATTATCATTAATAGATATCATTAATATTAATATTAATATTATGTTCGTACTTTTTTTTTGTGGTTGTATGGTGTTTGCTTTTAGTTGCTGTCGCTGTTGTTGTTGTTTTTGATGTCCTATACACTAATTGCTCACTATACACAAAAAGGTTCATTCAAAAAAATGCTAAATGGCTAAAAAAGAATTTAAAGCTCGCGTCTAAACAGAAAATGATTATTAGGTATAGTTAAGACAAATAATAATAGAACTCGAAACGGGGAGTTTTCAAAACGAGCTCAATTAAACAACATAATTGTAATAACAGTTATACTTGTTGTTGCTGTTGTTGTTGTGAAGTATATATGTTTTCGTATCTAAATCATTTGTATGTTTTGTATGCGTTGTGTATACATGTATATATATGTATGTAAAAAAAAATCAAAAAAGTTTGAAGTGTACATTTGAACTAAATTGTGTAAACCTTTACCTATATAAGCATAAAACATAATCAGTAATTGATAAATATTTATACACGATCCTGAACTCGCTCCAGCTAGCTAACTCTCAAGCTGCTCACAATCTATACTCATACATGTACATATGTATATATACATGCATATTTATTGTATATAGTGGGCTATAGCAATAGCATTTGTTATGTTATAGTTATATAGTATATATGTTTTCTGTGTATGTCTCTAATTTTAGTATTTATGTATATCCAAACAAGTAGGGATCTCTCGCTCTCGCTCTCCCTCTTCCTCTTCCTCTCATACTCTCTGTGTCAATCTCTCATAACAAAAACAATTTCCGCCCTTCCTTCAACTTCGTCCCTTCTTCTTCCTCATCCTAATCTGTACGTCAATATAGTAGTAAGCTTTAGACCATTGGCAGTCCCTGCTGCACATCCATCATCTCATCCTGCGCTGGCGATGGGCGTGGCGCAAACGTTTGCATATGATGCGGATGCGGATGCTGGTGCTGAAGCGAAGGTGGAGTGGCACGGGCATATATCGTTGAGCGCTGCATGGGCGGCACATTGGGAGGTACATTCGCATTGGCGGACGGGAACTGTAGCCGAAAGTTACTATCCGTAAGCTGATGCTGTCGAAGCATGCGTCTTGGTGAGCGTGCCGGCATGCGATTGGCCCGATGCATATCCTCTAGTATCGATGGCGCTACGTAGGTGAAACCCTGCAAAAGGTAAACAATAAAGATGTCAATAAAGATGTTTGCATTTGCCATTTTGTCGCTGTTTCTCTCTGTCACGCCATTTGTCTCCCCCCTTTGATTGATCGACAATGAATTGGGAGCACGCCTGGCTGTTAGTGGGTTACCCTGGCGCATACTAATGCCCAGTCATATGGTCAGCAGGAATTATGCAAGCCAGTGGACTGACCCAACTGCCTATGTAACACATTTTGCATAATTTTGGTTTGCAGCCAGCGTGAGAGACACTAATTAAATTTTGACGAAATCCAAAACGCAAAAGATATATAATAAGTCAAAATAAAATAAGGCAACAACAATCTACAAATGCAATAAAATAATTAAACATGCCGCCGGCTCGCGTGTAAATTCATCCGGCACGCCACAGAGGCTGCACAGCGCGTCGACGCGCTGGATTCAAACTGTACGTGAGCGCAATAATATAATTGAAAACCTCGATTTGGGAGTTGATCATATCACCTTATGGCGTGTTGACCCACTAAAATTGTGGGCGAGCTACGAGAAAGTTTCAACCATTACAATAATTGGGTTCTAAGTGTGGAAAGAATTTTCCAATTAGCAACTGCTCGCCACAGTTTGTAAGCAACTGCGGCGAGAAATATGATCACAACTGCTGACTGTCTAAATGGCATTGCAGCGAGCTCTACTTTTTATTGCCATGAAAATGGCTTTTAAAAGTTACAGCATTGCGTGCATTACTTTAAACAATTAAACCGCCCTAAACAATAATAAAACACAAAACAAACAAAAAGCAAGCGTAACGAATTTTATAAACAAATAGCAGCTGAGTAGCTCTGAGTAGAGTAGATGAGCAGCAGTTTTGGTTGCTCACAGCTGCAATTAGCTGCTCCGTGGCCAAAGAGAGCAGCAACAACAACAGTTAAAGCAACTCTCTGCATCTGAGGCCAGGGCCACTTCGTCGTCACGTTCGTTGGCCAGTCGCAAAGAAACGCTCAAACTGAGCGCACGACGACCGAGCCGAAGTAGCAGCGGCAGCAGCAACAACAATAACAGCAGAGCTCAAACCAACTTTCGTGTCTTATTTAAAAAAAAAAAAACATTTTTTAAGCGCACTGTTTAACATAGCGCTGCCTCGCCTCTTTCTCTGCTTCTCACTTGCAAGTTTTTTTATAAGGCGTTGTCGTGACGTCTGGAGAAAGGCTTAGGCTCGAATTTGCACAAGAAAGACGAAAAAAAAAAAAAACAACTTAAAAACTCCACGTTTAGTTTCACTATGCAAACACATTGACATTAATTCTTGGACTCGAACGAGCTGCACGGGTCGCATCATTTGTTTTTCAGGGCTATCGGGTTCGGTGAGACAAACGCGCCGGAGCCCAAATATCAAACCAGTTCAAGTGCTTGCAGTTACAGCAAAAGCAAAAACAAGAAAAGCAAAAGCAGAAGCAGCAGCAGCAGCAACAGCTAAGCTAGCGATAGAGAGGGAGAGCGAGCGAGAAGCAGGCGCACGTGCAGAAAGCGAGAGCGCAGCTGCGTTAGCGTCAGCGTCGCATGCTTATAATTGGGACAAGAACTGTTTTTGGCAACAGCGCAGCAGCAGCAGCAGACGTCAATCAATGCTTGTCAAACTGTAAGGGCTGGCGACAAACGGTGCGCGTGGAAATGCTGTAAAACTGTGAAATTGCATAATTTTAAAAATTATAAAAAAAAATCGAAAAAACGAAGAAGAAAAACCCAAACCAATTGCCAACTAACAACAATGTGCAAGAAATCTGTAATAAAAATTGGCAAACAGTTGAATTGTGTGAAAACAGTAAAAGCAGCAGCAACAAATTACGACTTGCCACAAAAATAAAAGCGCAGCATTGTTCGCCAGCAACTATAACAACAAAACAACAACAATAACAACTATACATAAGAAGACTTTGTTTTGTAAAAATGTCCAAACTGTTGAAAATCAATTCACTCTCGTTACTGCTGCTGATGGCGGCTGCGCTGCCCCCACAGCACCAGCAGCAACAACAACTGCAACTTCAGCAACAACAACTGCCAGTAACAGTTGCTGCAATGAGCAGCACAGCAAAAACAACAATACTTTTAAATGCAACTGACAGCGCTGCCACTTTCATCGATAGCAACTACAGCAGCACTAGCAGCAGCAATAACAACAACATAAACAGCAACGAAGCTTCCACCGCCATTTATGAGCAACAGCAACAGCAACAACAACAACAACAACAGCAACCAGTGCAATATGCGCAAATAACGGCATTAGATAAAGAAGTAGGTATGCAAACGGTATCTATTAGCAGTGACAACAATAACAACAACAACAACAACGACTACAAAGGCAGCCTATCAGCTCTTGGACGTACTTCACATACTCTTACTAGAAGAAAGCATGATTAAATTATACATGACGATGGTTTGTTATATATCTACATATATATAAAAAAAAAAAATAGTAATGCTTGACTTTATTTCACTGCAATTAAGTCTTGATATTTAGGCTATTTCTATGCGATTCACAAGAATTGCTCAAATTGTTGAACTGACCTACGTTTCTATGTTTGATATTTCTCTCTATTCCCTCTTTACTACTCTCTATTCTATTTACTACTCAAGGCGTTGCGGCGCCTCTCTACGTGATTTTCAAAAATCTGAAATGAAGTGAGAGTAATTCAGCAAACGTCAACGAATGAGCGAGAAATATATGTAGAAAAAATAGAGAAAGTCAATAGAGTTTTATGCTCTTGAGAGCAACATAAAGTCGACTAGAATTAGTTTACTTGCTATTCAAGTGAAATTTTCAACATGAATTACTTGGATAACCGTAGGCCAAGTTTTTCGGGCCTCTGTGCAAGGCGAGTCTCTCGTAAAATGCGTTGTTATACGGAACACAGTAGTAGTCAATAAACCAACCGAACGAAAACAAACAGTGGGGCAAGTGCTTAAATTGCAAATTAGCCGAGCCACAATAAAAACAACAACCAAATACGACAAGGTTTATGATTGAGGGCGGAGGGAAGGGCAACAAATTGTCGGTACGTTAACGTTTTTTATTTATTTTTTTGGGTGGTCATTTCAAGTGTGTGAAAGTGAAATTTATTACACCTGATTTTGAAAACGAACGAATTTAGAGCTAGACGTGGAGCAGCAGCCTACAAATGCAATGGCCGGTTTTGACTGTCTTGAGTCTGGGTTGAGTAATTGCCGGAGCAGGCGAGATAGCTAATTAAAATTATCTTTCTTGTCTCTTATACAAATCTCGATTTTTCTCACCAATTACTCTCTTACGTCTAGTTGAGCGCCTAATCAAGCAGTGGGCGCCAATCGTATGGCTAGCGCCAGAGGAAAAATTCATGCCACTGGGCGTGGAGGAGTTTCTGCAGCATGTTCATCCCATGGACAAGGAACGCAGCTTTACGCCTGGCATGCCTTTTAGTGAATACTCCACAAAATCTCACCTGGTGACTAACAGCGAGATGGAGGATTTGTTGAAGAACGAGCAATCGTTCATCTATGGCCGCAATCCCAATGAGGCGCCCGTGCCCATCTATGGCGTGGTCACGTTGTGTCCACAACCGCCCAAAAGAGAGCCAGAAACAGTGCCAATGCAACCTTTGGCCAGCACACGAGGTCCCTATATCCCTGTGTCCATTGATCCGCTGGAGGAACGCAATGAGACAATACGACGCTCGTCGCGTCTATTTCCGCTGTTCCAGCGCGTAAAACGAGAGGCACCTAGCATGCCAGACTACAGTGCAAGGTATGATTACGACTTGATGGAACAGACCAAGTTAACCGGTGAAGCTATACCAATGATCCCGATGGTGGAGCATCAGAAACAACAACAGCAGCAACAGCAACAGCAACTACAGCAACCTGAGGCCGAGCTGGACAATGGGCTGCCAGTGAACAACTTTATAGCCAATCTGGCAGACAATGTGAAATTCAGTGGAGGCGTCGATCTGGATGACAATATGGAGGACAACAACATAGGCGATTCGCAGTCACAAACCACGAAGAGAATCAAAGGACAGCTGCCTAGTTTCCATGTAACTTACTGGATGTTCTACCCATACAGTCAGGGCAAGACAATGTGTACGCTAAGCCTGGGACCTCTGGGCAGTATTCCGTTTCCAGCTGTCTATGGCTACTGCCTCGGCCGTCGTCGCGACATTGGCAGCCATGTGGGTGACTGGGAGCACATGACATTGTACTTTAATGGCGATTCTGAGCCACAGGCCATGTATGTCTCTGCTCACGATGCGGGCGCCTACTACAGCTACAGTCATCTGACAGGCGCCTTCGAGTTCCGACGCCAAGAGACGCGCAAAGGCATTCTACAGCGTCCCAATTTTCCCAAGACCGTGACTACATTTAATAATCATCCCGTGCTCTTCGCTGCCAAGGGCTCCCATGGTCTGTGGACGGCGCCCGGCAAGCATCGATTCGTTAAAGTCGCTCGGCTGTACGACATCAATGGCTTTGGCACGCCATGGAACACTTGGAAGGCCGTCGACATAAGCTATAAGAATTTGCGCTCGCATGGTATGTAATAACTAACAACTTTGGAATTGGAATCTAATCTAATATATTTATAAAGGTCGCGCTTTGGTCCCCGATTGGCTAACCTATCGCGGCAAATGGGGCAATCCCAAGAGCAAGTGTCATCCCTTTCGCCGCATCGGGCTCAACTTCTGCGAGTTTACAGATGGCCCCACGGGCATACCACTGAAGGAGCCGCACTTTCAATGCGGTGTCGACTATCGCTGATTGAATTTGTCACGAATAGTATTAAGATTATCTTTAGAGAAATATTTATTGTAAAACTTCCAATCCCCTTCCTAATCCAAAATACATTAAAGATGGCCTGAGAAACGTGATTAATCTTTGTCTTCTATAAGTACGACTATGTGGGTCTGAGTATTTCAAAGTTAGCTATTATAAAAGACTCTTATCTATGAGGGTCTCAAAAGGTTTACATAACTTTGTATATACCTACATACAACTCTATAATTAAACTCCTAATCGTTCATAATTTGAAACACATAGAAAGTATAGGTAAAGTTGTCGAAGTTTGATTAACACTTACTTGAAAAATTAAATTGACACTTTCGCTGAGCGTTGTGTCATCCGGTGAATCCACGGGAACTTGTCGTGTGAATCTCGTATCGAATTGGGAGACATCATCCTCACTTCGCTGTTTAGATTGAATGGGAAAACTCTAGAGTTAATTGTTCAGCATTGATATCGAATTGAGACTTTACCAGCAGCGGCTTAATTGGTGGTTCTAGACGTCGGGCCACTACATCGTTCCAGTTGACATGTTTAAAGAATGGATGTGACTGCACTGCTGCCGCATCCTCGGGTCCGCTGCCGAGACGCTGTGGCTCTTGTCGCTTCATCAGCCGTCGCACCAAATCTCTGGCTTCGGGTGTGAGGTAGGCTGGCAGATTAAGCTTGCCTTTAAGTATGGTCTCAATAGTTTTCTTGCGGGTCTCAGCGGTAAAGGGCGGCTGTAATACGAATCACATTAGTTATTAGTATAAATTAGCTTTACTTTAAGATTATAAATTACTAATTTATGATACTTACAACACCCGTAAGCATATCATACATAAGTGCGCCCAGGGACCACCAATCGACTGCTTTGCCATGGCCACTTCTGGTTAAAATTTCGGGTGCCCTGTTAAGCAAAAGAATTTCAGTTTCAATTACAGATGTGCACAGGCTTAATAATAATTAATTAATTGACGGGCGTGCACGCACATGTACTCAATTGTGCCGCAGAAGGTGTGGGTGACAATACCCTCTTGTATGTGCTCCTTGCACAGACCAAAATCTGTTAACTTCACGTGTCCCTGTGCGTCCAACAAAATGTTCTCCGGCTTTAAATCTCGATAAATGATGCCCAGAGTGTGTAAATGGCCCAAAGCCAAAATGATTTCGCTCAAATAAAAACTGAAAGTAAATGTTTGATTAGTATTTAATTTGAACTACAAATTGATTTGAATACCATGTGGTGTCCTCCAGAAAGATGCCCTCGCGTTCCAAATGCATAAACAATTCCCCACCGCTCAAATACTCGAGTATCAGATATAATTTGCCGTCTGTTTGAAAAGCATATACTAATTCCACGATAAACGGATGCTGTGAAGGTAGAAAAAAATAATGTAAGCAACAATAGTACAGGAAGGTCAAGTTCGATCAATTTGAATAGAATTCTCACTGTTAATAGCAGAATGTAAATGGGCTCAACACTTCCATAGTTAGCAGATCATTTTCTGACTGCTATACCTGAACATAGCGTTTCCTCTTACCTTGACAGCCTCGAGTATATTGCGCTCGGCTCGCGTGTGCGCCGTGTCCTTTTGATTAGTCACAATGGATGCCTTTTTAAGCACCTTCATGGCAAAATATTTGTTAGCATCTCGTCCAGCGGTCTTGCGCACCTGTTGACCGAAAGAAGATAAGATGTGAAAAGGTTTCGAATAGACTTTTAGCAACATACCTGAAATACTTTGCCGTAGCCACCTTTGCCCAGCACTTTCTTGAGCTCGAAATCCTTCGGGCCCAATTTAATTTTGCCCGGATTGACATTCTCCTCAGAGAGCTGTATGGTTTCCTGGCCTTCATTGCTGTTCAGCGATAAATAAAGAGACAGCGCGGGGGACGAAATGGAGAGAGGAGAAAATTTACAGACTCGATTAGTTTAGTAAATGTGTTTTAGTTTAGTGTGCATTGCTGCTAGCGTGGGAAATGGACAACCCACGCGTTCTATAAATAAAAATCGTTGGCAAACACGCGCCAATTGGCGCCCCCCAAATCCCATGGTAGTACCCAACCCCTCCCAGCATGGCCAACTACCAGCTCACTCCATCAACATATCAAGTGTTTGTACACTGACTAGCTGGCGGGCTGCAAGGCTGGCATATTGCCCATTAGATGAGCCAACAACAGCTTGTTGGTTGGTAGTCAATTGCCTGTTGTAAACACTTCTGCCACATGACAAAGCCAGCCGCGTTATCAGTCGCAGTCGCGTCAGGTGTGTCTTCAGTCCCGATCATAATACGAGTGCGTGTGTGGCAATTAATACATTGCCCAGCCTAAGCCGATTATCATCCAGTCGATACTCGGGAATGGGTATTCCCCCAACCCCTTTACATTTACTCGGCTGTCGTTTTCAGAAGAGAATTGCGTCGCGTATCGAAATCACAGTCCCATCTCTATCAACGGACATAACTTTCGAATTACTCACTCTTGGTGTAGATTTATGCTCAATTCCGGTTCTAGATCGACCTGCAAAACAAAGAGAGAGAGAGAGAGAGAGAGAGATGAAGATAAGAGCAGAATACACAACATGCAAATGAGTCAGAAACATGTAAAAATTTGAACGATTAGTCAATAGTTTCTAGCAAATGCCCACAATGTAAATAGATTTAAGAAACGCAGTCTATGGACAGAGATAAATAAATAATATAGACAATCAACAGGTAAATTAAAAATAAAGCAACACAGATTTTTATACTAGAAGCTTTAATATAGTAACTAGGCTAGCAGTAGACCCTTTAAAGTTTCGTTTTTTACAATTCCGACTAAAACAAATATGTGTTTTACATATTAGAGCTCTCTTATGAGATCATTCTCAATTTACACTTAAGAGCAACAGCATGAGTTAAGCTTTAAGGCTCTTAGGATTTGGGTAAATGATCTTTAATGAAAGTTGCGTCTACCTGAAACTGGGCGAAGTGTCTTAATGACAGAGACAAATTGTGATGCGCTCTTTGTTCAGAGAAAGTGTTTTGGGGCAGAGAAATCGTTAATCGCGGCAACGCCGACGCAGAACGAGGCGTATAAAAATTCCGTTTAGCCTCGGGTGTTGCGTTCGCTGTAGATCGGCAACATATACAAGAGTCAATATATATATATATATATGAGTAGATATATTATAAATGTATATAAAGCCAGACACTTCTCCACACACACGCACACCTTTTCTTTAATGACAAACTATAATTAGAACTCGGAATAATGCCAAATACTCTGCCGGCTATTCAGCGGCCGCGGATGCTGCCGAGACATTTGTTTCTCCGTTTAGGGGCGAGATTTGGAGACTTGTTAGGCAGCATCTCTGTTTGGAAGCACAGGGGAACTTGTCATTATATGTAATCTATATATATATGCCAGTGTTGCAAGCAAATTCATTTTACTGAAACGACAACTGGTTCAAGCTTAGCAACGCTGGCGCCGAATTTCAATTAACAAATCAATCATAATTTCTAATGTCCACATTTCGAGGGCGTACGCCTGTTCAGCAGTTACAAGTACTTATGACAATTGTGACAAGAGGCAAATATTGAAGCAAGTTGAAGACTAGCTGATACCCTAGCAAGAGCACGAATTAAGGGACATTATCAGTACGTTTATGGCAACCTCTGTCTGCTATATATATTTGAAAACAAAAAAGCTAATAATATCCACCATAAATAATATTCAATGGGTATATAACAAGTTTCCCAATTGCATTTTGAATTGATACGAACAAAATAAATAGAGCTGCACACGCGGACGATCGACACGATTCCATCAGTTTTCTTCGTTTTTTTTGTTTCCTCTACTGTTTTTGATTATTTGCGCCTTATCAGCAAAGTACAATGCCGTTTTTTTAGTTTTTTTTTCTTTTTCGTTTTCCAATTCTGTTTTATACTCTGATAAGATTTTTCGTTCCAATTTTAAGTGGGAGTTTAGCTTACAGCGAAGAGAGAACGAATGAGTCAAGGGACAGCGTCAAATTAACACATGAAACATGTATGGCGAAAACGACGTTCTTTTGACAAACAAAACAATGTCAAAGTTTACTCTACTTAATCAAATCAAGATTTCACAAACTGTACAAAACCCTTTTATATAACAATTTAATAGATCTGGTTTAGAAATGATCCCATTACGAGGCGAATTATCTCATAATGTCAACTCAAGGTAGGTAAGAGCATCTAATCTTCGGCAAATAAAAGATAACTGCTCTTTCCTGCCCGACTGACATATAGAAATATATATGTATCTATAATATGAATATAATTTCCTGGAATTTGCGTACTCAATGTCCCTTGTTCTATTACCAAAACAAAAGGTGCAACTGGTACGATTGATACTCGTTAATGGCTGCCTATCTCTCTGTGTGTGTGAGTGAGTAATTGACACTGATTATTTGATGAAGGACATTTGTGTATAGTTCGATTCGATTGCCCAATATTGCAATCAACTTTAGCGATAATTACAAAGAATATTGGAAAACATTGCTGACTCCGCGCTTTGTAGCTGAGGTGGACTTTTGCGCAGCAGATAAGACGCAGAGTTCAGTGCCCAAAACAGAGAAAATATTTCATTTTTGTGTTCTTTGTGTGCAGGGAAAGGGAACCCAGACAAAGCGAAGAAGGTAAACAAAGAGGAAAATCGTGCGTGTAGCACTTGTATGGGCGGGCATAGGCAACAGCAATGAGGGTGGGCAAGGGCATCAGGGTGCAGGGTGGAATGGTAGCTTGATGGTACTGCGTAGTTAATTCTGTCACTCACATCATCCAGCTCGATCCTGTCGTCGTCTGAGTCTCGTGCTTTGTCATCCTCGTGCAGCTCGAGATCGAAGAGTTCACTTGTATCACTTACGTCCGCCATTTGTCGTTGTGTTTGTCGTAACGCTGACGCACACGCACACACACACACGAACGCACACAAGCACAAACACAGGCAAACACTATGGTTGTGCCTTTTTTTTTTTTTTTTGCTTTTACGTTTGCAAATGAATTTGTTGTTGCTTCTGCTGCTGCTCAACAATACGGAAACAGACCAGCGCAGCGGCGACAGGAAAGGAAACTACTCGAGATGCACTTTCTTGTCAATGCTTTGATATTAATTTTGGCTGACTCGCACTGGGGCGATGTGGCCCGAATTTATTTATTAGTTAATAGAATATGAATGGAAACTAAGGCGCAGCAGTAGCAACAGCAGCAGCAGAAGCAGAGCGCCAATGCCACAGCCACACAATGCCAATACACACGCACGTACACGCACACGCACACACAGAGACGTTTACGCGACCATGAGACGCATATAGAGGCGCACGTAAGTTGCTGCCAGACGCTAGCCCACACGCGCGCTCACGTATAAATGTTGAAATTAAATTACATGTAATTTAATAACAATTAAAATGCACTTTTTCTTTGTTTGCAGCTAGAACACGAGGTAAGTTGGGACAGCGATTGCACTATTTGCGTCAATCGATACTTGACAAGCATCATAACAGCACTATCGATGCCTGTAAATTAATTGTTTCGATACCATTCGTATCTTTGCGATGAATAGATACATCGATACATTCAGGCTGGCACGCTAGCAAAACAAAGCTGGAAAATCATTTCCAATTTTCAATTGCAATTTGTAATCAAAAAATAATGTGCACTGGTGGTTCGCCCAGCAGCAATGGCTCGCAAGCTGAAGAGAGCAGCGAAAATGATAACCAACAACAAGAACAACCAGCCATGGAACAACAGCCAGAACAAATTCAGCGTACTGCCATTGTATCGTGCACACCAGAAGAAGTTCTCGCCGATTATGGTGAAAATATAAAGTTGCTTACTTTAAACTCTCAAGTTGCCGAGCTGCTCACCATCATACGAGACAAGTAAGTACATGCTCAATTGAGTAGGAACTCTATCACTCATTATACACATTATACACAGGAATACCTCTCGAAGCGACTTCAAATTTTATGCAGACCGGCTAATTCGGCTAGTTATCGAGGAATCTCTCAATCAGTTGCCGTACACTGATTGTGACGTTGAAACACCAACGGGTGCCATCTATGAGGGTCTGAAATATCGCTCTGGCAACTGTGGTGTGTCCATCATACGTTCTGGCGAGGCCATGGAACAAGGACTACGCGATTGCTGTCGTTCGATACGAATAGGAAAAATCTTGGTCGAATCCGATGCCAATACACATGAGGCTCGCGTCGTATATGCACGTTTTCCCGATGACATTGGCAGCCGCCAGGTGCTTCTCATGTATCCCATTATGTCCACAGGCAACACTGTACTGAAGGCTGTAAACGTCCTGCGAGAGCACGGTGTCCCAGAGAAATGTATAATATTGTCGAATCTATTCTGCACCCCTGTTGCAGCTCGCACCGTAGTTACAGCGTTTCCCAAAATGAAGATTCTCACTTCCGAGATGCATCCGGTGGCGCCAAATCACTTTGGCCAGAAATACTTCGGTACTGACTAGACTACGTAGCCTCAACATTGAAAAGAAAGCAGACAGCAGTAACAGCTCCTAAAAAACTTGACGACTAAGTTCTGCTTAGGATAGGTAGAGTTGGTTAGCTTGCCCATCCAAACCAAATCCTAATTAGTCCTACTTACCTATATTTTGTTAAATATGTTTAGTTTTCTTACTAAAAACTTCTCTCTCCTGCTCTAGATGTCACTTAATTCGGAGGAGGAGAAGGATGCGAAGCTCAACTGCTATTGAAATTATTTAGCCCTAATTCAGATTTGGCCTTTAATGTATTTCGCAAATGCATGTGACTTAACTTATGTAAATAATAGGAAACATAATAAATATTATAAATGTATGTAACACTAGGAGCTCATTTTATAATTGACCACCGTGTCGACTTTGTGCAAGCCCGTGGAGAATGAACGCAATTGCACTGCCTGCGCGTTCTGTATAAACACGGCGCCAGTCTCGTCCCACTGCGCAGGTATCTCCGTGTTCTGCAGAGTATGGATCATCACATCGAAAGTGCAAATGCAGTCGAGCAAGGGTAAATAGCTAACAGTTGCTGATATCTGCCGCATCACATCTCTAATCTCGTTTTGAATGCGGCTCAGCTGTTTGGATGATGTCGGCTTGCTGGGATCCTTGCAATCGCTATCGCCGTCACCAGCTTCCGCTTGCATCTTAAAGTCCCAACATTCGAGAACTTCCTTAGTATGCGCATTCGTAATGACCATAGAAATTTTGTTAATCATGTTCTTCGAAAGCCATTCTACAGGTTGATCAAAATCAGTTGCTTCCATTCTTAATATGCAAATGTAAATTGTAATTTAACCAACCTTCAGTTTGTTTCAGAACATTCTGCAAAAATGTTGTGATCTTTGGATCCTTGGACATCAGTATGGTCAAACCATATTGCTGCGTGCTATCAAAGTTTTCAGCTGGGTAAATACCACGTTGAAATAATATCGAATTGATGCCGTATTCTAAATTTGCAAATAAACAAAGGCAGGACGCCATTTAGATCGCGCTTTTTTATTGGCGTCGTTGCTCGTGGTCTTGATGTGTTTATACTTACTCAAGTACTCGACAATAATTTGGGCTGAGCCCTTGAGCGTGATACAGTTCTTGGTTGCTTGCGCTGTTGACATATTAAACAGTGAACTTTATTAAAATTGACAATAGAAAACTTTTTCTTAAATTTTAGCCGCTTTTTTTTGAAGCTGTCTTTTCAGTTCCGTTCTTGAACTAATTGGCAGTGTTCAAAGAATCAGTGACGAAGTCACACGTTCATTACTAGCTCACATCGTATTAAACAGTTACAAAAAATACCAAAATTTGACTTAATAATCGTGAGTACTACATTTTTAGCGCCAAGCAAATACAATTCAAAAATAAAGTTATTGTCCAATTTATTTTATATACAATTTCATTACATTTAAAAGAAATTGCAATTTGGTAGTTATTTTTAAAGTTTCGTTCTTGAATGAATCAGTCATGAAACACCATTCTGTAGTAGTTCATAAGCTCGACATGAAGAACGACTACTTCTATTCGATAGATTGAACTGGTGACAAAAATACCATAATATCACAAAATGCACTAAAATTCCAAATATTTGGCGCAATTATTCGAAAATAAAATTCCAAGCCAGCGCAGTTCTTGCAACAATTACATGTATTTTATTAGTCATATTTTAACCATTTATAATCATGTGATCCATATTTATTGTAAAATAGAGTGTCATGCTACATAAATGCTTATTTCGCTCGGCTTCTCATCCATCGATTGCTTTGATTGCTGCCAAAAGCCATTTTGTAAGTCGAACCTGTCGAAAAATTAATTAATATTTTTTTATTTGGGAATTAATTTATTCCAGTTTTGTATAGAAATGGCCGAAAAAAAAAATCAATTTTGAAAATGGTATGTGTTTTTTTTTTATGTTTGTTGTAATTGTTCAGCTATAAATGAAAATGTAATAATTATAAAATAAAAGAAATAATTTGTAAAATGTGAATTATTTGCAAATTTTTAATGACATTTTTTTCTTACGCATCGTTTTTTTTTTGTTTTTTAATTAAAATTAAACTTTACATAGTATTTTTGGTATAAATCTTTCAATAATTAAATTAAAAATTTCGACTTAAATTAACTAAAAATAATCTCTTCATCCAACAGAATTACAAACTCTTTTCGCAACATATACATAAAAAATAATTAAGTTTGCATTTTACATCATTAATTTAAAAAGAAAGTATAAAATGGGAAATAATCAAAATTTCAAAATTAAGTATTTATGTACGAGTACTTATATAATAAAGTTTTAAATTATTATTTCATAAGATACAAAATAAATTATGGTTAAGCTCTTTTCTGTTTTTACGTTTTTATAACTTAGTTGAAATGTACATAAAACTTATTGTGAATTATAACGAATATAAGTATATATAGAAATAGATATATAGATATATATATATGCATATGTATATACATGGTTTATTACAGGTTCACTCTATATATGATTTATATATATTTATAAAATATATATTTTATATATTTATACATATACATATATGTCTATGGTACAACAACAAAAGCGCAACAATGTCAGTGTCAGGGTCAATCGCTATCTTTTCTTTACTTTCATTATGTAATTTTTGAATTTTATTGTATTTTTTAGTTTTTCTCGCAATACACAGTACAATAAATAAATTCCGATCTCAATTTTCATACACAAAAACTCTGTCACCGTGCACAAACGCCAAAAAGTACAAGAAAATATTCAGTCTGCAGCTGATTAATGTATTTGTTTTCAATTATAATCTTTTTTTTTTTATTTTTTTTTTTTTTTTTGTAGTTGCAAGTTTGTAAAATTTTGTAAATGTAAATTTTCAAAGTTCTTGTAAATTTAGTGTGTATATTTGTGAGTATTTGTGTGTGTGTGTTGCAACAAATTGTAGAATTTTTTAAACATAATACTAAAAAATTACATTTGTCGACGTTGGAGTGCAGGGAGTTTTTGATTTTGCTTTTTTACTTTATTTAATTGGTTTTAATGTGTTTTTCCTTTCATTTAAATAAAAAATTCTATGCATTAAAATAGTCATTATTTAAGGTATGTATTTGGCCGTAGATTGCAACAAAATATCTGTGAAGAGATTAAATCATAAATAAAAATTAAAAATCAATTCGTTTTCTCTTAATTTTTTTTCATAACTTGCTGCCCTAATACCAAGCAAAAGACAAAAAATACTAAAATGAACTAGCGCTCAAAACAGATTCCGTTGCGAACCAACAAAGTTTATTCATGCATGATTTTCAAATTGAATAAAGCTTTAACGTTTATTCTCTTTTGCGTTATGTATGGAAAAGTAATTAAAATAAAAAGTAGGAGTACAAATAGTGGAGCAGAGGTAAACCAAAATATAAAAAAAAAAACAGGTGAGGGAAAGAACGCAAAAGATTAGTCAATAATTATTATTGATAAACAACCACCAGATAAATAATATTGTAAGGAGAGCGTATGAAATTTGTTGTTTGTTTGGTTTTTTTTTTTTTTTTTTTGGTTTTGGTGTTTTGGTTTTGTCAAAATCTACAGCCAAAGTGTTAATATAATGTTTCATAGTAAAAAAAAACAAAAGTAAATGTATGTACGTGTACTAAAGAACTAAATTAATTGCAAAGAAATAATTTTTGTTATTCAATGAAGTATTATTTTTCATGTTGTTACATCGCATCGAGCTTTTTATGTATATATTTAAAATAAAAATTTTTATTTTGTGTATGCAAACTACAAAAAAAATTAATTCATCGAAAACAAAACAAAATTTCAGTCCGTGCTTTATCGTTTTTTGTTTTTTGTTTTTTTGCGGTGACTGTACTTTGGCGACAGCTGAATAGGGTTGCCATATGTTGCAAAGAATAACTAACTTAAGAGAGCCTCTGTTTACTGTTATATTGTTATCGTTATCGTTATATGTATATAGGTATTCCATATGAGTGTAGGCTGTGCCAATTGAATGGTTCGACAAGTATATTTCAGTATTTGGTAGGTATTCTGTTGTTTATGTAATTATTTTTGACTGATTCTGAGTCGGGTGAGTTGCATTCTAATTTCATTTTGTTTTGTTTTGTTTCGTTTTTGTTTTTTTTTTTTTTTTTGTATGTTGTGTAAATGGAAAATCAAAATTTGTTTATGTTTTTAACATTTACTTTATAGAGAATATGTGTTTTATTTTATTTTATTTTATTAATTTTTTTTAAATAAAAATAGTTTTGCCTATATGTAATAACTATTTAAAATAAACCTTCTATAGCACCATTTGTTTTTATTCGTATTATTACAATTTGTTTTATTTGGATACATTTTTAGTTTAGTTTTGTTTTTATATAGTATTATTTTAATTTAAAAAAGAACAAACTTTTATTAGATTAAAGACTTTGCTTTGTTGCTTTTTGGAATGTGTTTTCTAATAAAAAAAAAAGAAAAACAAAAAAGGAAAAGGAAAAGGAAAGTAGTTGAGCTCAAGTACTGCAAAAATGTTATGATAGTGTCGGAAGGAGCTGATGGGTTTTTGATTTTAACTGAATTTCCTGGTATACTACGTATTTGTACTTTGCGTGTGTGTGTGTGTGTTATCAACTATATTTGGTTTATATATATATAAAATATATATATATGCATGTATTGTTGTCCGATATACTATGATCATTCTCTTTAAAGACTCTGGTTAATTCAAATATATTTGTATTTATTTTTATTTGATTTATTTTTCATTTTATTTTTTATATTTCTTTTTGCATTTGGTTTATCTGTAACTCGATGTAAAACAATCGATGCTATAGAAGTGCCTATTTTAGCAGTAAAACCCTCCATAATACTTTTCGCCACATTGGGGAATCTTGATGTACGTACTGTCGGGCCCAGTGAACTCGCAGCGCTCCCCGTTGAATCCATCCGGGCAACTGAAAGTTCAAACACACAAAATGAAAAGAGAAAGAAGAAGAAACGTGCATAAGTTAAGAATTGTATTTGATTATTATTGATATTAAATGCGATGCAAACACTTCAGATCTTTGGCAAAAAAAACAAAAGAGAGAGAGAGAGAAAATTAAGTATACAGCACATTTAGATGGCCATGAACTGTGTTCCAGCTTTTCCTTCGCATCGCTTAAGTATAAACAGCAGCTGCAGGAAAAAACAGCAACAAAAAAACGAAGCCAGCAAATTTAATTAACAATCTTTTACTCTTTTATATTATTCACTCTCTCTTATATATATGTATATATATATATATATATCTTTTTTTTGCAAGTCCAGCACTCAAAAGAAAAATGAAAATGGTTTTTCACAGACCCAAAAAAAGGAACAAAATAAAAAAAACGAGCAAGAACGTTGCAGTTGGTCATAACTGACTGCATAATACTCGTTTGCAATATTATGGATATTGCAGCTTAATAAGTAGATTCGTAAAACTGAGCTCCAAAGACATTTTCAACTCTTAAGCTCTGTCTGTAGTAACTTCTCTCAGACGGGCAGGCAGCAAGACAAACATTGCTCAAAAGCCAATATGCTCTTGTTCAAAGAGTGAGGCAGCAGCGCCGAGTACAATGCGCTTTTTGGGACTGCGAGTGAATGGAATTGGATTGGTTTACATATA
This sequence comes from Drosophila buzzatii, assembly GCA_035045845.1. Taxonomy (NCBI): domain Eukaryota; kingdom Metazoa; phylum Arthropoda; class Insecta; order Diptera; family Drosophilidae; genus Drosophila; species Drosophila buzzatii. The sequence goes on along the minus strand of JAWNOS010000062.1, from coordinate 1,822,195 downwards.
CGACTAGATATATGCGTCTTGCATACACACACACACATACAGGCACACACACACACACACTGACTGTGGATAATGTATAAAACGAGGCGCCGAAAGACATTATTCACATTGCTAAGCGTGTGTGTGTGTGTGTGTGTGTGAGCGAGTGTATGTGTGTGTGTGTGAGTTCGTGGAGTTCTGAAATCCGACAGTTGAGAGAAATTTTCACTCGTTCGTGTAATGCGATGCCAAAATCGAAAAACACAGTTTTTCTCGACATTTTCTCAAGTGCTTCGTCTCTCCAGATCTCTAAACGGACTTTATCAGCTGTCACAGGTTTTATCACAGTGCAGCCACTTGACATTGGGTTCGATTTAGAGCAAGAGAGTGAGTGAGTGAGTGAGTGAGGAACCAGCTGGATCAAGCGAGTAAAAAATGTAGATTTGATGTTACGCATCTCAACTTACTTGCAATAGAACTGATTTATGCCCAATATGAATCTGCAGGTGCCGCCATGAAAGCATAAATTCACCTCACATGGTTTTTCCGAGTTTCGGTGCTCCACTCGATTGGCAACTATAAGAGAATATATAAATATATGTTGAGAGAGATAGAGAGAGGCATGTAATCAGAATTGAATCATCATTTTGGTTGCTTTACAAGACAACATGCATGGTTTGTCGCCTTCATATGTGGCCATAAATTAGAAATGAATTGGAGCGCTAGCCAAAACATGACAGACGCACATCAAAGTGCGAGGAGATCGAGAGGCTGCTGAAGGTCTTACCTGGATGGGCATTGATCATGATGCGTCGCCTGTCGATCGTGTTGCTAACTTTGTTCTTGGCACGGCATTCATATTTCCCCGCATCGATGGAACCGTTAAAGTGGCGCACAATCAGCTCGGAACGTCTTCTGCAATTCACAAACAGAGACAGAGAGAGACAGAGGCAAGAATTATTTAACAATTCGAACAATTGATCGAGAGTTTTGTCTTTTGGCTCACTTGTGATGCTTGAATTGATAAACATCGCGTTTGCCATTTATTGACTTGTCGTCCTTGAACCAGGTCACCTTCGGGGGCGGCTGGCCCTCCACTTTGCATATGATGCGCAGCTCCGCGTTGTTCTCTATTGTCGCATTATTCGGATCAGCTGATATCGATATTATCGATGCGTTCTGTGCTGTAAGAACGACAAGAGAAGAACAATAACAAGTTGAAGCATTAATCTTTGAATTTTCCAATATATACAGGCTATACATATATAGATAGTGAGAAGGAGAGTGTGTATGCCAGAGAGAGAGAGAGAGGGAGACAGAGAGAGGGCGATGCCTGTATCTTAAATTCTAATTAATTCGAGATTGTTTATGCGAAAAAAAAGTTGAAATCGTTTGTGCCGCGGCGCCATAAACAAAATTCGCATCTTAGAAATTATCGAAATTCTTTTTCCACTTTTTGTTGTTGTTTTTTAAGTTCTTTTTTAGTTCTTTTTATTTGCATTTTATGGACGTCGCGTCTGCAGAAATTGTTAAACATTTTGTTGTTAAACGTAAGTTGTTTATGATGAACTTTGCGATCGTAAATAACAGAATATGACATGAAATCATTCTCAAGGACTAATCACATGAACTAGATATACGTACAAGCAGCATATACTAATTCAAGTTTAGTATATAGTATGGCTAAATTTAAAATCTACTTTCATATATAGAAGGGAAGACCAAGAGAGCTGTCAGATAAGATATATCAAGACAGATATAGATATAGATAGATAGTTCAGACATTTCTTTGAACGCTTCAAATTGATTCATTTGTGATTCAATAACAGCACTGACTCGCTGCACGTGCTCGTTACATTATTAGCGCATAGAATTGATATGGTTTAGCATTCGATTTCTATTTAAGTTTTGCCTAATTAACGCATGTTGCACTAATCAGCCAATTGCAGATGGGCCAATCATTCAGTTGGGGGAGCGATTGCCAAAAAGTCTCCTTCGCACTCGGCGGACGCTGAGTCATAAGTGTCGACAATTTGGCAATGAAACTGTTGGCCCACTTGCCACGCCCACAATACAATGTGACAGCAAATTGGCTTAAACTTAAATTAGCCGGCATCTCACGTGTCTGGGCGAGAGAGCGGAGGCGGAGGAGTGTCTGAAGGGGCGTGCATCACATGATAATTGCGTATTGCGTGAATGAATGAATCATTTGCACGACGACAGAGAGAGAGAGAGAGAGAGAGAGAGAGAGGGAGAAAAGGAGAGAGACAATTGGTCAATTATCAAGTATTTGCTAACAACAATTTTCTATTTTCAATTCTTTATTCTTTTTTTAAATGCATTTTTTAAGCATTGCATGTGAATAGATTTTCTTATTTATTTTATTTTTATTTATATTTTATTTTATTTTTTTTTTTGCCTGATTATGCAACGCACGCGAATTTTTCCAGCTAAATGAATAATCATAATGATAATTATAAAGAGAGAAAGAGAGACATATATATACTATATATATGATATATAATATCTGCCTAAGTCACTGAGCTCTATTTATATATTCAACGAGAATTTTGATTTGATTTAATGCTAAGCGAATGCTAATTTATGCGTCTCTCGCGTGGCTCGCTTGAAAGGAAAGTGCTGCTAAATATTAATTCTATAAAATGTTATATATTAAAACATAATTTATTGCTGATAATTTATGATTTTTTAGCGCATTTCTTGTGGCCAATGCGACGGCCCATAAAACCGCATTTTAATTGTGCGCGTCACTTTCTCACGCTCCCAAATTGGTTTGCGGCGGCTCTCAACTCTGCTCTATGCCCATCTCTCTTTCACTCCAGCTTGCGCTGTCTCTGTCGCGCCGAGCTGTGAAGGAGCTACATGCCGAATAATCGACAGCAAAAAAAGAAAAAGCAACTCACAAGTGGCTATGGACAGAAGGCGATTAAGAATTGAAGGCAGCACGCAAACAAGTTGACAATTGTCATGCCCAAAAGTCCCCCCCATCGAAGAGGTGGCGTGGGGCGTGGGGCGTGGCGGGGCTGGGCAGAGGGAGGGTAGTGACTGCCCCTCTCTTCGGCACGCAATTGCCGGTCGAAGCCTTTTCAAGTTTTTTTTTTTTTTTTTTGCTTTGATTCACAATGAAATTCGAGGCATAATAATAAGATGAACATTTTATACGCGTTCCTCCACCTCCGCCTCTTCTTTTGCTTTTTTTCAATCTTTTTTATATATATTTTGATATTTATTAATATTTTTTCTTCATAATTTTCTGTTTTTTGGCATATCATTTCAGTTCTTTGTTATTATGACTTAATTATGCGCTTAAAAGATGATTATCGAAGTGCTTCGCCAGCTGAGTATGACATGATATATGGGCAGGCCAATAGACTGAGAAAGCTAGTTAAAAGTCAAGTAACTCTTTCAGTCAGCCAACACTTTGAGTGGCGCTTAAACTCTTTGCTTTACTTGCTGAATTATGCCTTTATAGCATTACTAAAGAACTCTTTTGTAGCAGCGAAGAGTTGTGTATTTCATACAGTTATTTCACTTGTTCTTGTTTCTGCTTCAAGTCTATGAGAATTGCAAAGAGAGGCCATGCAACTTGATATGCATATTAAGTAGTTTAGTATTGGGCGAGTCTCTCTGCTCTCTTTCTATTCTAGATTTGCACAGAGAGGACCTGAAATTTGATATGCACTCAGTTATTATTATTTGTTTTGTTTTTGTTTTTGTTTTTTTCGAAAATATTGCGATGGCAGAGCTCATTGGCCTCTCTTAGGAAGATGCTGCTGGGTTGTTTTGGACTGTGTGTGCGTCAACACTACGTCAAAGCCGCAGCTGCTGTCGCGCCGCGCTTCCGGAAAAGTCTGGCATAACAACTGCGACAACTAGGAATCGAAAATAAACGGAGAGGAAACGCTGCCAAAGTAGAGGCAGGAAAACTGTCGTCGTTTTGGCTGCTGCCTGTCGCCGATTTTAGCACACAGGAGATGACGGCGACGCACTCGCATGAAAATAACTTTTCACAAATATATGTATATACATATATATATATATGTATGTATTTGAAACATAATAATTTTTCACGTTGGTTTGTTTTTGCTCAACTCAAGTTTTTGTGCGCTTTTGCTTCAAGCGTGACGCCTCAATGATTCATGCAAATCCATCAAAAAAGAGCACAAGAATCAGAGTGAGAGAGAGAGGGAGAGGCAGAGTGTGCGAGAGAGAGAGAGAGAGATGTATGGCGACAACATGTGGTTTTAGCAATGGACCGGTGCCAGCTGAGAGGTAGGGTGACTGCGAATCGTTACGTTTATTAAGATTTTATTGAATTAATAAGCAAATTGCATGCGACACGCTGACTGGCGCCATCTGTCGTCCAAATTGCATTCAATTTGCATACACTCACAGCGGCACGAATGTGTACTTACTATATATGTATGTATGCATGTATATATATACTATATATCATTGTTCTCAGGGGGCTTATATTCCCAAAGATTGCACTTAAGCCAAATTAATGAAATGTGCAATGCGAAATGTTACTTATTTTTATTTTATTTTATTTTTTCTTTTTTTTTAGCTCTTAAAAATATGAATTTCGAATTTCGTTGTCGTGCGCTGAAAGACATTTTATTTTGGCAGCCCCTCTCCTACTCGCTCTCTCTCTCTCTCCCTACCCCTCTCCCTCGCTCTTTCTTTATGTTTGACCCACATTTGTTGGCGACAGCAAACGGAAGTTTTTCTTGTTCTCCAACATTTTACGTTGTTTTTCCAAAAAAAAAAAGATGATACACGAAAAGTTGCCAGTTCTTCTGCATTTTCTTAATATACGAATCTACAGCTATATATCTATAATATTAATATTTTTGTCAACTTTTGGTTATTTATGCCTTTGTGTGCGAGCGAGCGCTCGCTCGTTATTTATTTGATAATTTTTGATTCATTTTTATTGGCGCTCGGGCGACATTGTGTCATTCCTCGATGCCTCGGCTAAATAAATAGAATACAAGTCAAGTGATTTATTGCATTGGTCATAAAGCGACGTTTGTATACGCACATTATCTTATTTGATTGGGATATCTTTTACAATCGCTGGCAGCGTGTCTAGCACGCGCCTGAATTTTAGCTGGAATTTGGGGGAAATTTCAGTTGCTTCGAGTTTTTATGGAGCTGGCGAACTCCTTCTCTTTCTAGCTTTCCCAGGTTGTCCATAAAATATGACATTTGCATATGTGTGCAATTAATCAGATAAGATACACTAGAGCTGCGAGTATTAAACATTATGTATACGAACAGTGGGTCGTGTTTGAGTATAAACAAATTACTTCAATTGTCGTTGTTGTTAGCGGCAATTGGGCTTGGGTAAACACAAGTTCATTTAATTCAATTACTGTATTGGGGTAACAAAATTGCTAGATTAGATATCTCACTGTTCGCATTGCTACTATTGCTGATATATCGGCTACCCTATCACAGCTCGACTTTGATTTTTATATGCCTTTTGATTTTTGTGCACAATAAAGCAATCGAGACAACAGAAAAACGGCTAGCAAATTATGTTGTAGCCAAAAGCGAAAGACAAGCCAACAGGCTGGCCGAAAAAGTGAGCAAGTTCTCCTCTTTGGGATGGTCTGGCAAATGAATGGCCGGCACGTGTGGCCAAATGTTCGCAATGAAAATGTCTTGAAGGCGCAAGCGGGCGAAACTAATAAAACCGAAAGAAAGAAAAAAAGAAAGAAAAATAGCAAATGAAGGGAAATAGCAAACAGCACAAGCAGCGACAACAACAACAACGACAACGACAACTTAATGTATGCACGATGATTGTCGCCCGTTGAGATCTGTCGATTTTTCCATGTTTGTTTGGCGCATTTGCTTGTTTATTTGCACGTTGCGTATACGCAATGTGATTTCCTTTGAAGCAACGACCGCGACTTTCACGTCGAGGCTGCGCGCTGTCAACGTCTGATTGCTGCTGCTGACAACTCAAGCAAATAGACAGCAATCTAGACAACTACAATATACCAGCGTGCTGCTGGCATATGCAAAAATTGGTAAGGCCCATTGGCATCAAGGCTAGCATTTGCCTAGTTAGACCATTTAATCAGTGTAGATAAGCGATAAGTAGCAAAGGTAAATATTACTGTCACTCTCCCTCTCACTCTCACACTCTCCCTCTCTCTCTCTCTCTCCTCTCTCTCTCGCTCTGTACGTATATCTGTCTCTGTTGCTGTCTGCGCTGGCACTTTGCTTTGAACTTCGTCTCGTTTTTTTACGCCTAGTCTTCTTCTATAGACGGCCCCATATTTACTTGCATATATACATACATATTATGTATGTATGTATATGTGTATATATATTTTTATAACACTGGCTGCCCCGTTTAATTAAGTCAAGTGAGTGCCGCAGTTGCTGCCTCTAAATGCCAAGAAAATCGCAGCTGCGCTGATCACCTTCTCTGCCCCTGCCACAGTCGCTGCGCCCCTCATTTACAATCGACTTGCAGCAGTTGCATTTGTTTTGTTTATTTGATTTGATTTGCTTTGCTTTTTAGCTCTGTTTGTTTCCACTGTCCCTCAGCTGTTGCTCTCCCTCTCTCTCTCTCATTCTCTATCTATTTTTGCAGCGAGTTTGCTATATCTTTACGCCCAGCTGTTGCAGCTAAACGCTGTCTAAGCTCACTATCTATTTACAAGCCTTACTAAGCAGCAGCATCATCATCATCATCATCATCATTAGCCTCGTCATAAGCAGCACGCTCTATACTTGGCTTTTCTAGCGGCATTTCGTTATCTTGGCGCATAGTTTCTCACGTTCTGCTCTGACTAATGCCAAGCGCTGCAGGTGGCTTATCAAAAGTCGCAGCTGCCACTGATAAGCAAGCTATGCTCTCTGCGCTAAGAGTGCTGCCAGTGAATCATTAGCTATGCCTCACAATATCATTCATTAACACCCTATATCTTCGACAAGCAGAGAATACAAATGCTAGATACTTGCCAGTGATACGTCATATATCTATCGCGAAATTCTTTTCAAGTGAAACACAATACGCGAAGTCGATAGAAAAACAGATATTTGACAAGTGAAATTGGAAAAGCGCTGCCAACAAATCTTCAAGTGAACCCACATATATGTGAAGCACTTAGGCGTCTAACGATCTCTTGAAATTCCGCTGGCAAAATATTTGACTGAAGCACGTGCTCAACATTTTGAGTGCCTCAGGCAAACAGTATATAGAGATAGATTAGAGCCGCGGGCGCATCTCTCTACGATAGGGGCAAAAATTATAAACAGTTGGAATTCAAAATTTACAAAAATTGTCAAATTTGAGTACAATTTATGAGCAAGAAAACAAAATCTCTTTAGTTTAAGTTAAAGGATATAACAAAATATATATATAAATATAATATGTCGATTAATTTGTACTAGAAATTATATAAACTGAATTGCAGAAAAATATAAAGAGAAATTTAGAAATATTTATCTAGATAGATGAGAATTAATTTATAGATAACATAAAAAATGACACAAATATTTTATATTTATATAAATTTTTGTATATTTATACAAATTGATTCAGTTTATCTCTGATCACGCTCAATTAGCTTGTAATTAGTTGCATAGCCTTATCAAAGTCAATTGGGCTCTGACGCTGGCGCTGCAGGCAAACAAGCGAACAAACAAACAAAGAAACGAACAAACATACATGGCAGACAAACACACACAGCAGACAGGCAGGCAATGTGACAAATCCAACAATTGATTTATGCACGTTGTTTGCTGTAAACGCATTTTGATAAAAAAAAGAAGTTCAAAAAGCTATGAAAATATCCGACACAAATTTTCCGTGACGTGATTTGAAAGTTTGTCAACTGCCAAAGTCGATGACGTATAAACAGAATTTACCGCTACTGTTTGTTCTTTCCGTTGTTGTTGCTGCTGTTGTTGTTGTTTGTGCCCACCTCTTGGCATGTTTTTCCACAAAAACTGTCAAAATGTTATGCAAATATTTGATGGCATTTATGTAAATCCTGTAGATGTTTCAGCTCGTGCATACACATCGCTAGAAAAGATATTCTAACTAATGTGTAAGTGGCTCTCTCTGTGTGTGTTTGTGTGTGTGTGTGTGTGTGTGTAGGGGGCGTGTGAATAAAAACAATGCGGCAGTGATAATACTGATAAGCGCCACACAAAACAAAATTATGTATAATTGCTTGTTCGATTTGAGACGAGGGCTGCAGCAGCAGTGGAACGCAATAAGATTTCTTCTACTAAAGCAGAGCAAACTATTTATATTTTTTATAAATGCAAAATATGTCGATGTATTTGTATAATAAATGCGTATGTAAAGTTTTGTTAATATATTAATAATAATTATCATAAAGTTCAGATAAAATATGAATATTAAAAGACTTTCACTCTAAACATTTTATATCAATTTTTAAATGGAAATAAAATTGTATTAGTATTATTTATTAATTATTTTTTAATTACGAATTTTTTATTATTTTTTTTTCACTTTTAATTTTTAATATATAAATCACCCTAATCTAAACATTTTATATCAATTTTTTAAATGGAAATTAAATTGTATTATTATTATTTATGAATTATTTTTTAATTACGAATTTTTCATTATTTTTTTCCTCGTTCACTTTTAATTTTTAATATATAAATCACCCTAATCATTTTATATCAATTTGTTAAATGGAAATAATATGTTTTAATTATTTATTTTTAATTATGAATTTTTCATTATAATTTTTGCTCGTTCACTTTTAATGTTTAATATATAAATTTTGTATTTATTTTATAAATTTTTATATTGCATTTGTTTTGAATTTAATTACTTTTTTATTATTGAAGATATTCTCACATATATAAAAAATTTATTTATTTTTTTTTATTTTTTTTAATTGATTATAAATTTTTATTGTTTGATTTTTTTTAGGTTTTTATTTTAATTTTTTTATTTTTGTAGTTTTAATTTTTTAGTTTTTTATTTTTATTTATTTTTTATTTTTGTAAAAAGTTCAATAAAAAATTTGTATAATAATATACTATTTTTACCCATTTATTATTATTTTTAATTTTTTTAAATTCACATTTTGATATCAAGTTTATTTATTTGTATTTATTTATTTTTTCCGGCAGCCCTGTTGCTAGATAAAGGCCTTTAACTACGTCACCAGCATACTAGCCCATATGACATTTGAATACATGAACAAACACACACATAAACACACACTCATACACGCACATACACACACACACACAGTCGTACAATCACGCACTTGTTGGCGACAGCGTGTGAAAATCTACACAAATGCATTGAAAGAGTTTTTTTTTTCCTTCATATAGTATATATATTCACTTTGTCATATTTAACATTTTTGTTGTGTTTATTTATTTATATATTTATTTATTTTGTTTGTTTGGCTAAAAGATTTGCTGAAGGCCACGCAGCTGTCCAGATATTATTTTCATCTGCCCAAGTGCAGGCGCGTTGCGCCTTATCTCGCATTGTTGTTGCCGCTGCTGTTGTCATGAGGTTTTGTTTGATTGCATGGGCTTGGGCATGGAACTGAGCATGGGCATGGGCAGAGGCACTGGGCAATGCCAAAATGCAACTGGGCAAAAGTCGTTTTATGCCAATCGCTTGCCACAATTTAAATGTCTGCGGCGGCTGCTGCTCATCAGCTTAGCTGCTGCTTTTGTTGTTGTTGTGGCTGGCGCACAAAGCGCCTGATTGCTGATAGCCATCAGCAGGAGGAGCAGCAGCAGCAGCAACATGGACAACAACGTCGTCGACGATTGCAATTGTTTGGCAATGACAGAGCGCACCTCCCAGACGGCCGTAAAGCAAACAAGCCATAATTAAGTTGCACTCGAGCAGAGGCAAAAGGCAAAAGGCAAATGGCAAAAGGCACAAGCTGAGGAGCTGCAGCTACTTCTGACTGTTTCTGTGGCCTTTGCTGGTGGCTTAGTCGTTCACTAAGTCAGTGAGTCAGGCCGAGCGCGCGGCAGCGAGAGCCGGCTGTCGATGATCTTAATTCCCTTTAAATCGATCAATTTCCACTGACGACATTATTTTTGCATGCCCAGCCCAGTCCGGTTCGCACTCCACAGTCCACAGTTCACAGACAACAGACAACGTCTTGGGCCGGTTTGAGTCAGCGTCTTGGGTTACGTGGGTGAGCTGCCAACAACAAGTGGAATGACTAAGCGCTCTCTCGGCTGCAGTCTGGCTGGGGCTGGCTCTGTGGAGCCTGGCTGCTTATCGCCCGTTTGTAGATCGGGACGCGCCCTTTTTGTTAGTGCTACTCTAAAAATAGCCGCGAGGCTGTTAACTTGGCCACAAGCCCATGAATATCATCATTCACAGCAACATCATTATGCTCGTCATAATCAACAATTGTTAATCTAGAGCAAGTCCATTGCCAACAGCAGTAGCAACAAAGCCAGAGCCAGAGCCAGAGCCAGAGCCAAAACCAAAGTCAAACTTAACCCAATTTTCCCGGCCAACTGCCGCATAAGGAAAATGAGCACATTACAAGAAAACGAGCGACTGCTGCTGCTGCTGCTGCTGGGGAAAAGTCGCTACAAACACACAGAGGCGCTGCTCTAGGTGATCATCATCTTTGGACACGTTGTGGGATTCGGGCTGACACTGACATTTGTCAAGCGGCGCATCCTTTTTGGCCACAAGTCGCTGCAGAAATGATTCTCTCTCGCTTTTCGTTTGTAATCAGCGTGGGAAAATCTAACGCAGACGCGCCCATCTCAAAGAGAGAGAAAGAGAGAGAGAGAGGGAGAGCAATATAGTATATACAATGTGACCTTCAGCTGGCGCGGTTCACACCCACCGCAATAGCACCGCTAGGTGGCGCTGCAATTGCTGCTGCAGCTGCAGCACCTGGCAACTAAATAAAAATTTGGTGCATGTTCGCTGATTGAACACAAATGATACGGAAGTCGGTCGGTCGCCAAGCTGGGCCAACTCGCGAAAAACAAAAGCAAAAACAAAAGCAAAACTAAACTGAACCAAGCCGCGTCGAGCTGAGCTGAGCTGAGCTGTGCTGAGCCGAGTTAAGCCAATGAGTAAAATTCTCACGCTTGGCCACTTGGATTACCCGCCAGATTACATGAAACGCGCCTACACAACAGCAGCAGCAACAACAACAACAACAACAACAACAAGCGACACCGACGACGTCGAAGAAGGCGCATAAATCAGCTGCTGGCCCGACTCGCAAACGGAGACAGAGACTGAGCTGAAGCTGGAGTTGTTGCTGAAGTTGGAGCTGTAGCTGGATAGCAGGAAAAAGCCGCCAGTTGTACGCATGCCAAAAGCGGCTTAAATGTCCAAAGTGGGCAACAACAACTGGAAAATGTGAAAATGTGCAGTGAAAAATCAGCTGGCCAAGTTCTGCTGACTTGCTGCTGCTGCTAGCTGCCGCTACTGCTATGGGAAACTATTCCGGCCACTGCAGGCGCTGTGAAACAAAAATTAATCATACGCCCCATTAAGCGGATGACGCAACCAAGTGTTGGCCTTTTGCAGCTATAATTCGAGCGCCCATTTTGCAACACAAATTCAAAAAGCACTCATCGCCAGACTTGTCAGAGTGTTGTCTAGGCATGCCACACACACATCTATATATAGTATATGTGTGTGTGTGTGTAAATGCGTTGACTTCTTGGAAATTGCGGCAATGTGCGCAAAAATAAATTTCTTTGACACGCCACATAAAATGCTGCCGAGGATTCCAGATGAAAAGCCGGCAACTGGCAAGCACTTGGCACACACACACACACACACACTCGCATATTGCATTGCCAAAAAAGAAGAAGAAGAAGCAGAGGCGATATTCGGCATCTTTTTTTTTGGCTTTTGCATTTTAATTCACTTGCGCTTATTTATTATTATTTATTCGGCTCCCTTAATGCATCCGTTGTTGCTTCTTCTTCTTTATTTTATTTTTACTGTTCTTTTTAGTTCACTTCTGCTCTGTTCCATTTTGGCTGCTGAAATGTTTATCGCAGATATTTTTGAGCGTCTGTCGATGCATTGGTTTATTTTTGTATTTATTTATTATCTTGTATCATCTATTTATTCATGCAATTGCCAGCTGCTCTCGGTTGCAGTTTTGTAATCAATATAAATTTAGCTATAAATTTGTTAAAAATAAACTTTGGCCATTTGTGTACCATATAAAAGACGTACTCTTATCTTGGCGGAAAGTTTGCCAAAAATATATTGTGTTTTCCGATTCCGTGGAATAGTTTGACTAAATTGTTCAAAACATTTGATTTGCTATCTTGAACATCAACGTCAATTTTCTTGGAACAGGACGGACGCACGAAATTTAATGTTTTCATATGGGGTATTCCCATTTCCAAAATTTCTTGTTCTGTTTTTTTCCGTTTGTCGTAGAAATGTTCTGCTTTTCACCGTCTTCCATTAAGACTACTCTCTGTGTCTGTGTGTGTGTGTGTGTGCTTAATTAATTAACGATGTGTTGAAAATGTGATTCCCGAAAAGACGAATCGAATAAAATTCAAATTGTTTCACATTTACAGTCATGTTCAGACTCTGTCTGTGTGGCAATGCGACTTTTACGCCTCGACGCACTTCGATTCCCAATTGTATTCGATTTTGGATGCGCCGCAGCCAAAAGGCTGGGCCACGCCTCTCGCTGCCACACCTACCAGAACACAATTGCACAAGCAAGAACAACAATCATTTGTTTAGACAACTTTGAGGTAGCAGTTCGTCAATCAACTGACGCTCGAATTTATTCCAAAAATCATTGCGAAAAATCGCCTGCACATCAATAAAGATATTCAAAAAGCACGAAATTCGAAATACGAAATTCGAAATGAAAATGTTTGCCGCGAGCATAAGAAAAATAAATAAATAAGGTGCCAAACTACAGATTACAACATTTGTGATGTTTATTAATACGAATTTAAGTAGCCACCGTTAACAACAACAAACACAACAACAAAAGAACCCACCAAGGTGTTTTTGGTTTGGGTGGGCCAGATCTCTGCTGGCTGAGTCTGCTTGGGTGCGGGAGGCGGGCGCGCCGGGTGCCCCAAGTAGCGCTTTCATCTTTTTGTAATTAGGTGCGCGCAGAGACTGATAGATGGCGCGATAGATAGATACAGATGGGATTTTGAATGCATACACTACGCACACACACACACACATACATATACATATTTATATAGGCACACTCTGCGTATATGGGCCAAAGTGTAAGAAAGATGAAAACTAAAACAGCAGCCCCGCGTTCTGTTTACATATTGTAAAGCGAGCAGACAGCGCACATGCATGGGCATTACAGTTCGATCGAGTCATTCGCAACGCAGCAAAGATCGATAAATTGTTGGGGGCATGGAGAGTTGCTATGCATAGTAATACAACAGTTTTACCAACTATTGCGGACTTTGTTCAACAATAATTTGATAGAAAATAATGTTTTCAAATTACATATAGTTAATCTAATCGATAAGATAAGAATAACTGAAACTTACTCAATATCTAAATCAACTTCAAAGTGATATAAAGTAGTATGCTTGAAAGTAGTGCCAAAATATTTCACAGCCGTGCACTTAGCTCAGATTAGATAAGAAAATTGACAATTATAATCGATTTAATATAGCAATATCAAAAAGTATTTTCATTATCGAAATTGTAGCTTTTAGAGCTTATAAGATAGGTATTTAATCCATAGTATATATTGTTTTAATCAGAGTAATTTTAAGACTCTACTCTGAGTTTTTAAGCTCGATTTTCCATATCAATTATGAAGTATATTTTGATAGAGCATTGAAATGTTACTTTGATTTGTTGGCGACTTTTATTGGTTCGAGCCAGACGCAGACAGCGATCAACAGCTGTCGATACACACACACACAAACACACATACACAAACACACACACGCTTTAGCTATTTGAGTTTCAGTTTGTTGAGTTTCATTGCGACCGAGCCGGCGGGGGCGTTTATAATTAATTGTAATTGTCGTTGAAAGATTAATTTGGTTGCGCTTCAATGGCGCTTCATTGTCGGCCATTGCGCGGTTGGGGAAATCAATTTTATATCGCTTTTTCTTCTTCTATTATAAGCTATTTATTGTTGTTGTTGTTGTTTGCTTTGTGTGTTTTTCGGTTACTTTTTCGTTTGGGTTAGCCACAGCCACAGCCACAGCCACAGCCACAGCCACATAAATCTATATTTTATGCTGCGAAAAGTGCAATCAAGTGGTTAGCCGAACAGCAGCGCCAAAGGGGGCTGGCCTAGGGGGCAATCTTCAAAGGGGCGAACGCGCGCCGTCTGCGTCGGCCCATTGAAATGGAGCATAAAAACTATGGCTATAAATAAGACCCTGTAGGAACTGTTTTCGTTGCGCTGGCTGGCTGGCTGGCTGGCTGGTTGGCTGGTTGGCTGGCTTGTGAGTAGGGTAGATAGGTCTGTCTACCTAGACTGACTGCCTGTATTTTAAAATCAAATTCAAAGTTGTTGCTGCCGAACATTTCCGCAGATCAAAGTCACAGCTTGACAAAATTCTATGGAAAGGGGCTGGCGACCCAGCTGGCAGTTGTGTAGCCCAGCTAGCTGGGGCGTGGCGCTGCTAACTGCTAATTGCTTTCATATCAATATCAATTGACGATCCTGATAACAGCTTACAATTTGTAGTTTCAACACCTATAATGGCCCGGGGGCATCTTTCGCACAATCTCAAGCTGATAATTATCAACAGAAGCAGCGGCAGCAACTGCAACCGCCCCACTGATTGATATGCAAAGCGCAAAAACCAGCAACTAGCAGCAGCAGCAGCAGCAGCGCCCTCCTGCGGCGACGTTTGCCAAATAAATGATTACAAAGTTTTGTTGTTACGTATGTATATGCATGCATACATACATACATACATGTGGGATTTCAAAAGTTGTAACATCCCTGGCATAGGAATAAGAGAACTTGGAACTAGGAACTAGTTATCGTGAGCGATAACGATAGATAAGATAGAATTAAGAAGAACAAGAGAGTCGCATAGCGTCAGCCGGAGTGAGTGGTAGCAACTAAGAGAATGCAATTCGCATAAAATTACTATAATTAGAGTGTAACTAAAACTAATCTCATATAATAAGAACAATTCAATATAATAATAAAGTAATAAAATATAATTTTTACTACAAATGGGGGCTCAACCGGGATTTGGTCCAAGTTACACTAAAAATTAATAATTTAACCGCGAAAGACAAAGTTGGTGAAAGAGAATACAAATGAATTGTGAGGGTGTGAGCGAGAGAGAAAGAGACGCTCAGTAACAATTTCAAGTCTGGTGAAATTCTCTTTTCCGATGAAAACCGAGAGACGCATGCAAAAAAAGAAGGGAAAGAAAGAGTGTGCATGCAACAACGTCGAAGAAGTACGTTACAATTTGCGGATACGCAGGCAGATGAGCTGGTGCGTAAGAAGACTTAGTTGACCGAAAATCGCAGTTAATCAGGAGCGCAAGCAAGGTGGCTGTGCGTTGCGATTAAGTACTGGAAGCAGGCAAGGAAGACATAGCTGATCAAGAACGCAAGCAAAGTGGCTGTGCGTTACGATCAATTACTCAAAGGTGTTGCTGGTGGGAAGATTCGTCGTGGGAATCGCAGTTAATCAGGAGCGCAAGCAAGGTGGCTGTGCGTTGCGATTAAATATTGGAGGCTGGCAAAGAAGACGTAATTGATCAAGAAAGCAAGCAAGGTGGCGGTGCGTTAAGATCAGTTATTCAAAATTGTTGCTGTTGCTGGGATTCGTCGGTGGAATCGCAGTTGGTCAAAGACGCATGCAAGGTGGCTGTGCGTGCAAGGCTGGTACGGAGATTCGTCGTTGGAATCACAGGCATAGAAGAACTGGACGTAGCCGATCAGGATCGCAAGCAAAGTGGCTGTGCGTTGATGGAAAGTGCGTCGAGGGAATCTGTGACAAGGTCATGAAAGTTGGTGAGCTGTAATACAGCGAGAGAGAGAAACAATAGTAGAAGAAGCAGAATTAGCGTATGACGAAATTCGAGCTTGTAGTTGCGCGGCAAAAGTCTGTATGTATAAGTAAAAGAACGCCATAGCAACGAGCAATTGTCAGCGACAAATCAGTGTTAATTAACAGAATTGATATGTAAATTCACAGCTTGGGCTGTTGAATAATGTAAACAGTATAAGTTTAAATAAGCTAACAAATAATTATAAAATGGAACGAAGTGAGATTTTAGGGCTTGTTGTTAGCCAATTAAAAGGAAAACTAGAAGAGTTGCAACTGAGTACGAGTGGACGCAAAATAGAACTGCAGAACAGACTGTTAGAGCACTATGGTTTGGGAGTCGCAGAAGAAATTTCTGAGAATGAATCTGTGAATTCAGTTCCTTTGGCGCGTAGTTTAGAGCATAGCAGATCGTGGTTTACACTCAAAGACGTAGAAGATAGTGTAAATAAATTTGATGGCTCAAGTTTAGTGGATGTGGAACAGTGGATTCTAGAAGTAGAAGAATGTGCAGCTACAGTGCAGTGGACAGAATTACAGTTGTTCGTGTACGCTAAGCAATTACTCAATGGTCCTGCTAAGTTGTTTATTCGCAGTCAGAGAGGTATAAATAGCTGGGATAAACTGAAAGATGCATTGAGAAGTGAATTTGAGATTCGAGTATCGTCGGCAGAAATTCACAGACAGTTGAGGAAGAAGCAGCTGAAGAAAGACGAGACTTTACAGGAATATTTGTACACGCTAATGGAGATAGCTAAAAATATTGATTTAGATGAAGAGAGCTTAATTGATTATTTTATCGAAGGAATACCAGATTCGAAAACAAATAAGATGCTTTTGTATCAAGCTCAATCAATCAAACAGCTAAAAATACAGATAGAAAGCTATCAGAGGTTGCGAAATTCGAAGGCAGTATCGAATAAATTTGAATCAACAATTGTCAAAAGCGAGAATTTAAACAGTAGAAATTCCTCAGCAAGCAAAGAAAGAAAATGCTTTAAATGCGGAGCTGACTCGCACATTTTGAAAAATTGTCCTAAAAACCAGACTTGTTTCAAATGTGGTAAGCCCGGACATCGTGCCATGCAGTGCAAGGGTGAAATTGAAAACAATCAGAGTAAATCGGGAAGTAGTGTTAGTGGAAAAGAGTCGATAAATAAGCTATCGAGTACATTCACGCATTCTGGATTGGAATTGAAAGATATAGCTTGTGGCACAGTGATTTGCAAAGGCTTAGTTGATACCGGAGCGGACCTGTGTCTCATACAGAAAAGTGTATATCGAAAGTTAGAGATAAAGAAGCTATCCAGTCTTAGTAAAACTTTGAACGGCATGGGCGACAGTCAGATCATGACATTTGGAAGTTTTATTATAAAAGCAAAAATTGATAATATCGAAATGAATATCGAATTTCATGTAGTGCCAGATGAAGATATGGTTTTTGAGGCTATTATTGGCAGAACAATTCTAGATTTTGTTGACTTAGTAGTGACTAAAGGAGGAACGATATTGAAACCTAAATCGGATAAGGTAGACGCAGATACAAAAATTGAAGGTATTTCTTGTTCCGAAGTGTTAAATGAGTTTAGAGACATCTGTCTGCTTACTTCAGACCAAGATAAGGAGACAGTAGATTTAGAGTTGCCACACTTGACTAAGTTACAACAACAAACGGTGAGACAAATAGTAGACTCTTATCAGCCAGTAAAAAATCCAACTTCTCCAATTGAAATGAAAATTTTATTAACTGACGAGTTGCCGGTATATCAACACCCGAGAAGAATAGTAGACTGCGACCAAGAAGTTGTTGACAAACAAATAAAAGAGTGGTTAGCAGAGAAAATCATTAAGCCAAGTGTTTCGGAATATGCCTCTCCAATCGTGTTAGTTTCTAAAAAGAATGGCAAGAAACGTTTATGTTGTGATTATCGAAAATTGAACGAGAAGGTGATCCGAGATAATTTTCCTATTCCAAACATGGATTGTGTGATAGATAAATTACAAGGGGCGTTTATGTTTACCACGTTAGATCTGACCAATGGATTCTTCCACGTTCCAGTTGAATCAAGTTCGCAGAAATACACTTCGTTCGTTACTCAAAAGGGGCAGTACGAATTTCTCTATGTACCTTTCGGAATTTCCAATTCTCCAGCGGTGTTTACAAGATTTATAATGTCTGTTATGCGTGAATTAATACAAAATGGCGATGCTGTCGTTTATATGGACGATGTCATTATTCCGAGTGCCGATTTCGATGAGGGTTTAATAAAGCTCAAAAGGGTACTGAGCGTTGCAGAGAAAAGTGGTCTACGAATTAATTGGTCAAAGTGTCAGTTGTTGCAAGAAAGAGTCAATTTCTTAGGATATATTATCCAAGGGGGTACAATAAGTCCAAGTAAAGAAAAGACACAGGCAGTTTCGAATTTTCCAGTCCCACAAGATAGGAAGGCCGTTCAGAGATTTTTAGGGCTTACTTCTTATTTTCGAAAATTTGTGGAAGGATATTCAATAACAGCAAAACCTTTGACGGATCTACTTCGAAAAGATGTTCCATTTAGATTTAAAGAATTAGAGCATATTGCTTTCGAACAATTAAAAGCCGCGTTGATAAATAGCCCAGTGTTGAAATTGTATAATCCGAAATTAGAAACTGAAATTCATACAGATGCAAGCAAGTTCGGATATGGTGGGGTGTTATTGCAAAAAGATCCCGAAGATTGTTCATTTCATCCTGTTCAATACATGAGTAAGAAGACAACGGGAGCCGAAGAAAAATACGACTCTTATGAATTAGAAGTCCTAGCTGTAATGAATGCATTAATGAAGTGGCGCACGTATGTCTTAGGCATGAAGTTTAAAATTGTAACTGATTGCAACGCATTTACAATGACTATGAAAAAGAAAGACGTTCCTTTGCGTGTAGCTAGATGGGCAATGTACTTGCAAGATTTTGACTATGAGATCGAACACCGGTCAGGATCAAAAATGCGTCACGTTGATGCGTTGAGTCGAGTTTCATGTTACATGTTGACTGATAGTTTAGTACATCGTTTGAAGGCAGCACAATTAAGCGATGACTGGATTAGAGTTATAAGAAGCATCGTGAAAGATAAAACCTATGAAGATTTTTATATAGAGAATGAAATTTTGTTTAAAGATCTAAACCGTAAATTGATTGTTGTGCCGTCACAAATGGAAGTTGAAATCATTCAGATTGCACATAAACAAGGGCATTTTTCAGCTGCAAAAACTCAAGACCTCGTAGAGAAAGACTATTTTATTCAAAATTTGAAAGATAAAACAATAAATATCGTGAACAATTGTATAGAGTGCATAATTAGGAACGCAAAAAGTGGAAAGAAAGAAGGATTTCTCTCCCCAATTGATAAAGGGGATAGACCATTATGTACATACCATATTGATCATGTTGGACCAATGGAGTCTACCAATAAGCGCTATAATCACATATTGGTCGTAGTAGATGCTTTCTCAAAATTTGTGTGGCTATACCCAACACGTAGTACGGGTGTAGATGAAGTCATTTCGTGTTTAGAAAGGCAAGCTGTGGTATTTGGAAATCCTGAGCGAATAGTGTCAGACCGAGGTACAGCATTCACCTCGCACACCTTTAAAGATTATTGCCAGAAACAAAGCATCGCTCACTTACAAATTACTACTGGAGTGCCTCGTGGAAATGGCCAAGTTGAAAGAATGCATAAGATTGTAGTGCCGATGCTTTCGAAGTTAAGTCATGACTGTTCCGGAAGCTGGTACAAGCATCTTGGGGGAGTTCAGCAAATAGTTAATAATACCACACCACGAAGTACTAAGGTGCCACCTTTCACAATTTTAACAGGTTTAGAAATGCGTTTGTCAGACGATCTTGAATTGAGGAAGTTGATTGATGAAAGCTTGTTTGACGAATTAAACAACGAGCGAAATAAAGTGCGAGTACGAGCCCGAGAAAATATTCATAAGATACAGGAAGAAAACAAAAGAAATTACAATTTAAGAAGGAAAGCAGAAATCCAGTATGATATCAATGATTTGGTAGCCATAAAACGTACCCAATATGGTACAGGTTTGAAATTGAAAGGAAAGTATCTAGGACCGTATAAGATATTAGGAAAGAAAGATCATGGCAGATATGAGGTAGAAAAGGTAGGAGTCGGAGAAGGACCACATAGAACGACGACAGTGTCAGAATATATGAAGAGGTGGAATTCCTTCGGGTCGAAGGACTTGTCAGGAGGGCCGAATGTGGGATTTCAAAAGTTGTAACATCCCTGGCATAGGAATAAGAGAACTTGGAACTAGGAACTAGTTATCGTGAGCGATAACGATAGATAAGATAGAATTAAGAAGAACAAGAGAGTCGCATAGCGTCAGCCGGAGTGAGTGGTAGCAACTAAGAGAATGCAATTCGCATAAAATTACTATAATTAGAGTGTAACTAAAACTAATCTCATATAATAAGAACAATTCAATATAATAATAAAGTAATAAAATATAATTTTTACTACATACATATATAGGCATGTAATTGTTGCTGTTGCTCTTGCTGCTGCCTGTTGTAGGTGGCGGCCTCTAGCGTTCGCTTTTTGCGCAATCGACAACGGCGCCGACGCGCTGCAGGCCCTTTGATCTCTCCTCTCTTTTTTTTTTTTTTTTTTTTGGCTAACAAACGTGGCGCCATCTGTTGTTGTTGCAGCTCTAATTAGGCACACTTCATACTATAGTCTATAGGGTGCTGCGCCCCTGCGACCCCTTCGGCGTCGGCGCGTCTGTCAGCGTTGACGTCGCGACGTTGTTGTTTTAAAAATAAATTGCACATAATTTTATGAAACATGAAAGATTTCAAATAAATATTTCGTCATTTTGTCAAAAAGGGACGCCCTACAAGTCAAATAAAGAATTTAATTAGTTTCGCAGTTGAAACTGTGCCCCTCTGCTGGACGGCGTCTGTTGGTCATGGTGCAGCATCATCATCCGATTGGAACGTGCTAAGTAAATACGCCAGCAAGAATTCATTACACTGATTGCATATAGTTTCAGTGTAAATGATGAGGAGTCGAATATTTTGCACAAAAATATTTCGATTTACGCGCAATTGTTTGCCTTATGCCATAAACAATATCGCGCCCACACACACACACACATATATGCATACACTCATACTTGAGCAGAGTCAACTACTTGTAGTTATAACAACAACTAATTGCCAATGACATATAAACAATACGCTGGCAACAAGTTGCTGCCGTTTTGGCCAAGTGCAACAGAAGCAGCCGCAGCCGCAGCAACGGCAACAAAGTTGGCTCGAATGTCTGCCACTCAGGCAGCACTTTGTGGCACTGGCTGGCAATCATCATCATTAGCCACGGCCATTTTTGGGTAAATAGTGCAACCCTCTTTGCATAATAATGTGGACAAGGTGCGCATTTGGTGAAAAGCGCGCAACATGCAACATTTTTGTGTCTAAATAAAGATGCGATGCAGCTCGAAAACAGCAACACACACAGTAGCAGCAACAATAACAACTTTTGGCTGCAATTGTAGCCTGTTTGGCTGGCTGGCTGGCTGGCTGGCAACCCGGTAGTGAGTAGTCGATGCTCGATACTTGTTGATCTGTCGACGGTAAGTATCGATGCTGATAATGTGAGGAATCGATGTCGATAAGAAATAACTTGAACTGACTCATTTATTGAGTTACACACCGTAGATCGATATATAGTGAGATATTTATCAATGTACTGCTAGCAATTGTTAAACTCATTCAATAACAATTAAAATTCAATAACTAATCAGAGGGCTATCGTTCATAACTGTAATCGATTTATAAATAATACTTCACATATTTGTCTACGTCATTTATTGAGTCAGGTTAGGGAACGCTATCAATGTGTGATTATGTTATCGATAAATGTATTATTAGCGACAAGTGCTTCGTAATCTCATGTCTGTTATAATCAAATCACAATAAATATTGGGCTTGGTGGCTACGTGACATGCTAATGGCGAGCCCTGGCGGCAACAGCAACATTACGCATACGCCACTTGGCACTGGCATACGTCATAGGCCACTGGAAGTTCTAGGTACTGGAGCTTATCTTAGCCGCGCACGCCGATAGATAAGTTCACAAGCGCACACATACATTCACGATCACATTGTGATACCCAGATTGAACTGCTTTCGCATTGGGCTCCCCACAGGGGCGCCAGCTCTTGCTTTCTTAGTAGCTCATTTGCAGTCACGTCAGAGGCGACAGGCGTCAGACGCCGAGCAATGGCCCCCAAGAAATTTAAGAGAAGACAAAAGTTAACGCTAACGCTAACGCAAACGCAAACGCAAACGCAAACTTTGGCGTCACATTTTGGGCCACAAACTGTCATAGACTGGCGCAGATTTATAATGGGGCGCCTATCCAACCAAAAGTAGCAGCAGCAACAGCGACAAGCGAGAAAAGCGAGTGCGGCTGGCCGTGCGGCGGCTTCAAAGTTGTTTCTTCTTTTGGTATTTTTTTTTCTTTTTGGGGGTTTCTTCCTCTTCTTTCTTTTGGCTTTTCGTATTTCGTATATCGTTTTTTTGGTGGCATCATTAAAATGTACAGAGGAGCGCACAATTTTTGTTGAAATTTATTTCATACGCAGCGTGGGAATCGCGCCGTCAATTGTTTAAAAGGCGCCAACAGTCACAAAATATCTGACTTCTTCCACACAGCTTTTATTGTTGTTGTTGCTACTTTTCGCATTATAAACGCATTAACTAATGTTGGAATTATAAGATGCCGCGACGCATAAATAAACAATTAAAAATTGCTAAGACGAACGGGCAAGAAAATGAAATGAAAAAAAAGAAAGAAAAAACGCCGATAAATGTCGCAGAAGCAACAGCAAAACATGAGATAGAAAACATTGATAAGTGGAGCCCATGAGTTTCAATTTGGGGCCACTGACAGTTGACAAAATGCCAAGCGAAAATCTATTTTATATACTACATTCTAGCTGCCATTTTGGCAAACACTAAGCGAAACAGCGACAGACAAACCAGCAAGAACTACTCATTATTTGTCAATAGAAATATTGAAACAATATGACGCAGACATTCCTCAAGATTTTGTTACTAGCTGTTGATAAAAAAATAATCGTAGTATTATTACTCGTTCATTCATTGATTGAGAGTTTATGAGAAATTTACGGAAATTATAAGAAATTGGTCATGAATTCGGGGAAATTCAATTCATGTAGGTCATGTAGGTATTACCATGCTATTAATATTGATTAGACTTGTGATATTTATGACTATACACTGATATGATTAGGACATATGTATACCTATTAATGGCAATCTTAGTACAATAAAGCAAAGCTGTCGACATTAAAGATTAAAATTTCTTCCTTTTTTTTATATTTTTATATATATGATTCAGTCAGTTCTTGACCGATTCGTCAATAGCCTACAACAAGTCAATTCGAATTGGGTATACCAAATAATTGTGAATGTACTCACACACCTACATATATCTACCTCTAGCTATCGAGCTCCCCTTTTGCCTCTATACTTCCGTCAATTATTCTGTTTCCTCTCTCTCTCTCTCTCTCGTTCAGTTTCTTTTGCCATTTCTATACCTGCTGCTCTATGTTCTGTTCTGTAACCCACTGTTCTCACTGCCTATCTCTCTCTCTCTTTCTCTCAAGTCCCACGTCTCTCCCACTCAGTCCGTCATCCAATGTTCTTAGGCAAAGCGCTCTGGTTGTTTTCTATATAGCTATATGCATATTAAGAGACATTGCTCATACGCACCGTTTGCTTTTTGACTGTCTCGTCATTTGTGGGCTAGTGAGAGCGTGGCGAGCGCTTTATGGTCTATGAAACGAACCAAATTTCTACGCTTTGGGCTTAATTGCAAGCGGCAGACACCGTAAAACAGTTGCCAAAACGCCGTTAACTCAACTGCCAGACACATTTTCCATTTCTTCTTATTTTACTTCTTCATCGTGATTTTATTTTCTTCATATTTCTTATTATTATTTTCATGCTGGCAGCACGTGCAGGCGCTGAAGCGCAGCCATATGCTTAGGCTGCTCATGAAGATTAAATAACTGAAGCAAAAGAGAATACAGAACCGAACATAGAATGATGCATTATCAGAAATATTATCAAAGGCAACAGCAGCAGCAACAAGTTGCAATTTAATGACAACAACAAGCTGAGCTGCAGGGCAATGCAATGCAAATTGAATTGATGTTGTGGTTGTCGATGTTGCTGCTGTTGTTGCAGTTGCTGTTGCTGCTGCCG
Organism: Drosophila buzzatii; assembly: GCA_035045845.1. Taxonomy (NCBI): domain Eukaryota; kingdom Metazoa; phylum Arthropoda; class Insecta; order Diptera; family Drosophilidae; genus Drosophila; species Drosophila buzzatii. The sequence continues at coordinate 1,797,874 of JAWNOS010000062.1, read as the reverse complement.
TTGCCCTTGCCTTGTAGTTGAGCTGCATGCCTGAAATTATAGCATAAATAGCTAAAGCCGAAGACCAACAGGTGCCCAAGTGCCAGTTGGTAGTTAAGAGTTGCCAGTTGCCAGTCAGTTGGCAACACGTGCCCAGGGCGATGCTGCCGTGGCTAAATAATTACGTAATAAGTGGTTGGCAGCCAGGCAGCCAGCAAGAAAGGAGCCCAGGCAACAGGCAACAGGCAACAGCCAACAGGCTGCCAGGCAGGCAGTCAGCAGCGGCAGTTTGGCCTGTCAAGCAAACTATGCCAAGAATTTCATATGAAAGCGCGGCCAAAGAAGAAGTGAAAAGTCTGTTAGTCAAGCAGACATCGAGACGACCAGACGGGCCAGCCCAAGTAGTCGTCAGTCAAGCAGCGGGCAACATTGTAGCAAAATACACAAAAAGCAAACTTGTTGCACGCGTTCGTTTTCAGCTGTGACACGTGTGACTAATAAACAGTTCCAGTTTTAGTTCCAGTTTAGTTTAACTAGTTCCTTTTGCTGTAAACACTCAGCGTTTGAGATTGTTAAATCACAATGGGATTTCTCTTTATTTATGCCAAAAAAAAAAATGCAGTTAGCTTTAATTACTTTTAAGAAAGCGAAACTGAAACTATTATTTCTATTATCTCTCTCTCTCTCTCTCTCTCTCTCTCTCTCTCTGTCCGTTATTCACACTATCTTTCTGTCTGCCTCTTCTATATGCTGTAAATTTGGAACTAGTTCCAGCTGCGCAACATTGCAGCCTTTCAAGCCCCGGCAACATGTTGCTAAGACATGTTGCTGCTGCAGCTCATGTTGCCGTTGTCATTGCTGCCCCCGGCTGCGCTCCAGCAACAACACAGCACACAATCAATAATCACAACGATAAAGATCGTTAACCGAAATGTTTTTATTTTAGACCGATGACGACGACGACGCATGTTTGGCGGCCAGCTGCAGCAGCAGCAGCAGCAACATTGCTCTGTCGACGCTGGCGACTTCTTGGACAATTGCAACGGCCGGCGCATGAGTTATGACGACGTCCTCGTCCAGCTGCGCGTTCGCACGCCACACATGCGCAATGGCAATGGCTCATCTGACTGCACCGCCAAGCCACCGCCCTGCCCCACTCTTTGCAACTGTGGTGCTGTGCGTCTGGCGCGTTGTGCGGTAAATTCGCTTTATGGGCTCCCGACAACGACGACTGCGAACTGCTCTATGCTAATTACGTCATGGGGACGACGCTTCGTACCTAATTTTGCATTGTGGGAACCGAAAACTGGAAATCCAAGACACCCAAGACATCGCGCAGCGACTTTATTTTTTTCTCTCCGCGCTCTTACTGCAGCAGCAGCAGCAGCAGCCGGCTCATGTAGCCTCCCCTCCCCTGCTGCTGCCCTGCCAGTGTGTGTGTACCTGCTCTGGCCTGACTGCTTGCATTTTCCAACTGCGGCAATAAAAAAATTGTTGCGGCGGCGGCAGCCAAACGAGCAACAAACGACAACAACAGCAACTGTTGCAGTTGCTGCTGTTGTTGTTATTTAAGCAAATGTGTCGCAGCCAAAGCCAAAGACGACGTCGACTTCGACGCCGACGTCGCATATAATGACTTTTTCGACTTGGACTGTGTTGGCTTGCGCTTTTTATGCTTATGCTTTATGCGCTCGCCCGGGTTGGCTGGTCAAGCATGTGGACACTGGCCACATTGCTATTTGCTAGCGTGCCTCATCTGTGTTGCAGGAGGCAGCAGCAGCAGCAGCAGCAAAAACAGTTGCCGTTTGTTGTTTGCAATTGCTGCTGCTGTTGCTGCTGTGTGTGGCATGCAGCAATAACAAGTTGCTGCTGGTGGCAAGTTGAAATAATTGTGTGTGTGAAAATATTTTGAAATGGGCGCGAGGCAAGTTCGCCAGCAACATATTGCCAAGACAAAAACAAAACAACAAAACATCTCAAGCAACCAGCAACATGTTGCTGCGTCCTTGAATCTAGCATTTTTGTTGTCGTTTTGTTTTGCGTTTTTATCTTTGCATTTATAAATGTTGTTAAGTGCAAAAAAATGCGAATTAAAAGCACAAAAATTACATTAAAACACATTTAAATACCATTTAAATAGCTTTTTGTGCACAAGGTGAAGCTGCAAGCAAATTTGCTGCCGCACAAAAATGCTGCTCAAAATGCAACTTCAAGTTTGTGTGAGTGCGTGCGTGTGTGTGTGAGTGTCTGTGTGTGCATAAACAAAGCCTGGGAACCGAAAAGACAAACACGCGCTCGACTTGCCCCAGTGGCAATGTGCGCAATGTGGGCCTCGGGGCAAATTTGGACTGCTTTTTATTTGGGCACACGGTCAGCTTGCCGGCCGGCAGATGATTGGTTGCAATTTGGTCAATTTAATAATATACATTTTATATAATTTCTATAAGCGATTTGGCTGCACTCGTCGACTGCTGCTGCTGCTGCTATTGCTTGTGTTGCCTGTGGCGATTGACCAGTGGAATTTCCGCCAGTGGCCGGAAAAACCCGCCAAGTGACAGCAAAAATTCAACATAAAAGGCTGTCAAGGCAGGGCAGGACAGGGCAGGGCAGACGGGGAATTTCCGGCGCACAAACATGTGGCATATACAGCATTTGTGTGCAGCGCACTCGATTGGCACTTGCACTTGCACTTGCCTTTTACCTGTTGTGCCCACCCAGCAGCTTAGTTAGAGTCGTCGCTCTCTCAGTCAACATATTTTCCCACGCAGGTAGCGCGCAGCGGCGCCCTTGACTTGCCAAATGGCCAAGAGCAGACGCTGAGCTGAGCTTCTATCAATTCCATTAACAAGTTAAGAACTCAATTGAATCGCGGCGATTAAGCGATTTAAGTGGCAACAACATCATCAGCGGCAATGCGATTATGATCGTGAAATCGGTTAAGTCGTCAGCTAAAAAGAAAATATTGCCTGCCACAAGTAGCAGGAGGCAGCAGCAGCACATGTGGCATGCAGCAGGGGAGCAAAAGCGAAATCCAGAACTTGAATCTGGCAATATCAAAGGCAAATTTTTCAAGCGCAGACGTTGTCGACATTGTTGAAGTTGTGGCAGGCGCAGAGGCAAAGGCAGTGGCTGAGCCAGTGGCAGGTTGTAGTTGCTGTTGCTGTTGCATTTGCAGCAGACCAAGCGATAACCAAGAAGGTGTTGCTGCCACTGAAGTAGATAGATGAGCCAGCAGCAGCCGGCCACAGCCTTGGCTCTGTACGGCAATGGCCATGTCGTATTATTAATGTTTGATGTAATTAATGCGTAATTAAGATGGCCAACAACTTGCAATCTGCGAATTGTGATTTGTGAATTGCGAAGAATCGAGAGTGGAGAGTGCAGTGAGCTGAGTCAGTTACAGTTTCATTTCCGCTAAGCAGAAATAGTTCAAAAGCCAAAATTGAAATGCCGCCAACGCAAATTGCAGTCTTGGCCAAAAACGAAAACCGAATGGAATCATTAATGCGGCAAGTATCATGGGAAACTAATAATGAGTCTCTCTCCAAAGAGATCTTAGCTCAAATATCGATCAATTTTGTCTAAGTTGAGCGCGATTCATTAATCTTGGCCGCGTGCGCAACTGTTGAAGCGTTTTTCCATTCCTAATGGGCAGCCGACAGAGATAGAAAAATGGCTAGAGAGGGAGAGCGTAAGTGAGTGAGAGGGTGAGAGCGAGAGAGAGAGAGAGAGAGAGAGGGGCAGCGAGGTGGGCAGGCGGGGGCTGCTTTAGTGGAGCAGAAGTTGGCCCAGGGCAATGCGTTTATGCGGGCACAAATTAACAGCAAGGCAAAACAATTAGTGGCAACAACAGCAACATCAGCAACAGCAACATCAGCAACATCAGCAACAGCAACAACAGCAACAGCAACAACAGCAACACGCATCTTATCATTTATCTTAGCTGCGCTGGCTATTTATTTGGAATGTGCCGCAAGTGCCGCGAAAATTAACGCAAAAATTTTGACTGGCTAATTGAGCGCGGCATTTGGCCATAAACTAAGCATTTAAGCTAAACTGGAGCTCACAGGCATGCTGCATATTTCAAAAGCTTTGTGACACAGTCGAAAAGAGGCTTCAAATTAAAGGTTTACTTTGAGTGTTTAAAAAATTGAATAAATAAATAAAAAAAAAATTAAATTAAAAAAAAAAAAATAATAATAATAATAAAATAATTAAATTGAATAAATAAATAAAAAATAAATAATAAAAAAATAAATAAAAAATAATTTAGATAGAATTCAATATTTATAAAATATTTATAAAAATGTAGCACAATCTAAAACTTGATCAGCAGTTGGTCTAATATCGAGTCTTGAGGTAGGAACTAGAGCCAATAGAATTACTAATAATTAATAGAGATCTTTAAAGTCTTTAACTAATAAATATATGGAGCACTTTGAAAATAACTTTACAAATATAAAATATATATAAGAATATTGGGCATTCATCGAGCTGCATTAAGCTTTATATAAATACAAAATAATTTATTGGAATTAAAATTTCATTCAATTCAAATTTATGAACTGCCAAACAAAAACTAATAAACAACAAATAGTTAACTAAATAAAAAATAAACAAATAAATTGATATAAATTTCATAAACTTAAATATTGAACTTTTCTACAATCATAACTAATACTAATACAACTTTAACTTTTCTCTCAGCACGTCCACAACATTTTGAGGGCATTCAGAGTGCGTTGTTCTAATTGACAAATCGCAGTTGGCAAAGCTTTCAGTTCGGATGCGCCACCTGTGGGGCGTTTGTTAGGGGGGAGCTTTGATATCGCCGACATAGATCTGAATCTGTTGACTAGATCTTATGAATGGCATGCGTTATATGCATTTGGGCTTGCATGACTAGGCTAGGCTGGCATGGCTGGATGGATGGACTGGCCTGGCCTGGGCTGGGATTATGTCACATCCGCTTGGGCCTGCTTAAGACGGATGCTTCACTGTGCTGAGTGCCTGGCCATTAAGATCGAGTGGGTCGAGCACTTGAGAGCCGAGAACAGTGGCTGCCATTGATGTTGGCAGCAAGTGCAATGCGGCTCCATTAGCGCCACTCGAGGGGAACTTAGGTGTTTTGGTCGGCCTGGCATCGCACCGAGATCTCTCAGTGCAGCATCTCTGATTTCCAAATGTGAATTACAGACGCTCGTTACTTGGGGTTAGCCAAGGGACAAGGGGTTACAGGCAGAACTGTGCTTTGGGTCTAACAAGCATAATATTTTTGGCAAGGCGGCGGCAGCGGCAGCGGCAAGCGGTGGCTGATGACGATGGCGACGACATCGACATCGACATCGACATCTTCCTATAGTCGAAATGCTTTTCAGCTGTGATTGTTGTTGTTGTTGCTGATGTCGGCGGGGCCAGAAATAGCGTAAAACTCATAAACGGCTGGCGACTGTTGCTGGCGTGGGGCTGAGCAGCAACAGCAGCATGCGATGCCATTTGAAAATTTCATTTCATTTCGTTATAATTTTCTATTTCCCGCATGCCAAACGGCCCCTAGGTACCGCTACCACTGGGTCCCCCTTAGCTGGTACCCCCGCAGCAATCTCACATATTATAGCAGCCCTCGCTAGTTGTTCATTTGGTTTTAGCTGCGTCTAGCGCCGGCATTCATACTTAATTACCAAATGAAAAACAAGAAAACAAAAAAAAAAAGAATGAAAAGTCGAAGAGTCTTCGCAGTTGTCGTCCGTTGTTGTTGCTCTTGTTGCTGCTGTTGGATCTTCTCTGGCGTGACGCTAAATGAGCAGCGTCAAGTCTTCTTCTGACCAGGTAGCCAGACACACACCAGCTATGATGAATTGTGGGTGCCGTTGAGTAAGTTTGTCTCTCTCTCCCTCTCTCTCTCTCTCTGCAACGTAGGCGTTGACCTAAATAAATAGTTGCTGCTTCTGCTGCTGCTGTTAAATCGTTTTCCGCTTGTGCAATCGCTTGCTAAACATTCTATGGCGACAAGTGCAACCAGAGTAGATATCAGAGTTTTCCACATGGCTCGTGTAAGTGGAAACTCACAGTCAAGGTTTGAGCAAAAGCTACATACACCATATATATCTATATCTATATCGAGTCTAGCTATTGAAATGTATATGCTTGCTTGCTGCTTGGCGCTGTGACAAAATATAAAACCGCAAATTGATTTTCAATGCTGCATTCATATATTATTATATAATATTGTAAATGGATAAAGAAAGGTGTCATTGTGGGCTGCGCTGATCGCAGGTGTTGCTGTCGCCACAGTTGCTGTTGCTGTTGCTGCTGCTGCTGCTGCTGTTACGATTGCTTCTGGTCTACGCTTGGCAGCATTTCGAGCACTGCCAGTTTGTCTCCGCTTTTAACCAAAACAAACAACCAGAAGCAGCAGCAGCAACAACAATCGATGCTGCTGCTGCTGCTGGTAACGACGAGCACACAAAAGCAAATGATGTTTTATGAGCAGCTAATTTACTTAACACCTCAGCAACAACAACAACAACAACAGCAGCAGCAGCTACTGTAGTCACATAAATAAAGATAAAGAACCAAAATTTCAACTATAATAGCCCAATGCCAAAAACAATGGCAGCAACAACAGCGAGAGACAGAATAAAACATTTATATTATATATTTTGCTGTATTTATTTTTCACATGGCCTTTTTGCTGCTGCGGACTTTGGATTTGAAGTCAGATTTGGGCTGGCCTGGTGAGAAATGGAGCCGTTGCGTGGGTGCAAATTGGACAATAATATTGACCAGTTAATTCATGAAAATACCGATTCAGACAAGTTCGATTGCATTTTAATCAGTTTCAAGCAGAGCGGCGATCTGAGTTCCAGCTATAGTGTCTAGGGCATACGGTGCGTATGAACCGGTTCGCGTCTGCCCGTTGTGGCATCAGTTGCTGGCAACAGCTCCTTGTAAATGGTTTATGGGTTTTTTTTTTTTTTCGTGGATTTTGAATTTCTTCATTGTGTTAGATCTGCGTTTGGCGCTGACATTGATTGGCTTCGGATTTTATGGCCGGCATTTGATTTGTGTCCATTGATATGCAAATGCTGAGGCGCGCAAAGTGAATGCTGTTGGCAGGGCGTGGGCGGAGCACTATGGATTATGTATGCATTTAGTGCGTGAAGTAGCTGCTTCAAACATTGCCAATCAGCAGTTGAGGCAACGGAATTGAGGCAAATAATAATGAAAGAGATATTGAAGGAACTGAAAAGGCAGATGCAAATTTTTTGCTGCGTTTGCAAACAAAGAGCCCAACAAAAGCCGAAGCCCAAAGCAAAATAAATCAATCTCAAACCAAAAAGTAAATATCCTGTGCGCCCCCGCTGCCACGCAGCCGCTTTATATATATATATAAACATATTTCTATATGTGTGTGTGTGTGTATATACATATATAGAGTGCTGCTCCATTCATTGATGAAGCTGAAAGGAACAATTGGCGAGGCGGGCGTGCAGCGAGAGGCGGCTAAAAGTAAATAAACACAAATTAAGACAGAGACAGAGAAGGAAGGCGAGCGAGTGAGTGAGAGAGGGCGAGTCTAAGAGGGGCAGCAGCAAGAACAGCTGATTGCAGCTGATTTCTGCCTTCAAACAAAAAACGAAGTGGAAGACTAAAGCAGAGCAGAGCAGATCAGAGAAGGGCTGCCACTGCCTCAGCCGTGCCCTCGCCGCTGCTCGCTGTGTGCGACAAGCATGACGGAAGCCAAAGAAGACGCAGCAGCAGCAACAGCAACAGCAGCAGCAGCAAAAAATGAATTAAAAATCTAATTGCGAGCGCGCTGAAACAAAGCAAAGACGAGTAAAAGACAATAAAAAAAGAAGAGCGAGAGCGGGGGCGGTGTCTACACATACACACACATAGGTATATATATATATATATACTCTCATATGGTTGGAAGTCGGCATAGCTTGATGGGCGCACTAAGTCGTGTTACAGACTCAAACGTCATGAACCGCAACGCAACAATAATTACAACAACAACAACAACAACATCAGCAATAAGAACTTAGGGCTGGGTACGGCAGACCGCAAAGGTCGACTGCAGATGCCACAACCGTTGAGACGAAGGCCAGAAGAAATGAGTTTTCAAAGTTTTTCCAACTTGGGGAGCAGCACAAAATTAATGCGAATTTAATTAAAATGTGCAACTAGCAACAGCAGCAGCAGCAGCAGCAGCAGCTAGAGCAACAATCAATTCTAGAGCTGAGCTGAGCTTTGCTTGTTGCTGCCCAGCCGCCAAATTGTTGAGGAAGCAGCAGCAGCAGCAGCAGCAACTGTTGCCTGGATGCAGAGCTGACTTGGAAAATTGCAATCGTCGGCGCATGTGCGACGACTCCAACTTAGTGTGTGTGTGTATGTGTGTGTTGCATAAAATTATTTCGGTCTGGTGGATATTAGCAGAGCGTGAAGTTGGCAAATAAGAAATTCAGCATAAAAAAAAGGTAAATTTTCATTAAACAGCAACAAAAAACGAATAAGTAGAAAAGGAAAATGAAGCGAGATAGAAAGCATTGATAACTTTGAGTGTCTAACAAAGTTGAACTCCAGCATGAGTCAGTCTCTAATATCTATATGGATCTTTGATCACAATTACTATATATAGCATTTGTTTAGGCACTCACCATAATTTTCCTTCACAGCCGCTTCGACTGACTCACGCACGGCTTGCGTCGCGCGCCTGGGCTGACCCAGTATGGAGAAGTTGCCGGGATTCGTTTGCTGCACAAACATTATGTAGGGTATGTCGGAGGACTGCTCCAGGTTGAAGTGAACCAGGCCGCGCACCAGCGGCCGCACCCTGTAGATGTCGCACTCGCCGCTTCCGTTGCGCTGCGCGAACTGAAACCGAACAAGCTGCGGCAGCTGCAAGTCCCGCTGCTGCTTGTACACGTGCAACACCTTCATTGTGGCCGAGAAGTTGGCCGGCCGATTGGCCGTTCTCGAGGTGAACACGCCCATAAGCACTGTGGGCGCCGCAAACGCCAGTTGAGCGGGATCCCGAGCGGAACAGTAGCGACCAGCTCGCAGCTTATTTCGATGCTTCCGCTGATGTTTTCGTCGCTGCTGGTATTGATGTTGCTGCTGGTGTTTGAGCTGCTGCTGCTGCTGCTGTTGATGTTGGCGCTGATGCTGCCGCTGGCGGCGATCGCGCTTTGCCTCCTGCTGCTGCTGTCGATGGCCATGATACTTCCGCTGGCCATTGCCAAAGTCGCGACGATTGCGCGCCGTCTGCTCCTGGCTGCTCTCTGGCACTTCATAGGACTCAATATGATAGCGTTGCGCAGCCGCTCTTATTCTGCTGCTATAGTTATAGGCGGCAACAGTTTGCTGCTGCAGCTGCATTTGCCGCGCATAGCTGCTAGATTGCAACTGCTGCTGTTGCAACTGCAACTGCTGAAGCTGCTGCTGTTGCAATTGCAACTGCTGTTGCTGCTGCTGCTGCTGTTGGAGTGCATGACGTCGTGTTTTACTGCTCGATGACATGCCATTGTTTAATAATTTATATATTTGACTATTTGGAACTTGTTGCTGTGACTGCTGCTGCTGCTGCTGCGTTGTCACCTCAGCAATATGTTGCTGCTGTTGTTGCTGTACAGCCGCATTGCTAACGCTGCTTGCGTCGAATACTGTTGCTGGCCTTAACTTAATGTTGCTAGTGCTACTAAGACTATTGCTGGGCCGGCTGAGCAGCCTACTTAATATATTGTTGTTGTCGATGTTGCTGCCGACGCTTTCACTGCTCCCGCTGCCATTGTCCGCCAGCAGTTGCTGCTGCTGCTGTTGCTGTTGCTGCTGTGGCAGCGCAATGTAGTAGCTGCTTTCTTCTGATTCCCATGATCTTTGCTGCTGTTGTTGGCTTGCGATTGCTGTTGCATCTGCTGCTGCTGCTGCTGCAGCTGCTGATGTCGTCGGCGCACATGTGATCAATAGCAACATGTAGCTGACGTAGATTGCTAGCGATATCAATGGCATTAGTTGCGGTTGCGTTTTTAGACTCCATTTGCGCACATGTTGCGCATACATGGCGTCCTCCAAAGTTGTTGTTGCTGTTGCCCTAGCTTTATTTACAAATCAACTATCGATTGCTGTCTATCGCTTATCGTAGTTGTTGCTGCTCCTGTTGCTAGTTGCTGCTGTTTGGCGATTTGTTGCTGCTGTCTCTGTGTCTTGTCTGTCTATTGCTGGCAAATGTTGCCGTCGCTGCGTCGTCGCTGTGCCTTGTCGTATTTTCGTTTATCCTGCAAATACTTTCGATAATTTCGTAGCATTTTGAGAGACAGCAACAGAGAGACGCGACGCGAGAGAAACGGAAAGAAAGAGATATACGTTGAGTGAGTGGGGTAGAGACAGTAAATGTTTAACAATTTCTAGCATAATATTTATGAGCACTTTGAGAACATTTCTGGCTGTTGCTGCTGTTGCTGTTGCTGTTGCTGCTGCTGTTGTTGCTCTTGCTGTTGTTGCTGCTGCTGTTCTTGTTGTTGCTGGTGACTCATTTTGGCCCGATCGTCTGCTTTGGCAATGCAAAAATTTTATATGTATATCTTTAAATAAATAAATTGCTGTTTGTATTTGTTATTGTTGTCGTTGGTGCTGTTGCTGTTGCTGTTGCTGGTTTGCTTGTTGTTCGTTCGTTTGCTGTTGTTGCATTTATTTTGTTTAGAATTTTTATTTGATTTGATTTTATTTTATTCGTTCGCGTTCGCGTTCGCGTTTCACTTGAGCGCCTTGGAGTCGACGCACTGAGCTATGGCCACGCCCACCCCCTACCTCTTGAATAGACGTAGACTTAAGGTCGTCGCGTGGCGTTTGATTTAAAGTCTTTATGCTGTTGTTGTTGTTGTTGTTGCTGTTCGTTTTACTATTTGTTGTTGCTTTGCGCGTTTTTCACGACGTTTTTCACGCGCGCGCGTTTCGTACGCGACTCGTTAAGCTGTTCGGCTGCCGTCGGCACTGTGCCGATTGGCAGCTTCGTGTCTTCGTGCGTGCAATGCGACGCTTCGTTCGTATTGCTGCTGCTGCTGCTGCTGCTGCTGCTGCCGCTGTTGTAATTGTAATCCTCGCTGCGCGCGTATCTTTGAGATACTTTTTTTTTTCGATAATGTTAATGTTTGTCTTGCCGTATACGCGATCTGTCTATATAGACGTAGCCGTAGTCGTGGTCGTAGCCGTTGCCGTTGCCGTAGTCGTTGCCTGATTCACTGTCGAGTGTTTTCTGGCACACACACACACTCGCACTGTCTCTGTTGTCGCTGATGACGCTGATGATGATGATGATGATGCTGTTGCCGATGATGATGTTGATATAGCAGACACACAGACACAGAGTCAAACAGACACACACGCACGTACAACACACCCGACGAAGACAACACACACGTTTTCTAATTTTAGACAAAAGTAATTATAAAAGAAAAAAGCAGAGCAGAGTGCGCCGCGTTCAGCTCATACGCATATATCTTTTACTCTGCCTTGATATATATATATATATATTTTTTATATATATATATTATCATATATATGCTGTGTGTTGCCGATTATATAGGAGGATCGTCGCAGCAAGTATGTATATTGCACACGCACACACTAAATCGATCCCGATCGTTTTTTATATAGACGCATATGCATATATGTGAATTATAAGTATATATAAATATTTGTGTATCAGATGTAGACAAACGATGTCAGTTGTTTGCTGGATGGAGCAGTTGATGTTGCCTGTGGCAATTGCAGTTGATACTGTTGTTGTTGTTGTTGTTATTGTTTATGATGCTGCCGATTCTGTTGTTGTGATTTCAGCAAAGTTTATTTCATTCCTTTTTTTCACTCGGCAATTGTACGCCTTACGGCTTATCAGTCAAAAAATATCAGTTCGAAATTGATTTGAAAATTAAAAGTCCTTTCACGATAATCGCCATCTGATGAAATACTTCAAGCTTTTCACCTGCGCTCAACATTGATATTGATCATAATTTGCGAAAACAATTGAATTATTCATAAAATCGTTCGGCTTTATTTTTTGTTTAATAATTTTGTATTTTTTTTTTTTTGTCGTGAATACAAATTTCGATCTTTTTTTCCAATTTTTGGTTTTAATTTCTAAAATTTTTGTTTTTGTTTCACGCACCGCACAGAAAATGAAATATATTTAAATTTAATTTGAAATTCACATACACACGATGCCTCTGTGTCTCGGTCTGCATTTGACTCGACTATATTTTGTTATTTTTTTTATCAACTCCCGAGTTTTACGGTTTGCCGACACGCGCGTATCTGACCCGTTACCATTGAGTGTTTGCCGCGGACTAACACTGAATCAGCTCGTAAACGCTTACGTTGCGCTGCACAAATCGAACCGCCAACGCATCGTAACCAGTCATCCAGCCGAACAGACAAGATCGTTAGCAGTTTGTGCATCATTTATTTATCTAAACATTTTGCCTTATTTTTCAGCTTAGAACTTAGTTCAAAAATTTACTAATGCAGTATTGAAGTTTATTTTGGACATTTAAATAGCACATTGTGTAAAATCTGATTCAAAGTAAATTCAAAATTCGAATAAAAACTAACATTAACTTTTCAGTTGTATGTTGTACTCAAAATGGTTATGTTAAGCTCCGAATGGCACTGTTAACTGTTACTGTAGTGTGTTCGACGTGCAGGTTTGATGTTGCAGGCTTGCTTATACGTTGCGTTGCACACGGTTGCGCGCTCGCCACACATGTATAAGACAATGAGTTGAAGTGTATTTATGCAATTTGAATAAAAGAGCGCGAAATCACATTTAAATAAAAAGGAGAATTCTGTATGTGTTACATATCATTGTATTAGTATATCATTTTTAAGCAGTTTGTATGCCGAGAGAAATTCATCAATTTTAGTCTGTTACGTGTTACGCTATTCGTATTTTAAAATTGACTACGTAAGACTATCCGAAAGTTTACGTTACAGCAAGCCAAATTTTAAATAATATTTAAAGAAATGCTCTGAGTGCTCATGATTCAAAATATTTGAAAAGTCTTCCTCACCTTTACTTACAATTTAATTTTGACAAGTAATTTTTGTTCAGACTGAAAAGTTTTTTTCAGGATATGCAAGACACGTTGCTTTCGCAGAAACACTTTAAGAACTGAGTACGCTCCAATCGCCTCTCCTCGATATAGTGAAATTTAATTGCGAGGTCTCTAGCTATTTAAGCAACAGAAAATCGCAATCTAAACACGCTGATAAGATTTGCTTACGTGAAATGTCGTGGCGACATATTAAATAAATGCAAAAAGTACCAAATTTGTCACCGATGATTCGACCCAATTAGATGGGCGATCATGGTAGCTTAAGGATAAATCTTTTGACCATGATTGTGCTTTGGCTTAGAGTATTCTACGAAAATCGACAGACTCGTACCCTCACACAGATGTAGCCCTTTTCAAAGTGAGCTGGCAGCTCAGCTTTTTCCCATGATTATTTGCTTGATTGTCAAATGTCAAGCCCCCAACACAGAAGAAGGAGACCAAGTCGTCAGGTGAAGCTGTCGGTGGTTGGAAGTCGTGTAAACTTAACGTTTTTACCAGTTGCTGCTAATGCTGTTATTGTTGTTATTATAATTGTTGTTCTTGTTGCTGCCGTTGCTATCGTTGTTGTTGTTGTTGTTATTGTTGTTGTTGCTGTTTTTGTTGTTGTCAAACAAAGCTTCCACTTGTTCTACGCATCGCGCATAACAATAAAAGCAGCGGAGGCAAGCGGGAAATAATAAAGAAAAAAAAGCAAAACAAAACAAAACAAAAAAGATCGCCTCGCCCCAGAGCTGGTGACAAGTGCGGCATTGTAAGAAAACCAGAAACCCCAACGCTGGCGCTTCGTAAGCCAAAAGCCTGACTTTGAGGGGGATGGCGAAAGGAAAAGAGGAGTGCGGCTACATGGTGAATAAAATGGGCAAATAAATTGGTCAAAATTATAATTATAAGTACTTAGTTCTATGAATGTAAGTTGTTAACAGTCAATAACAATATTTTAAAATTATTTATCGTAATTTATAATCATAATAATTGTAATCTATGCGATATGCTCAACTTATCTAATCTTTTCTTATATTATCTTTTCTGACCTCATGATGTATATATAGTAGCTGTCGATTGCCATAATTATAAAGGGAATAAGCGGCATTACAACCCCAAACAACCGCCCAAGGTCAGAACTAGGTCAGAAGAGCAATGTCATTAATTTTGTGATCGAAAACTAGCAAATGGAAGAACAAAATATATTTATTTTTTAACCTGCAACATATACGCATATATGGGATTATTCTTAAATTGGCTGTTGTGCAAAATGTGATGATTTTTTAAGAATTGATAAATGCTATTGTTAACTGCATGACGAAAGCTTCATGCATATATCTAATCGGCCGGACATTCGGCTAGGTATTTTTTGGCAGCGGAAACGTTTGAGGAAGTGAAACTGTGACCGACAAGCACCTGTCGCTCAAACAGGTAGACTGCTGAACTGCTGGACTGAATGAGGAGTGTTTGAAAAGCTGCAAACTGTTGCCAGGCAGACAATCAGAGGGCATTGTTTGCCACTGGGAATCAACTGCTGGGCCATGGCTGCTGCTCTGCATCCGAGAGTTGCGGAAGTGCAGGAAATACTCGAACTCGTGGACCTTATAAACAAACCTCTGAATCCCGACAGGGGCAGAGCATACCAAAAACAGAGACCAAGACTGAGAAGATAGAGCGAGAGAGAGAGAGAGAGAGAGACAGGCACTGGCAGACGGCAATAGACAACAGCTGCCAAGCGCAGCGTCATTGCATCATCAACAAATACACACACATACATATGTACACACCTAGTAAGTAGAACAACAATAACACAGTAAAACGCACCACTGGAAACCCACAACAATAACAAACATATAAAAACAAAAAAAACAACAAATTTTCCAAAAGCAATTTTGAAATGCGCGCAGGCGCAACGTCAACACCGACGCCAGCTGCGCAGCCAGCGTCAACGTTAAGAAAATAATGAAAATTAAATGGCTAAAAAAGCAAAACAACTTAAATTCTCTGGCATATTTTCTTTTTTTTTTTTTTATTTTGGTAACTACTTGGGAGCCAGGAAAAAAATAACACAAAAATAAACACAGAAACTACACAAATGATTGTGTAATTTTCCTAAATGACTTTTCACACACACACACCCAGCTATACACAGAGACAACCAAATCAAAGTAGTTTGTAGCTGAAATATTTAGAAGAGACTTGGACGAAGCTTAGTGTGTTAATTTAATATAGGATAGCATGGATTAGCAGATAATGCTACTATTATGAAAAATACTCAAGTATATTGGCTTCAAGAATACAAATATATATTACATTGACACATAATTAATTAATAGAAATTATTAATATAATTTTTAATTTCTAGAAATATTCAAAGATAAATACTAGGCAGTGTTTACATTTTATTTTTGTTCTATAAAAAACATATAATGTGGTGTACATAAATGTCAATAATTACAGATATATACTAAATAATACTAACGAAATACTACAATAGTATTTAAATTCAATTTAACAGCTTAATTGAGAATAACAGCATAGATTTGTGTTTCTGTTAATAACATTTTATTGCAAATAATACAAATACTAAAAGCTCGTATTACAAATTATGTAGCTTAAATTACATTTTACATACAATATATAATTATAAAATAAATGTCTGTTCGTTAAAGTGTTTCGATTTAAGAGTAAAAAAAAGAAGTTTGCAAGGTATTGCAAATTTCTTTTGTTTTATGCCTTTATTATTTATCATAAAATGTAAGCAAAAGTAAAAATATTAATTTGAAAGTAACTCAAACTGGAGCGCAGTCAATGAAACCTATTTGAACCGAATGTGTTTTGTTTGCCATGGATTTAATTGCTTTATCATCGATGTTCCACATTGAATTATTAACTAAAACAAGTTCCAACGAGATAAGACTGAGCATGATTTTGCAGTGATATCATTTGTCATGTTAGTCATCAAACAGCAATTGACACGCGCCTTCTGCTTTTTGTTTGTATCAGAATTTCGAATTTGGGCGAAGACATTATTAGGTTTATCGTGTCGTTGGCGTATGACATTTGATAAGAGGAGCAAAGTTTAATCCGGATCATTAAATGACTGCGTGATTGGTTACTCAGCGGTAGCCTATCTCTCTCTATCCTCTTTAACTAATCATCTCTCTTACATTCTCTCTCCCATTCTCTCTCTCTCTCACTGTTGTGGTAATTGCAATGAAAGTAAATGAAATTCAAATTTGTTTCCCTGGCACTTTTCAGTCGCTGTTGCAAGTAATTCAAGACTATGACGCTCGTGGTACCAGTTGCTCTCTGCTGCCTCCCCCCATCTCCCCCATCTACCGCGTGCTGCACCTGTGTCACTTTTTCTTTAGCTGTCTCCGGGTGGCACCCTTGCGATCATCATCAGCCGCCACAGCCACTAAATTGTGTTAAAAACTTGCCAGCCAGCTAGAAATACAGAACGCAGAAACCTCAAGATCTGAGCGAACAGATAAGCGCACTGTGGCAGGGGCGCGAGAATGGAACGGATCGGAACGAAGTCGAGGCTCAGCTCTGCAGCTCTACAACTCTGCAGCTCTATAGCTATACACTTTGGTTCGGTGCAATCTTCCGCATTATGAGTAGCAGCCAGTAGCGAGTCCGAGGAAATGGAAATGAAAATGCACTTGGCTTACACCAGAAGCAGCAGCAGCAGAAGCAGCAAGAGGAAGGGGACCGGGGACAGGGTACAGGGCCATTCAGGTTGTTAGCGGCGACATGTGGTTCGGCTTGGCTTTGGCTCCGACTCTGACGCTGACTCTGACGCTTATGCTGACTCTGGGTCTGTTACTGAGCTCGGGCTCTAATTTCAATTGGGTTTCGTGGTCGTGGAAATTATTCAACAGTGCTAAGTACGCTCTGAGACTGAACTAGCACTGAGGTCTGTCTCTGCCGCTGCCACTGTCTCTGAGTCTGGGTCTGGGAGTGGAACTGCTGGGCACCCACGCGTGACGTGACTCTTTGGTTTGACTTTCTGTACCTGGGCCTGGCCAGAGCTGCTTCCGTAAAAAGTTGCCGCCGTTTGCCCTAACCCCTTACATCCCTTACCTCTCGCCGGCTTACTCCGGAGTTAGCCCATGCCACCCTTCCTCTCTCCTCTCTCCTCTCTCCATTCTTACTCGTCCCTCGTCTACCCGGCTGACGTCCACCTTGCGGTTGGCTCTCTTCAAGTGCATTGAAGCAAACTGACGGCTATTTTTCAACTTCAAATGTTTGCTAAATGACTTTTGATGATTTGTGGCGAGCTGAACAGCTCAGGAGCTCAGCAGCTCAGAGGTTGGTTAGGGGTTGACCCGTCGTTGAGCGCAAAATAAATTAATGAATGTATTTATCTAATTTCACATGCCTAAGTGTTGACTTGGCGTCTAATTGGGCCATCGATGAGGCTCACTGCCAGAGCGAGAGGTGGACAGAGTGAGTAATTATTGATCTATGTATGTTTACTCTAAAAGAAAAACCCCAATCGATGATGTTTGACCAATATATGAAATTATGATATGATATGGGCATTGGATATTCCAAAATAATCGGCTTTCCCTATCCCTATTAATACAATTTATACTTTGGCACGCGGAATTACAAGAGGGGTCAAGCTGTGTTTACTCTTTGATCTATGTTTACTCTGTGATATTATATGTGTCATTCCAAAATTAGCGACTTCCCTGGCAAACGGAACAACTAAATTATTGTTAGCTAATACAGTCAGCCGGTGCAGCTGTCCCATAGCATAGAATGCGCCCACCGGAAATATGATAGCGCTGGAACGTTCATATGACGTATTGAAACGACATTAATTTTCAAGTACATTCTGCTTGATAAACACTAACTGGTCAAAGTCAGATTTAATCTTATCCACAGTAGCGTCCGAAAACCTACAGCAAGCCGGAGGTGTGACTCGTGCTGTGAGTAATGAGTAAATTGGTGGCCTAGGCGCTAATGGTGCTATAATCGAATTCCAAGAGCTCCCATGACCTAGCTAATAATTAAACGCCTGGCATGTCAAGTACCTGACATATTTGGTAAAGTTTTGCTTCGATTTACCTTTGGTTTTTTGTTTTTTGCTCAGTTGCAGTTGTTTCGCGTCGGGGCAGGACGACACGTGCATTGCAGATAATCAACGTTGTGTCTAGGCCTTAAAATAAACTCCATGTAATTAGCCCCGCCAAGTGACAGCGATGTACCCTATGCCTTTTAGCTGGCGAGCATTGCAACTAAGTGAGTCAAAATGTTGCACAAAATGAAGAGAATCGAAGAAAATGAGTAGCTCGAATTAAGAAATGTAAAGAACATGCAGGTTATTTAGCAGTAGATTAGCGGAAATAGGAATAGAATAGGAGTAGAGTGAGACTATCTTATAGGATAATTGCTTGAATGTGAGCAATTGTCGATCATCAAATTGTATCACATTTAATTACCATTTAAGCAGCTGCTGTGCTAAACGAACACACATAGAGCATATAAAATTTGGTGATTCTCTAGCAAAAATGTTCGTTTCCAGTTGCTGCAGTGTCTGGAGCAAAAATAGCCAAAAACGACGCGAGTCGCGACAGGCGATGGATGGGCTATAAATAAGCCGTGCGCAGACTGAACCGCACAGAAGTGGGAACTAAAATGCAGCCAGACTTTCAAAGCAACTGTGCGAGAGCGAGAGAGAGAGAGAGGTGAAGAGGGGGAGAGAGAGAGAAAGTGAGAGACAGAGAATGTCCAAAGTCATACAGCATAGACTGACTCACCAATTGCCGCCGCCGCTGCTGCTGCTGCTCGACTAATATTTCAATTAGGCGAGAAAAAAAATCAAAAGTCCAAAGGCAATAGCAAAAGCTGATGACATGCCCAACGTTAATAAAAAGCGGCAGAAATTTGTGCCGTGCCGCAGGCTGAGCTGAAGCGAAATAAATTCCATGGGACCCTAGGTGGTCGAATATTTTAACACTACCGGGCACAGGGCACAGCAAACGAGGCGGCAGCAACAGCTTCCAGCGGTCAGCTACAGCTACAGCTGCCAGTTGATCAGTGGGACGACGGTGGCAATCTGTGGCGCTGGCGTCTGCCTTTTAATGTAGAAAACTAGTCGAGGCGCATAATTTACGACAGCCAACTCTGACCAAGGATCACAAAGGGGGCAGTCAGGCAGTCCGCCAGTCCGGCAGTCAGCGGGGGCGGTGGTTGAGCAGCAGTCGACGCTGAGCAGCGGCGTTGACTTGACTTATCAATTTCACGGGAATCCAATCGATTTTTATATGAGAGCGCGCAGATAAACCGCAAAAATCAAGCAATAAAATCGCTGCCCAAGCAGCAAACAGAGAGAGAAAAAAAAGAAACAACATTGATGCGAGGCAACAACAAGACACTAAAGAGAGGCGGGGGTAGGGGCAGCGGCAACACAGTGCAAAATGAAGAGCAGCCACAGAGGCTGACACTGAGACTGAGACTGAGGCTGAGACTGGGGCTAAGGCTGAGTCTGGGGCTACGACTGTGGCCGGCGACTGAGACAGAGAGGCAAAAGGAAAATACCAAAACGGCAATAAATGGTGTTGATATCCCGCGAAGCGTGTGAAGACGCTAACGATGCCGCCAAAACTTGTTAACCACAAAAATTATTGCATGAGATGAAATAAATTAAGGTGGCGGCGTCGACTGCAGCAGCAGCAGCAGCAGCAACAGCAGCAGCAGCAGCTAAAGTCCGGCCAAACTATTCACATTGCTTCCTATTGCTCGCATCCTTGCGCCGACGGCGACGGTGACGGCGACGGTCTCTCCAGCCAGGCGTTCAGGCCGCCAGTGGCGACGTCCTCTTCACCAACATCGTCATCGTCTGCTGCTCCACTGCTGCTGCCGCTGCTGCTGCCGCTGCTGCTGCTGCTGTTGCCTGGTGTTGTGTGTGTACTTTTGGTGAAATGAAATGACAGACACAGCCCAAGATGCAAATTTACCTATGGAATGCTGAGTAGACTATAGAGAATCTGGAGCACACTACAATTAGCTGGAGCAGAACAAGTTGTCGAGGTATTCAAGTGGCTGAAGCTTATGCATAATTCTTCTATATTAATATTGTTATAATCAATATATGTATATAGTTCAAATCATAGCTCATTTTGTAGTAGATTAAATTAGCTCAGATGAACATCCAAGATCTAAAGTATTTTTATTTTATAGAAGCTTGGAAAATAAATAAATAAATAAAGAAATAAATAAATAAATAAATAGATATTTAACTAAATAAATAAAAAAATAAAAAAATAAAATAAATAAAAAAAATAAATAAAGAAATGAATGAATAAATAAATAAATAAATAAAAAATATATATATAAATAAAAAAATTAATAAATAAATAAATTTATAAAATAAATAAATATATAATACAAATAAATATTTTATTTATTTTTATAAAATACTTTACACCAATTGAACTAAGTCATTATAATTTTAAGGGATTGTTGTAAACATTTTGTTTATAAAAAAAATAGTCTTAGACATATACAAAATAAAATTTACAATTGAATAATTGATTGGAAATGAAAAAGGAAAAAATTAAAAATATAAATATAAATATAAATATATTTCCAACATCTGTACTTCTTCAAATCTTTGTTAAACTCTAAAACTTGTTTACAGGAGGTAAAAAACAAAAATTAGTTCAATTTATCATGCCTGCTCTGACTTATATAAAGAGATCATGAAGAGAACTAAAATAAGAGAATAAAGATTTATTGTCTATACAAATTACAGTTGATAAAACCTATGTGATTTGTTGAGCTTCTTTTGAATAGAAACCCTTGAATTCAACGTTTTCTCTTCTCTCTATGTTTTTTTTTCTCATGCCCCTCATCATATCATTAGCATTATTTAAGCCACACTTTTTTGGTCAAATCTTGTAGCGCACTTTTGCAGTCATTGCAGCTGACTCGCTGCTACACATATGAAAACATTTGCACTGACCAACGTAAAGCTCTTTCAGCACTCTGTTCTGGCACTGTTGGCTCGCCGCTCGCTCCCTTGCGCCGCAGACAGCTGCCGCCCCCTCTTCTGTAGTTGTTGTTGTTGTTGTTATTACTGTTGCTGTTGTTGTTGTTGCTGTTGCTGTTGTTGCAATCTCACAGCAGTCGGCTGTCTCTTGCCGCGTGCCCCGCGCTCTGCCGCAACGGCGCTGCCGTTTTAGCAACATTGCAATCATCTGAAAATTCCATTCCAATCAAATTAAAAACTGGCGTCTACCTTTTTATCATTTTCTTATCAGATCTCAAGATCTGCCGCAGCGATGCCTTCTGCTGTGCGCCTTTTATGCGAGTGTGTGTGTGTATGTGGATGGGGTCTTTGCAGCTCTCTGGCACCGACTCTGGCACTGCCTGTGACTGTGGCTCTGGCTCGGGCTCGGGCTGGGCACTCGGGCGGCGGCCGCGGGCTCTGGCGCGACTCTTTTTGTTGCTGTTTTCGTTTTTTATATAATAAGCAGATCTTTGTCCCAAAGAAACCGTGGCCATAATATATCAATATAAACGCATACAAACACACACACACACACACACATTGGCCCGTGAGCGCCTGGGAAGCAAAGCACATTCATGGCTCGCATTGGAGCTGGAGCTGGAGCTCTGCAGCCGTTGCTGGACATTGACTTCAACCTCCACTTCAACATCAGTTTCAGCTACAGCTACAGCTACGGCTTCAGCTTCAGCTTGAGCGCTTTTGGTGGCTGCTTGCGACGGTTGCGGGGGCGACGTTGGCGGGCAACCAGGCAAATGCGGCAACGATGCGAACGACGATGAAATCCATTAGTTTTGCACCTTTGCAACATGTTGCAGCATCGCCATTGCCAACGCCGTCGCCGTCGCCAAGTCGCCAAGTCGCCAAAATTGTTGTTGTTGGCCATTGCTGGACCGCAAATTGGTAAAAATTAACACGCCGCTTTGCTCTTGACCAAAAACGGTCACCACGAAGCCCATTTTGCTTTTAGGCGTCTGTCGCCAAAATTCCTTTCATGACAAGATCTCCCCATCAGTCGAGGGGAGCAAAAAAAATAAATAAATAAAATAAAAATAAAAATAATACCCACCCTGCCCAGCGCCGCCCCCGCGACTACCCTGCGTTCGCCACAGCTACGTCCTACTTTTTAGCCATTGGTCATCTCATACTTCAATTTAATAAATTAATTGGCTTTGTGTCGGCTCCGGTTCGTTTGCCATTTATGGGACAGGGGGCGAAGGGGAGCTGCGGCCGCGTCGCGTGTAATTTTTTGTCGTAATTTTTTTATTTCTGCGATTTGGAAATGTACAATATCTGCCATGAAGAGATAGAAATCAACCTCAGCTTTAGCTTCAGCTGCAGCTGCAGCAGCTGCTGGCTAGAATCGAACTCGTCTCAGTTCGGCTCGCCTCGCCTCATCTCGCTTTGCCTCTTCTCGGCAATTGCCTCTCACGCATTCCTTGCGTTCAGCTCTGCTTTTTTTTTTTGTTTTGTCTGGGTATCTGTTGATTGGGGCTGCCTTTTATTATCTTAGGTGTTAATGATTTCATTTTTGGCCACCCAATTGCCTCGGCATGCCACGCTGATCGTTCGTTATCTGCACCGCTGCGCATGTGCAGGTCCCCATGCCACAGTCGCAGTCTCAGGCTGAACCTCAATCTCCTCCTCGTTCTCATCCTCGTGCTCGTTTTCATTTTCGTTTTCGTCCTCGCCTCGGCTTATCGCTTTAATCTCTTCTGACAGTGATTATTGCTGTTTGCGGATTGTGCAATTGATGTGCGAACTTCGACACCGTCTCTGAAATGAAAAGGAGCCAGACTGCGACGGCAACTGGCGATTACAATTGCGAATCCGAATCAGAATCAGAATCAGAGTTCGTATGTGAACGAGAAGCAGAACGAAATTGAGCCCAAGATCGAGACCTCTACCATCTTGGCTGTCAGCGCCAGGCAGCTTTTGCAGTCTCTATTTACAGCAGGGCGGCTCGCTTTTAGCACCCAAATATGATGTCATGGCCGCGGCCTGAGGGCTCAGGATCTGAATCCAACTGCGACTACCACTTCGATTCTTGGACTCTGACTTCGACTCTCGGTTGCAGCCTTAGGCTCGCTCTGCTCTGTAAGTCGAAACCCCAAAAAGGGCAATTTTTGAAATCATACGCCAAACATGGCGCGACATAACTGCCGAGTTGTGGAGCTGCGAGCTGGGTAGGCCGTTTAGCTGGGAAGCTGGGTAGCTGGGTAGCTGGGAAGCTAGCAGAGCAGTGGCAGGAGTCCAGGGAGCATTGAGCATTGTTCTTTGCACTGTCGCTTTCGCACTTCACAAAGGGATAGAGTTCAATTTGGGGTTTGCGTCTGCATTCGAAACAAAAGACTTAAGCAACGAACTTGGCTTTTGCTTTTCTTTTTTCCACATTTTATTTTTGTTGTTGTTGCTGCTGCTGCTGCTGCTGCTGCTGCTGCTGCTGTTTGGCCAGAAGCTGCTTGCAGTCGAAGTGCTACCGCTACCGCTGCCTCTACCGCTGCCACTGCCGCTGCAGTGAGAGTATTTTGGACCAAAAAGGTGTCGCTGATTGTCTTTTAAGAGACGGCATCGGCGGCGCCGCCATCGCCCGGGCGCGTTGACAGTTGTTGTGATTGTGATTGTTGTTGCCGTTTTG
Source organism: Drosophila buzzatii (assembly GCA_035045845.1). Classification (NCBI taxonomy): domain Eukaryota; kingdom Metazoa; phylum Arthropoda; class Insecta; order Diptera; family Drosophilidae; genus Drosophila; species Drosophila buzzatii. The sequence continues at coordinate 1,774,134 of JAWNOS010000062.1, read as the reverse complement.
GCCGCGGCTTTGGCTTCAGTCTCCGCCATGCGATGGGGATTGCGGCATTGTTGTTGCCGTCTGGAATGTGACCGTCGCCTCCTTATGCCGGTGCATTCAATCGAATTCAATTGTTTTTGGCAGTCGCACCGAAAAACCCAGCAAAAATTGCAAAACAGCCGGCCGCATTCCCACACAGATCAACGCCAGACCAGACCAGAGCAGACCAAAGCAGAGCAGAGTCAGCAAAGGGGGCGGGGTCGTCACTATACTGTGTGGATTGGTGTTAAGCAGCGGCGGCGGCAACATCCACCCAGAAGTGAGTAGCAATATCTCTGTGTTTTACTCTTATTTTGTTTTATTTTATATTTATTTCTTTCTTTTCTCTCTCTCTCTCTCTCTCGCTCGCTCGGTGTCTGTGTAAAGTTGCGCCTGCTGCGGTAGCTGCCATAATCGGGCCTGCCCAGCCTCCGAAACTGGCGCTAAAACCTCAAGCGATAATCGCGCATCAATTCGTTTTATAATGATGACGAGCACACAGCCACACAAGCGACAGAGAGAGAGAGAGAGAGAGAGAGGGAGAGAAACGAAGACAAGTCGTCGTCGATGCTGGTGGCAAGTTTATCTAATGCCGGCAATCTCCATGCCCAGCGCCAAGTGTGAGCCGAGCCAAGCCAATTGGCTGGCCGCAGTTCCCAGTTTGTAGCTTTACTCCCCCACTCCCCTCTCTCACCTTGTTTGAAGACCTTGAGCCGTTTAGATTCTGGCCTGGCCATGCCAGATCTGTTAATATACGCTTTACCACTGAATGCATATTAGCTGTGCATTAGCTGTGCTGCTCAGCCTTAGCTATCTAGCTCTCTTTAATCTACTCTTCGTTACTTAACTGTATATGGCATTTACTCTACTATGTTGTTTTTAGAAAGTCTTAAAGAATTATCATAAAGCAAATTATATATAGAGCAGCTTTCCAAGTAATTCATGATTCATATTTTGTTCTTCATTTTTTATTTTTATGCATTTTTATTTTTTCAATATTCAACGAATTTTTTATGAATTAAAAATGTTTTGTACATATTAATGAAAATTGGTTTTAAGCAGAGTGATAAATATTTAAATGATATATTTATTTTAATTAATTAACTAAATATATACAAGCTCGCGCTAGGAATGGCAGAGAGAGATAGAGAGATAGACGTCAATGCCTAAAGTTTGCAATCGAGTTTTAGCTCACAGCAACTGATCAGCTTTTAGGTACAATTAATAATTATAAATTTATGATCAACAGTCTTAATACCTAGCAGAAAAATAATAAATAAAATATTCTCCAAGTATTCAGCCAAAAAGAACGAGCTGATGAATTTAATGCTGCTTGCTGGAAGAGTTTGTCTACTGATTTTCTTACAATTTCATATCATAAATCACTGTCATGCATATTCACATACCAAACTAAGCTCTATACATTTTAAAGACTAAAAAATTATATGCATTACCAAACAAAGTACTTAAAGGGTATTTCAACTGCGATCTGGCTGTCGAATGGTTCTGCCTTCTGTTGCTGTTGCGTCATTAAAATTTGCTGGCCCCAGTGGCCAGTGGCCAGTGGCCAGTGTCCAGCCGGGCAGACAAACCGGCAACCGGGCTGAGCTCGAGCAGCCACTCTTGCCCCTCAGCTGTGGCAATAGAAATCATTAGCAGCAATCGTAGCAGCAGCAGCAGCAGCGGCGGCAGCATCATCGGGTTGCCTCTTTGTGGTGCTATCTAATCTGCAGTTTCGGGGGCTGTGGCTGGCGCTTGCGTTGGCTACCTCTTGATTTCTGTTGATTTGAAGCGCTGATTACTAATTTTATTAATTTTTCAACGACCGGGCAACATGGCTGTGGGCTATTGAATGTTTATCGTTGTTGTTATTGCCGCTTCTGCTGCTACACTGTGGCCATGGCTGACTCTGGCTGTGGCTCTGCTTGTGGCTGTGGCTTGCTTGGGTGCTGTTGTCGCTTTTGATTTAGTTGATGTCTTTATGAAGCATTTGAAACACGACACTTTTTTTTGGGCAGCAGTCGACCTGGAGATTCTGAAATTAAAAGTGATTTCATTTAACGGTAAGCAGAGGCAGAGGCGCCTTTTGAAGTGGCATCGAATGATTAAGGCGCTGATGCTGATGCTGCTGCTGCCGATGCAGTTGACTTTACGAAGCAATTTCCAGGCAGCAGCCATGAATATATATATATATATACATATATTTGAAGGTAGTTACGATTCATCGTACAGCTGTACAGTATTAACCCCTTGATGACCGACAAACGGTGTTAATCAGATCATTTACACAAACGACACGCACATTCACGTGATGGCAGCTGGCCCTGACCCTGACCTACAAGTGGGAAAGCCAGCCAAAGAAATCCAACATCAACACCAGGGCTAGCTAATAGAAATGCCCAACAACACACAGATGAAGAGCGAGAGAGAGAGAGAGAGAGAGAGAGGGAGATGAGAATCTACTAAATATGAATCAATGTCAGGGCAAAGCGTGCGGCACAAAGACGCAGCTTGGCTGCGCGTCCTGCCAGGACATCAGTGGCTAGGCTACCGAAACGGCACGGAGAGACAAATTGAATGCAAACAACAACAACAACAAACAAGCAACTAATTCCTGGAACACACACAGCAGACGAGCTGAAGAAAGGAAGCAACCAAAACTGAGACTCAATGAATGAAAAATGTGAAAAAAGAAAAAAAAAAAAAGAAACCGAAATGAAAGAACTCAGATCGTGTACGCAATATCAGCGGATAATTGAGCCTAATAGGATTTTAAGTGCACACACACACACACACAGACCAATGGGAATTCAATGTGTATACGTGTGTGTATGTGTGTGTGTGCTCCCACTGTGCCTTAAGACCTTAGGCCTCAGGAAGCTGTGTGTGTGTGTGTGCGAGGAGTGCGCGAGGATAACGGCTGACGGCTGTAGCGCTGAGGCGAAATCCGTTCCGGTCATTAAACGTACCGCCCTAGCCAAATGGTGCCAGGTTCCAGTTACCTCTCGTCGAAGAGCTGAGAGAACTCAGGTTTCTAGGCTCCAGACAGCGCAGTCAGCGTCTGCATGAGTCAGCTGACTTGGCTAGGCTTTTGTTTGTGTTTGTGTTTGAGTTTGTGTTTCTCTTGGTGTTTGTGTTTGTTGGGCAGCCGCCGAGCTAAATTGTGCGTGTTGCGGCATGAAAATATCACAGAGCAAACCAAAGAGTGTGTGCGAGGGAGAGGCAAGCGGCAGAGCGAGTCAGGAAGGAACGGGCGGGCGGGCAGTCGGTCGGTCGAGCGAGCAAGCGAGTGAGCACAGATAAACAGGAAGAATGACCTGCTGCTTGGTATACAATGAGCAGCCGTTCGACGCGTCGTCAACGGTCAGAGACCAAAGCCAGGGCCAGGGCCATGGGCCATGGGCCAGCTCTAAGCCCAAACTCAAACTCAGAGCGAAGCGAAGACCAATGCGCCACGACGTCGGCTTATGACGCTCACCCAGTCAGACAATTAGCGAGGACAATGAGATTGAGATGCAGACGAGCGGCTTTGTGCCTCACCCTTAATATCATAATGTGTGTGTGTGTGTGTGTGTGTGTGTGTTCCGGCAACGGAAGCGCGCACCACACACACAGCAGCTAGATAAAGTTGTCAGCTGATCTTTGGCCAAATGAAATTATGATGCAGCAGCGGCAGCAGCAGCAGCAGCCCTCGGTGTTAGGGCGTGGCATATGCAGTCATTACCCGACTACCGAATGATGCGGCAATTATGCAGCCAAGCCGATGTTAATTGAGCCCAAGAGCTGCCACAACTGGATGGCCAGCCGAGTCAGAGCCACAATCGAGACGCGGCTCTAACAATGCGCCGCCAAAGGGCAGGCACAGGCGAAGATTTATAGGCTAAGGCTCCACACAATGATCAAGTGAAATTTCAGCAATGCGACAGACAGACAGAGCCCAAAAGAAAAAAAAAACAGAGCCAGAAGAAGAGAAATGAAGAGAAGAGAGGAGAAAAGAAATATGCCAACGACATTCAATCAACGCTGACAAACCCATGATGAACTGCCCAGGCTAATCCAATTGAAATCGAAAACGAAATCCAAATCGAAATGGTAGCTGCGCGCTGCAAACAAAAGAAATTCCAGACAAGTTTCGTCTGCTAAATTTATGCAGATGATTTATGCATAAATCATCAGGGCACATACACACAAACGAGCCAAATGACTCAGAAGAGATACACTTTTGCCCATTAGCGTGGCCAAAACGAAGCAAACTTTTACGATGGCACAGCGGATAGGAACTAGGCAATAGTTGGCATTATTAACTCGTCTGCCCACATTGTAGAGCGAAACAACTCAATTAGGCAACGTGTTGCCCATGCTCCAGCTCTCTCACTCACTCTACTCCCTCTCTCTCTCTCTCTCTCTATCTGTCTTGCTGCATGCCCAGCTCATAAAATTTAATGACAACGCTTAATTATAAAATCAATAAGAGACGCCGCACACGCCGATCAAGAAGTGCTGGGAAGAGCGTGCTAAGAGCAGAGCTTGAGGTAAAGGCACTCTGCCTGTAGGATCTGCCCTCGCCTGCTGTCCAATAAGTTTGTCAATTTATACGCGAGAGGGTCTACAAAATAAAATGTGCAAACAAAGAAAAAAAAGCAAGAGAAACTGAAATCACGTTAAGCGCAATAAAAAGCGCGAAACATTTTAACGCGTCGCAGCGATAAAGTATCTGAAAACATTTCCGAACCGACAATGTCCAATTGGGGCGCTAAGCCCCTCGACGCGAATTATCTTAAGTAGCTGCGAGGCGGCCACAGCGAGATAATTTTGATGAAATGATGTCTCAATTAGCTCAGACTCAATATATATAAATATAGACAGGCATATATATATTTGTTTATCGTGTGAACTGCGGCATGGCGAATGCTTTGATAGCTACGGCTTTTCCACACTTTTCTCAACCCCTAATCAAAACGTTTCCAATAAAAATATTTTGCCAATTCATTATGTGCGCGCTGTCCAAATATTATTGAACTATGGAGCGGCAAAGAGAGTGAGAGTGAGAGGGAGAGGGAGAGACCTTTAACGAGGGGTTGTTCAAGATTTCCATGCATAAATCGTTGTCGTAATCGTAATTAAATTAAAAACGAGCCAAAATCCACACAAAGGCCAAACAATAATAAATAATGACACAAGCGAAAAAAGAGGAAAAAGAGAAGAGGAAGAAGAAGAAGAGGGAAGAAAGAAAACGAAATTCAAGCACAAGACGTAGACAAAGCACAGGCTGAGGCAGCAACGGCGTCCAAGGAATAGGGCACAGGGAATACGAAGCAGCTGTCGCAATTTGCTGTACACAATGGAGGACACACAGGCCACACTTCCCGAATGACCTTTTTTTTGGCAGGAGCCATAGCGAGCAGTCCTCCTGGCTGCCTCCTGAATGACTGGCTAGCTGGAGCTGTGTAGCCAGAGAGGGAGAGAGGGAGAGAGGGCGAGCGAGCGAACGCCACATGCGCCACGTGCTAAGTCGTTGATTCTGCCAATGCCACAGCACAACAGCTGCCAGCTGCAAATACACACACAGACAGGCAGTCGAAACAGGACACAGGACCTGCAAATGTGTGTGTGTGTGTGTGCTGTAGCACCTGCTCGTTGGCTTTGAGCGTGTGCTCCGCGCTCTCAATCAGAATGTCACTATGCCTGGCAACAAATGGGCAACAAGGTGCCAAAAAAAAAAGAAGCAAGGAGAACACGAGCTCCAACTAGAACGAGTCTGCCCGACTGTCCGAGTGACTAACTGACTGAGCCGACTCTGCCTCCTCTATCGCCTGCGTTATCTCTCAGCTCTGTATCCCGCTGCCTGGCTCCGTGTGCGGCTAATTAATGAAGGTAGCCGCTTTATCAGCAGCAACATTTCAGACGCCGGGACCACACGAGCTGTTGTTTGTCTGTCGCTCGAATTCCGAATTTCGAATTTCGAAATTCGGCTCGCATGACTCACAATCTGAGGAGCCACCCTTGGCTTGGCAACTTTGTCTCTTGTTGGTTTCTTTTTTTTTAGCACGTGGTGCGCAAGTTTAGCCGCAGCTGCAGCCCCTGAAGCGCACAGCACCTGCAACTGCCCATTAGCCGCACTGATCGATAGCTTTGCAACTTGCAATGCGAATGCGAATGTGAATGCGAGTCGCATATGTATTTGCTCGAAAAGCCGCTTTATAATTTGAAAGAGGTTCGCGTCCGCCTTCTTGTCGCCAGCTAACTGCATTTAACAGTTGCGCAGCTGCCACAGGCGCATTTGGGGCGAAAGGACATGCAAGGGTTAACAAAGGATCTGCAGACATTTGCGCTTAGTCGAACAGGGGCATGCGCCGCTTACTTTTTAATTAAGTTAAGCGAGTTGCCAAAAAAAGGACATAGAGAGATACAGGAGATAGCTATAGAAAGACTAAGTAAGAGACGGAATGTAAAAGTGAGTGGTAGAGGGGAAGTAAGAGGGTCAGTGAGAGGGAAAGTGAGACAGAGATAAAGAGAGACATAGATTAAGTAAATATAAAGAAATAAATGAAATTGAGCAAAGAGAGAGCGAGTGAGTGAGTGAGTGGTAGATGGAGGTCAGTGAGAGAGAGAGAGAGAGAGAGGAGGAGAGGAGGAGATTGCTGTAGCTCTCTCTTTCTATATTTCAGAGAGTCAAAGATTTAGAGCTGATAACAAACTTTTCCCAGCGAATATATTCAATAACCTAATATGCTACTAAATTATATAATAATAATTTTTATAATAATAAAATTTAATAAAAAATCAATAAAATATTTGCCTAGATTTATTAATTTTATATCGCAAAGCCAAGTAAATTAATTTAAAGTATTTTTATGGAAGTTATCTTATTATTAATAACAATTATACTACTTTTAGCTTTAAAATTCAATGCAAATTTCTAAGCTACCTTAATAAATATCAAATAAACATATTTGGAACACAATTCCAATTATAAATAGACTAAAGCTAAAATATAAACTCGAATGCTTCACGCGAAGCCAATTTATGCTAGCTGAAAGTCTAGGCCAGGCATTGATTATGGAGTTGAAGGCTTTACGGCAAAGGTTTCAGCTAAATACACGTTGTCAATGCGCAGAGAACAGTGACTGGAGCTGGGACAGGCAGCGGGTATAAGAAGTAGTTTAAATTTATGGCTAAACTAAGTGATATATCTAGCTATTAATAGGACTGGCCGGGGCTTTGGGGGCAAACCTTTGTGTGAGCGTGGATACCATTTCATTTCATATTTGTCTACTCCACAAAGGGGAAACTAAGACGACGTCGAGTGTTGCTGTTGTTTGTTGTTTGTTGCTGCTGTTGCTGGTGGCGGTGTTGGTGTTGCTGCTGCTGCTGCTGCTGTTGTGGCTAACCGTGGCCAATGCCAATAAACAATAATTCCCATGACTGCCACTAAGGCGCAACGTACACAGCGACTTCCCAGACATAGCGACGACGCAGACGCAGACGATGATGACGACGACGACGGCGGCGGTCGACTAGACTTGTGAACTACTCATGGCAACAACAACAACAACAGCAACAATAACAGGTGAGATGTTGTTGCTGCTGCGCCACACCGAAGCTGGTTTTTTTCCCACTTTACGTTCATCATCATCAGACAGCAGCAGCAACTACGGCAGCAACAGCAGCCAAGCATCAACAACATTTGCTATACACAAATACAAACACACACACACACACACACACACTGGGTAGACCCCGAGCTGGGCCAGTTGATCTGCGCTTGATCTTGTCATTAAACGCAGCTCGTAATAATGTTGCTGCCACAGCTGTGGCTGCTGCATGCTGCTCGCTGCTTGCGACAAGTTGCATGACCGCCGCTAGCCAAGCGATTGCTTATTGAAATTTGTCTGCATCATGTTGCTGGCAACATATTGCTAGCGGGCAACAGCAGCTACCAGTTTTTGTTTTTCTCTTTCTTTTCTGTTTTCTGCAACGGGCACTTCCTAAACAAAATAGTTTGCTTTTCCCATTTTCACGCGCGGAATGCGGGCAGGCTGACCGTCCTTGAGGCGGCTGTTGTTGCTGCAGTTGCACATTGCACTTTGCAGTTGCAGTTGCAGTTGCTGCAGCCAGCATCATCGTCGTCATAGTAAATAACTTGTTATGGTCAAATATTTCAACGTTGCCAGCCATGACATGGAGCGGCAACAGCAACAGCAACAGCTCCTCGTTCTTTGCTTAGTCAAGTTGACAGGCTGGGCGATTCGAGCGCAGTTCGCTTCTAAATATCTGTCTGCGGCATTTGTTGATAAGCATGCCACAGAGCACCGATGGCCACTGCCCGGCAAGGCTGCCCCACAGACCAGACAGCCTTCAAAGCAATATGGAGCTGTTGCGGTTGCCGTTGCCGTTGCTCTTGCTTTTGCTGCTGCTGTTGTTATTATTGCTCTAGACTGCACGGCGACCAAGCAGCACAGCGCGCCCACCTCTCGCTGGCCTGACATCTTGTGCGCGCTGCAAAATGTCACTGCTGTCAGACGCAGCCAGCTGCTCGATCTTCAAGTGCCAGCAAATTATTTCAATTGCTGCGTAGATCACAAAAAAAAGAGAGAGAGAGAGAGAGAGACTATCAAATATTTTTATTACTCAAGCTAATCAACTAGAGCCAAAGGCATTTGCTCAGCAAATGTTACGCTCGCTGGAATGTGAACTTCTTTGAGGCGATTATCTTCAAAGCAGTCTGGCTTAATTAAATTAATCGAAAATGCCTGCCTAGTTAGAGTGGAAACTGTTTTTCTTTCCATTGGAAATGCAGTTAATTTCAAGCGTCTTTATGGGAATCAAATTAAACGAGATTGCCTAATGGTATAATAGTTCTTATTATAAAATTAACTAAAAATGTTTATGGTTTGGCATTTGACATTCAAATAAATATAAAATAAATATAAATAAAATAATAAATAATTATTTTACTTTTACATGCTAACACGCTTTCTTTTTGGCATAATAATTTAAAAAAAAATAAATAAAAACAAAAATAGTGTCCACATTATAGCCATATCTCAGATTAGAAATCCTTGCTCAAGAAAGCAGTTTAAAATTCTAAAAAAAAATTTTATATAGCAATTTCTTTATTAAAACTTTATTTAATTTATTAAAAATTCTTTCTTTAATGTAAATTTCTGCAATATATAATTTACTGTTTATCCTTAGCATTTTATCATTATATAAATATATTTTTAGCATGAGCTAAATTAAATAGTTTTTTATGTATAACTAGTATTTCTTTTTAATTTTACTCTCAGCACAAACCCTAAGTTCTGTGTGGAGCTCCGCTGCAGTCATTCTAAATTCATAGTTCAATATAAAAATTGTCCATTACTTAAGCTATCCACACTTTCCATTAAGTTCCTTTAACTTCTGCCAGTTGTCCAAGATGCCGAAAACTTACAAAAAAAGACGATCAAATTAAAGAGAGGAAAAAAAGCTGCAAGCAAATCAAGCCAATTGCCCACACACTGCGCTACTGTTCAGAGAGTTGTGGCCAGCAAGTGCTGCATTTCGAGTTGCCCATGATGCTCATGATGCTGATGCTGATGCTGGGGCAATGTCTCGCAAGCCTGGACCAGAGCAGGGCTCGTCGCTGTGGTCCGCGCACTGTGTGGACTGCGGTCTGCGGTCTGCGGTCTGCGGATCGCGGATCGAGGATCGCATAGCATAACAATCTCCAGCGTCACGTTAAAGATTTCACTTGAAGCTCGCGAAAAATCACCTGATGACTAAATTAAAGTGGCGCTGGTATGCTTTGGGCAACATCTGCGCCCCTCACATCCCACATCCCCTGCAGCTGTCCCGCCCCTTCGCCTACCCCCTGGGCCCGTTGTCGGCTTGTGAACTAATTTCGTAAATTTTTCGAGCTGCTCTCATTCCATGCACAATGTTTTTATTTTATTCATTTTTTTTTTATCATTCTCGTGCTGCAGTTGTTGCTGGATTTTCAACCGGCTTTTTGGGCAGGCGACTCTCAGGCACACTCGCACACACACACACACACACACTGTTGAATTTTTAATGAATTCCAATGAGCGGCTTCTTCTTCGGCTGTTGTCCAAACGCGGTGTGCGGTCGCAGTCCCAGCCACTGCCGCAGCCGCAGCCGCAGCCCCTAAACGGGCGGGCGAGCACTTTACTTAACTTGCTGCGAGTTGTTGCAAGTTGCAAGTTGTGCGCTTGCGCGGCCGAGACAGCGACTGCGACTGCGATTTGGTTAGTTAGTGGATGGCGCTGTCGCTGTCGCTGCTGGCAGCGCTTGCATTTTGTGCGCCTTGTTAAGAATTTCATTAAAAATGAAGACCTGAGACCCAGAAGAATGTATGTTTCGCCCTCTCGCTTGACAGTGCATGTGTGTGTGTGAGTGTGAGTGCGCAAGCTGCGACCAAAAAATGCTGCTGCTGCTGCTGCTCCGGCTCATGTTGTTGTTGTCGCTTTTTGTTACCTTGCCACCGTAGAGGCTGTGCGCCGGCGTTGCGCCTGCGCTTGCATATCTTCAAGACAATCAACAGGCAACGGGCAACGGGCAACAGGCAGCCACAACAACTACTCCAACACACACACACACGCACGCCCAGTGGCGCTTTGTGGTCAGTCAATGCCCACCAGCGCAGCCGCATCTTCGTTTTTGGGTGCAACGAAACATTTTTAATTGGTTTTGTTTCATTTTGCGCCGATGCCGCCAGTTAAGGTGCAGGAGTCGAGGGCGAAGCGGCAAGCAGCAGCGAGGATATGCTGCCCGCCACAGTGGCTAGCATTTTGGCATGGCCATTGGGCATTGTCTCACAGAAATTGACGGACTGCCTTAAATAAGCAACTCAAGGTTGGCTGCCAGTTTTCCCTAAAGACAAACGACAGCAGACGATCGAAGAGCAGCACCAGCAGCAGCACCAGCAGCCGTCGCTGCAGTCGATCGGTGGCCACATCAAGTCAACAAAAGATTGAAAACTCAATATAGCACCGAGCCAACGGGAGACGAGCACAGCAGACACCGAACGACGGCAGACAGCAGACTGAAAGACTGAAGAGTGAAGTTGGTAAGCAGTAGATGAAAGATGAAGATGGAGTTGGAGTTGGAGCTGGAGCTGGAGTTGAGACGGCTGATGATGTTGGAGTTGAGAGCGCGGGCGCAGGCACAGGCGCAGGCACGCAAAACATTCGCCAGTTCAAATCCCAAAATTGGCAATTTATCCTTTATGAACTTACAAAATAGCCGCCGTTTATACCAAAACAAGTTAATTCGTCGTCAGTTGGAGTTGGAGTTGGAGCTGGAGACTCCAATTGGAATTGGTAGTCGCAGACGTTTTGCGGAGTCTCTTGACGATGACGAAGGGCCGCCAACGAAAAACAATGAAACTTGACTAGGTCTGCTGGGCAGCAGGCAGCGCAGTCATTGAGGGAGGAGCAGAAGCAGGAGGCATGACACGCTGCGGCGTTGGCGGCGCAATGAAAGCCAAGCCGAAAATGCAACGCTTTGGCTCTATGTTGTTGTCCAAGTGGAGTCGTCAGAGATGGCTTAAAATAGATGTGCCCAAGTTTAGACAATAAAGCCATAATTGTGCATAAGTGCGGCACACACACACACACACATACACAAAGGATAGAGGGCAAAGCGAGTTAAGTTCCCACAGCTTAAAGATTCGCAAAACAAAAAAACATTTGCTCATGAAAGTGAAAGAGATTTGCGTAGGCAAATTTATTGAAATAAATATGTATATTAAAGCTCAGATATTTAGAAATATGTCAGCTGAAACATTTAGATGTAAGGAAGTGAATAATAAATTTAAAAATAAGTTTTTAATAAGATAATTTGTATATATTTATTCTATATTTTATTATTGTTAATGTCAGATTTCATTAACAAGAACTGCTCCTCCCTCACATAGTCATGCTATGCTATTAACAGTATTATGCTCTGTTAATAGCATAACTCCCACACTAGTTCCCTTACTAGTTCGCAATCGGCGATTAGGATATTCTTTCTTCATTCTTTTTTTACTCACACTTAACATAGGAAGAAGAAGAAGCTTTTACAGCAAATAAAGTCAAGGAAATACAACCACGATTTTGTACTTATTATCGGGCATCCACTACAAACATAAATATTAATAATTTAATATTTTTTTATAAATATTTCAAAACAAAATTTTGCACAAGGTTTCAAAGTCTTCAAGCTATGCATAGCAATAATTTTAGCTTTTGCAGATATCGACTGACTAATTGTTATATTAAATAACAAATTGAAATTTGGTGATATTTTATTAAACGACTGTGTAGACGGAAACCCTTATCCTCATCATTTGGACAGCTCTTCAAGTGGCAGCTAATCGTAATTTATTTTGCTTTAATTAATACTTCATTTTATACGACAATTAATTAGGGCGCTGCAGTAATGTGTTTGATAGTTGTCGTGAATCTCAATGGCTCACATTATGTGGCTTATCTGATGTATTCACAGGGCGTCAAATTCTGTTCCATTCGTATGGCTGCCTGGGCAGGTCTGGGCTGGCAATCAGCCGAGTATATCTTTATAGCACTATGCTCGACTGCGCCGGCAGCGTGCGTTGGTCAGGTGGTTGTACTTAAGTATCGAAAGTCCCAAATGGCATCGAGTACTCCCCATGGCCTGTCCAGCGAGGCCTGGACGCTGCCTTAGCTAATTGCGAAAAATCTGTTAAGGCAACTGCCAGTTGATGATGATCAGCAGCGAGCTGCACGGCCAGGCCAATCAGCCAACGAGGCGCACACGACAGTCGGACAGCTAGACAAATAGACAGACGGACAGACAGATAGAGAGACAGACAGAAGCAGACGACAGGTGCCACACGAAAGCGCCAAAACGGCAGACTGAACAAACAGAGATGGAAAAGCTGCAATCGCAGACGGCGCACAGTCAAAAGCTGCAAAAGGCCGTTTCAGCTATGATAATGTATATTTTATGAGTTAATTTCGAGTCGTCAAGATCGCGTGTTGCAGCTACAACAGCAGAGCAGACTCCCAGTTACCCTTGCCTCTGCCACCACTCATCACGCTTCACAAATTCGCAGCTTGTGCAGCGCTCATAATTCTCAATGCATTCGCAGTCCCAGTTCGCAGTTGCCTGTTCCCCTCTCTCCCTGTTCCACTGTTCCCTTTTCCATGTTCCCTGTTCTCCTGCTCTCTTTGCTCTTTCTGCTCTTCTTCTGTACTGCTCTCCTGTGCTCGCACCTCGCCCCTTGGCCCTTTTGGCTTTGGGTACAGGCCATTTGCAGTCCCTAACAAGCGTCATCGGCAGCTTTGTTGCGGTCTGTTTTCAGTTTGTCTCTGTCGGCGTCGCTGCTTCAGCGTCTCCATTTCGATTCGCTTTCGAGTCTGACTCTGAGTTTGACTCCGAATTGCGACTCCTCCAATTCGCACTTTGGTTAAATTAGTTGCGGTCTGGGAAGTTTGGCCACCATAATTTCCCGTGGCGTTTGCCGACCCGACAACTTCAACAGCAACAGCAACAACAACAGCAGCAGCAGCAGCAGCAGCAGCAACAACAATAACAACACCACACTCCACTTAGCCGACAGACGCCGCCAAGTGTGTGACCGGGCGCGCTGATTGAAGCCGCCTGCATCAACGCCATCAGCAGATCGCAGATCTCAGATCTTCATCGTTGCTGTTGTTGTTGCCGCCTTCTGCTCACGTTCCAAGTGGGGGCCCCGAAAATTGCAGCAGCTAAAGGATTAACCTCAAATTTCTGGCTGGCGGTGTTTGGCTTTCAACGCTTAATTGGTTGTGAAATCATCATTATCACATGGACATGCAAGAGTCTCAACCTGAAGCTGTAGCTGTAGCTGCGCCGCGGACTTTGAAGGGGACAACAGCGTTGGCGGCGTTGGCGGCATTGGTGTTGCCTCCCTTCATCACCTTCGAGCTGTTGCTGTTGCTGTTGTTGTTGTTGTTGCTGCTGCTGTTGATGATTGTTTATTAAGCAGCGCCAGTTGCTGCGTGTCCTGGCCGTTGGCTGCTGTTGCTCCTCCAGCTGCTGCTGCGGCTGCTGCTGCCGCACAGGCCATATAATTTGCGCGTGATTCATTTATGATTGAGAGTGAGACTTGTTTATACAGCACGGCACGATCAACGCAGATCTTTCCTTTTCCACTTCTCTCTCTCTCTCTCTCTGTGTTTGTAGCGAACGAGCGGCGATTGCAAATCGTCTGGCAAATTATAGGCCAAGACCACCAAAGCGTTAACTGAAATATTTAGCAAGTTTGTTTCTTTGATTTCCAGGAAGCACTCCGCACATCGCAGTCAAATGAGCGCCGACCACTCTTTAATTAAGCCCAAAGCCGCCAGGAAGTGCAACGAAGTGACCAAAAAAAATATAAGCGACTAAAGAAGCAAAGTGAAGGCAGCAGAGGCAGCCCAATCGAAAGGCTGCTAACAATTGCCAGAGGGCAAAACTCAAGCGCAGCGAAGCGTTGACAAGATCGGCCGCCCCTCCTACTGCCCACTGCCCACTGCCCGATCGTAAGATAACAACAAAATATACTATATAATAAGAGAGGCAAAAAAACTGCAATCTGAAACACAACGGGAGGGAGTTTGCCAAAAATGGTACGCGCTGATTTTTCCCAAAACAACATCTCGTTTTGAGTCGCGTCTCTGGCACTGGCACTGGCACTGGGCACTGGGCACTGAGTTGTCGACGACTGCGCAACATTAATCATAAATTACCAGGTCGTTGAGAGTTGAGAGAGTTGCGGCCAGACAGAGACGCCCCAACGTGTGGCGAGGTGTTCGCACAGCGCGTTTATAAATTTTGCCAAGCGCCAGGCTCGCTGGCCGAAAAATGGTTACCAAAATGATCATCTTCATCATTTGCCGACCACGAACATACAAAAAGTGAAAAAAGGCGAAGAGAGCAACAAGAATGTGAGATATGGCGGCAGCAGGCCAAGGTTATAATTGGCCCAAAGCGGGGCGCTGAGACAAACGAGGCGGCGCAGCTCGTAAAACGCAGAGCCAAGAGGCGGCAACCGCAACCGCAGGCACAGACACTGGCCACAGCCACAGCTAGACGATGACGATGACGATGGAGCACAGCATCAACCTGTGGCCAGCCCGTTGGAACGCACGTGCTTAACCTCTGACTTTGTTTTGGCAGCAGCAGCCGCAGCAGCAGCAGCAGAGACAGAGGCAACAGCAGCGGAGGCTGCGGCTACTTCAAGTGGCCTGCCTGGCGATTAGCCTCGGATTGTTACCGGGAACTCTGAGTGGTTGTTTATGGGCCTCCCAAGTCACGCCCACTTGATGTGAGCATGGGAATGGGCAACGCTTATGCAAAGCCTTCACAGACCGCAGGCCAAGTCTTAAACAGTTGAAGCTACCTAGGATTAAATTATGCTAGACAGATCCTTAAGATAGCTCTTATATATGGCAGTTAACTAGATGCATATATTATATAGAGTATAGTAAATGGGTCAGCAATGAAGGAGTGTAGATTGTGAGCTCTTATAATAATAATAGGCAGACTCCTATCAGCTCAGTAAGAGAGTGTGAAGAGCTTTAATAATATAAAAAATAAATACATAAAACAAAATAAAATAGATTAAATTGAATGACGAATTAATAAAAAGAAGTTAATGAATAGAGAAATAGAGAGAGAGTGAGAGAGAGAGAGAGAGGGAGAGGGAGAAACACATAAAGAAAGTATAGGAGGAGTATAGAGAGAGAAACTTTGCTGCAGGACAATAAATTAGAGTGGATCTAATCAATATGCATAAGAATGCCACGATAGCAAAGAATATATGTATATATATATAACCAAATGAGTCAAGACTACAGAAACATAAAGAATATATACTACAAATATAATACAATATAATACAATAAACAAGCAGCAGTTCAGATACATCACATTTGATGCGTGACATGTTGCATAAGAGCAAAATCTTTGGCATAGGTCTATAGCAGTACATATGCTGTTCATTTACATGCTGATGGGAAATGCTCAATCAAAATGCGATTATCATACTAGGATGAAGTCGCCACATATGCGCTTATGTAAGCGCAGATGACGTAAGTTGGCTGTAAGGCAAACGTAACGTGTGGCAGCCAAGTTTGTGTCAAGTCAGTGAACTCGAATGCGAGCTGGCAGCAGAGTCCTTGCAGTCCTTGCAGTGCGAGCTGCCATTCGCGAGTTGCCGCCCACACGCGCTGAAAGGACATTGGCGCAGAATGCAATCAATTTGGCCGCAGTCGTTGAAAGGCAGCAATTGCAGCCAGTGGAGGACAGTGCAGGACAATGCAGGACATGTCGCCTCGCTGGCTGCTCGCCAAGCATATTTACTGCATTTTGCGGACAGCTCATAAAACAGCGAGCCGGAACTTTAATTGCGCCGCAAACTGCGCCACAAATTCAATTTCAAGCAAATTGCATGCAGCAAGCGAAGCGAAGGCTGGCGAAGGACGCTTCCAGACGACATGCGAGACAGTTTCAATCTGTTCGTTGCATAAACATGCAAATTTCTCATCATTGAAGCGCTCGCAAATATTGTGCCAAGACATTTCCATTTAACCAAGCACTTGGCTCAAGCCAATCCCTAGCAGCAACAACAGCACACACACACACACACACACACACACACATGTGAAAGGGATAGAGAAAAGTCACAGGAACAACTGGCGTCGCGTTTCAGTCAGTGCGGCGCCAAAAACTACTAAAAAATAAAGTTTGCATTTGTTTCCTGTCGCCTTGTCCCAGTCCCGATGCCCCAACCACTCGCGCCAAGTCCCAAGTGAAAAATCATCCACCAAAAAGGAGCAGAAAATGAAATTCACATTGGGGCAGGTTGACAGAGTAAAAAAGTCGCAAAGAACTGCGATAAAAAATAAAATAAATAAATAAATAAATTCAGGCATTAATATATTTGTAAAAAAAAAAGAAAAAATCAAATCGCATAAATATTTCTTAGTTAAATTTTTATATAAATAAATATTTCAATTAGAAATACATATTGAAAATATATATATGTATATTTGTAAATATATAAATAAATATTTATAAAATTCTCACACGTAAATTTAAATTATCGTTAGATTAGTTTCAGCTACTCACCACAAGCTGGCGCCACTTACTAGCGCCATCTATCAACATGAGTCAAGCGACATACTTATCCGCTGGAACGCTGGAACGAAACGAAACACACACGAGTTGTACAACATTTTCGCCGCTAGGTGGCAACTTATGCCAACGCCATCTACAACAAGTTCAGTCATACAAATAACAACGTAACGTAACGTTTAAGTAACAGCAAATTTGAACTACATACGTATTAACAGATTTTTCCACAAATCTTTGTAAGCTGTGAGAACTCAAACGTGATGTACATGCCGAATAACTGTTTTTGCAGCAGGTCAGTTTCAGCAAATGCAATTTGGAATTAATTACGCCTCGCCACTTGCTACTTTTTCAACTAGAGCTTAACATGGACTACACGTCTCAACGCCCAAGCTGCAGTTGGGCCAAAGTTCGACCAGCTTGTGCTGAGGTTACAAATTCTCATATGTCGTCGATGGGAGAGTGAGAAAGACAGAGAGAGAGAGAGAGAGATAGTCAGGATTGGCAACAGTTGACACTGAGCATTTAACGCTTCAGCACGTTTTCAATTCAATTTACACAAGGCTGCCAAATGAGAGAGAGTGTGAAAGAGAGGCGGGGAGAGAGAGGAAGAGGATGCTGCTTGGTGGTCGAGCGCCAAGGAAGTTTTAGGCGTCGAAGCGTGCAAAAACTTAAGCAGACGCACAGAGCATGACAAACGAGGATAGCAACAACAACAACAACAACGGCAATGCATAATAATAATAATGAACACTAACGGTAAGCGAATTATGCGAGAGAGTGAAAGCGAGAGAGACAGAGAGAAGTGCGCTGAAGGCGTAGTTCTGCTCAAGTCTTGGGGGCTGGTCAGGCAACTGTAAAGTGAAGGAAATCAAAGCAGAATGCACAATAAATCAACAAATTACGCGTGGCAGCAGTAGCAGCAGCAGCAGCAGCAGCAACATCAGCATCTCAGGAAGGGTTTGCATTGTATCTGGCAGATACTTAGATACTTTTAGGCCGTTGCTCAAGCATATTTATGGGCAAAAACAATAAGCGAAACGCTTAAAAATGCATAAATCAAAACGCGAACTCAGCCAAGGGAACTCAAACAAAACAAACGAAAAGAATATCTATATACATTTGAGGAGAAAGAGAAAAACAATAGACGCAAGAAATGAGAAATGGGAAGCGAATCTCAAAATGATAATCGGCAACAACTGTTGAGAATGCGTGTTGACAAATGTAGTTGACTGTAACGAAAGGGCAAGAGAGACAGAGAAAGTGAGTGAGAGAAATGGCATAAGGTGAGGGGAGAGGCAGGCAGTAGTGCTGGCAACCCTGACCAATTCGCAGGGCAGGCCGAAAACACATTTCACTTATTAAGCAGCAGAGTGGGGGACAGAGGCAGCGACTGTGGCAGGAGCAGGGGCAGAGGCAAGGGCAGCCGCATCATCTTGACAATGATCATAAAAACAAATGCAAAACACAAATGCCAACAGCCAATGCCAACAGGCTGACAGGCGTTGCTTAGGGTTAAGCTCCGTTCTTTCAATCTCTCTTAACCACCCCTTCCCATCTCCCCCTCTTTCTTGCCCTTTCCTGTACAACCCCTTAATCCACTTGTTTCCAAACTCGTATTAGAATAGAGTTGGTCGCTTGGTGGCTGCGTAAATATTTATATTTGCGATATGTTATTGAGTGTTTGTTATGGCCAAGCGACATGGCTTAAATCACACAATCTGATTATGGCTAACAAGGAGTGGCAGCAGCGGAAAGCAAACTCATTAGCCATGCAACAAAGCGTTTAGTAAGCGAATTATGTCTTGGTAATTAATATGGCCTATTGGAGTGCAAATGAATGGGTTGACTAAGAAATATTTAAGTGTGGCTGAGGGTTAGTCTTACAATTATATATAAGCAACAATTAAAAATTAAAGAAATGTTTATTAATAATTTGATTGACTTGACAACGTAAATGCTTAAAAAAATGTTAAAATATACAGCTAAAAGTCAAATTCGAAGCTTTTTAATTTATATTAAACCAAGAGCTGCATTCATCATCATTTGAAGTCAAATTCGAAATAGATTGAGAGAGTTAAGAGAGTTATTTAAATTTGAAGAAAATATTTTCATTAAAAAATTATGTTGTCAGCAATTTATAGTTGACAAACAAAATTCCATAAATAGATTTTCATTATGAAAATACCAAAATCAAACAAAATGCATATAAATTATGCATTTCAATCGAAGTGTAGCGTGAAAGCCGCACGCACACATTGAAGAAAAGCTCGAAGAGCAATTGGTATGGTGGGTTCTTCGAGGTGAACTCATTTTAGTTCATTCTGCTTGCTCTCTGACTGCTTAGTTGAGTTGAGTTGAAGCGAAGAGTCGCATGTATTGGTGTGATTGCGAAGGCTGTGTGAGCGAGAATGTGCGCATGTATAAGTGCAACTGAATAGCATTTGCTTGGGCGCCAAGAATTACCTGCTCACTTAACGAACCTCATTGTACGAGCAACGATTGTATCGCTCTCTAAACGATGTTCGGGAAAAGAGCGATAGTTCGACTCAAAGCGATCAACCGAAAGCAAACAACGAAAAGAAACAAAGTCTCAGAGAGCAAGAGCGAGTGCGAATGATTGTATAACTCTTGAGCAGAGCGTGAAGGTTCAAATGATTAAAAGTTCACGCAAATTACTATGATTTAAATAAATCGAATTAACAACTTAACACAAAGCTCATAAAATATGCATTTAATAAGATTTACAATACAAAGCCGCATTCGTAATAGTTTTATGTGCAAATCCCATTAGAGCTGTGACCGCAAAAACCCGTGCGGAACCCTCGAGGCAAAATATGCGCATATGTGACAAATCCGTGAACCAGCGACTGCCCCAAGCCTTATTCATAAACCATTCTTAAACCAATTTCAAATATCGTTTAACACTTCATAGAATTGGTGACCCAGTTTTGAAAGAGATACGCAATGGTACGCTTTGGTGCTAATAGCAAGAGTCCATTACACACATCCAGGCGATATCCTTGCGAGTGACACATATGCGCGAATCCTTGGCCATAATGGATGCCATAAGTGAATTGCTAATTCGGCGCTAATGTTGCAAAAATCCAATGCGAAACTTAGCTCATAAATTACCATGACAATGGAATTATGCCTTAATCCACCCCGATCGAAAAAGGAAAGAAAGAAAAAGTTATTGAACTTGGCAAAATCGAATCCGAATCGAAATGCCGCAAACGTAAATCTTTCCAGGCTGTCATAAATTTGGCTGTTTTTGCATTCGCATATTATTTATATGCTCGAATGCTAATGAAATTGCAATTTTAATTCAATTAATAGAAACTTGGCGAGCAGAAAGCCGAAATATAAACATACAGAAATCTATTTGGCCCACGCTCACCCACTGAGAGCCTGTCGGCAAATGTCGAGTAAATTTATTCCGCATGATTAATTCAAGATTCGATTTTTCCAGAGCCAAACCCAAGGAGCTGCTGCACTCGACCAAGTTACCATAAAGTAAAATATTTGTTCAAGGTGTTTGGACTTGGACTTGGGCGAACGGCAAACGAAATCAGCGAGGCTCATTACATATGATAATGCTCCAGCTCCCCCTCCCTGTCTCCCTTCCCTACATAAGACAATGGAGCGCGCACAAAAAAATGAAAATCGAAAACGAAGCTAAAATAAATTGCAGCGGAAAACTAATGATATGAAAATGCGATGAGCAGTAGCAGAAATCAGCGAAATCAGAGAAATCATCGATTGCCATGGGAAATAAGCTGAATTTGTGTTTCAAGCTGAAGTTCTTCAGCTTTTACAGAATCATTTAGCATGAGGGCTTTAAATGGATATGGAAGGTATTAGGAGATATGCTTATGGATATAAAAATCTTATTGTTTTATTGTTGTTACCCATAAAATATATCCATTTGCCCATTAATGTTCAACCTACCTTTCAGGCTATTTTCTAGCCGTTTTTAGCGGTTTTTAGCGGTTTTTCTGGTTTGTCTCACTAACTACCTTTCTACCTCATTTCTTACCTTCCTACTTTCTGATCATATTTCTCTCTCTTAATCACGATTCTGTTCATTGGTTGATAACCAGTCTTATTTATCCATCCATTTGCCCATTAATGTTCAACCTACCTTTCAGGCTATTTTCTAGCCGTTTTAAGCGGGTTTTAGCGGTTTTTCTGGTTTGTCTCACTAACTACCTTTCTACCTCATTTCTTACCTTCCTACTTTCTGATCATATTTCTCTCTCTTAATCACGATTCTGTTCATTGGTTGATAACCAGTCTTATTTATCCATCCATTTGCCCATTAATGTTCAACCTACCTTTCAGGCTATTTTCTAGCAGTTTTTAGCGGGTTTTAGCGGTTTTTCTGCTTTGTCTCACCAACACCTTTCTTCCTCATTTCTTACCTTTCTATCCTACTTTCTGATCATATTTCTCTCTCTTAATCACGATTCTGTTTATTGGTTGATAACCAGTCTTATTTATCCATTCATTTGCCCATCAATGTTCTCTCTACCTTTCAGGCTATTTTCTAGCGTTTTTTAGCGGTTTTTCTGGTTTGCCTCACTAACTACCTTTCTACCTTCTTTCTAACCTTCCTATGCTACTTTCTAATCATATTTCTATCTCTTAATCACGATTCTGTTCATTGGTTGATAACCAGTCTTATTTATCCATCCATTTGCCCATTAATGTTCAACCTACCTTTCAGGCTATTTTCTAGCAGTTTTTAGCGGGTTTTAGCGGTTTTTCTGCTTTGTCTCACCAACACCTTTCTTCCTCATTTCTTACCTTCCTATGCTACTTTCTAATCATATTTCTATCTCTTAATCACGATTCTGTTCATTGGTTGATAACCAGTCTTATTTATCCATTCATTTGCCCATTAATGTTCAACCTACCTTTCAGGCTATTTTCTAGCCGTTTTAAGCGGGTTTTAGCGGTTTTTCTGGTTTGTCTCACTAACTACCTTTCTTCCTCATTTCTTACCTTCCTACTTTCTGATCATATTTCTCTCTCTTAATCACGATTCTGTTCATTGGTTGATAACCAGTCTTATTTATCCATCCATTTGCCCATTAATGTTCAACCTACTTTTCAGGCTATTTTCTAGCAGTTTTTAGCGGGTTTTAGCGGTTTTTCTGCTTTGTCTCACCAACACCTTTCTTCCTCATTTCTTACCTTTCTATCCTACTTTCTGATCATATTTCTCTCTCTTAATCACGATTCTGTTCATTGGTTGATAACCAGTCTTATTTATCCATTTATTTGCCCATCAATGTTCTCTCTAGCTTTCTGGTTGTTATCTATCCGTTTTTAGCGGTTTTAAGCTCTTTTTCTAGTTTATGAGAACGCTTGCTTGACATTTTTACGAATCGTCTACACACTTCATATAAAATGAGCAAATTAATGTACATAAATCCAATGAGAGAACAACGAAATTTAACACAAATTTATATTTAAAACCTATAAGAATGTTTATTTCATTTCTTTATAATTAAATTGGGTATGCCTGCTAAGGCCGCCTGCTAATTACATTTAAAAATATATTTCAGAAAAATATATTTCAGAAAAAGAAAGAAATAACCCAAATCAAAAGTAGGCAAGCCCCTCATAATGAACTTTTTCCAAACTATTCCACAAGGAATTCCGTTTTAGACAAAGACACAGCATGCCGTAATCTGTGCTGCTTCGTAGGGCAGATGGCAATCTAAAATGAAGTCAATTTCGACTAGAAGTGCATTGGTAGAGGAATAGAAAGGAATGTCTGTGTCATCGCTGCAACCGCAACTGATAGATGTTTAGAGGGCTGGCACGGAATAGAGCATATGCTGATGCCACATTAGATGTACAACTCACTTGTCGGGCCGTCGAGCCTTATCACTGGACCAGTTCCAATCAGAGAGTCAAACAGCGAAAGGCACCCGCGGGAACTGCAAGTCCCAGTTGCAGCGAGGGTGGGGGGCAAACCCGCGGCGAGGCACATTTTTCCACGCATATGTCAGCATTTCTTGAATTGGAAACGAAAAATGCTGCTCTAACAGCATTTTGTGGTTTTCAGCATAATTAAAGGCAGACTGGCAAAAGCAGGAATATAAAACCCAAGTCCACCAGGGCAGCCCTCTCTGGCAGAGCCCGCCCCGGACAGATCGAAAATGTCGAAAAACGTAAGGTGCGAGGGGTTGCAATTGAGAAACTGTGAATCGAGCATTGAGATTCATGAGTGCATGGCGCAAACTGTTCGGCGAGTTAACAAAGCCATCAATGGACCATAAACTAAACACTTTTTAAATGCTGAGCGGGTGGGCAACGCGATCCTTCTCTCTCTCTCTCTCTCTCTCTCTCTATCGCTCCTGTTGCTAGTGCTCTTGTCGAAATTGCACAGATGTTAGTCCAAAGACAACAAACGAACTATGTAGTTTATTAAAGGGTAGTTTTCATCATTTCCTGGGCACAGTTGGACTCATTCGCAATTGGAACCGGGGCTGCATCCCACTCTGATTAGATCACAAACTGATTGCAAGGACAGCGCGAACGCTATACGAAACAGGTTCGTTTGGCCCGGTCACAATTTATGGCACCAGGAAACGTATTGAACAACTTTAAATGCGGGTCACTTGGACTGGGAGTCGGCTGAACAGGCTGACAGGCAGTCAGAGTCGTAGTCGAAGTCTGGCAACTGGTGGTAATGATGGTGTCGTCTCTCGTGCTGGTGGTGACTTGGCGGTCGCTTCATTTGTGCAGCTTCACTGAGCATACGCTGCACATCCGCATACGCAGTCGAAACTGATGAAGGAGCTGCACTTAACAAATGTTGCCCATTTGCCTCAGAATATGCTTGTTATGAATTTGATTAAACGTCGCAATATGAATACCCTAACAGGGTGGCTGGCCAGGCACGACACAGGTACTGTAAATTGAGAGCTTGTGTTGCAAAATAGGAATAGCTGGAAACATGGAAAGGAGATAACGAGCAGATATGTGTGAGAAAACTAGAGATAAATAGAATATGTTTAGAATGAAGAATTATAAAGAAAAAATCGATTTCTGCTGAAATATTTGTTAAAAAAATTAATAAAAATATGTTGCAATAAATTTAAAATATAAAATAAATATGTAGTTGTTTAATATTGTATAAAAAAAAAATAAAAATAAAAAACAATATAGATTCTTTTTTTTTTATTCTAAAATATATTTACTATACAAAAATATACAAACAAAAAATATATAAATATAAAAAAAAAATATATATATATATATATATATATATATATATATATATATATATATATATATATATATATATATATATATATATATATATATATATATATAAAACAATTTCTGCTAATTATTATAATACGAATGTCTCACTTGTAGAAATGTTTATAAAAAGTAAATAAAAGCCAAGTGAATAAAAAACAGTTTAGCTTATTTGAATAATGCAAATGTTAAGTTGATACAAAGTAAAAAGAAAAACAAAGTTACAGCAAATGTTTCCCACTTTCTAACAACTATTTCCATTCACATATTTGTTCCCTTACAACACAGCTATAAATATATATTTTCATATTCACATAATAATCGCCATGGAATTATTATACCCACTTCACAGCTAAAGTGGCCAGAAGTTGCTTTTCCCGTTACCCATGGCTTTCCTGTTTCCTGTCGCTGTTGCTGCTGCCGCTCAGTGCCAAAGCTGAAGTGTCCTTGACATTCTGGCTGCGCTGCTTCTATGTGGAATTGAACACTTCGCAACTGTTAACTGTTGCAAGAATTGCGCTGGCTTTGTTTCTATTCTCGCTGTTGTTGTTGCTGTTGTTCGAGCGCATGCAGCTGGCAAGTATTTTTTGGGCAATATATGCTCGTGTGTCTGCCCGTTGAGCATAAATATTTATGCGCCCCCACTCGATTGAGAGCTTCTCGAGCGTAAGCATTTTAGATAAAGCCCCCAGCGCAATTGAGGTGGCAACCAGGACACACCATTGCCGCGGCAGGTGCCGAGTCAGAGATTGTTCGTTGGCATTTTGCATATGACAGCATAAAAATTGTTGCCGCGCTTGATTGTGACTAACTTCTCCATGCTGATTGAACGCACACGACGCCAGCCATCGACAAGCAACAGCAACAGCAGCAACAGCAACAATGAGTTTAGTCGTCATGAGACGATTTGGTAACCAAAACAAGAGCTCTAATCCGCACAGCTCAGCCGCTTAGCGGACAGAAACTATATATGTGCATATATAACTTCTGGGCGCTAAACCACAAGAGCCGCTACCGCCACCACTAAACACCACCGAAAACCAGCGGCCCTCGGGCCTTGTTAGCGAGCCCCTTGTGCGGGGATTTTTAATCCGTTTAAATGAATGACAGTCTAATTGGAGGATTTGAACGAGAACAAGGACAAACCAGACGGCCGTCTAAATAGTGACAAAGTCCTTGCCATATGCTTCGAAAAAACCACATGTTATTCACGGTATTTAAACAAACAGCAACAGGGGCTGAAACCACCCTCCAGCCGCCAGCCGCCAGCCGCCAGCCTCTAGCCAGCATCAAATTAGGTGCTCTGCTCTGAAATCCAATTCGAATTTTTATATAATGCGCGAAAAGCACTTGATTGAACCGAAGCCATGCGCTCGAATTGGAAACCAACACAGACTCCAGGGATATAGCATTCAAGGGTTGTCCCGCAGCAAGCCTTCCGAAAAGTTTTCAAGCCGCCAACTTCCGACAGAGCCAACGACAGCCAGGCAGCTAGAAGCTGTTTCGTTCCGGCAAAACATAATCCCGCAAAGAGCGCAGATTACGCGAGAGCAGCCAAGGCATTAACATTAAACAATAACCGTAAGAAAAGGTGTCTGCTGTCTTTAGAATTTACTAGCTCCAAGCTCTGCTGCTCTGCTGCTCTGCTCAGCCAGCGACTGACTAGCTCTCGCCTAGAAACAATTACCATTTACATTTTACTTATCTGCTTCAGTAATTAAAGCCGCCAACGACACGGCATAAGGAGCACGTAGCGTTGTCTAAAACTTTGTCCTCCGATTGTCATCTTAGTTATTTCTGTTTTCTTTTCGTTTTGCCAAGACGCAGTTCTATTTCTACAGCAATTGAAAGCAGTCCCAAACCATTCGCGTCCTGACTTAATCACACAAAAGGCAATTTCACGCCTTTTTGCCCATAACCCAACAGGCTCAGGCCTTGGGAATCACTTTGTCACTTGGCAGTTTGATGTATCGACACCAACAACAACAACAGCAGCCCAGCTACACCCCTCTGCTTAAGTGACAGGACAAACAGAGCTCGTCAGATTGTTTTTAGTCGAGCAGATCTGGAAGGGTAGATTAGCAAACGTTTTTGGCCTTAGCAAATTTTGTGCTCGATTTGTATATCCCAGATTTGTGTTAATTTCCATTGACTATATTGAAGTTTATTCGTCGAATGTGTCGAGATTTACACTACACCAAAATTGCAGTCACGTGCCACATGTGTGCGCGAGGATGAGTGTGTGTGTGTGTAATGTGTGGCAAGTGGCATAAGAGGGTAAAATAAGGAGATGAAAGTTCTGAGTGTGTCAAGAGTCGGGGCAAAGGAAGGACTTTTTTAACCTAATATAAATTAATGAATGAAATTAATAAGACAAGATAATTTTATTTAAAGAAACTAATGCAAATAAATAAAAGAAATTCATAAGAAAAGAAAGAAACTTTTGAGAAACTAATAACAAGTATTGATAAATATTTAAAATATTATTAAATTATTAAATTATTTCAAATTCTATTTTTAACGTTTTTTTTTGGAAATTTTAGCTGAATAATTATACAATTTTGGTCTTTAAAATTCATATTTTATATTATATTTATTTATATTTTATTTTAAATTTATTGTTGAATTGATTATTGATTACTTGATACAAATTTTTCAAATTTTTTTTTATTTTATTAATTTTTAATAAAACTTTGTTTTGTGCATTTTAAATGAGTATTTATAAAAGTATTTTGCATTATAAAAATTATTCTACGCTAAATATTTTTTTACTTTTTCTATATTTTCAATTATTTTTTAGCTTTTGCCAGTGAACTTCTATTTTAATTTAATAATTTGAAAATTAATTATTTATGTCATTTTTATTTCCATTTGAACACTAATAATCGGTTCAATTCTCAGCTTGAAGCGTTGTATAATCATTTTGGCTTGGCTTTAATAGTTCTGCCGGCAATTAATTAATTATAAGCTAAACAATATTTTTAATGAAATGCCAATGCCGAAGGCAATCATGTGTTAAATATTAATTTTGTGGCGACAGAAAACATGGCAAACAGTCGAATTATAGACATCAGCAAATGC
This sequence comes from Drosophila buzzatii, assembly GCA_035045845.1. NCBI lineage: Eukaryota > Metazoa > Arthropoda > Insecta > Diptera > Drosophilidae > Drosophila > Drosophila buzzatii. The sequence continues at coordinate 1,746,630 of JAWNOS010000062.1, read as the reverse complement.
ACACACACACACACACACACACACACACATACGGCGCCGATAGTGGCCAGCTATAAATTTTAATTAAAAATGCAGCTCATATGGCAAGTGGAGCAATTAGCACCTGAAAATATGCAAACATTAAATTGCCAACTGCAGACAAACAGCAGCAGCAGCAGCAACAACAACAATTGCAAGAATTGCAATAAAAGGCGTGGAATTTCAATAAATTGACTCTGTGTGTCTGTGTGTGTCCGTGTGTTTGTATTGTTCAGGACCAACATAACGTGGCCATAACAAACACATATTTCGACCTAGCAGTGGCCGCATCCTGCCCAGCACTTCGAGTTGAAGCGAGATGGCAAAGCGAACGGAAAACATTGCACAATTTGTTGTTGGGCAATGTAACTGGACAATGGACAGACAGTTAGCCTTTTTTTTGTATTCTTTACTCTTTTTTTAACATTATGCACACATACATATATAGAGAGAGCGACAGGGCAGACGGATAAATATTTTAGTTTGCAAAATCTTTTTGCGCTCAACAGTCGCCTACATGCAGAGCTCCTCTCGCTCCCTCTCTCACTCACTCAGCGTGTAAATGTGTGTGTGTTTATGTGCTTGCATACAATATGTAAAAGCTACGCGCAGCATATATTCAAAATACAAACAACAACAACAACAAGGACGTGAATACATATTCAGACAATCTCGCTGCTGCTGCCAAAAAATCGACAAAAACAACCTGTTCGGAAACACTTGCAACAAGGACAACAAGGATATATATCGTGCCGCTGCCACAAAGCGAGAGCGAGAGAGAGTTACATACAGAGCTGGGTAAACGAGATAGACAACAGATTGCTAGCCCGCACACAAAAAGGGGATGGAAGCGAGAGCCAGAGAGCTAGAGCTGGCATCTAAGCGCCGCCTCTTTTCGAAACTTGGAGATAGACTAAATGGCACAGTGGGTTGAACTATGATTTTATAGCTGTGTTAAATATTATATTTGATAAATATATGTATATGGAATTTTATAAACTTTTCTATAGATTTGTCATTAGTGAATAAATTATTTTACTTCAGTAAGTAGAAAAATTCAGAATATTTTAATATAATTATTCATTTAACTTTTGTTAGTATATTGCCTTAGTTATTTGTATTACTTATTTTATTATTTAAATTAATTTAAATTAAATAAATATTATATCAATTCTCTAAAGCAAAAACTCGATTTAGCTTTGTTATTTCTCTACATAATTATTTTGATTATTATTTATATTTGTTGTTATAATTATTAATTAAAAATAAATTGTTATTATTAGTTAAGAAAACTAATTCCTAAAGCATTGGCTCTCTTCAATTTATGTATTTCGTTTTATGTTTATATATATACATATTTCTAATCATTATATATTACTATTATTATTTACTATTAACTCACATAACTTCAGCAAACGCTCTGATCAACCACTGTGCCCTATACACACATATATGATATACAATGTAGACTCTGTCGAAACATAATAGGAAAGTCTCAGCGGGCTGCCAGTCGTCGGCCAGCCAGCCAACCAGGAGGCGCGCCCAGGCGCTCTGTGTACAATAAAACCACAGAATATGTTGGCAACTGGCAAAGCAGATGGATTGCCGAGAGAGCGGGAGAGCAATAGACGTTGCCAGCAACAGCGACCAGAGTGGCGAGCATAAGGGTGACGATTCGAATTTGACTCTCTCGGAGTCCAGCAACAGAATCAGGACAGATGTGCGAGTGCCGCGAGTGAGCGGAGAGTTTCGCGTTTGAATGGGACAATATGAAAATTCCAAGTGGACTCGCTGCTCCGGTGGTGGCATCGGCGACTACTTAAAGAGGAACAGATTGCGTGCGAAGAGCAGTCGAAAACAGAGCTTCGAAACGAACGGTCCACATTAGTTCAAGCAAGTGCATACAGTAAAATCGAATAGAGAACTCTAGAGTGCTGCTACGCCGAGTATAGCAAGTGTTGCGATGAACTTGCTCATGGATAGCCTGCCGTCGCATGCGAATCCCGCCGTGCGTCGTACAACGCCGCCTCAACAGCAAACCGAGCTGCGTATCTCCACCAGCCCCACAGCAACACCAACAGCAGCAGCAATGACCCAACAGCAACACTCGAACAACAACAATAACAACAACAATGATTCGCCTAGCGTAAAGACCACTTTGAAGCGCTCCTTCGATGTAGCCTTCCTAATGATGCCCGATGAGCGCATCAAGCAGAAGCAGGCAGAGAAGCAGGCACGCCTACAGGAGGCACTGCAGCAGCATCAACAGCAGCCGCTCCAATTGAATCACTATCCCACGGATTTGTCGCCGCGTGCTGCTGCCTCACAGCCTCCCTCTCCGGCGGCTCTGGAGTATATTAGTTTGTTGGAGGCGCGACAACGCTATCCACAGCTGGCCATACGTTCGCCAAGGATCTATGATGATCCCACGCTGGTCATACCGCTGGTGGATTCGCCAGAGGCCACAGTATCACCACCACCGCCACCCATGCGCAGCGCCTTCACCAAAGTGACATCTTCGCTATCCAGTTCATCGTCGCCGTCGACAGTGTCGCGGCTGGAGTCGCCACTGGATGTGAGTGCTCCGCCACTAAGTCCCGATCAATTGAGCTGTCATTCAATGAGTCCGCCGGTGGCTACGCCCCCACCTCGCACCAACAGCGGTGGCGGCAATAATAATGCACCACCAGCAGCTGCAGCAGCAGCCGCCGCGGGACCCAACACTTTACCCAACGGCATGCCAACAAATCCCATTATGTATCACAACTTTCGGCCAGAGTATCAATTCAATGGCGCTTTCCAGGCTGTGAATCCAATGCAGGCGCTTCAGGCGCAGCAGCGATTGAAGCAGCAGTTGCTCTACAGGCCTCCCATTGCGCCCAATGGCCACAGCCCCAATAGCTGCTCATCGAATCCCTCGTCACCGCCAACGGGTCCACCGCCGGAGTTTCTACATGGCTATCCAGGATTTGGGCCGCCTCCACATCCATTTGCAGTCACTCAACCACTGCAGAATCCCGCTGCAGCCGCCATTCTCTCCACGCTCATACCACCCACGCTCGCGTCTACCTTCACGCTGACCGCACAGAATGTCTGTGCCAAGTGCAACATTAGCTTCCGCATGACCAGTGATCTGGTCTACCACATGCGCTCCCATCACAAGAGCGAGGTGGCCTGCGATCCGAATCGGCGTAAGCGCGAGGAGAAGCTGCGCTGTCCCGTCTGCCAGGAGACATTCCGCGAGCGGCATCATCTCACACGACACATGACCGCGCACCAGGACAAGGCCAGCGACCATCAGCCCACGCCAGACGAGTCCAGCAACGACAATGAGATCATCAATGTGGTTGGTGGCACGCCACCAGGACGTCGATCTGGCGGTGGTGCCAAATGATCCAAGCATTTCTTCGGATACTTTTAAGCTGCTGCGCGTTTTGTTAGACTTGAGTCCGTAACACTTTCACCCAACCCCCTGCCCCAGAAATGTTTCCATTGTGATATTAAGTTTAGTTACAGACCCAGCTTAAGTTAAAAACCTTAGCCATTAGCCATATATAGTGCAATTCTTATCGCATCCGAGTAAACTTTGTTTTCCCACTCCATTATCGCTAGTCAAGGCAGAGTTCCATTAAATCTGCTCGTTTTATCATTGTAAAATACTAGAACTAAGTCCCATGCTCATCCAATTAACCAGTTGATGTGCGTCTTAATGTTTACAAATAAATATCTAATTGTTATTTAAACTACAAAAATATATAAATATTTTATTTAATGATACATCAAATGGGATTAAGCTGAACTATTTAATCTGCGTGTGCCTAGAATTTCAACTGATTTATGAGAGCTTGCTTGCTCTAGTGTAAGTATAATGTAAAGTAAAAAACTCTTTTAAAATGAGAATCTGCTATGCTCTACATATGTCATCTTAATCGTAAGCCTATGATTCCCTACATAAATCTCAAATTTTTATTCAATTAATAATTCCTTATTAAACATGAATCAACCTAAGTCAAATTCTTTTGCATTAAATTCCAATTTTTTATGAACCATGAAACCAATCGTAATTTGAACTCTGAGAATAGCGAAAAACGCTACGAAAGCTATGCGAAAATAAAAATAAATACAACAAAATAATAACAAATATAATAAAAAAAAAATTAAAAAAATCCATTAACATAAAATAAAAAATAAATAAAAATAAATACAACAAAAATAAAATAAAAATAAATACAACAAAAATAAATATAATAAAAAAGAAAAATAAATAAAAAATAAAACAAATCAATTAGCATAAAATAAAAATAAAATAAAAATAAATACAAAAAAAAATTAATATAATAAAAAATAAATAAAAAAAATCAATTAACATAAAATAAAAAATAAATAAAAATAAATACAACAAAAATAAAAATATAATAAAAAATAAATACAACAAAAATAAATATAAGAGAAAAATAAATAAAAAATAAAAATAAAAAATCAATTACCATAAAATACAAAATAAAATAAAAATAAATACAAATATTTACAAAACTTCTTATTTAAAATTAAAATTAGAAAAGGCATTTATGCTTAAGAGTTCAATCAAAAGCTCTTGGACAGAACCTTTAATTTCAAACAAATACTTACTAATCAAACTACTACGGCTGCGTATCTTAAACTAGAATATGTTTGCAGCTCTAACATACGTAAAAATGTCACGAGTAATGGAATATCGAGTATTCCCAATAATACCCTATATATTTCTCTAAATTTGTCAACTCTTTGCAAGTATTATAAGTTCACAAATTGAAAAACCTTTTACGGTTGATGCCAAGCGATTGTCAGTTAAGTGAAAAACATAGGTTCCCAGGCTTAGAAAAAGAGCCAGCCGCATGCACTGGCGTAGCATACGCCATATGAGTGGACGAGAATATGTTGGCCTTGTTAGCGCAGTGAAGCCAACATATTGTGGGCGGGGATGCATCCGTTCGCTCATACGTTTGGCGGGTCGCTCACATGCCGTCCAGAAGTCGAGCAGTCGAGCAACGTATGCAGCAATTAGATGCGCCAACAAAAACTGCGCCGGCGACACTAATGAGTTGCAACTGAATCTGAATCTGGGAAAACAGAGCTGTAAACAAGATGGAATATAAATGAAGGGTAGCAGTGCGGCCATAGACAGCGCAACTAATGTGGCATGCTGCTGCCAAGTCCTTGGTATTTGGCAAGCGCTGCTCAAGTGCTTTTTGGCGAAAATGATATTCGAATTTCAATAATTCGAGGCTCAAACGGCAAATGGCAACCCTTGGGATTCCCATGAGTCAAAAATTTGTAGCATGCCGAATGCCGACAAAGCGCAGCGAATGTCTTGGGTGGTGGATGCCTCGTTTTGCTGCACTCAAATGAGCCACAGCGAATTGCGTTGATTTAGCGTGGCCAAATCCTGTTAGCCCGTGCCACTGAGCCACGCGATTCTCACAGGATCTCTCTCTCTCTCTCACTGTCTCTGTGGCTTTATCAACTGAGATGTATCAATTGATGGCGTAGCTAAATGGAGCTGCTCCCCGCACCTCAGGCCAAATCATGACTTGTTCGCATTGTTCCCATGATGGGATTAGCGTTTTATAGCCTTGTGTTCACAGCCACAGCCACTTGATAAAGACATTCAATGCGCCAGTGTGGGAGAAACATGAGAAAGTCTGCTTTGTTGTGGAAACGATGAGTAAATTGAATGCTGCAATTGAACTTTGAAGCGAAACGTTATGCTGGAGTTGCAAGTTATGGGAAATGGGAGTTGTCTTTGTCAGTGAATTTAGACTTGTTGAGAAAGGTAAGCTTGAAGGTAAGTAAATATGCAGACTGTTTATAAATTTTGTATATGTGATCAAGTATTTACATGCAGTCTTAAAGAGGCGGTTTGAGCTCTACATATATGGAAAAGCTGCATAATTTATTTGGACAGACACTCGAGCAGCAACAATTTATGATTATATCTACTTATATATATTTATTTCTTTATTAATTTATATTTGAATATATTTTATATATTCTGCAGATTCAATTCAATTATATATCTACTTATATAAATAAATTTATTTATTAATTTATATTTAAATATATTTTATAAATTCTGCAGATTCAATTATAAAACCTAGAAGAATAGTATATAAATTCGATTTAAGTTTCTTATTTGAATTTATTTCAATCTGTTTCTTATAAAAGTTAAGTTGAATGAATTCAAGGCTCAACATCTAATTGACTTGTATTAAATTTAAAATAAATTTAAATCATAAACAAATAAATAAGATTTTAGTTTTTTAGTCAATTTAAAATATATGCTTTTATTGAATATACCAGACTACTTAAATACTTTGGACATCTGCAAGAAAACAAAATATAATTTTTATAAGAAATATATTTTTAAATTAATAAATGTCTACTATAAAATTCTGTTCTCGCATGTCTTCCTTAAACTCCTCTCAACCAATTTGTTAGTTTTTTTATGACTTATTCACTGATATGTTTGCACTTTACAATGGACTTGGCGTCTAGTCGTGTCCCTGATTTATTTTATACATTTCCCCAATGAGCAATTTCAACTTCCTTTAAAAACAATTACAACTTCCTCTACGCACACACACACTAAAACACACCCATGCCGAGTGTTGTGTTTGCGTCTCGTTAAGCCAACACATCGTCAAAATCACATTTCCTCATTTAAGCTACCAACGAGAGTGAGCGAGTGAGAGAGAGAGAGAGAGAGAGAGAGACTCGTCAGCTACTCACTCAAAACGACGCCCGGAGCAACCGCAGTGGCAACTCCATAATAAGCCTCATCATGACGGTCTATATAATAGCAGCCATAATCGCATTTCATATTTATCACATTTTTACGCCCACACGCAGCCAAGAGGCGGATGGCTGGATGGCTGGATGGCTGGATGGCACTTGCTAAACGTGAGCATTGTTTGCCTTTGCCTAACCTCGCAATTTGACCGTAAATAAATTGCCTGCTCATTTGGTAAGCACTTGCCCCAAACTTGAGCGCCCCATTCCCAATTACACACCCCCTGCCCCAAGCGCCGCCCCCGTGTACCAGCCAGTAACCCCCAAAGTGAATTTCCCAACAGCTTCCTTTCAATTTCAGAGCAGGAGCTCTGCTACCCTGACGAACGACAAGCGACGTCGACCTCGTGTTCAAATACGTTTAAACACAATGCAAATACCGTTATAATAGCACAACAACAACGACACCAACAACAATAAGGCCAGCAGAAAACCAGACAGCTGGGTAAGCCATTGCGCCCACAGGGCCTGGCTACGCCCCCATGCTGTAATGGAGACGTGTGCGTATGAGTGATTTTTCTCAGCTCCGCTTAAAAGTATGCAAATATTTTTCTACGAAGGGGTTGCAGCAGCAGGGGGCGTGGGCGTGGGCGTGGCGCTAGCTGACTTTCAGTTTATGACTTTTGTGCTGCTGCTGCTGTTGTTGTTTGTTGTTAAGCCTCGTTAAGTGCTTTTAACTGCAGGCAATTTCATTTGGCAGCGACTCTGCCTGTGGGTCATTTAATTTCCATGTCCTTTATAAATGCTGATTAGCTATGGACAGGCCGAGATTGGCTGACAGGTATGCGCAATTGCAGTTGGATGGGCCAGCAAGTCGACTTAAGTGCCCAGAGTGAAGCGCACTAACTGACAGCCAAGCCGCTTAAACTTTGAACTTTGTCATTTCAATTTTCGCCAACGGATGCGCTTTGTTTCACAGAGGCTGCTTGGCTGGCTTGGTCTGCCCGCCCATCCCTGAGCCGCCGGAAACATTGAGCTCGACAATGCGACTTTCGTTTGGCCAAAAATTGTGAATCTGTGTGCGGTTGCGGCCGTTGCGAGGAGCTGCCGCCATTGTTTTGCGGCCAAGGCACATGATGAAGTCCTGCTCCATGGCCAGGAAGTTTTTCATGCGCCATGACACTTTTTGTGCGCTGCGGCAGCCATTTTATATGTATGTATGTGCGGGTGTGTATGTGACTGTCTACCTTTGCAGTTTGCCGTGGCTGCTGCCATTGCCATTGCCGGATTCGGAGACAGAGACAGAGACAGAGCCTGGAGTCGTTGTCGGTTTTGGTTCTCGGCGCTCCATTGAAATGATTTTTGGAAGCATGGAAGCTGTTTGGCTTGCCGCAAGACAGCCGGCTTACTGACTGAACAGCAGCCAGAACAGCAGCCAGGACAACATCCGCGTGTCCATGTCCGTTCGTCCTGTAATTTATGATGTGCGCTTCCTATTTTTTTTTTGTTCTCTTCTTACTCTGCCACCCGCTGCTCGCTGCCTGCTGCCAGTTTTTAGTTTCTGCAAAACTTTTCAGAGCCGCGCGCCTGTTTTCTGCTGTCACAACTTTGCGCACATAATTAATAGTTGTAAAAGCGAGCGAACGAGCGAATTTTTAGTTTGGATGGCGCAACTTTTATGGCCGCTTGTCCGGAATTGTTTGCTCAATTAACTTAGCAGGTAGTTAATTTTCAGAAGCCGCAGGATACCAGCTGCGGTTGCTAATTGATTTACAGCGCCCAAGCGTGGGAGCCAGCGCCATGAGTCTTAAAGAGACTTAAAGTAAGAGGAAATTGGCTACAATTGAAGACATCTCTTCTAGTATATGTACATCTTTTCGAATATGATCGCGAGTTGCAGCTAAGTTTTCATTCGATACATAAACTCTAAAGACTCTTAAGAAGATCTATCTAAAGCAGATTTCTTCTCAAAACTGTTGAAGTAGAGGAGTAACTCAAGAGTTTAGCCAATCTATTCCTCTCTCTATCGTTCCCATTACCTAACATTTAAGCCTAGTCTTTAGCTGGCTTACTTGGCGTATGCGCAATTCGTCTTCCCCGCTTTTTTGTGCTGCCTACCTGGCAAATGCTGCTGAGCCACGCGCGAAATATTTAGCATGTCAAATGACATATTTGCACAGCTTTTTTTTTGTGTGTTTGTGTATGCCTTGGCAGCCATTACCCAGCACATCAAACACTCACATAGTTATGCCTCTCGCTCTGGCGCTCTTTCTCTCGCTAACTGCCTCACTCTCTGCTGCTGGATGGGGCATATGTGTGCGTGTGTCTTGTGTAAATCTGTTTGGTTTGGCTGTCGCCATTTTTGCTGTTTTGTGCTCCATTTATCATTTGGCAACAATTCAGAATTTCCATATACTCAGCATATTTGCTGGCCAGAGCATTCGCATGATATACGACCGTGTCTTTAACCCAGCCAACAGGCATCAGTAAGAGCCTCATCATCATCCTCCACTAAGCTCGGCTAGTGTGTCACATCGTTCGATGACAACCCACCCAGCTCTCCTTCTCTCATAGATACACACATGGTGTAATTTAGATAAGTGGTCATTCTTCATATTTATAATGCTCATAATTTCATAATGTGCCACGCATATGCAGCGCTCTCTCTCTCTCTCTTCCACTCACTCTCCCTGCTAAATTAAAATCAGGCAAAAATCTGAGTGCGAGTTGGGAGATGGGAGCTGGGAGTTGGGTGGCTGCCACATTGGGAACAACATGGTCAGCGTCGAGCATTGCCTGAGCCATTTATTTTATTTGGCGCGAGTTTTTGTTAGTGCCCAGCCACCTTGCACAGAATATGAATATGGAGGCGCTGCTGCTGCTGCTCTGGAAAAAATCGGACTTGCTATATATTGTCATGAATATGGAACATGTGAAATCGTGAATGTTGTCGCTGCTATTTTTTCACTCGTTGCCCACCGTTTGTTGTTTGCGTCTGATTTATGAGCCACATAAAAGTTAACTTAATGAAATGGCTTTTGCCCTCGCCCTGAATATTTATGTGCCGTGCTCCAAAAGCATTTGATAGTGTTGCACAGAACATGGAAATAAAAGAATATCGAACAAGTCAAATAATAATAAATGTAATTAATGGCAAGGGAAACATGCCCGTCTGACCTGGAATATATGGTAATTTGTAAATTTGATAAAATTCTCATAAATTAAAATATTTCTCACTTGAACTATACCAAGAATATTCTTAAAGCCTTTTACGACCCAGCCAATGAAGTCATCTTAATTGCAATTACAAATATGTAAACAGACGCAAAGAAATTCAGTTATCTTAAAGATTCGCCACAAATTTACGATGCAAATATTTTCAGATAGAGCCAAAATGAAGGAAGAAAAAACTTTTTAATATTTAAAATTTGCAAATTTCTTTGGCAGCGATAACAAACAGGTTCGCCAATAAATATTGACACCATTTTGTGTTTATATGGAAAAGTTGGAGAGCTGAAACTAGCAGAGGCAGCGGCAGCGGCAGAGGCAGAGTCTGAGACAGAGTCAGACAGATAACGGTAACATTATATGTACTTGTGGAAGGCATACAAAGAGCGCGGAGATCTGGTAGCTGGAAACTAGAAACTGAAACTTTGCAAAGCGTGGAGAGCGCATCGTAAAAAATAAAATTATGCAAATTTTTATTATTTGATTATGCAAATGTTCGCGCTTGACGACCCTTGGCATAAGGACGACAATACCCGAACCCCGACCCAAACACATGCGGCCACTGAGCTTCCGCTGTGAGTTCAACAAAAAAGAAGAAGAAGAAACAGTTAGTTGGCCACCATTTGGCCCAAACTGCCGGCGGCTCCCTACAGCGCAAAAATTTGAATTTTCGCTGGCGATTTGTGTTTTTTTCATTTGCTGGAACAGAGGAGCAGCCACAAGCGGGAAGGGAGGATAAAAAAGCGAGCGGGTGCCACTGTGGAGCATTGTCATATGTGGTTGGAAATTTTGAATCTGTTTGCAACCCCTTCGAGCGTATCCGTTTCCTTCTGTCGCGTGCGTCTCCCCACCAGCAGTCTCTTCTCTCTCCACCCCTACCCCTGCCCCCCTTGGTTCCACTTGTCGTATGCGTATTTATATTTTCTCATGTTCTGCTTTGTTATGGCTGCTCTTCCTGTTTCTCCCAGCGGCTGCCTCGACAGCGCTTTGCGCGCGATTTGAATCTTTTAAGCGAAATATTGTTGAAATCACTTTATGCCCGACTGACTCAAGTCTGGCGGCTGTGGGCGCTAGCGGCAGCATCGTTGCATGCAAATATATGAGCAGGGGATGTGTCGTGTACACCTTAAATGTTGCCTCTAATTGATATACAACACTAAGCCGTGCTCGCCATTCAGCCGCCAGAGGAGAAAGTCACGCCGCGAACGCTTAAATTATAAAGTTGCTGATAAAAAGACGAAAGAATTACGCGCTCGTAAATACGCAGCTGATAAAAGTTGAGCATTCAGTTTTATGGCTGACTTCTAATCAGGTTGAATAATTACCAAAACGTGCTGCACGAAACTAAAGCGAAGAAAATTGAATTAAATGCGCAAGAGCAAAATGTGCAAAGGGAATGCAAATACTCCTCGTGATCAATCGAAATCAAAGCTTCAAAATATTATTTATTAAGAGACGGGCATGCTAGAACACATCTCTTTTCTTCTTAAAGCCTTTAAAGTATGATAAAGGGGGATTTCATGACTGCTGCTCCTAGCTCTTAAAGTCCACAAACTATGAAACTGAATAGAGAACTCTACATTATCAATTTATTTTATACTGAATATTCTACATGTATAGATATTGATATAAATTAAAAAAAAATCAGAAGATAAATGTAAATAATATTCATATAATCAAATCTGTAACAGATAATCAAATCTTTCAGCTCCACATTCTTTTCTATACGCTATATTTCTCTTATAAAAGCATTCAGAGTAAAGTAAATATGCATTTTTGGCCATCTGTAGCAATTTCAAAGAATATTTATACCATTTCATATAAATCATAGCCAAGAAAGCGATCGATCGAGAGATAATCAAAACTAAATCGATACTCAGTAAGCATTCTGCCATTGATTGATTGAAATAAGACTGAAGCACTTAATAACAAATGCTATATTTTCGCCTTAAATAAATTTATAGAAATCAAACCAGTTAGATCTGCTTATTGCCATCGATAACAGAGCGTAATTTGTAAGCAGTTAAGTAAACAGAGTCAGAGACGTTCGTTTATGCAGCTTTGTTGCCTCTGCCAAGCCGATGAGCAGCTCATCAATCACACGGCCAGAGAACATAAATCAAGCCAAGAGTCGAAATGAAAAGGAGCAGTATAGGAAAAACTAGCAAGAAGGCGTACTCTTGTGCCCGGTGGCCATAGGCAGGGCCGCAGTATATCGATGGAGCAACAGTCGTTCAACTTAAGCTCCACTTCCGGCACCAAAGCAACCAAAAACGGTCATAATAAGCAAGACGCGTAATAAAACCAAAATGCTTAGAAGCCACACACAAAAAGCCAAGAAATTGGCAAGTCAGAAAGAGAGGGAGAGAAAGCGAGGAGTATTGGAGACAGGGGCTAGGGGCTGGCCCACTGACTGCGCCATATACAGAAGACAGTCTGTTTATTTACGCCGCATCGTATGTAGAAGCTTACATATGGACGCCTCCAGGGCCACAGAGAGGGCGAAGAGTAGGGGATCAGTCGGGCTGTAGGCGCACTACACAGTGCTGGTCCGGTTGTTGCGGCATCCATACGGCGGGGCACATATCACACATGTTGTTCCGAGTACACACGTATGTTGCCTGCAACCGATAGCGTCAACGTCAACGGCAGCGGCAGCAGCAGCGTCGACGTCGACGTCAGTGTTCGCGTCGCCCGTTTTTCGACAGCGCCTGGCCCAAATCTTGGCCAGCAATCGCAGCCAGCACATATGTGCAATCATGTGGAGCCCATCCCCAGACCCCAATCCAAGCTGAGCGACACTGTGGAGACTCCATTTTGGTTTTGCCATTGGCGCTGGCAACTGAACACGCCCACTCTGGCGCCAGGCGCATGCTCAGCGCCAGTTCGAAACGATTTCGATGTCGAATTTCGCACAACATTAGCCAAAAGGGAATATTTCTCTATGCTCGCAGCTGCTTAGTGTCAAATGTGAGATGCGGCTCAGGCGGCTGGGCGGATGCTACGATTTTTAATCAGAACTAGATAAGATTTTGCAAAGCAAGTAACAAATATAAACAATGACAAGTGTACAGAAGGGGGTTGAAGGTGCGGGGGTGGGTTAGAGTGGACCACAAATCCTTTGTGTATGAATCATAAACGCGTTAAATTGAAACTTGGGATTTTACGCAGCTTTAGTTTTTTAGCAATTATGAGAGAAGAGTGCAGGGCACGGCGAGCGAGCGAGAATGAGATGGCCAGCTGAATAATAACAAAAACAGGCGTTAACACTTGTCAGCCGAGACAGGAATATGTCACCTGCAAACAGTAGCATGGGGCAGCAGCAGCAGCAGCGGCAACAACACAAAGCTGACCAAGCGCCGGCTGCTCTGATAGGGAAAATTCAATCAACACAGTTCACTCGCTCCACAATAAATCTCAGTTAATATCTCACATAAATTCATATTTATGGTCGAACATTTGAACCTTTTTGTTTGCACACACACACACACACACACACACACACACACACACACACACACACACACACACACACACACTATCAAAAGTCGATTAGCATGCAACGCCCGATGGCTGTTGCCCAGCCCCGTCCAAACCTGTGGCCCAAGCTGCAAATAGGCAAACGCAGGTAATCGCATTTCAAAAATGTTTGCCCTACCCCCAGCTCAAAAAACAAACCAATTTTCAACCCCAGCCCAATGAAAACTTCGTGTTGAAAATCTGCTGAAACACAATGAAAATATTTTGCCTTCCATACAGGGGATGGGCAGGGGATAGAGCAGGAGCAGCAGGAGCTGGAGAGTTGTGGGTATGACTGTGACAAGTACAAGCCACTTGTGCGTTGATGATAATTTTTACATTTTTGGTAACAGACAGAGCAAGAGAGAAAGAGAGAAAGAGAGAAAGAGAGAGAGATGAGAGTGAGCAAGGTAGATAGGTTGGACGACGGTCCAGATATCTGAAATCGGCTTATGTCGCCTGCATTGTGCTGACAATGCTGGAGGAGCTTTTGTTTTAACCATCGCATAGATGGGGAGCTGCAGCCCAATCTGTGCGGCCAGGCATTCCATGATTTATGCCCAGTTTTAATTTAAAAGCAATCAATTCCGAAATATGTAACCAGAAAGAGTTTAGACAGCAAGAAACTTACAGATAAGTTATCAAAGGAAAGTTATTAATTGACTAAGAAAGAGCAAATGTAGAGTGGGAAAAGCAGGAAACGAAAAGAGTTCAAGCTTTAAGAACCTAAAGAGAACTTTTCAATAAAGAGATTTGTTATTTGAATACATTTTGTTACTCTGCTGCCAAAAGGTGTCATTAGCAATAGAATAGGTAAAAAAAATTGAAAGAAGCCCATTATAAAATTCAATTATGTCAAACATTCAGTTGGTTATCTTGATGCATTATGCTTGGCTAATGAGCTGCCCGTTGGCTAGCGATCGTATCGCCTCGGGGCGCCGGAATGCGCCAAATGAAATCAATTAAAATTTATCACTTTATTTTCATTAAGAGACAAAAGTCAAGCGCAAATCCCCAAGGTGCAATTCGTTACCAATTCGCAGGACAATGGCGGTCAGGATGTGGCTTAAGTGTAATTTGTCCTGGCGTCGGCGCCACGTTACGTTCTTGTTATCTCGCCAACAAGGAAGACAATAAAACGCCGCCGCGTTTGTCGCTTTAAATAATAAAAACATTTGATTTGCCAAAGGCGGCACGTGCCAGGACAGGCTGAGCAGGCATCAGGCTGAGCAGTCTGGCTGGCTGGCAGTGCGCAACCAAATCGCAGATAAAACCAACGCGTAAATTAATGGCCGACACGTGTCCTTGACGCTGCCACAAAGCCAGCCAACAACCAACAGACAACAGCCAGGCCATAAGTGTAAGAGGAATTGGATTGGCCACTAAGCTGGGAATTGATACTAGACTGTGGATTGACTCTGTCCACGCTGGGTGGTCTTCATGTGTGAATGGCCTGCTTATGGACAACAAATTATCAGCTCTATGTGGGATCTGTTTGTTGTGCGGCTGCTGATAATTGAGGCGTAAATGTTGACACACGTCTTGAGAACTTCATTCCCTCCTCCTTCTCCACACAAATCCAAGTGCAGTTTATGTGTGCGACAATGGCCAATGGGATTTACGAGTGCTCAGTAAATGTGTGTAACAGTTTTTTGGTTTTAGTGCAGCTATTCAGTTTTAGTAGAGTTGCAACAAAGTCTATGATAACCCCATCAAACTTTTATAGGGTATGCAAAGCTCGTGAATCGACCATTTGCTGGATGCATAAAAAAGTTAATAAGCTGCACCACAAACTTCAAATGGCTGAAACAAAGAAGTTCACACAAACAATGGCGCCTTTTGATTTTCCAGTTGATGAACCGTTTTCAAAGTCTTTGACCATATGTGATAAAAATAGAATCGAGATATTAGGGGTGTCCTTGCTTCAATACCCTATATATATATTATGTATTAAAGCTTTGTTCGTTATGCATTTTAGTTGCTTTAATATATTATTATAAAAGAGTTTCTGCCGGCAAAGACCGACTGAGTAACACGCTGAAACTTTTATTGTATTTTACAGATTTTATTCTGATTATGCGCATTAAAGAATGGAGGTAAATGAAATACCCATAAGTATATATTTAATAATTTAGATATGAAAATTGTCAGACTTTAGTTCTTCAAATTTGCGATATATGCTAATGAAAAAGCGAAAATTAATGATAAATATATGAAGAATATTAAATATAACTTTAAATTAAATAAAAATATATATGGAAAAATGAACATCTTATAGGGCGGATAAACAGATATACTCCCGAGTAAACATTTAGACACATTTATCGACATGCTAGAACAACTGTCTCTTTATTATTATATATATATTATATATTTACATGATACAACCACACATACATCATTCTCAATCAAAACACAGCCTTATTATACATTCTCATATAAGACATATTGCTAAAAGTATTATTTAGTTGGTAAATAAACAATTTTAATAATTTGTATAATTAATTTAACGAACTTTTTACATAGTTTTAAATAATAGAAATTTATAAAAATAATTCTCAGATTGATATGCATAAACACTCAAACCGGTAACAGTTCTGCAGAATGTTCTCCAGAACATATACATAAATAGTCATTATAGATATCAACCCCTATGAACACCATTTGTTTACCTCATGCATACAATAAAATGCTTAAGCCAACGCCGCCTTCCGTTCAACCCATGGAAATTAAAAACAAAGTCACACCACAAAGGCAACGGCAATACCTGATTGTATGGGACGTTTGACATATGGCCACTTGGTCGCAATAGAGAATCGCTGAAGGATATGCTAACAAGGCGAACGAGCATGATGTGGATGAGGCACAAATAACCACAGGACATGCACTTGGACGCATCTTGTGTGTGATTGGGCACAGGATGTGTGGCAGAGTGTGGAGTCTTGTTGGCTGGTTAATGATGAATATGCTGATGGGGCTTAGATTGAACCCAGTCCAGTTGCTTTGATCTCTGATTGAAGCACAGCTGTGACACTGATTGATGGGCCAACAGCTCTCAGCTCGCCGCATCAGCGATTGCTTTAATCGAAATTCTGTGGGCGGCAGGAAACTATGTATAAATGGTGTCAACTGTGGGTCACATAAAAAATAATGACCAACAGAGATAAAATGTTTTTGTTCTGTTTTATGTTATTGCTCCACTTCGACAGCAGCAGCAGCAGCAGCAATCGCAAACAATATTTAAATTTTAAAAAGTTTCCAGTGTTACGGTTAAATGAAGCAGAAGCAAGATTGTCGCCCCAACACAAATGTTTCATGGATTTTTTATGCCAAGTTTATGTTGTTGGCTTCAGCAGACGCTCGCAAAATGGAAAACAATGGCAAAGCCAAAGGCACGCCCAGCTGTGATAGACACGCCCACACAATCGAATTTGCACACTGGACACATTTTGGAAATTGATACAGATATGGAGAAAAAAAAGGACACCGGACATCGGATACTCGATGGAACGAACTATCAAAGTATTTGGCAATAAATCATAAATCAATACGAGCGAAGCTGGCAGACAGGGCAATCGGAAGTGTTTTTCCCTTGTGTCCTCACGCTGGCCAAGGGCTGGCTAATGATGTCTTAAAAAACGATTTTGGGCTGGAGCGCAAAAAAATAAACGTAGCAATGTCACAAAACGAGGGCAATTGATGTCCCCAGGTCAAACGCATTAACAAAATTGCCGTTTCAGCTGGTGAGGCTCTATATCAACTATATATATATATTTATATGTGCATATATATACGTGTGTGTCTGTCTGGAAAATTGAATTTCCACGGCGCTAAGTGACGACGCCAGCAGAGCAACAATATTCTTCCAAATCGGCTTTAAGTCATGAAAAATAATAGACAACCCTCGACGAGTAGTAAAAAGCAGATTGCGAGGCGCCTCAGCAGCCAACAAAATAAAAAAATAAAAAAGATTTTGGAACACATGCTGTGCCGCATATGATGGCCGACGATGCTGAGGTCGCTCAGCGCTTATCAACTGGGAAACACTCATGGGTAGAGTGGGGAGAGCAAAGCAACATGTGAGACTCCAAAGAGAAATATTTGAAATAATATATACACACACATATATATCTAATTGTGTACGTTGCTAGAACTTGCTCTTGAGAGCCGATCATTCCATTTCCATGTCTCCAGGTATCTCTGAGTCCTCGATAGTGCGCGTTGCGGGTATATAAACCTTAAAGGCAAACTTCGATTTTACAAAGGAACCGGTGTTTAGCACGGTGCAGTCATGTTGAGTGCTAGCAAAGCTTTGACACGAGTCACCCATCACAATGAGATCGGGCAGGGGATAGAGCCACAGGGCTGGATCGTAATCCCAGTGCACGGGCATTGCGATGGGATGTATGGGCACCAGGTGACCCTGACAGACGAGTGTGCGTGCGAAATGCTGCTCAATGTGTGTCGTATCTGGCGGAAAATGCAGCGTATTGCGACAGAATTTGGCCATCAGATCCAGCCGACAAACGACAATCTGTTGAGTGCAATATTGCAAGCGGCAGGGATTCGTAGCCAGCTGGGTGCGAGGCCAGGCCTTGAGCAGACCAACGGCCAAACATTCGGGCAATGGAGCACGCGGCAAAATATTTGGAGCTGTTGGATCCTCAACTGAAGGCACCAGAATCAAGTCGGTTTGTTTTTTAAGCTGCTCGCAGCCAGCTGCCAAAGCGCCCAGTGCATCCAAATGCTGACGCAGCTCATGATGATTGCGTGTGCTCGCCGTAAAGGGTCCCATCAATACAATCGCTTGCGGCGGACAGGAATCATAGCCGACAAAAAGCTGACGCAGCTTTTCCATAACAATTGGCAGATCCAAGCGCACATCAGATAGGAACACAAGCGTTGTCTCTGTATTGGTGCGTTCCACTTCCTGCAAACGAGGCGAATATTTTAGAAGCTTAGAAGCCTCACCGCCCCAAGTGTTCCCAGTGCCAAAGAAGGCGCGACTGCTGCTAGCTGGTTCAGCGGGGGGAAAGCCCAAGCCATCGACTGCAAAGATAATGCAATTACTTCATAAACTGCATCTCTTCGAGTTCGATTGCAACTCACCTTTCAGAACTCCATTTGCATAGCTGCCTTCTGCTAGAACAAAGCAGCCCTCACAGAAGAAGCCGGCATGAAAGCGAGCGCCACTCAAGTCCAGTTGCACACAACCTGTTGGATCCTCCACATAGAACTTGCCTTCCTTCAGCTGGGTGAGCAAACCCAACACAACAGCCTCCTTTAGGTTGGATGTCGCAAGTAAATTTTCGGCGAACTGCAATTTGAATTTTTTGGCTTGTGCATCAGCAACTCCGTCTTGTATGACTGCCGGTGCAAAAAGATCATGACGCAGGGTCTTTTGTAACAGCATTGCATAACGCTGTTGCATATAATCGGATTTCATCCGAGGCAGAGGCAGAAGGCGCCGCGGTCGCGTATCCAGCTCGAACTTCTTAATACGCGTGTTGTAGCGATAGCGGGGAACAGTGAATGCATCGATAAGTGAAAATATAGTCTCTCCTTCATCCAAGCCAACACGATTTAGCTCGTTGATGGCCTTTTCCAAGGCATCCCGTTCTACATGCGGCGTCACTAGCTTCTGACCCTGCAAATTCTCCGTTATAATGGTCAGCCATTTCTCACGCTCAGTTGGCTCAAAAGGCAGTAATTGTTCCGCGAGGTAACTGCTGTTTTCAGAACGGATTAGAAATCCACATAACTTAAATGACGTTGTGATGCGTTTTCGCAAATGCGCTAATTCGTCCATGGTTTATAAGTTTAATAAATTTAGCACAAACACAACCTGTTGACACTATTATGATTTTGGCGCCATTTGAACTAGAGAGCGAACGAACCAATACTGGAACAGGAGCGGAGCGTATTTTGCAACACTACGGCATTGTGGTGGTACGTCGATTAAAACAAATATGATCAAACTACTCCTTCATCCAACTAAATATAAATATTTTTATTACATATTATTGAAAATTATCATTATCGCTTTCTGTATTCTCTTCTTTGATTAATTCCTGCTGCTCTTGCAGATTAAGCTTTAACTGAGTAATTGTATCGTGAAGCGCCACCAGTTTGCGAGAGCTGCTTCTTAAATTCTCTACGCGTTGCCGGCTATTTAAATAGCAATCCAAAGCATTTTGATTATCTGAGTTGCTGTCTACGTTTACAATTTGCTGCATGAGCTGCTGGAATTGCTCCAATATCTTTGTTAGTGACTGCTGACAATCAGCATTCAAATTATAAAGTTTGTGCGACTCAGCATCCTCTTTTAATGGCGGTATCATCGAAGCCTGCTCTTCAACCTGCAAAAGTGTGTTGTTGGACTTTTCCATGATTTCACCGATCTTAATTCCCTGCTTGGCCATGCTCTCTCGAGCTTTGCCTGCAATTAAAGCCTTATTAAAGCAAACAAACTTAAAAACGTAATTTCTATTTACCTAGACCCGCCAACACATCGTCAATTATTTCAGACATTTTAAATGTTTTTCTTTTTTGAGAATGTATCGTAATCGTTTTAATAAATAGCTGTAGTTCACAATGAATTAGTTTTTGTGAACAGTGATGCCACTATATTGAAGTAAATCTGTTGCATTTTGAAACTATGAACAGTATACTACGTTTTAAATTGTTGAATGTGTAAATATAATTGTCAAACTCCTAGCTTAATGAATTACATAAGATTTCATGGTCATTATAATAATTTAAAAAGATTTTTTGCAAACCCCATCATGAATCAAATTTGTGCGCGCTGTTAATAACATTTTAGAAAATGTTAAGGGTGTAGAGTGGCCAGAGGTAGCTCAGTTCAGCAAATGAGCAATATATGGTTCACGCTCTGTAAGCCAGAAGCCGCGCACGTGTATAAATATTGAAGAAGTTGGATTGCTGTTTATTTGTATCAAAATGGATGTAGTAAAGGCAGTTTTGGAAAAACATCAAAAGGAATTGGACAAATACAAACCAATTACTGTGGAAAAACATCTAGAATGCCGCATTGATGTTGGCACACTTCTTATCACAGATCCTAACGATTTGGATGACCGACAGTTGGCGTAAGTATAACTAGTAAAGCAAATTATGATCAATTAAATAATATAATTAACGCTTCTAGGGACAACAAGGAGGAATACCTGTCTGCCCTAACACGTGATAACACACAACTACTGGTCAATGCAATTTGGGACCTGCCAACCGAACGCGTTGATGAGAGTATTGTAGCAAAGTTACCTGAACCAACAACCGTGCTGCCTCGCCTACGTAAGCCTCCTGGTCCACGTCCGCTGACAAAGTGGGAGAAGTTCGCCAAGGAAAAGGGCATCACAAAGAAAAAGAAGGACAAGAAAACATACGATGATGTTCTGGACGTAAGTAATAAAGCATTCACGCACTAACATGTCTAATCACATTCAATTATGTAGAAATGGGTGCCAACGTACGGATTTAAGCGTGCAGAGGCTGAAAAGGATAAGGAGTGGGTGCTGGAGGTGCCCCAGAATGCAGATCCCAACACAGATATGTTCCAGAAGAAGATCGACTTACGCAATGAGAAGGTGGCCAAGAACGAGATTCAACGTATGAAGAATATTGTGCGAGCCAAAAAGATTGAAGTGCCACGCAGTGGATATCTGGGCCCAGAAGCTGCATCTTCCAATCAACTGCTTACGGCCGTAACGGTTGCTAAATCCTCGACAGCATCGGTTGGCAAATTCCAGAGCAAACTCCCCAAAGAAAAGGAGGCTCGTGGTCTGGGTGTTAAGGAGCTGATACCAGGTGGCAAACGCAAGGCATCGCATATCACAGCCCAGCCCGAGAGGGAGGCCAATTTGGATCTGATCAAAAGCGTGCTGAACAAGAAGCCCAAACTGGATGTTGAGAAAGCGATATCGCTACAAAAACAAGATGAGCGATTAGAGTAAGTCGATGAAACACAAACGTAAATGCTAATTACACTAACTGTGATATACTTGTAGACGTGAAGCTGAGAGCGCCAACAAGCCTGCGAAAAAGGGCGGCAAGAAGGGCAAAGGCAGTCGCAAGGCAGTTGGCAAGAAGCCCAAGGGTCATCAAGGACAGCGCGCGCCGGGCAAGAAGGGTCAAGCCGGTCGCAAGCGTCGCTAAATCGAAATTGGGGGCTTTTACTAGGACTTTTATTTACAAACCACACAATTTACATGATAAATACAATGATAATATTTAAGCCACATAAAAACTGTACAGTTCTATCGGCGATGGAAACGCAGATCAATGGGGACGCTGTGTCGTCTCAGATACTGGTAGACGAAGTTGCGAAAGATTCGATTAAAGTTGCGTATCGATGGCCAATGCAGATTGGCGGCATTGTCGTTGGGTGTATGCCAATTGGTTGGGAAAGGTGTCGATATCAAATGCAATACGGGCACATTCTCCTTCAAGAACGGGCGATGATCGTCGTCGATAAATCCGCCAGCGGGGCGATTTAGAAACATTTTGTTATTGCCTTCCAGTTGGCCAGCTGCGCGCAGTGTTTGCTCGATCTGCACCAGACTCGAATGCAATCCGCTCGTATTCTCAAAGAAGCTAGCAAATTTTGTACTGCTTGCACCAATCAAATCAAGCAGCACGAGCACCTCCTAAACAAGATGATTGTTTAATAAATAGTTCGGGGCTAAATCATCCATTACTTACAATACGATCAATGTGACGTGGGTTCTTGCCATTTGCAGCTGCAGGGTTTGGCATTTGAGCGAACTTCTTGGCCATGTGACGTGAGCCATAAAGTGAATCCGTGCTAGTCCACTCCCTAAAAGCCTCTTCGCCGTCAAAGAAGATCAACTGTAAGAGTTGAGAACATTTTTTATTATTGAAACCATTAAATGGAAAATAAAAAAAAACATTCTTACGCACCATCAAGCCGAGATCATTACGATTGCGAAATTGCTGCTGCAGATAGCTGTTCAACGTTTTTGCCGTATTCAATAGTATAGCACAGGGCACAGCCGAATCTGTGGCGCCGACAAATCCTGGATGTTCTGCGAAATACTTGGTGTCATAGTGGCAGGCGAGGGCCAAGAAATTTTGAGCCTGCGGATTGATGTAGCCGATGACGTTGGCGAACGTGAGCTCACCAAAAATTGGCACACGCTCCTTAAACTCATCCACTTCTGTTTGAAATCCAAGTGATTTGAGTGAAGTAACCAGGTAATTGCGTACCTGCTGATGGCCTTGGCTACCAACAACGCGTGGCACCAAAATGGCTTCCAAGCTGCTATTAAAATGCACCTCATCGTCAGCCAGTTGTGCTGTGTGCAGCTGTGGGTTAAGCAAAAGGCATCAATTCTACCTAAGGGGGATTTCTTTGTTAGCAACTTACGTTAGCCTGCTGACCGAGTGCGTAATCAATTACAACCATCAGCCCGATGATATTCAAAATGTAATCAAAAGAGACCCTCATCATTATCGTATGCCCAGTCGGAGTCTGAACAATAGCAAACTTTATCGAACACTGAAACCGATCGTCTTACGAATGGTCTATTAAAGCAAATTGTCATTGCTATGGTTATATTTCCTTGTGTTGCTGCTGCTGCTTTCGATACAGATGTTAACAATCTGTTGCGCTTGTTTGTGTTGTTGCTCTGCTCTCGCTCTCACACATGACGCTCAAGCAGAGAGGCACGGTAGAAGTGTGTGTGTGTAGGTGCGTGTTAAAAAGCTTTTCACCTCGAGTTTGAGAAGAGCTTTGAAAGTGTGCACAGAGCGTAACGCGTAAGCACGCATTGGCATTCATGGAGTAAAGCTCGTTAGCAAAAAGCCCGCTTTGAATTTGAATTTGTTCTTTTATTCAATTTAATAATAACTTCCTCAGGAATTCCGATAATATTGCAAATACTCGTAAACGAAGTGGGGCAAAATTAAATTCATATTACGTATTGCCGGCCAGTAGAGATTCGATAAGTTATCCTTATCTGTGTGCCAATAGTCTGGATAAGTATGGGGCACTATGTGCATTGCTTTCACGCCTAAGTTAATAACAAATTAGCTAGGTTTAATGAAATAAACACGAATAATACGCACCTTCACTTATAAAAGGATAATGATCATCTTCAATGTCGCTATTATGATCTTTTATCTTATGGAACAGCTTATGGCACTCGGCGAGCTCACCTGCATTGCGTAAGTCCATCTCGATGTCTGCCAGACGCTCATGCAATTGATATGTATTTTCAAAGTGGCTCAGGAATATATGATTCGGAGCGCCAATAAGGTTTAATGAAATTATTACTTCCTAAGAAAACACAAAGAAATATTAATTCATACATGAGTTATGAGAACTATGTCAACCTACAATACTTGGTAAGGGCACCGTTTCGACCGCAGCAAAATGTCGGGAGCCGTTAAGAGAATTGAAATCTTCTTCGATATTCAAATTGGACTCGTGGCCATCAAAGAAAACAAGCTAAAAAAATGAAAGAAAAAAAAATGGTATCAATTATCAAAAATTTATATAGACTCACCATTAAGCCAATGTCAACTCTATTGGATAACTCTTCACGGAAATAATCATTCAACGACTTCGCCAGATGGAGAAGTATCGCACAGGAGACGGCACCATCTGTGGCACCCACATAATGTGGTGCATTTTCCAAATACTTCGAGTCGTAATGACAGCTCAACAACAGGAAACGTGGAGCATCCACATTCATAACACCCAAAATGTTTGTGAATTTTTTGGTGTCAAAAAGCTCGTCGCGTATCACAACAAATTCAAGTGATTTTAATTGCTCGACGAGAAAATTGGCCACTTCCTGGTGGCCGGGGCTACCAGGCCAGCGAGGCTTTAAAATGTTGGCAAGTGTATTATTGAAATAAATCTCATCGCTTATAATCCAATATGGATACATCCAAATACGCAGCAGACCCAGACAGCCGAACAGCATCAGAATAATGGCAACTGCCGATGTGGCTCGAGCTACTTGAATCATGGCTTGATGCCAAGCGAGTTCGCATTGTTCAATGGAAATCTCAATTTTGAGCTAACAAACCGTTTAAAAATACTCTGAAACGATAGCGTAAAAATTAAGTGTGACTGTATAAAATTAGATTAAACTTACAAGATATACATTTATGTATTTATTTTATTTATATTTTTTAATAATAAGCCACAAATTGTTTGAAAGTAGACTACTAATACAAAAAATTCAGCTAGCTAGCAACTTGGATGTTCAATTC
This sequence comes from Drosophila buzzatii, assembly GCA_035045845.1. Taxonomy (NCBI): domain Eukaryota; kingdom Metazoa; phylum Arthropoda; class Insecta; order Diptera; family Drosophilidae; genus Drosophila; species Drosophila buzzatii. The sequence continues at coordinate 1,721,835 of JAWNOS010000062.1, read as the reverse complement.
CAATTACTTCGGTTTCGGATGGGTTAAGTCATCTTTTAGGTTTTGTACCCTTTGCAAAATCTCTGTACCTTGACTGACAGCCGATTGCCCTCGGGAGAGTAGCATAAAGCTGGTAGCGTTCGACCTGACACGTGACTTGACCACGGCCACGCGGTGCAGTTTCTTCGATCGGAACTCGTCGCGAGATAGAGTGCGCAGGCTGGAGCCCTCGTGCCAGGTGTGCTTGGTGTGTGTTACGCGGCGCCTACCTTGACCGCAGCAGGGCTGATGCCACATGCGCTGATCCTTGCCAAAGTTATTGCCATCGCTGAGCGTTTGAGGCAGATCCTCGTAGAGAGTCTCTGGCAGGAAGAGGCAAAGGAAGCCACCCACAATGCCCAAAGCGCCCAGGGTGTTCAGCATGAGAGAGAGCGATAGGTGGGACAAATAAATAACCGGCGGCGATAGTAACATGGCAGCGAATCCAAGGGTATGTATCAGTGATATACCCTGTGCTCGCACCACCGTCGGCAGCACCTCGGCGGCCCACTGCAGTCCGATGTTGTAGCAGACATTGGCAAAGAAGCGTCCCACCAAGGCGCACACTAGAGTGTGCGTGGGATGCGTCAGATTGGCGCCCAGCATGCTGAACAGCCCGCTCAACATGGTAAAGGTGAAGGCGCACCAGCGACGTCCGAAGCGATCGAGTGTGACGATGACTAGCAGATCGCCCGGCAGCTCTGTGGCACAGGCAATGGTAAACACGACGGCCACGTTCTCCTTGTCCAACACCGAGGCAGCACGCACATGGCCATCGTATAGCAGCGACATGATCATCCAGATCAGGGACATGAACACCATGTAGCGTGCCAGGCGCGCACGCTTAAAAATGGAGCAGACCGTAAAGTTTCGACCCTCAAATTCCTCCTTGTAGAACAGTTCGCAGCTGTCGTGGAATCGCTTCCAAAAGTTCTTAGAGACGGTGCGCTTATTCTTCGCTGCCACTCCTTTGAGTATCTCGATGGCGTCATCGATCTTGCCCCTCGAGACCAGCCAGCGTGCCGATTCGGGCAGACAACAGAACGAAAAGAAGCCAAAAGTCAGCGGAATACAGCCGTAGAGCGCAAAACTACGCCAACTGCGCAAATATATGGCTATCCAGGGTATGATCATCGTGAACGGCGAGTAGAACATGGCCAGCGACATATTGGCCACGAATGTGCGATACTTGGGACCCACATATTCGAGCACTAATCAAGAAAAACAAAAAAATTAATGCAACGATAAATAGAGCCATTTGTTGAGTCATACTCAGTATATAGATCATGGTGAAGCAAGTATCGTAGGAGGCACCCACAAACAGACGCATGATCACGAAGCTCCAAAAGTTCTTGGTCATCCCCGTGAAAAGGCTGCCGAAGAATGCCAGCGAGCAGCTGCTGACCAATGCGGCCAAGCGTCCGCAATGATCCGCAAAGTGGCCATAGCCCAGACAGCCCAGAACTGAGCCGAAAAAGAAGATCATTTGGGCGTAAGTAGCATAGAAATCGTTGCCGCACACCCAGCCGAATTCTATGTTAGCCGTATAAAAGGCCTCATCCTTACTGAAGACATAGCCCTCCCGGCAGGGTATTCTGGGCAGCGAGCTGTTCATATACTGAGTGCGATTCTTGGCCCTGTAGATAGCCGAATAGTTGGTGTCGTACATTTCGCAGCGACTGTAGCTGCCATCCTGCAGCTTGGGTATGGACAGCTGCTTACGCTCCTCCTCACTGTCAATCAGCGACAGGTCATGCACAAAGCAATAGTATTTCTGGGGCGGCAGTGTCATGAAGATCTGACTCAGATACACATAGGCGGAGATAAAGCAAAATGGTATCATTAACAGGAACAGGATTTTCTGAAAGCAACCGAATTCGCCAATCTCCGGCAAAAGGTCATCGAAATCAATATATGTATCCCCATCGACAATGCTCTGCTTGGACTTGTCCTCATCAGATGCTGTGCTGCTGTTCTCATACTGGCTACGAAAGTCCCGACCATTGAGCATATGATTGTTTGTCTGTTGGGATTTGTCCGACGTTTGTCTTCTGGGCTGTCTTTCATCAGTGTTGCCTCTACGTATGGATACACTCATAAGTCATTCACGAATTCACATGACGAATATCAACAATACTCACACGTTGTTGCGTGCATTCCGTGCTCCTGTTTCTGCATTTTCATTACCATCCATAGCAAAGGGAATTCGGCTCTGACAAAGCAATTTTGTATCAAAGTCAGGATGCCGCCTGCTTCGATTCGAATGCTGCTCGCTCATGTGATTCATCAAGTTTCCAAGCGAATGCTTCCGCTTCCTGTCAGACGACAATCTGCGGCTTATCGACGCCATTGATGACCATTAGTCAGAAAAGTCGACTCATTGGAGCATCATCGTTTAATTACGCACAAAGCAAGCATTGCTTATTTGTGGCTTACAATTAAATTAAATGAAGGCACAGCCAGTGAACCAACTGTGACCATTGCGTATACGCCGCATGGGTCGCTTGACCACCCGTTGCATAGCTACGCTGCATGCAAATCGGCCACAGTCACTGCCAATGCCAATGTGAAATGCCGCCTGTTGCTTTTGGGGACAGGCGCATGCGTTGCAGCATGTGAGGGGCAGTGCCGGCCCTTTCGAACTTCCATTCATAAAATGCCACACGCTGTTCGAAACATTGGCCACGTTTCGCGTACACAAACTCAACTCGAAACAGTTCTGGCGCGTCTTTCAAAGCGATTGGTTGCAGTAGTCGATTCACGGCGTGTCGCATAGAAATACGCCACATACATAAATCAGTGTCATAAATCTGCGTGAATTGTATATGAAATTAAGTGTCCGCATTTACAGATAGCGCGTTAAGCAGTCCAATGACAGGCCGTAATATATCCTAGAAAAAAGCCAAAGAAAAAGCCAGCAATAAACAAGCCGGCGGCGCTCTAAGACAAACGGCTGCCGAGTGCCCCAGTACAAGTGTCAGAAAGTAATGAATAAGTGGCGGCTGCCGTCATACAAATGAATCGACCAATGTAAACATATATATATACATATATATATGTATATATTTACATATAAGTTAGTGGATTAAGCGTCTCTCGCAATGGCAATTCTGGAGTCCTGCTGCTTCTGGAAGAACGTGCGGCAGGGCAGCTTCGCCTGCGCCTTTTACACTCTGGTGGGTAATCAATTATGCGAGACTTTTGATTTCTTGTGCATGACAAACTTAAACAAGATAAACAACAGACGGGCTAAGCTGCTTGACACCCGCTAAAATCATGCAGAAAGTTCAAAGTCAAAAGACAAAGTGAGCAGCTGAACCAGAAGCAGATTAGGAAGTAAGCTGTTAAGAAAGTGAGATAAATTCAACTGGAATTTAAGATGAACTTCAAGTTTATTTTAAAGTAAAGTGAGAAGCAAAGTAGAGAGGAGATCGCGAAGCATTGTTATTAGTCAACTTGTCTACTTGCATAATAATAAAGCAATAAGTGCAATGAGAAGCACTGCGAAAAGTCAAAAGCCAAACAAATTAAGAACTAAATGCTGGGACAATTGTTTTAAAAACGAATGCAAGAAATGAAGCGAGAATGGAAACAGTTAACTAAGCGAATATTCAAGTCTGAAACAAAGCGAGCAGCAAAGAGAAGTGCGGGAATACGTAACAAGTCAAGCAAGAGGCGGAAGTAATTGCGTGACAAAACGTGAAGCCCAGCGCGGGGGGAAAAGGGGAACTTTTTACATGAAGCACTAGCAAATGCGAATTACTCTGCTGCCACTGTCATTCGTAACAAAGTGTTTGATTCCCCAAGGAATCGGGTTACGACAGATGCCATAAAAGAAATGTTAAGGCAACAACGTTCAGCATGCAACGAATGTCAGAGAAGTTCGTTCAATCAGAAAAATGAAACTATCGCACAGCAAAAACTTTTGCTCAATTTATAAACATTTAAATATATATAAATATAGTTTTTTACAAATATTTTTGACCTTTCAACAATTGGCTTTTTAATATAATTTTGCAGGTTTACTTTGGCCTGTCGACGCTAATGTTTACGTTTTATTTGAAGGAGGAGCAGGAGTTCTTGCTGGGTCAGCGAACACAGCCGCTGGGTGAGAGCATCTTGGAGAAGGGTGATGTAACTGTAGGTGAGAGCAACTTCTTGGGCCATGGCAGAGCCAAACTAGCCCATGTAACAAATGTTGATTGACGTAATTTGTGATTGCAGTAACTGTGATATTCAACATTTTGTTTTTGTTTTGCTCGATGCTGATGGTGTTGGCCTCGGTTTTGTTGATTGTGGGATTGCGGCATGTGAGTATGGGGTGGACATTGTCTAACAGCAGCTGACCTGTTCGTCTCTCATTCAGAACAAACGTCAATTGCTATTGCCCTGGATTGGTTTGATGCTCTGCGACTTGCTTATTGAGATCGCCCACCTGGTCCATCTGACATTGTCGCGCCGTCTGGTGTTTGATCCAATTGTTGGTTTCATATTCACGCTAGACTTCTTCATACTCTGTCTGAATGTGAGTAGCCCAAAATGTTGACATATCGGGGCGACTTCCGTTTCCTAATTAGTTTCCATATTGATTCAATTTCAAGCTCTACTGTTTGCTCTGTGTAATATCACAGTATCAGACCTATCGCATGCAGCGCGCCGAGCAGCAGCAACAACATCCAGCTCTGTCGGTGAGTCCTTGTGGAAATATGTAAAGGCAAATGCAATCAACTAGCTCGCTTTCCATTCCATTTACAACTAGCCCACAGTGGTCTTCACAGCGCCCGAGAAGCAGGGCAAAACAAAGCGTCAACTGTTAACGGCAGCCAATGCTGGCCAAGGGAAACGGCATTCACATCGCCTGCTGGCAGCGAGTCCTTTGATCACGTCACAGCGACCAACAAACTTTTCCACTATTACAGAAGAGGAGGAGCAGCAACAGCAGCAGCAGCAGCAGCAGCAGCAGAGCAAGGGCGCGGCAACCCCAACAGCAGCAGCAGCAGCGGCAACAGCAGGTATTAAAGGGTCAAAGGACACCTAAGGACATTAACAATGCTTCTGCTCGTTACAGCTGTCAATGGCCATAACGATAACGGCCAAATTCCGGAACAGTCGACATCTCAATCCAGCGAAGCGGCAGAGGCTTCCCATGTCAATATACCAATTATTACTTTAGATCCCAATTCGCTGCAATGATGCAGCTGCTCCGTCTGACATCGCCATGGGAAACACTGAGATGGTAACACACACATTCACGCACACACACGCATAGAGTTGACATATTTTTACATGTATGGCAAAAGTAAAGTTCTCTGAAATACTATCAAGCTCAAGTGTCGTGTCTTCTTCACTCACGTTGTCGTTGTCGTTCACAGAACTCTTTTTGCAGCATCCGCTCTCTTAATTTCCTGTGCCCCGCAGCCAGCCGAGAGCTGAGAGCCAACGCGTTGTATAGCTCTTAAGCTACAACGAAGCCCACATACGATTGACAATGATTAACGTGCAGCACGAATTTCATTCATTAATGCTCTGGCAGGTTACAAATGATTTGTGTTCAGGTGATTTGTGTAACAGGTAAAAGAAATCTGGAGTGACATCTAGCTTAAAGGACAGCAGCTTGTTTAATATATACATATATAGATATGTGTACATACATACATGCTCTTTCATATTTAAAGACATTGATATAGATTTACAGCTGCACATTTCACAGAGATCAAATAAAATCAAAGCATCAAGTTCGAAAGGGAAAGGTAAAAGTTTGGGTCAGGAAAAAAAAAATAAATAAATAGGGCAGTCGACGTAAAGGAAATCATTTATGTTTGCATGGTTAGGATGTGGTTTTTTTATATATACACACATACATTTATACAAATTTATAAAATTTAATCAAACGCATTCGCCAGGATGTGGAGTCTCCCATAGTTACAGCCAGCTCATATGACTCTGACTTGAAAAGTAAAAGCTAAACGACAGCAAACAAGTTGAAGAGAAGTAATTGAATGACATACTCAGGAAAAAAACCTACAGAACTAATAAAACAATTTATTGAAACTCACTCTTACATTCACATATTAAAGAATATATAAAGAGTATAAAGAGTAATCGACCAAGAGACAGATGCAAAGCAATTTAAGAGTCAACAAAAAAGAGTATTTAACAAAAGTTTCTATGCGAGCAAAGTTTTAGCATTGTCTAAGGTCAAGTGCAGAGCAAAAACGATTTAAATTTGATTAATGCAGCACGACAGCTCGGCATAAATGTATTCCACTCAGCATTAACTAATTAAATTTTAAACAGCCAAAGTTCGGACTCTAGCTGAAAGCTTGCCTGACAAATTGCTGCGTATTTGCCAGCCGGGAGCAACACTGCTCGACGAGACATTGGTCGAGAGGTAGCGTCATTTAATGTCACTTAATCACTCTTTTAGATTGGATCTCTTAATTACAAGCTGCAGTGCGAGCTCTGCGTGACGTTGGATCGCATAGCTGCAGGACCGACCACAGCCGCTGAACTGTGAATGACGGAGCAAAAACTATGTCAAGTGTGTGTGTGTGTGAGTGTGTGTGTGAGCGTGTGTAGATGTATGCGTGAGTGTGTGTGTGTTATCAATGTCCACAGCCGCGCACAGGTGTAAAGCATCCGCTCTATATGAAACACAGCATTTGCCAAGCTGCAAACAAAGCACCAAAACGAACCACTCGACCGCTCTCATGCAGTTAGACGACGCACAGACAGACAGAAAGAGATAGAGTGAGAGTGAGAGAGAGAGAGAGAGAGAGCACTTTGCGAAGCTGACCCTTATTAGCTGCTGAAAAGTCCAAATTTTGGCTGAACAAATATCAACACAGCTGTCGGATTTATCCTAGCGAGCGAAAATATAATGACTTCACGACAAGATGTCACAAAAAGCCATGGAAAGTGGATTTTTAATGGTTTTTCGCTTTTATATTATTATGTTTTTATTTTTTATTGAAGTGCAACTGTGAAACGTGCTGTCGAACATATTCTATACAAATATCAACCGAGAGAACGAAGGGAAGGAGAGCAAACTTAATCCGAATTAAATTTCAACAGTGCAAACACGCTTGACCCACGGCAATTCTCGGTTAACTTACAAAGAATTTTTCGCCACAAAAAAAAAAAAAACATCCTTTCACCCCCTTGTAGGTATCCAATTAATGGGTTTATATTATATTTGCGGGCATTATCCAGCTTAGCTCAAGGCAAGTTTGTTTGCACTATTTGGCTGAAAAAAAAAATGTCGCCGCTAGCTATTTTAGCGGTTTTTTTGCGCTCGCATAGCAAAAGTTTGCATTTGGTTAGATGAAAAGCAAAATGTTGTAATCAGCGGATTTTTTACCCCTTTATTTATTTTTTGCCATGGGCTGCAGGTGTTGCAGCATTTGTAAAAGTTGAACAGCTGCACTGAAACAAATTTCAATTCCTTTTGGGGCATATAACAATTTATCTAATCTATAATTACTAAAGTATCGAGTATATCTTAGTCGAGACCCAGCCAGTTGGAGCACTCTTCCTGATATAACCAGCTCCCCAGACACAGCGTACATAAAAGTTGCGCTATAAACATTATTTCTGGAATTCCATTTCAATTAAAATAGTGTTCAGAGTCTGGCAAGTGGAAGTGGAATTTCGCAATGAACTAATATTTATGCGGATCTGTTGAGGCGTGTAATAAATATGCATTAAAAATATCACAGCCACGGCGACCGTGAAATTATATGCATAACTTTGAAATCAAACTGAAAGAGAGATAGAGAGAGAGTGAGAGAGAGAGAGATATTTTGATTGCCTTTGTCAATCCTTGCTGCGGTTGTTGTCATTGCGATTCCCGTTGCTCGCACATTTGCATAGCAAAGTTTAGAGCTGGGAGATTTTGTGATTGCTTCTTCCACGTTCATCGCCCACGTCCACGCCCACACATATGCCAGTTGCAATGCAATTAGCAATGAGTAGAGCGCAAGCACTCAAGCACAAGCATCATCTATGTACATATGTGCCGCAACTCAATGTCTAATTGCGGTTTCAATGACTCTATGGCCATTATGGCTTTTCCATTAGTGTTGAAGTGCGAGCGGTTATTACGATAATTGCCCGGCCCGAGACGGTGCAACTAGTGCTCTGCTTAAAATTCAATTACCGCACAAGGGAATTGAAGCATCTCTCGCCACACCAAGAACAACGCCTGTCATGCCACTTGTGGCACAACACATTTTAAGCATAAAAACAAAGCAAGAAAACAAAAAGGAAGAAACTGTCAGAAAATGTTTGTGTGTCGTGGCAATGGCAGCTGCACATAAATAACAAAGTCGCAAAGGCACTTACATAAGTTGATTAAATTCTGAAATTCGGTGTATATGTTTATATGTGCTTGCATACTTGAAGGAAATGGCACAAGTTGTCATCAAATTTAGTTGAGAGCCTCTTTAAATTGGCCAACAAAACATATCAAAATGTTTACAAATTTAAGGCACAAGGCTGCGTGTCCTCGACTGCTGCTGCTGCTGCCGTCGGTTGATTTATCGTGTATGACAACTGAGCCATGTTATATTTTAAGCCATAGATATTCAGCCCTCTGCTCTGTTTGTCACTTGCTTTTATTGCGTATACGCAGCGTGTGGCAGGCAACAAGCGGCGCACGCCCATTCAAGCTCCCAGTTCAAGTTTGCAGTACTTGGACATTTACGAGCCTCTCAGATTTACGAGCATGTACTTATATTAAGGCATCTTTATATACACATGTATATATTTATATAATATTGCCACAGCTGCCAGGCACTCACTCAATGGGAAAATTAGCATATAAAACGAGACAGATTAGCACATCAGGCACACGAATCTAGTCTGCAAATGAATTGAGAGTGGCTAAAGATGAAGAGATGTGCGCCATGAATTATGAATTATGCGTGCACCCATATATTAGAGCATGCAACCACAAAGACTTGGCTGCCAAATTACAAGAATAGTCTAATCAATATTAAGTAGCTATGCTCATGTTTAATTTCTGTGCATAAATGCGGATTAAGCTTAGGGAAACGAAAATGAACTTGTGGATAATAGAGGCAGATATTAGAGAAGATAAATTTATATGTATAGATGTATGTAGAAATTTAATCAAATAAATTAACGAATAAATATCAAGTACATATCTTAAAGAGTGTCTGGCAGTTGTTTAGCTTTTTTTTTAACTTTTTCAGCTTAATATTTCTTGGCTAAAAAGTTGTATTTGGCGTGCAAACAATGGAAGGCAACAATGGAATCATTTAAGCTTTAGCCAAAGTTGAAGAGCTATGAAAATTTAACTAAATAAGCGCTGGCTTCACAGAAAATAATAGCTTTAAGGGCAAAATAAATAAATAAACAAGGAAATGCTGACTGCAGTTAAGCGTTTTAGTGCTATTAGACCGATTACCATTACGTTGGCTGCTGAGGCTGGCCAATAAAATCTGTGTGTTTTAGTACCAAATGAGAATAATAAACTATAAACAGCTTAGATAATTACGTGCTGCATAGCTCCATAAAAATGTTTTGGACTTGGCGAAATTTTGAGCCGTTTTCTGGCTAAATCACATAATTCAAAAGCTAGACTAATTATGCTCCAGCGACTTGGGCATTAGCCAGCACGTTTAATCAGACTTTCGCCTCGAGGCTGGACAGACATCAGCAATAAATTCCAGACACAAATTATGTGGGTAAGTGAAAGCATCAATCTTGGTGGCCAAGGCCGCATGACAACTTGGAATGAGCTGAAAATATATTACGTATTATTGAGCTCGCGCGCTACACATTGTTTCGAAAAAAAAGGTTGATTTTAAAACAAAAGCATTACGAAACCCTTTTTAACAGCGCATTACTCAGCATTACGTGCAAATGAGCTTGCATTTAGTTAGACTTAAATTGTCTTAAATATTATGATACTCAAATTTCTGCACAGTCAAACAGAGGATCTCATGTGTGCAAAACAAGTTGCTGATTGGCCAAACAATGCAATTTGAGCCAGCTCTGCTGCCTTTAATTATACTATCAAAGGCAATTCAGACAATTGCAGCTGCACACAGTCCACTGGCCACCTAGGCAGCAACAGCACAATTTCCTTGGCCACAAAATGTGCATATTTAAATATTTAAAGCATACTTTTAGGGGCAAGTTTTTGCGAAATATATTTAAATACCTGAAATAGTTTGTCGTCTGCTCACTTCTTGCTCCTCTGTTTGCACATAAATGAAATGCAGAAATTATAAATTATTCATCATGCATCTGAGTCTAGCTGCTACTCTAGCACTCTCGTGCTCCCGTCTCAAACAACAACATTCACGCTGTTGATATTTCATTTCAGTGTTTGCGTTGTCATTTTCGCTGCTCTTCATTTTAATGCTGCTGAGCACACTTGGCATTTCAACTGCACTCATACACACGCGCACACGCACACACACACACGCATACGCATCAAGTATACGCTCTGTTTGCCTAGCTCGCATGTCAAGCATACGGCATGCTGGCGCTAAGCCTGTCACTTTATGCTCATGCTTTAAGTGATAAATCGGCTTAAATGAAAATTTGCCAATTGTTTTATATATATAATTCTATAAATTCTATCAATTTTATAAGATCTATAAAATAAAATAGCTTGTCAAACGAATCATCATCAGACAGGTTTATAGCACTGCCCCATTTGCAAAAATTCTTCAATCATCAGCATTTACTTATCTTCATCTTTATTATTTATGTATTTATGTATTATACATTTATTTTGCAATGCTCTTAAATCAAGCAGCCATGAGGCTGCATTTTCTTCGAGCGGTCGTCCTTTTTCTTATACTTGAGCTGGCTTTTAGGAGTTTTTGAATTTCGTATAAAATTTATTTATAACTGGGGAAAATGTTTAATGCGCTTTACGCGTCCATCGGGTCGCATTTGACGTAGCTGGATTCTTTATGGCACAACTTTTGGTATCCATTAGTTTCAGTCAAATTTCATAAGTAAACACGCAGAACCAATATACTTAACCACATTCGATATACATGCAGGATGGTGTGTGTATTGGCATTGGTATGTTTGGTAAATAATAAACATACGAGCATTATAAATAGGTTCACGCACAGCGTCTGCCATCAATCAATGCTCACTTAAGGCTGAACAACCTACGCTTCGCATTACTCAGCACATTTTGCATAGCTGTGTGTATTGGGAACACAGATTTGAGCAAATTTAAAGTCCAGCCAGTAGCCAAGCAAACATTATAAATACCTATTTAGGTTCTAAAGTCAGTTGAAAAGTTATGACCCACAATCAGGTTGTACAATTGACCCCTTTTTAGGTCTTTGCCCCTGTTTGCATTTTCTGTTTTCATGGTTAATTAAAAGCCTATTTAGTTTACATATTTACCAAGTCGCTTTGGCTGAGGTTAAGCGAACGACTGTCAGTGGCTTTAACTAAATTAATTAATTCAGTTTCTGTTGTTGCTCGCTCAAGAGCTGTAACGCCTGCGGTGCAGAGGTTGTGTGTTTGTGAAAGACGTGCTGCGGTCGTAGAAGTTTTATTAAACAATCACAGCGAGGAAAGTTGGATTGAAATGCCAAGCAACAAGTATCTGAAATTTGTTAGTAATTAACATTGAAATGCTTAAATTATGTATGAATAAAGTCAATGCTGTGTCGTAGAGAAGGAGAGCGATTAAATACATAAATTAATTAACATTTGTGATGGGAATTTTACTTGTATAGGAAATAGTTAAGCCTCATGCGCTCTGTTTACTATACAGAATACAAAAAAATATATATATATATATACTACAGGCATTATACTTTGATTTATAATTTGCATAGGTTCAGTGAAAAACTTGTACGCATTTATCTATTCTATGGCAACATACTGACTGTTTGCCACACAATAGGTTTTTGTGTATGAGCCGAGATATGCTCATTCAATGCATACATATCTCTGCCAGTGGATTGCAAATATACAATATGCAATATGAATACGTGTAATATCGTATCGATGCATCGCAACTGCATTTGATATCAATAAACTGCAAATATTAATTATAATGAAGTACGAGCACTGCAGTTGCACTACACACATTTACGTTCCAGGTACAGCCAAAATGTATGAAATATTTTATTTAAAAAAAACTGAAAACTATGGCTAATCGTTTTCCCATTCGCCAACGAGCAAACGCATCAATTTAATATGTATGGCATCTACACAGAAGATAAGCACACTTGCCAATTATATAGCTGTAAAACTGTTGAAGGCACGGATTTGCCGGGTTTGTCACGCTCCCAGCAGGCGAAGCCTAATCAATTCTAACCGGTGGGTGGCCTAGTATGCATATTGAAAATTGCAATAATTTAATAGAGTAATTTTTATAGATTTGAAATAACTGCAATAGCAAACATCGATAGACTAGACGTTCAGCACTTTCAGCATGCTCTCATCATATGCACGCGTAAATGTTTACAATGTAAAGATTAAATATGTTTACATAACAAAATGCATATATGCATAAGAATCTGTGCATTAACACACTTACAGCTGGCCCGTGTATTATGCATTTACACTTTAAGGCGAGCATCGGGTCCACTCAATGCAATTAATGGCAATTATACGAGGCCAAAGTGTCGAGCGCAATTCAGTGCGACGCGCAGCTATGGCGACAATAAACAGTGAGGGAGACGAATGGCATTTAATCAGAAGTTTCGCAGGATACAGCCCTTGGTGTTGGCAGTGACGTTTGCATTTATCGTGTCGATTGCAATCAGCGCCAGCATTCGAGCAAGACAAAGGCGTGTGCAACGTTGCGTATACGCAACACGCGCAAACAGTACGCATACATACGGCGTATAACGCTTGTTGTTGATGCTGTATTGAATATGAATACATCGTGCATATATATAAGGAAATATGTATACATATGTATATATATGTATATTTATAAATATGTATATGAGCATGTGTGTGTATGTAATACATATGAATATTTGTATGCTCTGAAAATTTTCTTATTTTGTTTACATAACAAAAGCTGGCAAATGCTTGTGTGTGTGTGTTCGCATGTGTGTATATGTATGCATGTGTGCCCAAATCAATGGAAATCTGCTGTCACAGCAGCAAAGAAACCCTCAGTAGTACGTGTCAAAACTTCAGGGCAAGCCGCATGCAAAGGAGCAATAAAAGAGCCGCAAAGCACAGATGCTAACAAACGTTAGTTGGACTGGCGTTAAGAAATTTGATACCCTGTAATTGATGAATTATGCAAGTTGTGTGTCATGTATATGTACTGTTTGCTATTTCTTTATTTGATAGAAAGTTTTTGTGTCATTTTGAATACTCTTTACTTATTAATATTTGCAACTTGTGATACCCTGTAATTGTTGAATTATGTGTGATGTGTAACCTAAGGCTGTGCGAATCGCGCAAAACTTGTTCACATCAATTGCAGAGTTTCTTTAACTACTTAATATTCATAATTTGTGATTATTGTGATTTGTTGTTAAATTATAATATATTTATAAGCAAATAGCGTTGCTTATAGAAATATATATTTTATTCTAGTTTTTTTTATGAAATTTGTCATAGCCATATATATACATATAGCTTAGCACGCCATATAGTATATCTGCAAGTTAAGCATAACCTTGAGAAGCATTATTGCTCACTTTACTCTCTCAGCTAAGCAGCAAGCCATAAGCATGTGCACACACACATATTCACACATACTCACACACCCCGCGCTCTCGCCAGCTGGGCAGATTCAAAGAGCAAATAACATTTCGGCAAGCTATAGCCCAGGCAACCCTTTTTCAGCGCCTTGAGCAACTGCTTATCAAAGTGTTTCATCTGACAAACTGGCAGCTGAGTTATAAACGCAGTTAAATGATGACAACCCATTTAAGTACACACACACATACGCTCGGCCTAATAAAAGCAGTCAAAAATTGCTGCTTATCTAATGCTTTAGAGTCAACGCTGAAGGGCTTCAAAAGAGGCGCTCGCCTCCGGTTGTTGGCCATTCATGCAAATGCTGGTACAAGGCACACACAAATTAGGCTGCTCAAGAGTGCTCGACTAAGGCATATGCAGTGCCCAGCCAAGTGCCTTCAAAGAAACTGTCAGCTTAGGCGCGCAAGCAAACAAAGGCATAAACAAATCCGACATGACCTAAACCATTTTGCAATATGTCCAAATGAAAGCAAATATATTTTTCTAATGAGCTTTTCTACCAGCATTTCCCTAGATATTTTTATTTTTTAGCTGGCTTCTTTCACAAAAATTATTTACTTTACGATACACATTTGTTTCGGTTCGCTTTTTTTTAATACTCTTTCAAGCAGTGCAAAAGAGTATATGGGCGATGTTCTCTTGAAGGTAGAGCATACCTAAAATTGTAATCGTTATGCCCTAGAGTTTGCTTGCTGTTTAAAAAATGTAACAAGTCGATTACAGCTGAGCTTCTCTAGAGATTACTTTAAAATGTTATTTTTTAGCCATATTATAATTATATATATTATTTATTCATCTCCCATTAACAGCCCATTGCCTCAAGGCAAGTCTCGAATGAAATCCTAAACGAGTATTAAGCAATTGTTCATCCCCTTTTTTTTCTGGGGTACGCAAACCCTTTCAGCTAGTGCCTCATGATAACAAAATCTGTTTGTATTTTTTCAGCGTTACCCAGCAACTAAGCCTCCTGCAGCCCCAATAAAAATCATTAAATGGCAATTTGTTATTTTCCATGTCGGCTAGCAACTCTTTAAGTTCTTCTTGCACAAGCAGCATAGCAAATAAATTTTAACAATTTCAACTACATGAAAAAACTCGACGTAACTAAAGCAAAAGGATGCCAATTCGTAATCAAGCATGCACTTTTGGGGTTTTCAGCTATGCTCAAAGTCCCACAAGTGCAGGGTATAAATAAATATAAAAAAAAAAAAACTGAAACTGAAATGTCAACGGCAAATAAATTTGTTTAAAGCTGTGCTAAATTGCCATCATCATAACTTGATATGCCATTAAAAAGTGTTGATTTGTCACAATTTATGGCTGTAATATGCTCGCTTTTAAGTCTAATGGCAGCCATTAAATTGAATTAGAAATCAATAACAAATCAATCATACGCCGTGGTGTGGCGGGCACAGATTGAATGTCTTCAAGCAAAGTGTATATCAAGTTGCAGCTGAGCTGCAAAGAGTTTTTCCCTTTGCTCTCGCACAAAGTTCAGAACTTGAAAACTTTCGCAAAACTTTTGCAGTCAACTTGCTTTGCAACAATTAAAATGACTTTTGAGTAAATTATGCACTGGCTGCTATATAATGGCAATCATTTATAAAATTCTACTTCAGAGACTGCAAACCCGTGAGTAAAGTAAAATCAAAAATAATTTTATTTGTTAGGTAAGTATTTACATGAATTTAATATTATTTAAATGAAAATTAAAAGTATTGCAATTACAAACTATATTAAACACAATTATTTGATACAAAAAACAAATAATTTGTGTCACAAAATAAATCATTCACGAAATGCAATGCGAACGCTTCATTTAGATAATGAAAATATAATCTCGATATGAATAGACATACATATATTACATATACACACACAGACATAAACTAGTTAGATCGTTGCTGTGTGCACAATACTTGTTTATGGTCTAGAAATAAACGAGAGCATACACGAGTATATGTTCCAAGTTTCAAGTCTCTAGCTCTAAAAGCAGACGGACAGACAGACAGACGGACGGACAGCAAGACGGGCATTGCACAAACCCAATATACTCTTTTTCCCTTTGGGAACAGATTATGAAAACTATGAATATTTAGCATGTCTGCTCAACATTTTGACATGCCAACCTGTTCCATATATCAATGCTCTCTTCAATACTCTAAACAAATATACTCTTTGCAATTATCAAGCGACCATCAAAATAAAAATCGACACAGTGAAATGGAACATGCTGAAATCCATCAATCAACATCAAATGAAAGCAACTGTGACCAGGCAGGCAGGCTTAAAGACAACACGTAAAATTGTCACCAGACTCACAGCCTCAGAGGCTTGTCCCCTGGGCAAACAAGCCACAGATTCAAATTAAATAGAAAATAATGTATATATATATTTCTATGTTAAAGAGAAAACTCTGCCCGATTCATTTATCAGTGTTTAGTTCCAAGTTCTCTAATGCGTGTTCAGCTCGGCGAATGTAGATAGCAAAATTCAACGATTAGCCAATCTAGAAATAGATTTAATTCAAGGGGGAGAATGTGGGCGCTGGCCCCCTCCGGCTTATCAATAGCATTGCACTGGACTTTGCATACACAGCTCGCATAATAAAGATTTCCAGTTCGTGTTGATTGCAATAAAATGTCCAGCAACACTATAAACAATTGAGTGGCAGGAGAAATATTCTTGCGAAAATACAAATAAATTAAATCAAATTCATGTGAAGCACTCAAAGTTCAGTCGAAAACAAATAGAAATTTAAAATAACAAAAAGACACAAACAAAAGCTTATTTAAATACGGGAAAATGAGTTTTGTGGTTTTTTTTCTACCATAAATTAAAGTTATTTAATTGATATCTTTTTTAACATAACGAATTTAATGTTGGCTAACAGTATGTATATATGTATGTTATGTATGTGTATGTACAGCGTGGCCACAATGCACACAAAACTTCATTTGTGTTGGCGTGTGATGATAGGCTGAGTTTATTAACATAGATCACTATGTACTTAACAGATATGTATATTTATAGCGTTGCCATATATGTATGAGCTAGAATTGCCATATCAACAATTTGCCATTTAGCAGAACATAAAATATAAATTCTGGTATTTTAATGAGGTTCGCCTATATCCTTCTGATTCTCATAAAGCCAACTAAAGCAGAAGTTTTATATTGTGAAAATATATATATGTATATACATTTATTTATTCATCATTTGATGTATTATTTCTCTCTACTTGCACGCTCTTTATATGATACATAAGAATTTATACATATGTATATATTTAATATACTTCTATGCATCTACATTTGAACTGCTAGATTAATGATTAGTCACGACTTAGATTGCAGCAAATAATGCTTATTATATTTAGCCACATTCAACTCTGCGTGTGTTTTTATCAGCCAAAACAACTATTGTTAGTTATTGTCGACATTTTAATTAGGTTTGAAATTATATGAGTTTGCGCATGCAAACCATTTGCGAAAATATTGACATACATGTATTTCAGTCCGTTCAATGCGGTCTTGCAATAAAATTAGATTGAAATGGGTGTGGGTCTGTATGCATGGCATATCCAAGTCAAATAATGATGTTTGTATAGCATTAAAACAGGAACTCATCAAAATTAATGAGAGACAAATAATGCAGTTGGGAGACAACAGCTGTTCTTTAAACTAGATCTGTATCACAGTAAATGAAGGCAAATGTTTGAATATATTAAATATTCGAGCATATCTGCCAGTCGAGCACTCTCTATAGATTTTAATAGCTAGCAACAATTGTGGCTGTCCCGTTGCGTGAGGGCTAAAACTACAAAGTTGTGTAAAATAATGTCGCATGGAACGTGCAGCTGCTGCTGCTGATGGCTATGGCCATGGCCAATGGGTGGGTGCAGCACACCACACGATAAACTCATTGGCACGTCCTGCTCATCAGAGTAGTTGATTCACATCATTTTGGGGGCGTTGCGTTGCCAATTCAATTGAATGTAGCTTACGTGCTGTGCCGCCCAGCGTAACGCACCAAAAGACCAACTTCAGTGTTTATATTTTATTTCTTATACATTTACGTATACTTAATATTTGCGCACATTGAGTTGATAAGCCTCGGGCTGGCTGTGCACTATGCACACAGGTCCTCAACGGATTCGCCCTGCAGCAGTAATCTCTGCTGTTCATGTTTGTTCTTCTTGTTGCCAGATTTGCCGCCCGCGGCTTTGCCTCGCCTACGATTGATCACGCCGTCCGCGTCATCCATCATGCGCAAAATTGTGGTCTATTGTTTACATAAATACATATATAATATACATTTATAAATATAGATAAAGTGTTATTGCAGCTACCTGATCTGAGCAGTCCATGGGCGCCACTGATATGTCGCGCACAGCTCGAAACTTGCCCACATTGTTCAAGTGCTCATTCTCCAGACGAAAGTAGTTCCAAATGAAGCGCCTGAATACCTCGAGCGGACTCAGTATGGTCATCATAACATCGCCCTCAATATAACCCGACTGGATGAGGCTCATCGACAGCGTCCAACTAAAGCGCAATATTAAATCCTCAATTATGCCAAAGTAATAGAACCACTGAAAGGAGCAAGAGAGAGAGAGAGAGAGAGAGAGAGAGAGATGGAGTTGAATGATTGTTTTACGTGCTGCTCGCTTGGCCAAATATTTATGGCGGCCATTAGCCCACACGAGGCGGACTTCGACTCCGACTCACCGTCGATGAATAAACAATTTCCTCACGCAAAAATCGATTGTCGCCCGCCTTCGCATCGAACAGGCCCCAATCCATTTTGATGTCCCACGTGTAGGCGTAGCACGAGGAGAACAATGCCGAGACTATCCAGCAGTAGAACCAAGGATTCTCCTTCGACAGCGGATACGAATCTGGGGGCATATGCATAACACTATTAAGCCCGTTGCGACATGCTCAAGTAACAAATAAAATTAACATCCAATTTCTATAGCACTTGACCGCATGAAAATTAACGCTAATTGGCCAACAGGCCGAAAGATAAACAACATTGGCATTGGCAGACGCCTTCACTTTCGCCTTGGCCATCGCCCTCGCCATCGCCCTCGCCTTCACCTTCGCTTGTACTCACCCGTTGTTGTGTGATATTTATGGGCAAATATGACCGTAAAGAAGGAGGTCGCATATTTGGCAGCATTCACCAGATGTGGAAAAAACTCCTTTGTATCCCGATAGCGTCGTATGCACTGGGCAAAGCGAAAATAAGCTGGCAGAATGGCCACTATGGGATGCAGAATGGATATGTGCTGTACACAGTGATTGCCAGCTATGAATAACAAGCAAACAAAATTGCAAACATTATTAAAGTGAAAACATAGTTGCCGCTAGGTAATGTCATGTCTAGCAATATCTGACAGAATTTTGAATTTCAATATAATTTGCTGCATATTACAATGAAAGCAAGCGATTTTTCCAAAATTCATCAAAGTTTTTGCTTTAACATTCTGCAAGCTTTTGAATAAAATTTCATGGGAATTTTTTCGTGCAATTTTTACCCATTGAAAATGAAATTTCAGAGTCTTTAGATTTTGTGCAAGTGAATGTAACAGGCAAAATTAGGCTAGGGTATATTTGGATCTAACCCGAATATGCCCTGTCAGCTGTTGCCTGTCTCTGTGTTTGTCTTTCTTTTCTGTCTGTTCAACTCGATCTGCATATTGATTTTAAAACAGATTTTAGAACTCAGAAATTAAAAATATAATAAATATTAATATATATAGTAAAATAAATTAGCGTCTAACTAATTTCCCTATATGCTTTAGCTAAAATATAATATTAATAAAATAATAATATAATAACATACATAAAGCTCAACTAGAATATTAATATCTAAAACTGACTACAGGGTATTTAATGGTCTATCATTGCCCACTCAAGCATACTTTTGTCTTCTCCCTCAACATTAAACTGCATGGAACAGCATAAATTAATATTAATGAAATATCTTTTTGTTCTTAGTACTTTTGACAGAGTTATTTTTAATATTTTGGTTTGGACTTTCAATTCCTTTGCTGATTAACATAATTTATTTTAAAAATTTAAGGCCACTCCATTTACTCACCCTCGCCCGCTTTATGCCATGTGGGGTTGCGCCCAAAGAAGCACATGAGAAAGGGTATATCCAGAAAGGCTGGCACAATGCTATTCAGCTGATCGGCCAGCCAGAAATCCGCAAAGTTGACGAAGCAAAACGGCGCCATAATGACACGGCCGAGCACACGCAGCGCCCAGTAGCGCGCCTCGTGGTGAAACGTCTTTGTGGGATTGAGCAGAAAGGCAACCATCAGGGTGTAGAGAAACAAGGGAGCCGCATACTGTGGAATACCCAGGGGTTCGCAGAATATATAGCAGAGCACGCAGCAGGCCCAAATGACGCCGAATACCGAGGCGATTTCCATGATGTTCTGCTCGGAGAGATGATTGCGCGGATCGAGCTCGAAGATGAGCACATGATTTACACCCGACGAACGCCAGCCATACACATTGACGCCCCAGAGAAAGAGGCATTCCGTGATCAGAAAAGGCGCTCGGAACATGCGCAGCCCCACGCGCCAATTCTCACCGAAGCCATAAAACATGGCTGCTATGACAACGGTAAAAAAGAGCACAACAAACGCACCCGAAAAGAGGCCCACTTTGAAGGTGGTCCATGGACTCTGCTGCTCGCCGAGCGGCGGCACTCGCAGGCGTTTCATGGCACCTGCAAAATTAAATAAATTAAATTAAATTTATTATTATTTATATTTTTATTAAATTACATACGCTGTCTATCGCCGCCTTCGATGTCCTGAGTGACCGCCTGCTCCGTTTCCTGTATCAATCTATCGATGTCTTTGTTTGTATAGAAATGTGCTGCCTCCACGTGATCCGTGCGCCAGCGTGCTCCCAAATCCACGCTGAGCAACTTATCATGTTTCTTGAGTATCTTGCGAAAGCCAGTGAAATTGAGATTCTGATAGTTTTGTAGCAGTATCAGACCCAAATAGAATTCGCTAAATGCCAACTTGAGATCCTGTATTTTGCGTGCGGGTACATTTTTCTTGCCCAACGGTGTGCGTCGCTTCCAGGCCGGTTGCTTTTTCACATGGCCCATTTCCAATGCCTCGGTAAGTTCGCTGCGCAGGCTGCCATATTTGCGTGTGGCCTCGGCCATCTTCTCCGAGTAGAACGTATTGATCTTGGCCAGTTCCTTGTCGCAGTAGTGAAAAAACTCCTCATCAAACTTCGCAAAGTAGCGTGTGAGCATCTCGCGATCCACAAGTTCCGCAGAAGGAGCTTGTTCAATGGCGGCATACAGCATTGCCTTCATTTCCTGCAATCAAAGGGCAAAGTTTGATCAATATTGTCAGGCCTATCGATAACATTCGTGAATATATCGGTTCACAAGGAACTAGTTAGAGGGGAGTTGCAATTTAAATTCAGCTAGTACAATTCAAGAGTCTTGTTTACGATTGAGACGAACAAAACAAAATGTACAAGAATTATTTTAGTCGACTGTGTTCATATACTTTTCGCACACACTGTGTTGCCAACACTCTCGGCTGTTTGTTTACGTTTGAAGCGATCAAAACAAAACACCCGTCAATCGGGCGGGCAGAGCGCATGCGCTGTATGTGCCGCAAGCCGAAAGCTCTTTGGCAATTTTGACAGCTGGCCAGCCGTTTTTCACGTGACGTCATCGAGAAACTGACAGCTAGGAAAAGCACACGCTTGCATATATCTGTGAGATACACATTTTTCTTCTCAACATTCGCACACAGTTTGCGCCTTTTTCTTTTACCTCATAGTTAATATACTGTTTACGCCATTCTGGCGTTATATGAGCCGTCAAGTGCTCGGCGAACTTCATGTTTGGGACGGGACTTGGCTAACTCAACTACTGCTGCTGCTCCACTGCATCCGCATTGGACCAAATGGCAGACAAGGCGACGACAACGGCGTTTCACGCGCACGTTTTCACGTAAACAACACAACTGGGCCAACGCCAGCGAAAGTTTTTCGACGATGGCCCAAATGTCATGCCAGAGCCACGGAGCTGTGAGCGGGGAAGGCAAGCCACAAGGAGCTTTCAATATGTAAATTGTTTTTGTCCTATTTGCCGACCAATGTCAACAAAGCAAATGCAGAGCGTCATTAGATGATTAGCCAAATTTCGCGGCAAGTGTTAATAAACAAATTGTGAATAGAACAACTTATAGAATAGCCAAAAATGTGCTGTAACTGAATGAAAGAGAAGAAAACATTCTAAAAAATATTTATATAAATCTATATATAAATATTATATATATTTTCGAAAATGCATATGTTAGCCGTTCAGCAGCTGGACAAATGTGTTCAAAAATAGTAAACATTAAAGAAAAACACAATTCTGAAAATTCGTGACGGAAAAAGTGTAAAAAGCGGGCAAATAATAATACACTGAACACATTTCAGGGAATAAAAATAAAAGAAAACATGCAAAACATTATATAATGAGAGAATACAAAGACCATTTTTGTTTTATGGAACAGTAGCAAGTAAAAGTGGCTGACATAAGCATGCATATAAATAATATCAATATATAAGTATATATGTGCATAAATAATATATGACATACATATGTATATATAATTATTTTAAAACCAGAATCAGTCTTGCCTATTTACTGGTTTGGGTACGCTTGTTCCCATCTTATCGCAATTGTCGGCTCTGCCTGTTTATCACTTGTTTCCTCTCTTTCTGTGTGTCTCTCTCGCTCTCACGCTCTCACTTTGTTTATCTCTTCTGTAATGTTTCTGTATTTAGATTGATTAAAGAACGGTTCTGTTACGATTGCCTCCCGCATTCAGTTGCTCGCATTAATGATCTCACAGAGCTCGGCGCACACAATTGCTGAGAGAAAGACTTGTTTCAATTGAAACGCCACTCGAGTATCTAAAATCAGCTTACTCTCTACCTATCTCTCTCTCTCTCTCTCTCAGAACTTCTCTTGCTCCAGTTGCAGCTGTTAGTGTTTGATTGGCATGCGCTCGGGCGAGTCATCAGCGATTGCTGGAGAACGAGACTTTTATAACTTATCAGTGATCGAGTACAGTAGCAAAGCGATAATTGTCCAGTTTGTTGTTCTTGTTGCTTTTTTTTCTGTCTATAAATTCGTGGTATACCAGAGCCAATTAGCCATTTGCCCAACCGCAGCTGCAAGTCGCACTAGTCACAATGCCCACAGGAGTACAGCCCAGCGCAGAGCAGATAAACGAGGTGAAGTCTCGGTTCTTGGCGAAGCTCGCAGCCGAACCGCCGGCAGGTAGAATAGGCTCAGAGTTCAGCGGAATTCAATTTAATCGCTTGACTTGCTTGCAGTGCCCTTTAATCCCAAAGATCTGGCACGCATCAATGATAACGATATCTGGATAGCAAAGCTGCTGGAGGCATACAAACTGGACGTAGAGAAGACCATTACACGCTTGTGGGAGAACTGTGAGTGGCGCCAAAGTTACGGTACCAACGATGTTAATGAGTCGAACGTGAATCAGGAGTATCTGAACGATGGCGAGGTCTATGTGCATAACAAGGACCATGAGGGCAAGCCCTTGCTCATTGTAGACTTCTCCAAGCACACGAAGAGCAAGAATCAGGACGATCTGATACGCCTGATTGTCTACTGGGTGGAGCGTGTACAGCGCAAGGAATACCTGGAGAAGGTCACACTCTTCATGGATATGACCAATGCGGGACTGAGCAATCTGGACATTGACTTTATCAAGGCAATTATCAACCTGTTCGAGACCAAGTATCCCTATACGCCGAACTACATCATCGTGCACCAGCTGCCCTTCCTGCTCAACGGTGAGTCAGAGTTGTGTGACTACTTAAATGAATTATAATTCATAAATGTTTCTCATTTAATTCAGCTGCATTCAAAGTCGTAAAGACTTTCATGCCCCCAGAGGCTTTGGAGATACTGCGTGTGACCACCAAAAAGGACGTTACGCAGTATGTGAATCCGGATAACTGCCTGAAGAGCTGGGGCGGCAATGATGACTATACCTTCAAATTTGTACCAGCCTAAAAGCTAACTGTATATATGCATTCATGTTACCTATATAATATATTTTTTATTAACAGAAAAACCAATTGGCTTTGATAATTTTTATACTTTCAAGAAACATTCCACAATCTTATCATAAATAAACCCCCATAACAGATAAACCAAGTGAAAGAAATAATAAATTGTGATTTGTATAGGAAAGCTCTACGGAAATTCAGAAAAAAATATAATATAAAATAATAAAAATAAAAAATAAATAATATAAATTATTATGAATAACTTCTGCATTACTATAACGATTTCAATCAAATTTTTAGCATCTAAAATATGTTATTCTATTGAATATTTGTCAATTTTATTATTTACAAAATGTAACAAAAAACTAAATTTTAGATTTTTTTTTTTAACTATATAATCGATCGATCGATCGGAGTAGGGGACAAAAACAGTCATTGTTTTGCTTTGTATTGTTTTTTTAATGCTGTTTTCATTCTTTGCATATAAATTTCTGGTACATCGAAACTAATTAGCCATTTATCCAATTCCAGTTGCAAGCTGCACTAGTCAGAATGGCCACAAGAGTGAAGCCAAGTGCAGAGCAAATAAACGAGGTGAGATCTCGATTTTTTAAGGAAATGGCATCTGATCCGCCGGAAGGTAGGATAGGCTCTGCGCTAATCAGAATTGAGTTTAATCTCTTGACAATTTGCAGTGCCCTTTAATGCCAAAGATCTGGCACGTATCAAAGACAATGATATCTGGATAACACTGCTGCTGGAGACTTTCGACCTAGACGTAGAGAACACATTTTTAAACTTGTGGGATATATGCGAATGGCGCCAGAGCGTTGGAGCAAACGATATTAATGAGACGAATGTGAATCAGGAGTATCTGCACGATGGCGAGATCTATGTCCATAATCAGGACCTCGATGGCAAACCCTTGCTCATTGTGAACCTCTCGAAGCACTCGAAGAGCAAGAATCGGGATGATCTGATACGCCTGATAGTCTACTGGGTGGAGCGCATACATCGTAAGGATTATCTACAGAAGATCATACTCTTCATGGATATGACTAATTCGGGTCTGCGAAATTTTGACTCTGACTTTTTCAATGCAATTATCGACCTATTCGAGAGCAAGTACCCCTATGTGCCCAGCTATATCATCGTGCACCAGCTGCCTTTCCTGCTCAATGGTGTGCCAGAATTTAGTGCCTACTTATGTTAATTATAATATTTTCATTTCTAATATATTTTAGCGGCATTCAAAGTGATGAAGAAGTTCATGCCCGCAGAGGCTTTGGAGATATTGCGCGTGACTACCAAAAAGACGATTACGCAGTATGTGAATAAGGATAACTGCCTAAAGATCTGGGGCGGCAATGATGACTATAACTATAAGTTTACAGCAGCCTAAAAGCCAACTGTATATATTATTAATATTAACATAATTTTGTTACTTGCGAGAAGTATTCCAAATATATGACATTATCTTATCATAATAGATAAACCAAGTGAAAGAAGTAAAAAAGGAAATAAATAATTGGGTATCTATTTGAATATCAATTTAAAGAAAAACATATATAATTAACTAATTGAGAACAATAATATATTTAATTATAATAAAATAAAATCGCTTTCATAAAAAAAACACTCATTGCTGGGTATTTCATTAGTGTCATACCCTGCTGTAAGGGCTTGAGTGGAAGCTTTCATTGATTTCGCACAGTCGAGCTTTTCAC
Organism: Drosophila buzzatii; assembly: GCA_035045845.1. Taxonomy (NCBI): domain Eukaryota; kingdom Metazoa; phylum Arthropoda; class Insecta; order Diptera; family Drosophilidae; genus Drosophila; species Drosophila buzzatii. The sequence goes on along the minus strand of JAWNOS010000062.1, from coordinate 1,696,259 downwards.
ACAACGTTAAACTCATTTAAATGCAGCCGGCATAGGGCGTCGATCACGTTCTATTGCAGCAGTAGCAGTAGTAGCAGCAGCAGCAGCAGCAACGGCAGAGCGCTGCCCTTTTGAAGGCGTTCCATTGGGTGTATTGGTGCTCCACATAGACGCGTACGCCGTTCGATTGCCAATTGCCGATCGACCGTTAGTTAGCCAGAGGTTGTTTTGGTTAAAGCACTTGTATTCGTTGGTTGTCGCTTGTCGCTGGCGGCTGATGTATGAGGCCTGGAAACATTGGAAATAGAAATCTTATCGCTTTATCGTGCTGAGAAAGTGGATTATCGATTAGCAAGCGCACACTGTGAGCGATAAGCGTACAAACCAAAAAAACTTCAAATAGTTCTGTTTAATTGCTGCTGACACTTGTGGCCAGCTATCGAGTGCTAACAATGGGCCTTAAAGTCAAAGTCCCGACCACTGCGCAGATTGAGGAGCTGCGACAGCGCTTCAATACGAAATATGCCGAGGCGCCGCCTACAGGTGAGCTAGTAAAGCAATACAAAGTGCAGCCGAGCGACACTGGTCTGGCCCGGCTCAGGGTCAACCAGTTCACTCAGGTGGGAGCACTCGGTGTGGCTATGTAAATAGGCTTTATTGCCGCTATACATATGTGTTTAAAGCTTATGTTAAATGAGTCACATTGGTGGAGTCGTATGTCGCCTTCCATAGGAAATTATCCACAGTCATTAAAATAATATTGCTGTTTTCCGTTATTTACTTTCTAAATACATACGACGCGTCACGACTGTTGGATGTAAATAAAATATGTATAGAATGTCAACCTTCAGTTGATCTTCAGAAATTACTACTGATCTTGTGAAGAAGGTGTCACAGTTCAATGAGGGACAACACTAAATATATTCCACTTCATTTAATCTTCTCCGCTTGTAGTGCCCTTTCATCCCGTCGACCTGGATCGCATACGGAACGATCATATTTGGCTGCAACGCTTTCTCGAAATGTTCGATCTCGATATGGAGACATCCTTGACGAAGCTCTGGGATACGTGCATATGGCGTCAGTCGTACGGAGCTAATGATATAACTGAAGAGCAGCTCAATCAGGAGTATCTAAAAGAAGGCTCGGCCTTCGTATACAGCCAGGATGTGGATGGCAAGCCGTTGCTCATATTTCGTGTCAAGCTGCATAGCAAATCCAAGAATCTGGATGAATTGATCCGCATTGTGGTCTACTGGATTGAGCGTAAGCAGCGTGAGAATCATATGACCCAGCTAAGCATATTCTTTGACATGGCCGGCACGGGCTTGTCCAACATGGATCCGGATTTTGTCAAGCGTATTGTGGAAACATTCAAGCTCTACTATCCCAATGTACTTAATTACATTTTGGTTTATGAGCTGGCATGGGTGTTGAATGGTAAAAAAATAACTTTTTTGTTACACTTGAACTTTGGAAATAGCTTTTGTCATTTTTTTTCATCTACATTTAGCTGTTTTCAAGGTCATTAAGGCACTGTTGCCACCCAAAGCGGTTGAGATATTGAAAATGACATCGAAGAAGGACGTCACTCTGTACGTGCCCAAGGACAATTGTCTGGTCAGTTGGGGAGGCACCGACCGCTACGAATTCCAATTTGTGCCAGAGTCCAAGCGTGCGTTAGCCAAGCCGAAGGCAGCCAACGCCGGTGACGATGACCAGCCCCATGATGAAATGGGTTTGGATAAGAAGGTATGTAGGTGGCCCACAGCTCCCCAGTCCAACTGCTCACGAGCCCTATAGCCGAAAGCTAAATTGTTTTTAGGTGTGTTTGGTTTGGAGCTGGGTTGTTCGGAAGTTTGTCTGTTAATTGCATTTCCTGACCAGCTGGACACGCGAGTTGCTCCTTTAATTGATTTACATTAAAAGCTTGATATCGATTTAGGGTGCGCAGCGGATTGCGTGTCGTGCGTTAACCGTTATTTTCTATTAATAGAAATTCCATAGACACATTGCAAAAGTTTCGCTTTCATTCGCAGTGGTCAGCGAAGCGTTGCGAGGCGTTGACCTGAAAACAGAAAAAATAGAAATAGAACACACACTGCATACATGTTGAATAATTCCCAACGCGTAACATTGGCAAATTATTTATTCTCATTTTCCATTGCTCAGTTATTCTTCGTTTGGCTACCCGCATATTCATCGCTGACTCGTAAATTCAATTAACACGAACTACAATTTGCATCGCTACAGCTGCAGTCGCCTATTCAAACGAACAGCTGTTCGCTCGCAAAGTCTGATCGCAGTGCGTGAGCTTTTTGGCATGGCAGAGAGCTTTTTTGTTTTGTCTCTTGTGCGTTTTTGTGTTGTTGCTTTTAGTTGTGTGTCCACGTTTGTCGCGGTACGTTGACGCGACGTCACCATTTGCCCCAAAATATACATAATTGCATTAACTTAATATCTGCCATTGATATATCTGCTTAAAGCATTCTGCATGTATATAAAGAAGCAACCATACATTTACGGAACGTTAAAGAGAAAGCAAAAGAAATCCGAAGACGACAACACAGTTAATATATTATTCTTCCGCAAACATGCCCAGGGTAGGTGGCTTCGACCAATATGGATTTGTGTGCGTGTGTGTGTGTATTTCGTTGTGCGTATTGGTGATCATGGGTGTGCTGTTAATTATAAACAAAGCACAGCAACGACAACAAATGGAAGTGTATAAAACGATAATGATTTATAATTGATATTCAAAATGTGTAGTTTTGAATTTAACCTTGCGTATCTTCTGTTAGTCTACAAAACGATTATTAAATCCTAATTTGCATATTTGTTTTTAAAATTGTCTAGATTCCACTCTTTCGCCAAATGCTGCGCACATACCATTGCTGATTGCTACGCTACTTTATTTATTTCGCCGTAATTATCGATACAATATAGATTTATAGTCGCTTCTCTCTTCCACTTATTTTATCAACACATTTTTGTGAACTTTAAAAGTAGCATCTTTAGAGTGAATTAATGCTTTTAGGATTTAGTTGTGGGTGTACTTGCAAATTCATATGCATGTTATGAATTTATACGTGTATGTAAGCTAGAATATATTTGTATATGAATATAAAGCAGATTGTAAAAGTCTGTTTTTGCAATCACATTATAGATAAAAACTACTTGCACAAGTATTTACGGACGTTTTAAAACGGTCAATAGAAATTTGAGAATATGTATCGATATCTAATTACATCGCATCGCTTAACTTGCTGCGATAATCGCTGTAAGTAACAGCAGCTTAACATAACATGCATCTCAATTTGCAGTAGATAAACAATTTATGTTGCATATAAAACTATCTTGTATCTGTACTTAAATTTCACTGTCTCAAAGTGTCGGCTTTAACATCTAAGGTATTCTTATGATTTCCAGCTGAAGCGTTATATTAAACTTTTTAAAATAATAACTTTAAATAAACTCTTTGGCTTCATTATAAGAGGAAATATATATATATTTATAAGTATATATAATACAGTTATGAAGCCCCATTATCCGGCGAATTGTAGGTGTATAAGTTGTCTCTAAGTAAATCAGACCAAATTGCAAAACGACCTTCCATTGTGTGTCGTCAAGTGAGGCCCTGAAGTGTTAGAATGGGCACTCGTGAAAATAGCAAAGCTCAGCATGAATCGATTGATGATAATTTTCATGCCTTGAGCCATGAGCATGGCATCTCAATTTCAATTAATTCGCATTGTCTGTCTGTCTTTCACTTTGGCAGGTTACCTTCTCCAAGAGCGTTCGTATGGCGCCACACGATTCAAGCAACGACGAGCTTCACACGCCTTCGGATATGGGTAAGCATTTATATTTTGTATACAATAAATACTTATACATATATAAGCGAGTAGATTTATCATTTATACAACATTGGCGAAACATAAACATTGCCTTCTCAATCAGACACTTCACCTAAAGTAAATTTATAATTTAGTTTGAACAAAAATTTAGAAAAAATTTTATAGTTTGATTAAGAACACGTACAATTTATTTCCCCATCTACATATACTTATTGTATCTGCTGTCCAGTTATGTTGCAATTGGAGCCCAAAGAATTTGTAAATATTTGCAAAGAGAATGGGGAAGCAAAGGTGTCGCTTAGAAACATTTGCAATAAGCCGGTGGTCTATAAGGTGAGTTCATGTGAATCAAATATTTGATGCCTGATAATGAGAGTAATGAACATGTATGTACATCCTCCCATTTCAGATACAAACAACATCACCAGAAAAGTTTCGCGTTCGTCCGCGTTGCGGTGTAGTACCTCCAAATGAAGCAACCGAAGTGCACATTTGGCTCAAATCAGATCAGCTACTGAGCAGCGATGGAAAAGACAAATTCCTTGTTATGGCAGCGTGCACTACAAGTGTCGAATGCAGCTCACAAGCGGTTGCAGATATGTGGAGAACGAAGTCTTCATCAGATCCAGATGTAGAAAACTTTCGTCTCGTATGTCGTATGGATGATAAATCTGATTGTGCCAAGAATGGCGCAAACCTGAAGAGCGATAGCAGTAATGTATGATCATATATTTTTTCATTTTTGTATTACCATTTCGTATCTATATATATTTATTATATACATATATGCATATATACTGAATTGTTTTTCTGATCTATTTCAGGATTTTGATTTTGAAAAATATCAGGAGCATTCCCAAAAAATGGAAGCTCAATTGAATTTTACAAAACATTTGCAATATGCTACATTAGCTCTATTGGCCTTGCTATTTATTGGTTTCGGTTTTCTTATGTATGAGCAGATGATAAAACACCCCTCGGGTGGCGGAAGTTGCCGTAAATCAACAGCCTACACGTGTCCCAAGCGTAAATAGTATTTACTGTCCCAATGCAATCGGACCTTGAGAGACGATGCCACTGCCAGCCACGACCAACAAAATCAAAACAATAACCAGAAGAACAACAACATTAATAATATTAACGATAACAAAGACTATAATCTGCATAAAGATAGCTGCATTTGTCACTTAAGCCTTGGTGTGGACTACACTGATGCCGACATCCAGTGCTTGGAGGCGTTACTCTTGGCTCATCTGGAATTGTCGGTGCGAAATAATCAAGCCACTGGAGGTCAAATGGGAGGCGGTGTTGCTGATGGTGGTCATCTTCTTGGACTTATTGCATTCGCGCGCAAAATAGCTCGTGTGCTCCTATCACTTTTCGTGCTTTGCTGTATTCTATTCTTAAGCTTCTATCTGGGTAGCAATTATGATGGCCACAACGACGACGGTGGTGCTCCGAATCATTCAACAACCGCAATAGCAACTACCATAACAGCTCTGTTGATCGATGAGTACAACGCGATCACCTATGGAGCGTCGAGCGACACTGATCCGGCAGATTCATATTTCATGTAACTGGCAAATATATATTTATATATATATATATATGAAGAACAAAATTTAAATGTATATGTATATATGTTGCACTGATATATTTTATATACGGAAATATTTATACGAAAGTACTTGATGGATAAGGCGAGCATAAATCTGTATTGCTGTAAAATGATTTAAAATTAAGCAAATAGGCCCACTGCTCTACCAATTTGCATTCACACATATATGATATATATATATATAAATCTATATATACATATGAATCAACCCATTCATTACTGTTAACCCGATTTGAGCTCTCAGATGCTATCGTAGGGTTAAATATAAAATTTGTCTTTAGTAGCCGCTTGTGAAACAATGAATATCTAGTTCTTGATAAATGTATGATATATGTAAATTATGAAATAATTAATATTATAATGAATTATATTATTAAAAAGCAAGTTGATTAGTTTGTAAATAAATGTTTTAGTTCGTGTCGTTTCACTTTTTTGCAATAGCTTTTTGTGCTATTTTGCGAATACATATATAAATTTACTATAATAAACAAAATCAATTACAACATTTTATTCAGTTGGCTTAGTTAATAAGTGAATTTTGAAGAAAAAACAATTGGAAACATTTAACTAACGTTTCTCCCTTATTCCTTCTTGCGTCCACGTTTGGATGATGTCTTTTTGCCAGTCTTACTGTCATCGCCTTTTGGCGGAACTGTCTCGATTTTTAAATCCGCTGTGTCTATTTTCACAATATCCGTTTCAGTCGTTTCCTTGACTGCTTCGACAGCAGCTGCCTTCGGCTTCTTGCTGGCTGGCACATTTTCCTTTTGTTTCTCCGCCTCGTCGGACTCGACCAAAAACACACTGTGCTGTCCACCGCCGGTTGCCATCAGCATCCGTTTGTTCTGTGTATTCTTGCTGATGACAGCTACCGGCTCCAGCTCGTCGTCGCCATCTCCCACACCCAACTGATTATTGGAGCCCATGCCCCAGGAATATAATTTACCATCATTGGTTATGGCAAAGGAACAGGCTTCGCCGCAGCCGATAAATGTGGTCTTCCCACTAATCTCTTTGATGGGCGTCAGCTCCGACACCACATCCTTAACGTCGCCAATGCCCAAGCGCCCATAGTCTGGACGCCCAATGGCGAAGCAGCGCATTGAATTATCTAGCACTAGGGTATGATGCTGCCCGCCCGCAATCTGCTTGACGTCCTTCAACGTGGTTTTAATGGGTATCAAAACACGCTCTGCCTCCTTTGCATGCGCTAGTTGCTTGTAATTGTTCAAGCCCACGGCCCAGATCACCTCAGTTTGGGACTCACGCAAAAATGTGCAATAATTGGTGGCCCAAATGGCTTCAAAGGGCTTGGCACGCTTGATGATTAGCTGATCAGGGCGCAATAGGTCGCGTTTACCTCTTCGACCTAAAGAAATGAAATCAAAATATAGCAAACATTTGCACGTGGCATATGTAAATTCTGTACTCACCCTCGCCTCCAACTGAACGCTCAGCGATGCGTCCCAGCTGCCCTTGCTCAGCACAGCCGACGGTAAAGACCTTGCCCGACGTGGTGAGTATGACTAAATGATCGGCGCCAGAGGCAATGCTGCAGCATTTCACGCCGTCGAGCAGATTGATGGGCGTACGTTTGTTGCCATCAATTGTTAGGCCCATGTTGCCGTGCGAGTCCCGGAACGAGCCCCATGCAAAGACGCGTCCATCTTCTAGCAGGCAAGCCGAATGCGAATCGCCCGCCGAAATGCGAATGGCTTTGCCGGGCAAATTGATGAGGGCCGGCGAAGATTCACTGCCTTCTTCGCTGGTATCGCGCCCAAGCGCACCCTCGTCATTGCAACCGAATGAATAGATATCGCCCGCCTTTGTTAACACCAGGCAATGCATTCCGCCGGCACAGATGTCCACAGGATCCGGTATATTCTCAACGATGGCGGGACGCTTGCGTTCCAGTATATCCTCGCCAAGGCCCAGTTGACCGGTATCCCCAGTGCCGCAGACTAATACATTACCAACTATCTGACGGCGCTCCGGCAAATCCAGATGGAAAGCCAATCGCGCCCTTTTCGCTCTTGTGGGCTGCAATGTCTTATCTTCTTCGGAGTTATTGTTGTTTGCGAGTACCTTGCGTCGTGGCATCTTTGTTATGCGTTCACTGATCAATTTCACAATTTTATTTTATAAAACTAAAAAAAATGTGTGAATGTATAAATGTAAATACAAATGTGTATGTATATTTATGAATATATGTATACGCGTGTGTGTACAAGATACTTGTGTATGTAAGGTTAGGTATAGCGACCAAGCATTATCGATGCGTGTGGCTGGTATACTCACAATGGAATTTCTGTGGTGCGAACTCTTGGCTTGGGTGGTGCGACCGATTGCTACAGTGGTTTTTGGGCGAGTGAAAAACCAAATAGCCAAAATCTTTGGTGGTTGTAGCATAAAGGTAAAATCTACCTAAACCAGCATGAAATGCGCGGGAATGCGGCTAACACAGGCTGCGGCAGCTGCATAATTTACAGTTGCATTTAGCTGTTATCACGCACTAATCGATAGATTCCGGATAGAAATGGTTTATAATATATCGATGTTTCAAAACCTTGGCGCCATAAATGCCATACTGTAAACATCAGAGCAGATAACTATTGTTTATACTGTATCAATGTTTTAAAAAATATTGGCGCTCTTATGTCTTTCCTTTTTTAAATATATAAATGCGAATTTAATCTATTCTCATTGTTCTATGAAATAAATATTCATAAACAAATTGTGTAATAATTGTATCCATATTTCGAACGGTTGGCCAGTGCAAGTTCTGCAGATTATCCGCTTCCTGTTGCCAGACTTCCGGAAAAGTATAAGGCACAATATGCATTACTGGTAAGCCTATTTAAGTTGAATTTTATTTATATGTTCATGAATAGATTGTATATGTAGAAACTTACCCTTTTCGAGGAAGGGAAAGTGATCATCAACTATATCGTTGTGATGAGCCTTGAGTTTGTGAAACAACTGGTGGCACTCGCTAAGATCACCGGAAATGCGCAACTCCTGCTCAATATCCGCTAGACGTTCATGAAATTCGTATGTGTGTTGATATTTACTCATATATATTTGATCTGGTGCGCCAATCAAATTTAATGACATAGCTAAACCCTATAAACTCAAAGAAGACAAGTAAAAATAAAATATATCAAATATATATATAAATGGACATTGATTTATGCAACTCACGATCTTATGCAATGATATGGTTTCATCTTTTACAAAGCTCTTTGAGCCTAGCAACGGAAGATTAGTATCTTGAATACCTTCAAGAGAGTCATGACCATCGAAGAACGCCAGCTGAGAGACAGTATTAATCGATTAGTATAACCCGAAGCGATTCCAGATCAGATAATCCTGTGACTCACCACCAAGCCAACATAGTTTTGATTAGCAAATTCATTGTGCAAAAAGTCATGCAGCTTGTCGACCATATTCAATAGGATGGCACAGGAGACAGCAGCATCCGTCGCAGCCACATAATTGTCGGTTGTTTCCAAATATTTCGAATCGTAATGGCAGGTGAGCAAGAGAAACTGCTTCGCTTGCGGATTAAGAATACCCACCACATTGACCTCGGAAAACACGTCGAAGAACTCATCCCGAATAACGATAAATTTGTGTACAGATAACTGCTCAACGATAAACTCAAGGACGGTATCGTGGCCCTCGGAGCCAATCCAACGAGGAACTAACAGTTTTTCCAGCGTCGCCTTCAGATATTTTTCATCATTGTAAGATGACATGTGTCTCCACCACAGCAATAGCAGAATGAAGCAAGCTCCAAGTAACCCCCAATGAATGCGCGACATTGAGACAGGTGTTCAACACGACGATCCAGGTAAACTAAAGCAAGGTAAGTCACGCCCGACGTTCAGCATTATTTCTTTAGCAAATGCATTAGCTACACGGCCATCACATTACAGCATAGCTGACATAATAAAGGTCTACAACAATTTAATACACTTACAATTTGTTTATTAAGATCTCTGCAATTTTAAATACACGTTTTTCTTTGATATCGAGCCTTATAAATGTTAATGCAGTGTTTAAGAAATATGGTATATATTTTAAAAAAATTGGTTAAATAGTTGCCAGTTTAATGGTCTAAATAGGCCTCTTATTTCAGTGGTAAATATGCTCAGACAGTTTTTTCTTTAATTCTTAATTAATCTCCAAGGAAAGTTAAAGGAATATGCACAAATGCCCAAATCAACAAAACAAATCCTAAACTTCTATTTAACTAGGTCAATAACTAAAAAAAAAAAAAAATAAATGACTTGGGAGGGGGGAATGTGGGCAACATTAATACAAAGTTCCGGCATACCGAAATACAAATGCCCTTGCAGACTGAGTGAGCAGGTATTCAATTAATTCCATCGAACGTTTGTTCTTATGGCAGCACATATGGCGTTCCGCACTTGAGCGGAAGAGCACTTGTATATCATATTACAATCAAAGAGGAATTACAATATCGAGAGAACGGATGAGAGTCAGACAAAATTTTGATTCGGAATGTGCATGAAGTTACATATATATATATACAATAGTATATGCTCTGCAAGGGAATATAAGATTGATAATGCTAGATATATAAGAATGTGCCTGAAGTCTTGCACTAAATAGTAGTAAGCTTTCGGAATATACAACATTTACAAGACGGCTGTCGCGAGGATAGACAGCTGCACATATAATACAGACAGACACACACACACACACACGCACACATACACACGCATACAATCACAACTGTTCGGGTGTTTTACCAGAAACTCTGGAATAGAAGTAAAATAAAATGCTATGCATTGCTGCTTGACTTTACAGACGATTGATTAAGTAATCAATTAGCCAGCCAACTCATCGCTGCATGTCGCGCCGATTGAGCACATTGAAAATGACATCTGAAGCGTTTTGTTTATTTGTGGAATCATTGGCCGACTCATCCTCCGAGTCAGTCTGTTCCAGCAGCGGCACAGTGAGTGTACCGTGGGCGCCAGCTGCGTTGCCATGCGCGCCAACAATGGCATTGCCTTTGTTAAAGTCATACTCGGCGCACATGTCCTCGCCGTCCTCCTCGAGTTGCAGGCTCAACTGTTGCTTGTTTACCTTGACCATGGTGGAATATTTATGCAGCAGATGAAATGCGATGCCGGCTAAGCAAACGGCCAAGCCAACTAGATTAATGGGACTGAGTTGATCGCCCTTCAGCGCCACGGCTAGTGCCAGCTGGCATATGTCCTTAAATATGCCCGCTATGGACAGCGTCAGGCTGGAGGTTTTGCACAGAACCAAAAATTCGCTGACCTCCATGAAAAATGCAATAAATGCGCCCAGTGTCACACGTGCGAGAATCCAAACAATATCGCCCCCAGGCGTATTAGGCAGATTCTCCAAGACAACATATAGCTTGGGTCCTGCAAGAAGAAACGTGCTAACTCATAGATATAGATTCGCTAAGGATTACTCGCACACTTACCTTCAATGAAGAGCACCAACGGCAACAGCGACACAATCATCCAGGGCTGCATGTGGTAGATCATGTCGATGGGATTGTGCAGACCCAGCTTGGATTTCTGCATTATGAACTGCGCAAAGCTCCAGCGCACGCCGCTGCTCAGTGAAGCGAACAAAATAAACAAGAAGCCCAGCGTATTGAACTGTGTCGACTTGTACGTAAACATAAACAGACCCAAGCCGATGAGGCCTACTATAAGAACCAAGGACCAGCTCTGTAAAGGTATCAAATGCAATTAGTGCTATAAATATAACAATTATCGTATTCAAGGCTGCCACTCACCTTGCGCTCCAATCCCAGCAATATGGCGAAAAGCAATATAAACACAATGGTCGACGATTTGGTCATTGTATACAAAGAGATGGGCACCAGGGCAAGGCCCCAATTGGAGAAGCCAATATCAATACCGCTGGCCACACCCGTTGGCGCCATGCGACGCACCGCCACTCGCCAGTCCAGTTGAACGCGTGTTTTGCCCACGCGCATCTTGTAGATGCTGCGCACCAGCGCGGCGAGCAGAAATTTCAATATCAAATGATAAGTGACAATGGTGAGCGGAAAGGGCAGCTCGCGATTGATGTCCGTCTGGTAGAAAGTGAGCGTAATGGACAGCGACAAATAGAGCAAGATTGTGGCCAACGTGCCAATTGCCATTTGCATGAATCGAGCCTCTGCATGTCTGGTCATACCGTCGTGCGAATGTGCTGTGTGATGCTGCTGTGTGGACGTGGCGGCGTCGCCGTTGCTGCTGTTGTTTTTTGCGTATTGAAAACTGGCATGCGACGACAGCTGGTGACGCTCTTGACTGCTGTTAGCATTCTTGTGGGTCACGTCGAGGCTCAGTTCAAGTTCCTCAATGTTGCTGCCGTCGTCGATGTCGCTGCCAGCGTTGACGTCGCCGTCGCCGGTGCCGAGACGTTCATACTTGGGAGCAACCATTATCTAGTTACGCCCGAAGGGCGACGGAAGTAATTATTGCAATGCACATTAACAAATGGCCAAATCGGAGAATACTTCGCGCTGTTATCGCCAACTTTATTGTTCCATATGCTCCAATTGGTGAGTACTGTGCGCTATTGTTGTATTTCACTCTCTCTCTTTCGTAAAGTTTGTCGGCCGTTGTTATCTGTTTAGCTTAGTGGAATGTTTTAGCGTTTGCTTGAGTCAGCCGCCGGGTGTGATTATTGTTTTTTACGTTTTCATTTTGCGCACTGGCCACTCTTAATATACGACTGTTTGCTAGCTGCCAACTGTTTATACAGTGTTTGTTGTTTCTTTTTTTCTGCTCGTCTCTCTTAGTGTGTTAGCCAAGTTGACGTCTCACGCACGGTGTTGGAAAGTATTATGTGAAACTTGCGATGTCTTGCACAAAAGTATCGATAAAGAGATAAGAAATAATAATTTCATGCCCACTATACATACGTATTAATGTAATTGTAGTTTTATTGCATTTTATTAGTTTGAAACGACTTAACTACATTACAGTTACAGTTGCTGTAAATTTAAAAGCACTCAGTGTGTGTGCATAGTCAACATTGTTTCTCTCTTGGCTTATTAAAACTAATTGAGAAGCCGCCGCATATGTTGCACGTGCTTAGAAGCTAAATGCAAGTTTACTTCTTATATTTTTATGTAGCGCCCTTCATCTAGTTCCAATAACATTACTGCTACGCGTTCTTCATGTGTTGCAGTACAATGGGAGCTGTTTTCATACAAAATCAAACACTTGTATTTACATAAGCCACTCAAGATTTGCTGCTTTGCTTACCAAGTCGTATAGCTATGCAGAGCGCTCCAAACATGATAAAGTTGTTTCGCACTTCGGCGGCAACTCGCTTTTGTTCCTCTGCCGGATCGGGTTGTGATTGTTGTAGACGGAACATTGTTAACTTGAACTGGATTGTAGATTTCGCTTGCTTAATTTCAACTGCTACTTATCAAGGGGTCGTCTACGGTTAGTCGAGATGAAACTAACATGCATGAAACCTATCGAATATAAATATCGCATGCCGTCAAACGAATCATTTTATTATCGAATATATTCGAAAGTTTAAAGATAAACTTAAAATTGTTAACATACGAAAAAATTATAAATTAAAGACTCATCTTTATTTGTTTGCTTTTCCATACTTCCGTATATTTTGTTTGTCCCGTGTCTTTCGTGTTTTCCATTCTTGCAAATATATGTATATATATACTTTTTTGTTTGTTTTCCTTTTTAACTAAATACACAATTACATACACATTTACATATAAATACAGCTACTACACATACACATACATATGTATGCAAATATATACATATAAATATAAGTACATAGCATTTTCCATCTTTTGCGTGTATAATTATACAATATTATCGATTCGTTATTTTATTTCTGTTTTGTTTTTAAGCAATTCGCTTTGTTACTGGTTGTTCTGTTTCCTTTGTTCATTTTATGTCTAAATTCATTTGCTTGTACACACAACTATTTAAATTAGGCGCGCTTAATTGCTAATCTCACTACAACCACTAACCATAGTGGTTAGTGCTACAACTCCAATTCTCCCGTTTAAAATCTGATCAGAAACTGAGACAGCACTTGGCAGGTAAACAAACATAATGCCTTATTAGATTCTGAATGGGAAACTTAGTAAATGCATTGAAAATAAAACAATTCCAATAAGATTGCGTATTGTAAGTTTGCCAAATTAGAAATTAGTAACTTATTCATATTTATTTTTGATGCTTAACTCAGTTCGCTTCTATTTTAAATTCATTTCTTATACGTCTCTTCCTCTTTCCCTTTTTAGCCTATACAAAAAGCAAATGCAAAGCATTTTGTCTATTAGCTGCATATGAAAATATGAAAATATGGAACCCGGCAAATGTGGTTGGTTTTTCGTATTCGTACTCGTTTTCAGTTTCTTTTAACATTGCTAAACGATCTGTAAGCATTATTTAGAATATATATATCTTAGCTCTTATATTTAACTACATTTGTTGCTGTTTTTACTTCTTCGTCTTCTTCTATCTTTCTTTGTTTAACACTACACATTTATCAACATTTATTTATTTACTCATATGCATTTATGTATTATGCTTTTTTTTGTTTCTTTTTCTCTTGTTTATCGAAATAATATTTTCGTATACATTGGAATTTGTATTTTGTTAGTTGCATGCCCAAAATTCTATAGGAACTTTATGCAAAAATAACAAACATATTTTTGCTGCAATTTTTAAAACTTTCAGTGTTGAGTAATGCACAAAAATTGTTAAAACTTCAGTCGGCGTAGGAAAACTTAAAGCTGAACAACAAATAAACAGATACAAAATAAATTAAGACAAATTTTTTGTTATATTTTTAGAAAATATTTTCGTACGTTTGTTTGTTTTGTTTTTAGTATCTCTCCGTCTGTCACTGTTTTTTTTATACATACAAATAATTGGAGTTGGGCTTTGTACAGAACTTTGTAGCTTTCTTTTACATGTTTAACATATTAGCATTTTACAGTTTGTGTTTGGGTGTTCAACTCTATTTAATTAGCATTAAAAAGTTGTTGATTTTTGTATATTTTTTGTAATTGATTCTTTTTCAAAAATAAAACTATAACGACTAAAACTAGAATTAAAATTAACAAAAACTCACTTTCAAGTTTTTAAAAACTAAGGATCAACTAATGTGTATATAGCATATGTGTATATATAGAGATATATATATATAGTATAGGTTGCTTCTGTTGCCACTTAAGGTATTTCAATATTTTGTTTTGATGTGTGTTGCGTGTTTGCTTGGGTTTGCTTAGAACAAAATTTAAATAATTAGGCTAAAATTACAAACAAATTGAATTTGTGTGTTAGGCCTTTGGAGCAGAGACCTACTATAATGGCGGCATTTACAATATTTAACAATTTTGCTTTACAATTTTACTGAAATTAATATATATAATTATTCTTACTTTTTTTTATGTTTTATAAAAAGTATTCAAAACATTGGGCAACTTTGACTAAGTCAAGGTGTTTCCAGTGAATGGAGCAGAATCTTTCGGACTAAAACAATTTACAACAATCTCTTAAACGTTTAAATGCTAAAGAACAATTTGAAATTGAATATGAATTTAAGTTCCCAAATTTTCTCTCGTATCAGTAGTATATGCATATATATATAACAAATCTTTAAAAACATTTCTAGTGTTCCTTAATCTTTTTGTTTGCACTTTGTGAAGCATTTTTCTTGTTTTTATACCCTGAGCCCATTGAAAATGGGAAATCAAGGTATGGTTTTGTTTTCTTTTTTTTTATAAACTTTCAACTTAAACGAAATGACTTTTTGCTTATCAACGAACTTCATTCTTTCTTTCTTTTCTATATTTTTTGTCTTGTTTTGTTTTGCTTTAGGAGTTTGCGCTACCAGTTACAGTTAGTTAGCTATGTATATGTATAGTTAGAAGATTGAGAGGGAGCTTGTTGTAAACCTATTGCCTCGTTAAGTGATTGTGAATGCGTGTGTGTAAGTTGAGTGTGGTTGAGTGTTTTTTTCTTCTGATCTTTCGATTTGCTTTTTAGGCCATGGAGCGCTAGCTGCTGCTGTTGGCTACGATATCTTCTCTTCTAGCTACTATTTAAGCGTTTTGCTATATATTCAGGCTTAGTTGCAGCTAACAACTCAGATTTCTAATACGCTTATATAACACATAGTTTTCCGCTAAGACTTAATCAACTAGAAATGGATGAGTGCTAGCTAGCGTTTAGCCTGATAATTCATCTTGGTAAGTTCTCAGTTACGTTTAAATCTTAACAACAACAACAACAAGGTTTCGCTACAATTAAACAACTAACAACAACGTAAGCGTATACAGCGCAAGCAACAACAGTGACAGCAGCGACAACAATAGCCATTTGACAGTCTATGTTTCTTGGCGACGTCGCCGTCCTAGTCGTCGTCGCTGCTGTTGCTGCTGCTGCTGTTCGTGCTCCAGCTTCACATACGCAATATTATTCAGCTCAACGAGCTCCTTCAGCACTGGCTCGAGGAGCAGCTTATCGACTCATCCGTCACGTTGGGCAGTCGCTGCGACATTGACAATGCCATTTGTTGGCGATTCCACTTTGATAACGCCCAGATGATGCAGATCCTCGCTGCGCGGATGCTGAATGCGGCCAACCACAACGCCGCCCATGGTCACAAAATTGCCATCGGCCGTCACGGCGCCCAATTGCATCGCACTGGATAAATCACCCAAGGCGGCTACATTGAAGTGATGATGCGGCGAGCTGCCATTGCCATGCGAGGGTTGTAGATGCGATTGCTGTTGCTGCTGTTGTTGCTGTTGCTGCTGATGTTGCGCCACTGTCGTAGTAGACGGCAGCGTCGTAATGGTAACTCCACGCTGATGTTCGATGTGGTGTTGCTGTTGCTGTTGTTGGGATGGCGTTGACGACTGTTGATGATGTTGCTGCTGCTGCTGTTGTTGTTGCTGCTGCTGCTGTTGGAGATGATGATGTTGCGCCAACGCCATGCGTCCTAGTCACCCTTCGTCCTCCTCCGTTTTGATCTTGACAGGAACGTAGACCTTGTCCATGACATGGATCTTTATGTGATTGTTGAGCGTGCTCGATTGCCGGAATTGTTTCTTGCATATCACGCATTCGAACGGCTTTTCACCTGCAAAGGAGGCTAGAATTAGCTGGCGCTCATAAGTGCAACATAAAATGTACGCTCACCCGTATGAATCTTGACGTGATTGGCCAATGTGCTCAGCTGACGGAAATGCTTGGGACAGTAGTTGCAATTGTACGGTTTTTCGCCGGTATGAATTTTCAAATGATTCGTCAGTGTCGACGATTGACGGAACGTCTTATCACACACATTGCATTTGTAAGGCTTCTCGCCCGTATGGATCTTTACGTGGTTGGTCAGTGTGCTCAGCTGGCGAAATCGTCTATCGCACACCGTACAATGGAACGGCTTTTCTGGCTCCCGGCCGCCACCACTGCCGCTCGAACCGTTGCCTTCGCCCGTATGCTCATTGTTCGAGTGCCCGTTGCTGACATAGTGCGTCTCGCCGAGTGTTGGACTATGCGTTGCATTGGCCACCAGATGGGCCAGCGTGTGCGACGTTGGTGGTGCAGATGTAGCTGTTGGCTGCTGTTGATCCGCAGCGGCGGCTTGCGCTGCCGCGGCCTGCGCAGCTGCCATTGCGGCCGCCTGAGCGGCACTGTGAGCCTCCGCTGAAATTCCGCTCAAATGCATGAAGGGAAGGGTTACATCTGTGGGCGCGGGCGGCTGTTGTTGTTGCTGTTGATTGTGTTGTTGTTGCTGTTGTTGCTGCTGCTGTTGTTGTTGTTGTTGCTGTTGTTGTTGCTGCTGCTGCTGCTGCTGTTGTTGTTGCTGCTGCTGTTGTTGTTGCTGCTGTTGTTGCTGCTGTTGCTGCTGTTGTTGTTGCTGCTGCTGCTGCTGATGCTGTGCATGCGCCACAGCTGCCACATGGCTGACATGGTTGGCCTGTGTAACAGTGTCATTGTTGTTGTTGTTGGCGCTTGTGGTCTGCGGTTGCGCGGCAACAATAACAATGTCGCAATTGCTCATTGCCGCGGCGGCCTGATGTGCGTGTGGCAGGCTCTTGATATGCATCATAAGCGGCCTCTCTTTCTATCTAGCTAAGCACTTAAGGATTGGACGTCAGAACTGGGCGGGTATATGTAGGTATGTGTGTGGGTGTATATCTATATATGTCTATGTGTATGTGTGTGTGGAGGGGGAAGGGGGAAGTGCGGTTCGAAACGCGGGAGCGTACGTCAATAACAAGAAACTTCGTGACAAGTTTTGGCGCGCTGCTCACAAATGCCACGACATGCTGGCTGGCCTGATTGTGGTTTCTGCTGCTCTTGTTGTTGTTGTGTTGGTTAGTGCCTGCGACAGAGAGAAAGAGTGAGAGAGAGAGAGAGAGAGAGAGAATGCGTGAGATTAGAGATGAGCAGTGCTGTGATTTTGTTTCTTTCACTATGACTGATAAACAACAGTGACTAATATCGATAAGTTCATTTGGGTGCAACAGCTGACTGTTACAGTTAAGTAAATAATTGTTTGTTGCCATTGCATCAGCCTGTCAGGCATGAGTATAAACAAACCTCTATGCCGAACGCATTTGATAACCTATTTAGATATCGAACACAAATGTCACAGTGATCGGTGGCCACTCAGTGATTTCGCTCAGCTCTGATTGAGCGCGAGCGAGTGAGTGAATAGTTTGTGTCGGCATCTTTACATGTTATTCGACTTTTTCGTATGCAAAAATATGTGAGGAATTCCCAAACTAACTGCGAAATGCTAAGAAATTATAATTCCATTTAAATTATTCATCAAATGGGTTGCGCCTGGTGCGCGGTGTCTGCTTACGGCCATTGTTATGGCAAAATGTTCTGCTCTCTAACGAGTGTTTAGCATAAATTATAAGAGTGTTAGCGATTATGCATTTGAAAACGCGCCCAATGCATGTAATTTGAATTTTTGGCTCTGGTTTTTACGTGCGACGACAGGTTCCACGTTCCAATTGCTGCCGCTGTCGCCGCCGCTGCTGCTGCTGCTGCTGTTGTCGCCGTTTCCCCCACTCTCTCATACAAACTTACACTTACCAACACACACACTCACGCTTCCACTTACACACGCAATCAAATACACACATACACATTCACGTTTTGGGGCGAACTGACAGCGTGTTACTTTCTCGCGAATTACATGTGTTTTTCATCAGTATTACTCGATAGTTTTTATACTGGTAGGAAAGTTTGTAAGCCCCGTTGCCTGCCACGGTCGTCCTTTACAATTTGTATATTTGGCGGCGACATGCAGAACGATGTTTTTCGTATATTCGAAGTCCACTCTAAAGTAGTTTTTCCACATTCGATCTTGTCGTTCACGTTCGCGCTCGCGCTTCTCACCTTGTCCGCTGCTCTGCTGCTCGTCGCCCTCTTCGTCCACGAACGACAACCACTTTCAGTCGACGTCGACGTCTTCACAACGCGCCACTCGGACTCACACACACATTCCCTCGCACACAGCCACATATATACGCACGCTTACATATACTCGCATACACATACAGGCACTTATACATAGGCACTCACATTATAACAGCAGCGAAAACCAAAACTCTTTTGAGGTTATGGGCCAATTGAAATTTTCACTATTTTCACATGTTTAATAACACTAATACCCTTCAGGCGAGCGTTTTTTATTTCGGGCATGTACACTCTGTACGCTGGGCGCGCTCACTCTTTGACCTACCTTTCCATTTTGTACTGATGCTGGCCTTTTCGTTTTCTGATTGGATTTTTCGCGGGCCAGGCAAAGGTGCACTACGCACGCGTTTCGTTAGCAATTCAGTTAAAACTGTGCTTTAAAGCATTATTTATTGTTTTGTATTCATTTATAAAACGTAGAAAAATAGTAAAAATTGTTTTTTTTTTGCTTTTACTGTTTGCGTACCAAATAGACGCGAAAGAACTGGTACAAATGATCCGTTGAACTGGTGCAATTTAGTGATGGTTCATTTACATACCTGCGATTTGTCACAGGTGCGCTGCCATAGTGTATCAACTATGACAGGTGACTAAGTTCATTAATAAATAAATATGATACATATTTAGTTCAAATATATAAATGACCTCCATGTGAGATACAATTTAGTCATATAAATCTAAAGTCACTTTCCGAGTGTATTGGTCCAATACAGTTGCCATTCGCGTGTTAACCCATAACAGTAACTCAGTCAATCGATAGCTGACATAAGACATCGATAGATTTACGGTAAAAACACGCATTTCTAATGCGAAATTGCAGCTGCAAGTTTATTTATTAATATCAAATGCAAATATTTATAAAAGTGTACGCTTTTCTTAGTGGGTAGTGCGCTTCGTTTTTATAAAATTGTGCAGACGCGAGACGACTGCTGTTCGCCGTTTTGCCCATTCTGCAGGCTCAGCTCGCTGTTGACCTTGTTCTTATTGTGGTGCGTCGGCGGTGGCGGCTCATCTGCCGGTAAACGGATAAAGGTGAGTATTAATTAAAATATGCTATTACTATGGTTTAATGACACTTACCCTCGATTTGTACGGCCTTCTCGTTGCGGCACGGAAGCCTCACACCATCTAGAAATTGCTGGACTATGCCTTTGCTCTCTGTGCTCTGTCTTCGCTGTGGTTCGCTTTTGGTGTGAATATGTGATTGGGCACGTTGCTCTTCCAAAGCGCGTAGCTCCTCTTGCATTGCCTTCTTGCCACGCTCTACAACCGCATCAAGTGGATCCTCTTCAAAGGCATGGCTATTGCTGTTCATGGGCTCAAAAACACTACCGTTGCCATTGCCATTGCCAGTACCATTGCCATTACTGTGGGCAGCAGAATGGTGATTTGAGTTGACCGAGGCCGTGGTGCGTTCATCTTCCTCGCCTTCTGCCTCCAAGTCGCCAGAGTTCGCCGTCTCAATGCTTCGCTTGGGCCGCACATCTTCTGGAGTCGTTGTCGGCGTCGTCATATGCTGTGACTCCTTAGCGGCTTTGATTTGAAACAGCGACGAAATATTCTCCTTGGCGCCATGCATTTCACTTGATATCTTGCTGGTCATTGAATCCATGGCTCTGCCCATGGAATCTTTCGTGTTAGAAGCTACTTTGGCTGCATTGCTGCCCACCTGTTCCATAGATTGCTTAGCATCGCTGGCCATACGCATTGCGGTCTTGCCAGCCGCATCGACAGCTTCTCTGGCTCCGTCAGCCATGCGCTGGGCCCCCTTTCCAGCTGCATCGACAGCATTTCGTGCGCCATTTACCATGCGCTCGCCCGCAGTTTCAACAGTGTCACGAGCCCCCGTCATCGCATTTGTCATTACCGTTTGCACCGTGTTGCCCGTCTCCTGCAGCTTTGACTCGATGACATCGCCGACCTTCTCTGTGGCCTTGATAGCCTCTGCTTTTTGCTCTGTCACTACCTTGTCAACATGCTTCTCCAGATCATCCAGCATTTGTTCGCCCTCCGACTCCATATCGTCCACAAAGTCAGCCAGCGGCGTGTCAGGCATTTGGTTCTGAACGTTGTCTGTCACATCGATGCCATTGTTGATGAAACGTATCTCATTCACTACCTTGCCGCTGTCCAGCGTGTCCTCAATGGTCGTTATCTCAACGGCCAGCTGCTCATCCTCCTCGGTAGGCGGCGTGGGCGTAGATATTTGTATTTCTGTTGATGGCGCACTCTCAGCCAACGGATTCTCCTCTACCGTATCCAAGCTATCCACCAGCTCTGGCGAAGTTTTTTCAATCTCATCGTGTTTCATGGCCGCCTCATAAGAGAAGTTTCGAATGGGCGTTCTCTTAATGGTTTGGGGAGTGCTCGCATTGCTACTGTCAGGGTAAGGCGTGTGCGGACGCAGCTGCTTCTCCTGGCTGGTCTCTCTGTGCGGCTGCTCGTCATCGGCTGTACATTTTTTCGACTTGACCGAAACGGCTGGTGATTGCTGAGGTGATGGCGTTTCGGCAGGTGGCGTTGGCAACTTGGCTAACGCCTCCACTGCTGTTGTTTCGGTTGCATTCGTCGCTTGCTTAATCGGACTCTCCTCAGGCGCCGTGGGTTCCATTTGCTCCGATTTCATTTCCATTTCCTTTGTTTCACTCTCCTTTTCAAGCGTTTCTTCGCTTGTTTCGACTTCGACTGGCGTCTCTATTTTCGCTTCCACCAACAGCTCCTCTTTGTTGCCATTTAGCTCTTCTGTTTTGGGCTCTTGATTTTCTTCCTCTTTGCTTGGTTCTTCATTTACATTGTCATTTGTTGCATCCGTCTCTGTCATTTGTTCGTTGTAGTTTTCTGGTTCCTTTGCAGCGTTGGCCTCTTGTTCAGCTGTGTCGTTTACTTGCTCGTCTGAAATGTGCTTCACTGCCTCCAGTGTGGCCACAGATGCTCCAACCGCTGCTACGCTAGCTCCCATGAGGGCAGAACTCTTGTCTTTTTCGTCCGTTTCTGCTTCCGTCTCCTTCAATGCCTGTTGCTTAGTCAGACTCCTGCCACTGGCGCTTCGCATTTCTATGTTGCCATTGAGATCTTTCGGCTGGAGCACAAAGTTGCGGCTCATATGTCTGTGCGCATCCGCATTACTGCCCACTGTGGCCGAAAGCGCCGAAGATCTGGGCAAACCCTGGACTAGAATGTGCTGTTCGCCTACGGCTATGTCGAGCAGACGCAGATTCTTAAATTTGGAGATCTCGCGAAAAGTCTTCAGATGATGACCGCTCTCCGAGAATGTGGTAAAGAACTTGTTGGCCTTGCTGAGCACCGCATAGAAGGAAAAGCCCTTGAGCAGCTTCCAAATGGGCCCGTTCTCTTCGCTGTCGTAGTCATAGAAGCGTTGAAAGACTAAACTCTTGTTGCGCAACGACTCGAAGCTGCGATAAATGTTGCCCACATTGGTCACAATAAAGATTTCGCTGGCCTTCGATATGTGCATGAAGATGATCTGCTCCGTCTGCGAGAGATTCTTCTGCAGCTCCGTGAACTTGGGAAAGACAAACTCATTGAGGCGGCCCGTCAAAAAGAGATTTCCGCTGCCAGTCAGCACCAGCGTAGACTCTGGTCCACATGCAAACTGCTGCACTGCAGCATCCAGACATATCTCCACGGGATGACCATCATAGTCCATGCCCAGATCGCCCAGCTGCTGCTTGGCATTCGAGCCACAGCCAATCAAACGACCCTTGCCTGCAAATACATATGTGAAGCTTGAGTTGAGCATTTGTTGCTTTTTATTTGTAATGAGCCTGCAATTAACAGTTAACCGTTTTATTCTTTACGCTCTGCGTTCCAAATTCATCGAGAACAAGTCATGCTGACTCGCGCTCTCACGAGCCTTCGTTTCTTTTCGTTTGTGTTTACTGTTGAGCGCCTCGGGTCGAACGTTCTTTCAACGAATATCGTTTAGGTAGAAGAGAGACACGATTGGCGTTCGTAAAATGAGCATGTGCTCAGGGTATAGTAAGCGAATAACTCAAAGAGTAAATGCAAATTATCTGCACGCTCACATACACACATATAATACATACTCAATTCAGGTACGCAATTGATGTGCTTAGCATACACAGCCCTCGCATACATACCAATACACGCACAAAAGTTCGTCGTTCGGCAATCAGAGCGAGCAGCAAAGCGAGCCGATCGCAAACGAACTTGTTGACGAATTGCATTTAGTTGCTGCGATTGGCTGTGCTCAGAGTTTTTACTCACAGAGTGTAAATAAAAGCAATTTATATGCAGACATCGAGAAATGGTCAACGGTTAATTGCGATCTAAAGTATGCCATCGTTCTCTACTCACTGGTTAGCACTGCAAAGTGCTCATTGCCCGCCTGCAGAGCTATAAAGTTATCCGTCTCCTCGTTCTTCGACAGATAATCATCGAATTCCTCCAAACGAAAAGGTTTTCGTATTATGGCACACGGCTGCTCTTCCACAACTGCACTTATGAAATGCTGAGCCACGTGCGTGTCCATGGGGAATATATTTCTACCCGTAAAGAATATCTCATTGGAAACTATAGAGAGAAAGAGAGAGGAGAGAGAGAGAGACAGAAAGAGGCAAAGTTTTAGTAGTGTTAATTACAAGTTTAGTTAGCTGAATGGTTAGTAAATTAACTAGCCTTTGCTTATAATTAGAGATTCATTGAGAAAACTAATTTTGGTTTAGTATGAGCTTATTATATACATATATACTTATACATATGTAAGCCACATACGTTTGCTTTTAGCCGCACTCAGACTTACGCGTCATTATTACGGCCCAATTGTTGCCAAAGGCGGCATCGCTTATCTTTAAGCCCAAAGTTTTTAGCGACTTCACGCAAGTTGGCTTGCTGACTATATCCCCATTGTTGTTGTTGTTGTTGTTGTTATTTTTGTTGGCATGTCCGCCAATGCCCAGTTGGCCATAATGATTCTCGCCCCAAACGAAAAGACGACCCGATTCTGTAATTGATAAGAACGTTTTGACATCAACTTTTGACCGATTTCACCTTTTGTTTAGCTTCTGCTTGTAAGTTTTATTGATTGCGTGGGTGTAGGACTGTTTATATGTGCGAGTGTGTGTGTGTGTACTTCGGTGCGAGTGTGTGTTTGTCACTGTCAATCCATAGCCCGAAATGTTCAACTGCTTTCAACTATTTCATTTTACCTGACCCGCTTTACGTTTCAATTACGAGCCAGCCACGTTCGGTTTTAGCCTTTTTGGTCTCACTCATTCGTGGACTATTTATTTCCTTTAACGTGCTTCGTGAGTTTGGCCCATATTTATGCCAACAGCCGCCCCTTTTAGCTGACCTCATTAGATGCCCGAACAGAGTGTTGGATTGAATTGGATTGGTCTGTGATTTGGTGTATGTGTGCTCAGCTCTATTTAAACTGACTGCAAGTCGGCTCATAGAGTTGATGAAGCTTGTAGCGTTATGTAATCCAGTGAAGCTTAGTGCCAAATCAGTTCCAGTCTAAGTCTAATGATCGCCTGGCTGTTGTAATAGAGCTATCGTTTCGAGTTGCGCCGAACTCGTTCTTGCTGGGCTAACATAAAAGTGAAAGTGCGCTGCGTGTTTATTATTTAAGAGTAAATTGCAGCGAACATGCAACATGGCCACGGTGCCACGAAGCCTGCCACAGACAACCCAAAAGACAAGCGGCCAAGTGGAGCTCGTCTTGACCAAGCTAAAATTTACAAAAGGGCATAAAGTTGAGAGCGATGTGCTGCAGGCCCAGTTGATGGACGGACAGACAGACAGGCAGGCAGAAATGCAGACAGATGGACAGGCAGACAGACGGACTCTACCTAGTCAGTTTTGTTAGTTAGCCAGGTCTTGTTGTTGTTGTTGTTGCATTGGGGTCAATTTATATTGTTTTAGCCACTTTACCGCATATAACCGCACTCTGATGCGGACCGGATATCAAGCGTTTGACCGGATCGTTTTTGATATAGAAATAGCTTTGTGTATTCTCCGCCAAATGCGATTTGCCAAGCGTAAATATTGCACCGCTGCTAGGTATATCCATCTTTAGCTATATCTATATATATTTCTATATATATATTTATATATGGTTTGCTTGTTGTTCTTTTTAATTTTTTATTTCAATTTCTTTGTTGGTTTTATCGATTTTGACATCAGGCTTTTGCATAATTTGCCGGCTGCACTCATTTGAAATTTTTATCACCAACTAAATGTAATGTATGTATATAGATATTTATATATACACTTAAAGGCATTTGTCGTTGCGTGTTTCTAGCTGTGATATTGGCAGCAATAGAACTCGTATCGTTAGCCCGTTAAGCCAATCGGCACTTGTGGTCAGTTGAACGTTTCGGCGTGTACTGGTCAAGCTAGCGCAGGGGCTGCCCAGTTCTAGCCAGGACTTGTACACACAACAATGCCAACACACACACACACATACATTCATACACCTAGACACCCACTCTAGCCAGCCTAGCTCTAGTCCTGGCCGACTGACTGGGCTGCCCCCATAAATATGCTATGAAAACTGTTTTGTGCTGTACGCCTGGTTGCTTAGGCAGCTCCGTTCCACTATGCGAGTATGAGACCCAGCGACTATTTAGCTGGCCATATGCGTCTCTAGAGTGAGTCACCCTAATCCAAGGCACAAAGTTGTGTAGCTGCTCGTGTTCAAGCTAAGTTATTCGAAAGTGTGAACGTTTTGGGGTTATGGCCTCAAACTTGGCTTCTGTTAATGGCATTTGTGAGTAATGTGCGCAAATCTCTGGCTTCAAATGTTAAAAATAACATCGAATATATATATGGGTCGCGTCGAGTCAGGTTGGGCGTTACGAATCGCTGACCTGTTGACATTTGCATAACAAAGTTGGCAAAAGTTTTCGCCCGAAACACATATATTTTTTTCTTCTGCTGGAATTTCTCCGATTTCTGCACTAAAAGTTAATTAATTCGTTTACTTTGTATGTAAAGTAGACCAAGAAATAAATAAAAAAAGAGCCCAAAAAAAGGAAGAGCTGTGAAGTGGAGCACTCCACGAATTGCTAATTGGGGTTCTCTTCGCATTTCTTTTTTATGGCCTTTAAGGCGCCACGCCCGCTAATGAATGCCGTCTGTTGGTCTATTGGCCAGCCAAATAGCTAGATCATGGCCCACACTTGCAGTTTCGCAGACAATTTGCGTCAATTAATTGATTTCTTGGCCCATATGAGAAAGTTTCCATTCAATTCTTATGCAATTGCGGTGCGTTTTATTTCCATTTATTACCTCTCTCAACTTGGCCTTGAAGTGTTTTACGCAATTTGCTGGCCAGGCGATTCACATTGAAACAGCTGTGTATTCTTCATTAATGTTTCGATTATAATAGCACTGTACAAATTAGAATACGAGGTACTTATTGCAAAGTCTATTATTGTCTTGTGAGGTGAGTGGGTCAATCTATAGGTAAACTTTTGCTTAAGCCGAGAAGTGGCCAAAGTGCAGTTGCTCTGCTGTACACTTTGGAGTTTGGTAGTTTTTATTTTTAAGTTGCGGCTTCAAGAGTTGTAGAGTTTGCTTACTATTTGCGTCTTTTAAACAAGCTTAGATTGAGTTGTCTCAACAGTCTGGCAATCAATTAGTGAGTTAATCAGTCAGACATCAATTTGCTCTAGTCTATCTTTTGTGTCAGTTAGTCGTTCCCTCTGCCTCTCAGTCATATAATCTGTCTATCAACTAGTCAATAAGTCAGTCAATGCTTTACTGATTGCAGTCAGTTTGTCATTCAATCAGTTTGAATGTCTGCCTGGCTGTAAGCCTATCAAGCTCAAAACAAAATATTATTTAATTGAAATATTCCTCTAAATTATCCAGTCTATCTTCATTGTTTGCCTATTTTCCCTGTTATTTGAAAAACAATCTAGTCAGGACGATATGATCTGTGACAATAACTCAGGCCATACGCCAGTTATCTGAATGCTCTATTTATGATCTACAAAAGCAATAGAAAAAAATTTGACTATATCATATGACGGGGTGTGTTCACGTTTTGTGCAACACGAAGCCGCAGCGCTGGCTACGCCTATATATCTATAGTATAATCACTCTATATATATATGTACATATATACTTATGCATGTATGCGTGTGTGTATGTGCAGTAGTCGTTTGCCTGTCTGAGTAATTTACGAGTATCGTCCCAACGACTTTGTGTATGTTCAGCTGGCTAACTGCAACTGGCTGCAGTTATGGCCAACGTCGAAGGTGGTGTCAGGTGCTGTTGCATGCCTTCACGGGCGATATGTGTGCCGACTGTCGACTGTCGACTGTCGGCCAATGTGCCAGTTACCATATTTAGCCCCCGCCACTTTAGCGCCCACTTGAGAAGTTTTGCAAATGCAAATTTGCACAAAAAAAGGCGCGTTCCATTGAACTCTGCCCAGAGGTCGACAATTGGGCTGTACGTAAATATTTGTAGTATGTAGAAAATACCAATAATAGACTTCTTACAATATGCATATGGATCAAATTGATATAATTAATGGCGCGTCCATTGAACCCGACTAGAATGAGCGTCTTCTGTGTCGTCTTTGTCGCTGACGTAAACGTAGGAAGAACAGGAAGACAGCTGCGCCAACTCTCAAGTCTCTGGTAATAGCTATACAAATCAATCGGTATTTCGGGGCAGCCAATTCAAGTTGTCACCAACAAAACTTGCTTGTAGCTGCGGGTCGGTTGATTGAACTTGCTTAAAGCCAATCGATTTGCGGCAGCTAGATGAAAGGGCCTTGGGGTAAGCTGCCCAAAAATAAATAGAATTGTTTGCTTGACCTTCAACAGCTTGTGTCAAGTGAGGCATACCCTGTAGAAGGTGAGTAGTAAGGGGTGCTATATGGCAGAGGGTTATTAAAAACTAGATTATGCTTAAATTGAAGATATATTGATAACTACTTCTAGATGGCATTTGCTTGATGAGTAAAGAAATAGAAGCTAAGTAAAACTTTGATTTATTACTATTAAAGACTACAAATTTTTTTACTATTTTTTTAGGGTATCTCTTGCTTGTCGCTTTGCCAAAATTTCAGCTACTTTATTCAGCTCTCTTTCCATATACTATAAAAGCGAAATGTTGTGCGCCTTTTTGTGGGATTATTTTCTCTGACTTTTGGATTTTGTTTTTGGGCGTTTCGTGTGCTTTTCATTTCGTTTGCATTTGATTGGGTTATGCGCCCCAACACCCAAGCTTGACCCATGCTCTGACGCCGCAATCAACGTGCGAATTGTGTTTACAAAATATAAAAGCCAAACCAAAGCGAAAGGTGCAAGAATGTTTGTGTTTTGATTGTTGTGTGTGGCACAATGTCAACGTCATGAGCACGTTTCTCTAATTTACTTTAGCCATCTCTCACCTCTCACCTCTCGTCGTCTCGCGAGTCGCGTGGCCTTTATGATTATGTGGGCAGGAAATATACAGAAAATATGAAATTAACTGGAAATTAGCTGCAAAGCACTAAAACGTAGTCTACTTTTCTGCGTTGGACAACGCTCTATAATTACAGAAATCACACAGAAATGAGCCAGCAAACTGAGAGCGAGGAAAAGCTGGAAGAAGGGGCAGAGGAGCAGCCAGAGAAAGCAGCCTGTGAGAGTGAAAGTGTTTCCAAGGAAAACGAAACAGACTCCAACTCTCCAGCTGAGCAACTAGAGGCCGATAAACCTGCAAAGGAAAGCGAAACCGCCTCAACTAAAGCAACAGAAACAACAACAACAAATACTGAAACTGAGAACGAGAAGGCTAATGCCATAAGCTGCCGCACAGCGGGCGATACATCGCCTGACCAGAAGGAGTCCGCGCAGCAGGACTTTGCGGACTATGAACAGCATGTGAGCTATGCGGCTGATGGTGGCGCCATTTACACGGATCCCAGTACAAAGCAAAAGTACAAATGGTGTGACACGCAAAACAATTGGCAGCCATTATCCGCCGATGAGACGTCCAGTGCGGGCAATATGTATGAGAACGAGCACTACAAGTGGTGCCAGGAGACGCAGCAATGGCTGCCCAAGCAGTCCAGCAGCACAGCCACGGAAACAGAGCACTACAAATGGGATGCAGAGCAACAGAAGTGGTTGCCCAAGAAGCTGCCGCAGGCGCCTGGCCAGGATGTGGTCTATGGCATAGACGAGAACGGCGATCGCACCTACACAGACAAGGATGGTGCTGTGTTCTTCTGGGATGCCAGCAAGTCGGCGTGGTTCCCGAAGATCGACGATGATTTTATGGCGCGCTATCAGATGAATTATGGCTTCATAGACAACACTAGCGCCGGTGAGCGTGAGAAGGAGGAACGCGAGGCCGCTGAAGCCAAACGCAAGGCGGAGGAGTTGAAGCGCATGACAGCCGAGGCACAGGCGGCCATGAATGCACCGATTTCTGGAAAGGATGCTATGCCAACGGCAGCTGTTGCTGGCAAGCGCAAAGCCGCGGAGCCGCCAAGTAAGCGAAATATAATATTTATTGTACTATGATTTCTGTTGAACTTATCTTTGCATAACTTTGCAGAATGGTTCGATGTGGATCCCACGCAAAACACCAAAGTCTACGTCTCCAACTTGCCTTTGGACATCACAATCGATGAGTTTGCCGAGCTGATGGGCAAGTGTGGCTTAGTCATGCGAGATCCGCAAACACAGAAATACAAACTAAAGTTGTATACCGAAGCGGATGGACAGATTAAGGGTGACGGATTATGTGATTATATAAAGGTAAGTTTTAGTGGCGTTAGGGTTTAAGATAGGCAAGAAAGAGAGGTTGAATGAATGAAGTAGTTAGGCTGAAAAGTTAGTTTCTCTGTCTAACATATAATGGCATGTAGGCACAGTCAATAAAGCCTTTAAGTAGTTAACTAATGTTAATGTAAGAACTAAGATTATCTTTTATCAGTTGGAGCTGCTACTGTATATTAGGTTGTGGGCGTCAGTCAAATAAGTAAGTAAGTAATTTTTTGTAAGAGCAGCATTTGGAATTGGAGCTGTAACAGCGGGAGCGTCGTTCTGTGCTCGCTCTACCTTTGCACTCTCTTTTTGTGCTTGCTCTCCCTGTGATTGCTCTACTTGTGGATGCTCTACTTGTGGATGCTCTAATAGTTCACCTGCTACTTGTGCTTGTTCTACTTTTACTTGCTATTAAGTAATTTTTCTGTGCTCGCTCTACCTTTGCGCTCTCTTTCTGTCTTTGCTCTCCGTGTGATTGCTCTACTTGTGGGCGCTCTAACAGTTAACCTGCTACTTGTGCTTGTTCTACTTGTACTTGCTGTACTTCGCTCTCGCTGTACTTTCTCTTTCTGTAATAGCTCTCCCTGCAGCTCACTCTACCTATTATTAAATTGATACTCAAGGCAGTCGATCGTTTTATACTTCGTCGCCTGATCAGACGAAAGAAGCTCAAAGTTGCATTTCCCTTCAATAGTTTGAACAGTGTCCACGCGATTCAGTGTAGACTTTAGCTTGTCGTTCTAGCTACTGTTCAGATCATGCCTTTCTTCCTTTCCAATTATTATATATGTTTATTAAGTTGTAAGTTGACTGAGCATTTACCTTAGAAACAGAATGAAACATTATAATTTTGTTCAGTGTTGTGTTTAAAACTTTATTTGTTTGTTTTACTAAATTAAAACTGCTTGCATTAAGTTTTTATAGATATTTTAATATGTATTGTTAATGTTATGTTATTTGTTTTGTTATTATAATATGCTCATAATATTCAGTTTTTGTTTATGCTTTGTATTCCTTGCTTTTCTCATTCATACTTTAAATATTCACCTTAGTTCTGCTGACTATTTCGGTTCTCTGTGTTTATTATATAATAATGATATATCGTACGTATGTATATATATTTATATAATTGTTTATAAATTGGTTAGTTGTTTGTTTACTTGGTAATTCTTTTAAAATGCATTTACTTGGCTACTAAAATTGCTTTTCATTTCTTAACTTTCATTTCCATTGAAAACAAACAAAACACAATTCGAAAGAAATATTTGATGATGTTAAGAGAGAAAGACATTTTCTTTTGCACATTTCTTCTTTGCACTTCTTCATCGTCTACAATTCGCAGTTGAGGTACATATTAAAAAATACAATAAATTTACATTTAAACATACAATAATTATTAAATATAAAATATATTTATATATAACCTAGTTAGTTAGTACAATAGTTACGCTTAGCCTTTGCAATGGGTATTTCATCTTGTTTATTTTATTATATATTTATTAGGCTCTCTATAGATAGTTGTTTGTTATATAAAAAGGTTCTCATATCATGTTAGGCTTATAAATTATTGCTTCCTGGCCTGGTCGCAGCATCTCGCATGGGGAAGGCAGAAGGAACCGGAGCTGGAGCAGTAGGAGAAGGCATCGCCTTCTGAGTAAGTTGTTGACCCATCAGGCTGACAAAACGGGGAGCGTAACGAGACACGTCCACTTAAGATTAGCTTGCATATATTATTTTGCTCTAATATTTACTCATTGTTCTGTGCTCTATAATTTATATCAAAATTGTGTTCTTCTTGATTTAAAATCTTTGCCAATTGCTATTTTGGTTATTAAGGAAACTATGTGGGTGTGCGTGTGCGTGTGCTTGTGTGTGTTTGAGTTTCTTTATATGCTAGTTTAATCATATGTCATATCATAGATTTATATATATATATGTATATGTATATTGGCTGTACATTACTATATAGAGCTGGATATTAAGTGCGCGCTTGAACTTTTGCCTGGAAATATTTCATTTGACGCATATTTTCAAAAAAGTGCACGACTATTACAAATGCTACTATTGCTGATGTTTGTTTGTTTGTTAATTTTGTTTCTTTTTGAATCAAACTTTGTATTTAATTATCATTTTTTATTTTTGTTTGTTTGTTTGTAAATAATACTTTTACGTGTTTGCATAAAACAAAAAATCAAATTTATAAACAAAAGACAAAACACGTTTACGCTCAAGAAAAATTGTTTACGATATGTTTACTTTTGCTCTTGCATTAGTGTAGGTTAGTGTGCCTGTGTGTGCCTTACTGCATCTCGTTTAGCCTGATGGCCTCCTGTATCCGCTTGAGCTTCTTTTGCTCTCTGGCCTTCATCTGCTTCTCGCGCAGCTCCTTGCGCTTCTTGCGCATCTCAATGAACTTCAGCTGATCCTCTTTGCTCAGAGCGCCAATGCGAGCTGCGTATTGGCGACGTTTCTCTTCCAGTTGGGCAGCGACTTGGGCATCGGCGATCCGTTTGGCTTCCTCGAGCTTTTTCTTCTGTTCCTCTGCCTTGGCGGCGGCTGCTGCCTTTTCAGCTTCCTCCTTCTGCTTGCGCTCCTGCTCGGTGCGTTCGATTTCCTCCTGCAGCCTGCGTTTGCGTGCCTCTTCCTCCTGCTGCAATTCCTGACGCAATCGCTCTTCCTCCTCGGCGAGCCTGCGCGACTCGGCCTCACGCTGTGCTATTTCAGCCTCTCGTTGGCGTTGGAGCGCCTCTCCGCGCTGGTTTTCTTCATGCATGCGCTGCAGTTCACGCTGCTCAAAGCGATGCACCTCCTCTATCCGCTTCAGCTCCAGACGCTTCTCCTCCTCCTCTTGTTCACGACGTATTTGCTCTTGGCGCAGGCGTTCCTGCTCTTGCAATCGCTCTTTGAAGGCTTTCTCCTCGCGACGCTTCGCCTCGCGCGCCTCTTGCAATTTGCGCTCCTGCTCTGACTTGGCCTCCTGCAGTCGCTTCTCATACTCTTCGCGCAGACGTTTCTCTTCGGCTGCACGTTCCGCCGCATAACGGCGATCAGCCTCCTCTTGCTCAGCCTTCTGCTTGCGCAGCAGCTCTTCACGAGCACGTTTCTCTTCGGCCTCTAGCTCACGTTGCTTCTGCAGTCGCTGCTCACGCAGACGGAGAGCCTCGTCATCTTTGGCACGTTGGCGTTCCTCATTCTCATGCTGTTGCTTTAGCCGTTCCAGTTCGCGTTCCTGGTGCTCTTTGCGCTGCTGTTTCTCCTGTTTATCTAGTTGCTCTCGCTGCTCGCGCTCAAGTTTCTGCTGCTCCTCAATGGCGCGCTGACGCAGTGCCTCGGGCTCACTTGGCGGCTGCTGTTGCTGCAATTGCTCACGCTCCTGCTGCTGTTGACGTTGGCGCTCCTCCTCTTGCATCTTACGTTCGCGCTCAAGTCTCTCCTGGCGCATGCGCTGTCTGCGCTCGCGCTTGCGCTGCTGTCGCCTACGCTCCTTCTCGCGCTGACGCTGCAGCGTGCGATCGTAGGCCGTCATCTGCTGCTGTGTGGTTGGTGGGCTGGGACGAGTGGCAATCGTTGATGCCACATCGTTGCTAATGACGAGCGGAGCAGGTGCCTGAGTTGTGCTCACACGTGGACGCAGCTTGCGTGGACGCTGCTGATAGTTGATATCGTTGGGATGTTGCTGCTGACGATTGCGTCCGGGATAACGGCGATTGGTCGGACGGCGTTTGCGAGCGGGAATAATCATCTCCTCGTTGCTGCCCTCGGCCTTAACACGGCGATGATATCTGTAAACGAGAGAGAGCAATTAGTCTTCAAATAATTAATAATATAAGATAAACAATAAATATAATAAATATATTCTTGTTTTTCTACTTTCAGGTGGAGTCTGTCAAGTTGGCTCTGGAGATTTTGGATGATTACAATCTGCGTGGCCATAAGATACATGTTCAGCGCGCACAGTTTCAAATGCGCGGCGAATACAATCCGGCACTGAAGCCGAAGCGCAAGAAGAAGGACAAGGAAAAATTGCAGAAAATCAAGGAAAAGTATGTAGCGAAAACTCTTTAAAGAAAAATCAGCTAAATTGATTTATGCATTCACAGATTGTTTGACTGGCGTCCCGATAAGATGCGTGGCGAGCGTTCGAAGAACGAGAAAACAGTCATCATTAAAAATCTCTTTACCCCTGAGCTGTTTGAGAAGGAGGTGGAGCTCATCCTGGAATATCAAAATAATCTGCGTGAAGAGTGCAGCAAATGCGGCATGGTGCGCAAAGTTGTTATCTATGATGTAAGTAAAGCTAGAAGACTAAACGCTTGTTGGCTTTGATTGATTAACATTGATTCAACATTGCAGCGCCATCCTGAGGGCGTAGCACAGGTCAACATGTCCTCGCCAGAGGAAGCCGATGTGGTCATACAAATGATGCAAGGCCGATACTTTGGACAGCGACAGCTGAGCGCTGAACACTGGGATGGCAAAACCAAATACAAGTGAGTAGCTGCATTCCATTTCCAATAAGCAAAGTCTTTAGTAAATGAATTTCTTTGTAGAATCGATGAATCGGCCAGCGAAGCACAAGAACGTCTATCCAAATGGGATGATTATTTGGCTGCCGAAGAGGCGGCCAAAGAGGAGACTGAAGAAGCGCCCAGCGGCAGTCCGCAGGCAGCAGACGAACCAGCCTAAGGTAGATTTACCATGCTCTTATGTAGTATATGCAACTAACGTGTAATTTTTCTGCTTTGCAGCTGCCTGATTGTCAACCGAGTCAACTGTTCTTCTTATTTTTTCTATTTGCGTACCTGTGATCCTTGCCACGGCGATCGATGACCTCCAACACAACCTCATTGGCCAATTGATTGGGATAGGTTTCATTCCAGCGATTGTAGATCTTATACCGATTGGCCTCACTCACTTTTGGCATCTTGTGCTGGCAGATGAAACGTAATTTGTCTGGACAGGAGCGAGCCGACCAACGATACTTCAAACTCGGATCGTAGACAGCGCAATTATTGTCCAATGGCTTGCTGTTGGAGATAAGTTGCACATAGCTAAAATAGTTGCTTGAACATTAACGACCCGCTAAATAAACTATGAAATATTGTAAAATGTTGTTTCATACGTACGTCGGGTCCATTTGGCTGAACGCATCGTAGGTCAGATTGCGTCCACTCATGCTCCATTGCCAGTGCTTGTTGCGATAATCGTACGTGCCGCCAATCCAAATGGGATCGTGTTCTGTAAAGTTTAAAGTTGAAGTTTGTAAAGCTTTCAGTTGAAGGCAACTAATTTGTTGGCTTACCGCCCGATTGCGAATCCACACGCTGCAGATAGATTCTCAGCTTGCGATCTGCATTCTTGGAGGGCTCAGCCAGGTTGGCGTTCTTATCCTTGCAAAAGAAGTGCGCCTCGAGCCAGCTGCTGCGCTGATCGACCAGCGAGTAGCAATCGGTGCCAACACGCTGGAATTGCGGCGGACACATGGCGTACATGCGACGATTGTGTGGCCTGGCCACGTCGGTGCTCTGTGCTGGTGCTGGTCCGTTGCCGAAGCTGACACCGGCGCTGGAAGCGCTCATATGCAACTGCGCCTGGCATGTGGACGTCACTGTGGAGGCAGCAATATGATTATAATTAGTTGTAGCCTGCACAACGGGCCGTATGCGTAATTTACTTACATAAACCTAAGGTAATAATAAGGCAGCTCAACATGATGCTGCTCATGTTGCACGCTTAATGACTCCTTGTTGTAGTTGTTGTTGCAGCTGTTGCTGTTTACTGTTGGTTGTTGTTGTTGCTTGCTGCTTGCTGCGTATGCAATTTATTTTCCTTGTTCGCTCGTTTCAGCCGCTTGGCCACTTTTTACATTGCAACCTAAAGTGCTGAAGCGCTGCAAAAAAAGAATTGAAATAGATGGTGAAACATTTGTTAGATGCTCAACTCTTTCAACTCTTGGCACATCTAATGCTGTTTATCATATTTTGTATATCTTGAGTGTTGATTTCATGCAAAAAAAAAAAAAACAAAAAATTATAAAAACGCGCTGGCAAAGCGTTTCCGCTGATGGATGCGGCGACGCCGACGCAAAGACAAATTGAGCTGGCGAGAGATTCTTGAATGGATTTGTGTGATTTATTAACGACTCATTCATAAACAAATTTGACGCTCGTTTAACTGACCAAAAAGCACTCGCAACTGGCCACTAGCCCAGCCCAAGCTCGCGGTTTGGCCAATGCTTTTGTTGTCTCTCATTTAGCTAACTGTGTGCGTGTGTGTGTGTGTGTATGGCCACTTAGCACTTTCAGAAATTGTTGCTGTTGCCAATTGCATTCTATTTTGGTTTTGTTTGACTTGTTTGTGTTTGTTCGTCATTTGCCTTGGCCCATTGGGCGTGACGCACACCTCTGGATACACTAAAAAGCTTTTGAGCTGTCCATAAATATCAAATGGCATTCAAACTCTGATTTAAATTGACAATTCGCCAGTTTGTTTCATGTCGTCACTGGCTTTAATCCAATATAAACTTTTAATTATTGGCTAAAAAATTAACGCTTTCTGTCAGCTGTCAAACAGCATTACGCTCGCATTGGCAAACATTTTCTATAAATGTTTGTGTTTGGCTTATTAACATGTCTAGGCACTTGGGTTAATATGCTCAAACAGGCAGTTAGCTGATTAAATATTCCCTTTTCCCAGTTTCCTCTTCCAATTGACCTTTTCCCTTATTCCCTCTTCCCTCTATCCACTTTCCTCATTCCTTTTCCACATTCCCTCTCCCGCTTCAATCAAGAGACATATTTTATTCCAAAAACTAACACAATATAACAACAACAATTATCTCATTAGAATCATTTTCCTTTTCCAACTAATACACGATTCTTCCATCTCTGCTCGTACTCGTAGCACAGGCGCTGCCAGACGCCCTGGCACATGCGCATTAGGCGCTTGTCGCGCTTCTTATGCAATCCACATGCGAATCGATATTGAGCGCGTATTAGAAACTTGGCGCTGCGCAGCTGTCCGCGCTGTATCAAGGAGATGCTGTAATAGAGCTTGCAACGCGCCTGCAGGAACGGATCGCCCAGGCGCAGACCAATTGCCAGTTGCTGCAGTGAGATCTCGCCCGCGGTCTGTGCGCAACGGGCAAACTGATCGCCCAGCGCAGAGTAGCCACCGCCTAGTGTGGATAGCCAGCACATTAGGTGTTCCAGTTCAATGTGCATCCAAACGGTGTGCCTCAGCATGTCTGCCCACTTGTAGTCGAAGCTCCAGTGCATGGGCGCATAAAATTGCAGCCACACCACGCGAACGCCCAGTTCGTGCAACAGCCATCGCTTTAGCACACGCTGCTGCAGCAGCTCTCGTAGCACATAGTTGCCACTGACGGCATCCAGCTCGAGCACCAAGCGGCGCACATACTCAATCTTGCCTTTGAGGTTGCCCTCGCCGCCGCAGAGCATTTGAATGCGATCTGGAACGGGCCGATTGTAGAAGTGGCGGTGCTTCCAATAATCACAGACACACACAATTAGCTGCATGATGAGATTTGAAGCTCGTTCCAACGGTTCTTCTTTCGCTTTATTTCTCGTGGCGAAATACTAAAATCTATTGCATACTTTTCGGCTGCGGCAAAAATTTCCAAGTTTGCATTCAGCTTTCGCACGGAAATTTTGCTTTTGCGCTACTTTCAGATTTCTGAGCAATTGAATATTTTATGGAATTCTGATAAAAATGTCAAATGTCTATATCAGTTGTAAGCTGTATTTATTAGTGTGAATCATAGTTGCTGTAGAATTTCCATTTGCATAACTTTATTTAGTCAGCTGTAAGAACTCACGCGATGCAAGCTAGTTACACAAGTTTAGGCTAATAAGGAAATAAGTTTGCTATTTGCATGACTGAGAGCTATAAATAAATGAATGATAAATAAAGTTAAATGTAGTTGATAAGATTTTAGAAGCGATGACTAAAGAAATGCACATTGCTTAAAATGCGGAACTAGCTAGGTAAATTGGCATATTTGTAGATAAACTAATCTATTTCTGCGCTCGCTGTGCACCACTCTGTGATTGTGTCACATAATTGAGCCATTCAAGTCGGCTGGGCTCAGCTGTTGCTTGCGAATTGCCAACTGCAGTGCGTCATTTCTGCTGCTAATCATATGTTATTTGGGTTGTTGTTGTTGTTGTTGTTGTTGTTGTTGGTGCTGTAAGCGCACATGAATTAAAAGTGCCGCCAGTCCCAGGTTGAAATCCCAAGCCAATTGCTACGCATAACTCGCTTGACAACTTCGGCAGACACTGCGACTGTCGCCAGCTGCCGCCGGCAGCTGAGAGTCGACGACAAATTCCTCAACGATGACGTCTCAGACAATTGGCTGACATTGGCCATGGGCCTATGTCTCAGTTACTCTTGTAGTTGTTGTCAGATTGCTTGCCATGAATAAACATACACGCACATATATATACATATGTACATAATCTATTCTCCATGCCTGCACATTTGCTTGTGAAGGCAGCAATAAGTTGACGCCACCCACAAGTGTTTGTAAATCGACTCGTAAAACTGTTGTTCGCCCATATGAGCGTGAGTGGGCGATATTTGAGTGATTTACGAGCGTCTCTTCATTGCATTTCACAGTGGAAGACAACATTCAAATGACATTCGTTGACAATTTATATCAGATATATGTTACTATGCCCACTGCGTCTCACTGACCTTGATCTTGAACTTGCCTTGCGAGCCCAGACTGATGTTTATGTAAATATCTATATTTATTACAGCATCAGCAGACAGTTGCATTGGCGATGAAGTCACTTTCGGGCTTGGGTCGCACGCAAAATGTGTTTTTAATTTGATTTTCAAAAAACGCAAACAGTTCCCGGAAAGCAAAATCGTAAATGATAAAAGCTCACACGAAACAAATCAATCAGCGAAGCCCAAAAGGCTTATGATACTCTAAGTTTTATGAGTAGTCTAAGAGAATGGGTCGGCACGCTGCATAGATGCTCTGTGAAGCAAAATGATAAAGAGTCTTTAATGGCTCTTTTCAAGTGAGTCTTAGGGCATAAATACTTTGCTAAAGGCAGCTTAAGGCGAAATTGGAGCCATCAAGCAGTCTATTTAGATTCTTCTTAACGAATCACCTTCTGCATACCCACCGGCAGCTAAACCTTGCAGGGTATACACATGATATATGTTAGGCTTTATCCCCACATCCTCTGCTTTGATTTTTATAACCTTGCGTAAAATTAAACATAAAAAAAAATTGAAGACCAAGTCACAGGCATAGAACGCAGATCTTTGTGATATATTCTTTATGTTTGAGCTTAACTGAAGTTGAGAAATTACCAAGAGTTCATTTTCTTCAGTTGATAAATGAGTTAAGGGCGTGTTCAGCAGATGTAGTTGGTTCTGTGTAGAATTTGAATGAGCCTTGAGCACACACTGAAGATTTGTGCTAAGCTGATCATAGTTCAAAAACCCCGCAAACTTCTAATGCTGACAACTTAATATGTATTTTGCAAAAGACAACAACATCATATTAACAAATTACTAATAAATGTAAACAGAAAAGAATACAAATAAAACAAATATTCGAAAGATCATTCAATCAGCACTCAGCAAAATTAGGAAGCTTGCTGAGTATGCGAGGCTTTTGCTTAATTGAGATGGGCACCCACACATGACTCCTCAGTCGCTCAAGCGGCCAGTCAGCCAGTCCGTCAATCAATCAATCAGCTAGCAAATCAATTGAAAGCAAAAAGCAGCATCATTTGGTGTTAACCTCTTGACGGGGGTTCAATGCGAACAGCTGCCACATAAATCTTCGAAATGCTTTTGGATTATTAGGTTCGCTACTTTGGTTGCTCGCAAACCGGTTGATAGCCTAACAAATTGTCGACATTATTCTTACAGCTCGCACTGCGAACCACAAGCATATCCAAAATTCAATATATATATATATAAACAAAAATATAGGAAAGCATTATTAAACAACTTCCTCTTGCCCTCCCACCAGCTGAACTTCGTTTCAGTTAACTCGTTCTAGGCATAGTTAATTAAGTTGCAGGCGGCTAATTGAAGTTCCTAATGCCAATAATTAGCATAAATTCCAGCAAAAAATACAAAATAAATATAAACAAGCTGAAGCAACTAGAATTGTTAAACTAAATTCAGGTTTGCGGTTTCATTAAACAATCATGCACCCAAATCTATCGGCTCTCCATATAATATATTCCTAAACATCAGCAGCCATAGCTGCTATTGTAGCTATGTTTCCGCTCTTAATTAATTTATGCGCATTTTATTGATCACATGCCTTGCCATGGCCCAGCGCACCACAGCAAATAACCGCAACACAGAGGCTAAATTGAAGTTTTTTGCACAGAGAGAGAGAGGGAGATAGAAAGCGATGAAGTTGGAGAGTGAATTAGAAAGAGAACGAGTTAGGGCGAGTTTAGGCGAGGCTACTAGGGGGTAGCCTACAGTGATGTAAATTTGAATGAAAACATCGATGTCGATGTTCAAAATCAAACATCGATGTTGGATTGATACATCGAAATGAAAATTCGATGCATCGATGTATTACCGATGTTTTAAAAAATTCCCGTTTGACAATAAAACGAATATTTAATCGATGCATCGTTCAACATCGTTATCAGCGAAAACATCGGTAAAAAAAACATCGATGCTCGATGCATCGATGATTTTTACATCACTACTATAGGGAGAACAAGATGAATGCAATTAGAACAGCTGACTCTTAATATGTCAGAGTTCACTATCTAAAGAAGACTTGCTCTCTTATATTTTATTTTATTTCCATCATGAGCAAACTTATTTGAGCTTCACTCAACTCAAAACTATATATAGGCATTTCATACTCAATTTGACTTCTCTAGCACGCAGTCAAGGCCTGGCTATGCCGAGCAGAGAGCTCAGCTGGGCTCAAGTCAAGGCACACTGAAATGAAACAGACTCAAGTCAAGGTACACTGAAATGAAACAGACTTCTTTAAGAGATGGCGCTCTCAAATGCTTGCCTAGGCAATGCTCAAGCTGTAGGAACAGCAGAAACTAACAGACTACATGAAAGAGTATACTATAAGAAGCAGAGTTTTCTTTAGCTCTCACAATGAAAGTCACCTTACGACTCTCGCAATGAATGATTACCAGAGCAGTTCTTCATTAGATTTCACCTAATTGCTCTTTCATAAAATACACACATATAAACAAAATGCACTTATACTTATAAATATTAATTAGCGCATGCTGCATATTCAGTTTGAGCTCCTTTCCATTCATAAAGCCAAATGCATTTCATTCCAACTGTTTTCATTTGATTTTGAATTCATGGCATAACTTGTGAGGTTTTTCCTCGTTTTTTTTTTGCTATTTTCAGACAGCCAATCGCAGCTGCCTTTGAGAGCTTTGGGAGCTGAGCTAAAATGAAAATAAAAAGAGAGAAATTGTTTCCATTTCTTGCAGCAGCAGCAGCAGTTGCAGCTCTAAACGCATTTTTCCACACAAGTGCTACGCAATCTTGCCCCCTGATAGCTTCACGTCTTCAGCTGCTCAGCTTCAGTGCGCCATTCACATGCTTCACCTGCTGCTATCAGCAAAGCGCGGAGCACGTTCCACTTACATGACAGCCATATCACATCTAATATGCCGCTTGACTGTGCCAGTTGAGATTGTCCTGTTGTTGGCGCTTTAGTTTTTGCATGGTAATCTTATTGCCCCTGGAGCCTCGTCATGACTCCAGCTCTGAACTGTTTCAGCTGCCTTCAATATTATGTGCCGAGCAGGGCAATGTTCTCTGCTCTGCAGTTGCACAGCAAAACCAAAATTGTGAGAGTCATGTTGTTAATGCTGTGCATTCCATTTGGCTTTAGCTGATGCTGTTATTGTTGTTGTTGTTGTTGTTGTTGCATGTTATTGTCTGCAGACACCACAATCCTTTGACAGTTCTGTTCGGCTTGGTAACGACTATCAGTTGCGGCCCTTGGGTCGTATGCGCAATATCACGCATACGCAGCGAGCATGAGGCAGCAGTTTTAATTGAATTCAAGCGAATTGAAAGTTTTGCCAGCCTCGTCGGCGCAG
The DNA here is from genome assembly GCA_035045845.1 of Drosophila buzzatii. NCBI lineage: Eukaryota > Metazoa > Arthropoda > Insecta > Diptera > Drosophilidae > Drosophila > Drosophila buzzatii. The sequence continues at coordinate 1,654,409 of JAWNOS010000062.1, read as the reverse complement.
TTTTTGCTGTTTGCGCACGCAAGTTTAAATTAATTTCCAGTTGAGTTTTCCGAAAAAGTTGTTTAATGAGTTTAGTCAATGAATGTTAACAATCAAAGTGCTCTGGGGAATGTCTCCCTCTCTCTCTCTCTGAATAGTTATTCAATAGAGTATTGAGATTACCCTGCAGTCACAGCATGTCGGGTATGTTGTTTAGTTGCTCAAATATTTGCCCAGAGACACAGTCACCAGACACTCGCTGAATCATCTTCTATATCCCAAGAGCCCAACCCATTTTCTGGGAACTTCACAATGGCAATTCTTTGTATGCCAATTGTATATGATTCAAATATGTTTTGGTTTCGTTTCGTTTTTTTGGGTCATTTCATCAACTGTTTCATTTATCAATCATTTCCGCTGCGAATACAAAGGCAAAATTACCTGCGTGCACAACTTTTATGGGACAACTTTGACTCAATATCAGCTGCATCGCATCGCATTAGCTATGACTTTGACTCAAAACACGTACTCAGCGCCCAAGTATGCGCGATGACTGACTGATATAACCCATTCGCAGACAGACCCCGTTCCCTTCGCCTCTGCTCTGTGTGCACTTCAAATTGTCAGCTGGATTTGCGTGCGAGGCGCAGGCGCCAGCGACGACGTCAGCTTCTATACTCGAACTAGCACTACAGCAACTATAAATGACAATAACAGCCAGCTAAATCTACAGCAAATATTATGAGAGAAACAGAGCCATAACAGCAGCAAGAATTTGTCTCAAGTGATGTCATACATTTGAATTTATTTCGAACTGTAGCCCCAGCCTCTTTAATCTCCATTTGCCTAGCGCCGCCGATGATGTAAATATGTTTTTTTTTGCCTCGAACTTCGTTTCAATTACAGTCTAGGTTTATTTTTGTTGTTTTTGCTGTGTTAGTTATTTTTTTTATGAATTTTTTATGGCCTTTCTGTTTGCATTGACATCGAAATGTCGCCTGAATTGTTGAAATATATTTTCAATTAATTATTTGCAGCGCTGAAAAGAGCAGTTTTCGTTGTTTTTGTTTCTGTTTTTTTAATTTCTGCGCAAATATTTGTACAAATTAATGACACGCAGCAAGCAACAAAAAAAAAGAAAAGTAAAGTTGGCTTTCCCAATTTTCTTTAAGCCACGCAAAAATATGCTGAGCCATGGACAATGGACAACAGAAATATTTTGTTTGTTCATCGTTTCGGGGGGCGGCGGGCTGCAGGCAAATTTGTGGCGCGTGTCTGTGACACAGTTGACACTTTTTACACTGCTGACCAGGGACCAAATCCAGGCATATCCTGCTTAGGGCATTGTTTGTGCGTGTGGGACGCATTTATGTGTAGCTAGTTTTGCTGCTGCTGGATAAACTCTGCTCTGCTCTGCTGGCCAGCCTGTTGTTGTGCATGTCAACAATAAATCAAAAGTTTTATCTTGTTTGTATGCCCCAAGATCAAGTGACATAACCAGAGACAGAGCGAGAGGCAGCGCCAGAGTGGCCGACAGTGCAAGAGCTCCAGCTCCAGCTCCAGCTCGAGCCAAATGGCCAGACCTATTACTGCGTCAGCCCTCATACCAACATCATTTGCAGTCTCAACAGTTTTGCTCGATGCTAAACTGAGCTAGTTGCAGCAGCAGTAGCATTGTGCAAGATTCTTATGTAATGACAAGCATTTTGCTAGGCATCAGGCATCAGATATATGGCGCAGATTTGCCTGTGATCCTTGAGGCAGCGTACATTGCGTACTCAATCATGCCGTCAAATTGTTTGCCAACATGTTGAAAATCCGCTTGCCAGACGCAAATACAAACACACACACACTCTCTCTCTCTCTCTCTCAAACACAGTTTGATTTCCATTTCCATTTGCATTCTCTTTCACTTTATTTTTTTTTCGCACATGCATGGAAATTATTTCCGTTTAGCTGTAATTTATAGTCCTGGCGCAGCGGCGATGTTTATCCTGCTGCTACGCTGTTGACCCAATGGCTATGCAAAGTCTGCGTCAATTTATTAAGCAACTTCCATGTGTGTGCATGTGTCTGCTTTGAGTGGGCGTGGCTGATTAATAAGCGCCCCATTTGGGCATGCAAACATCTAGCTTAAATGTCAAGGCAAACATCACGTCTCACAAATCAAACGCCAGTCATAAAATTCAAATTCAAATTCAAATTCTAAATCTAAATCTAAATCCAAAACCATCAAAATGACGCTTCAAGCGACAAATTTGGTTAAACAAAACATAAATAAACAGCGAGAAAAACATGGCAGCAAATTACATGCAAATTACGTTTATAAAAGGTGACTAAGACAATTTGCCTTAAAGATCTGTAGGTATGATTGCACAGCCAGCGCGTGAGTCAGCAACGTCTTATCATTGCTCTGAGTGGGCCACGTGAGACTCTTGGCGCTTCACTCAGTTACTCAGCCAACCCAGCGAACCAGCGAGCCACCAAGTGGTTGCATTTTGTTTTGTAAAAGTTGCGACTTGGCATGTCGCAAATTGAATAAATATTTGATAGCAGCTCGCTTAAATCAATATTTGTGTGGCATTCAACAATCTGTTGTGGCTTATCGTTGTTGGAAATTTAAAGCCACAAATGCTTATATTGGCCATTATTACGCATACGCCACGTGTGGCGCATAAGAGAGAGAGAGAGAGAGAGAGAGGGAGACAGAGAGAGACCGATAAATGCAATTGTCATATTGTCATATGAATGTGAATGAATATTGAATGTGTTTTTGGCATACCCTGCTAACCAGCTAAATGTGTCAAGCGGGTGTATTGAACTGCAGAAATGATGCAACTCAATTTAAAAAGTGTAGCCAAGTTCCATTCACATTTGAGCTGCTTAAAATGTTTCGATTAATGACTTAGCTGCAAATTGAGTATTCAGTATTGCAAAAAATTATTTTCAGCTAGGATATCATAAATTTTGCGCTGCACTGTGGAGCACTTTACTTAATTATATGGCTGGGCCATAACGCCCACTTTTATTAATGGGTCAGCCCTATCGCCTTAACACTCTCAGTTGTTGTTGTTGTTGTTGCTGCTGCTGCGGTTTCGATAGGGAAATTGTAAGCGTATGCCGCTGGCGGCGCTTAACGTATTGCACGTGACGATAGTGTTAAAAATAAACATAAATAAATGCGGCACGGCTGCAGGCGAAATGCCGACGAAAATAAATATAAATAAGTGCAAATGAAAATGGAAAACTGTAAAACGCGATAGATGAAAACGCAAATCGCCGCCTCGCATTGCGCTAAATGTGTGCGGTAAATATTGATTGGATGAACAAGCCAAGGTAAACTCGAGTCACAATTGTGGATGCTGCAGCGAGAGAGAGGAAAAAGAGACGGGAGCAGCAGGCGATGGCTAAGAGTAGGACAAGCGCGTGAACTTTGCGACTTTTATATGCTGCACATATGGCTCGCTGGCTACAAAATATTTATTAGAATTAATGCAAGCGCCAACGTTTCGATGCACTTTATAAAATTGGTTTTTACGATCAAAGTTTGCCAAAGACCAAAATTGTAAGTAATATTAATAATTGCAATAACTTTACCTTTAGCATAGACGATTGCGCCAAGGGAAATTGGTTCTGAACTGGTTAAGCTGCAAAGAGAAGATGTAAATTGATGTTGTATAAGAGTGGAAGCTAATAGTATAAGAGAGTAGAATATAGAAAACCATCGATGGATCAATGATATAATCGATGTTTTTTTGTACGATATATCGATGGTTTCTTCTCAATATCGATTTATCGCCATTTAAATATAAATGGCAAAACAAAACATATCAGTTTACAACATTTTTATTAAAACTACTACTAATCTTCTGCTAGAATATCAGCTAGAGATAAGACTCTGATCGCTGCACTATTTTCGCTCAGTGCATTTAGCCTGTAATCAGTTGGCTCATTACTGATGTCAATTACCGAAAGCAATTTTGAAAAAAAATCAGCACTAACTGACATTAATTCAACTGCACGACTTTTAACCAGCTGATCGACTAATGGTTAATGACAATTGCAAACAGCAACAACAACAACAAATACATTAAATACTTGCAAATTGTGTAATAAATGCTGTTTCCAATCAGCATTGGCGAGCGAGCAGCTCTTTGTGACCGCAGCGAGCATTGTGAATGCTGCAGAGACCACTGTGACCACGGAAGCCGTCTCCAATTGGACAACAAAAGCTCGCTCGCTCGCGCTCGCTGTCAAACTGTCAAATTGTCAAATTGTTGAAAATGCCAACAATAGCAACAACTTGTAATAATAGTTATTTGAGTTGTAAACAAGTTTATCTCTTGCTGCTTAGGTGCGCAGCGAATAGCGACAGGTGAACTGAATAACTGAAGGATTTCCCATTAAATTTAAACATTTAAAAATAAATATTTCTCTTGCAAACAATAAATATAGCATAAAATCATGAGACCGCTGCAACTGCAAAGCTTAAGCTGCTTTTCAGCCAAAACTATCGGCATCTTCTCAGCTGGCAAGAATATAGAAAGTTCGTTGTAAGCAGCTTACAGATTTTCTCCTCTCTATATATACTTTGGCTAAAAATAGTTGAGTTCTTTGCGGGCTATCAGCCACTGCTCACTAATTGAGTTATTTTAAGACTGCCTGCATAACAAACCACATTAGATAAAGCTGAGCACAATTTATGAATTATTTATTAAGGGCGAGGGCGTGCTATTCGAATTAATTATACTAATATGAGTTTAGATGATTGTTAGAGATATTGCTAAAAATATTGCGAGTCAGCCGGCTGAGGCTGACATGAATTTATAATTCAGATAATTTATTCCGTAGCAGAATTGATTAGATTTATAATTATTATATAACATATATAAGCATAATGAAATATGTTCAATATTTATATTATTTTTTATACATTTTGGTTACATTTAATAAAATTCATATTCATGTCAATTCATGCTATAGAGACTATTCCATTTATTGACTTTTGTATCTTTTCACTTTATAACGCAAGCAGATTATTCTTTTATCCTCTATCTATCTCACAAAATTCCTTCAATTTCTTTTACTTTTACTTTCTCAAATGCAATATCTTCTCCACATTGCTTGCTCTCTTCGTTCGGTTTTTTTTTCGCATCTTCCATTTGGCATTAGTTTGGGGCTTTTGCACTTTGTTGTTGCAACATCTGCAACAAAGTTTGTGCCGCAACTTGTCGCACAGACATTTGGCTGCAATTCAGCTGCGTTTGGTTTTCTTTCAGTTTTTCCGCCGTTATTTGTTATGGGACTCTATTTGTGGCACGTTTATGCAAATCGAATTGAAGTCGCATTTTGCGCGAAAACTTTGTTCCAATTATGGCTGCAGACGGGCGCCACATTAGCTGACAATTGTTTGCTGTCTGAAGACTTTCCATTTCACAATCTGCTGCATGGCGTATGACGTGCGCGGCCACGCCCACGCAAATGGGACAGGTGGCAACGCCCACAGCTTTTGATTGGCTTTAATTGCCTAAAATTGGGCGCGCTTGGGCGCAATAATTGAAATTTGTTAAACAAAAAATGGAATAATTTATCAATTGCGTAAACTACTTGGAGCATTTCTCATATGTATGCAAAATGGCAATTAAACCAAATTTCGAATATTGAAGAAATGCCGAATGCTGCGGGTGGCAAAAGGGAGTGGTGCGAACCGCTGGCTGACTTTAGAGCACATTTATTAATTCAATTTTGTTGCTTTGGCCCGCAAAAACGAAATATGAATAGAAATCAAGCGGCAACAGCTGTCTGTGACAGAAATGGAAATTATATACTCTACATGGGGCATATATGTACATATGGGAAGATAGTTCAATCGAAAGTTTTTATTTTAGCTGATTATGTGTTTCAGGAAGAGCTATGTTTGATCAACAAGCTCGAGAATCTCTATAGACATATATATATCCCAATAACAAACCATCTCCTGTAATACTTTACACATTTCAAGCAAAGTGAGTAGAGAAACAATACAAATGCGAGGTAAGAGCGAAATATTCGATTGAAATTCAAATTCAAAGCTGCCCGCAAATTTATGCAGAGATATTTTCTTTCATTCTATGCTTTGCTGCTTGTTTTGTGTTGCGTTTTATTTTTTGCTTTTACTGGTCTCCATTTATGTGGGCCGATACTTCAGGAGCGTCCCGCAACCAAATATACCAAATGAAATGCAAAATTTGTGCTAAAAAGAACGTTTGGAAGCATAATTAAGAATTTCACTTGCATAGGCAAAACAGAAATATCTCGGCGACAGCAAAACCAGTAGCAGGAGGACTGTGCCAACAACAATGTGGGTAACTTAAGTCGAACGTATCCCAAATTTCACATAGGCGTATCACAATGCAAACAAACAAACAAAATACGTGTCGATGTGAAGCTGCGGCTAGAGTATGAAGCAGTCGAGCGGAAGGCGAAGCCGAACGTTAAATCAGCAGCAAAGCCAAATAAGCAAATAAGATAAATATGAACAAAAAAAGATGCAGCTGTAGCAAAAGGAAAACAACAGCAGTGAGCAAATGCAGACGGACATTATGGCAACGATTATGGCTGGGCGATTCTCATGTCAGACTCAATGACATGTTCGAGTGGCTGCCATTTTGGCTGCACTCGCTCCAGGTCCAATTGGACTTTGTATCTTGGCCCGGTTGTTGTTGTTGCACTTATTTTTGGGGGCACATTTTGCAGACGTTGCTCTGGCATTAACAAATTGCATGCATTGCATTTTTATGTGTTGCCTTCAATGGTTCAAAAATGGCATTTTGCATTCAGTGAAGTGTGCATGGGAATAAAACGGAGATTATTTCATGTATTATTTATGAAGCGCGCTGCTGCAAATAGACAGAAGCCAAATGCCTTTCTAAAGAGAGAGAGAGAGAGAGAGATATAGAGATAGAGAGATAGAGTAGAATTGAAAGAGTGTGTTAGATGAAGCGAGAGTGTACAAACTTGTGAGAGACAGACAATAAGCATAATAAATAGAAATTCTCAATTATGGAGAGTGACAATGTGTGCTGAAATACCAATCAGAACAAAAGGGAAGCACAGTGGAGTTTTGGCTGCATTTGAAATGAGATTTCTTTATGGAACCAGCTAGCCCCGTTTCACAGCTCAAGTCCAAGCACCTGTTTAAGAATCAGCTGCAAGTCCGTTATTGGCAAGACCAGTTGGTGCAGCGCAAATGACTTGTGGCAGTTTGGGGCGTGCCATAGATCCGGTATTAGGTTGTCATGGACAGCGGCGACAGCATTGACCTGCCCTTCTCCAGCGGGCGCAAAGATCGTGCCAGAGCGTTAAGTGGGAACAGCGAGGCCAGCTGCGTGGGCTTAACGGTGCCAGGCAAAGTTGCAATAGATTTATCTCGCAAACGAGGCTAACTGGTACAATTTGTTGCAAGCCAATTTGCACCAGTTGCCAGTCGCATCGCATCTGGCGGCAACAAGTTCCAGAGTAATCTGCCGTTCAATCAATTTGCTGCAGGTTTGTTTAGCTGTCGCTCGTAGTTGAGACTTAAGCGCTTAGCTTATCAAATTAATCGTTTGAATTAGAGATAGAGAGAGAGGGAGAGAGAGAGAGAGACAGCTCAATTTGTGGCTGCCACACACAAATTGTGGCAATTATTTTGTTTGCCAGCTTGCAACGCGAGCTGCGCATCTTGTTAATTATGAATGAAATTTATGCAACAATGGGTGCAGTAGCCACACAGACAGACACACTGAGGCAGCCACATTTGCGTGTGGCAAAATGATTTAATTTTGCTTCTTTATCGTAGATACAACAAGCTACAAGGCAACGCCTGCGGCTGCAGTTGCGCCTGCGCCGCGAATCGGACCAGATTGAGACTTAAACGTCGCTGATTATGCAGCCCGATAGGCAGCCGGCACAAATGTCAGACGCGCACGCCCACAACACACGATCAGCATGAAGGGAGCGAGACAGGCCGAAGAGTGAGAGAGAGAGAGAGAGAGAGAGAGAGAGGGGTTGCAATTTGTTCAATTGCGGCAGCCTCTTGGGCGTCACAAATGCGAATCTCGCATTTCGCTGTCTGCATCTAAAATGCTTTGCGGTTCGCGTTGCCAGCGGCGCTGCTGGAGTTCAATTGACACAGTAACCTCGTCGTCGCTGCTTTTATGCTCCATGCATGATTACCGCCTCCAGTTGCCACAACAACAACAACAACTGCTCTTATGATGCATTGCTATGTCTGTGCGTCTATCTGCCCCGCACTCTGCCAATCGCCCAGCTCGATCTCTGCCTCTGTCTCAGTTGCTTGAATGTCTCTGTTTTGTGGCTTGTGAAAATTTGTCATTAAGCACAATACGCGCACATTCTCCCAGTTCATTTTCTTTAAACTTAACAAGCTGTCATGTTTGCTGATATAACTAATCTTTGATAGAGTATTAAACAATTTGTCATGCTGAAATATAAGATTATGTTGAAATTAGAGGGTATTTAAGGCTTTGCAATTGAAAAGTTGCAATGAATGGCAAAATCTTTTGGCTGCTGGCCATACAGAGAAATGATTTGCTTATGAAGGGCTCAGCTTATCCATCTGTAGGTAACACTCTTAGCATTTTGTTTAGTTTCTATGAAATACTCGTTAAATTTTATTTATTTTAATTTTAAATTTAGTATTTATTTACTCTTAGCTGCTTTTGGTTACCCCTTTAGCATAATAAACTATAATTAGGCTCGGCTCAAGTAAATAAAATGCTGAACAATATATTTTAATGACGTTTCGCTTGCATATTCAATTACTTATTCTGTCTAGTTCTGCAGGCAAATTTAGTTTTATTACGCGAAATTTTTGTAGGCAACGCCTTAACTTAATTTGAGTTTATTTCTCCTACTACGCCTCTTTAAATGCTCAAGTCGCATCGCTTGTCGTCTTGAAGCAGTTGTGATGTTTGTCATGCTGGAAAATTGATTAAGCTACAAATATTTGCATAACTCATTAAGAGCGATGCGAGATACGTAAACTTAAGCGTTGGCATTCACGTAAACGAACTCGTTCATTGTGGTTCATTGTTCACTGGTTCATTGTGTGTTCAAGTGAGTGTGCCTCACTCTCTCTCTCTCGCTCTCTCTCTGCCTGTGTTTTTGCAGTTTTTGTCGCGATCGTCAAACGCAAATATTTTAATTAGTTTTTTTTGGGCGGGGAAACGTCTCGAATCGCTGGCTAATTGTTGGCATTGGTTCAGCGAGCGAAACGGGCGCTGATTATGGAAAGATTATGCAAACATGTTCTATGAAGAGGCTGAGCTGGCAAACAGAAGCAAAGCAGCTGATAGATTTATCTTTACAACATTTGCAACACTGGCAACAGGCAACTGCCAACTGAGAACTGAAATTTGACATTGGCGAAAGTGATAGAAGCAAATAATTAACTGTCTTACGAAACTAATTATCTCTTTCAATTTGCACTTGATTCATAATGGATCCCTTTCCGCAGTCATTGAGCAATATCGTGGAGGTAATGCTTACGGAAAAGGAATGCGTAGCGGAAAATCAACTTGTGCATGAAAAGCTGGTCGTTTTGATGCGCAACAGTGAGTAAGTGCATCCTTTGCTGGCCATTAGCTAACTGTGTTATGTATCCTGCAGGACTGCGTGATATTGCGATGACCATCTCGAATGGTGCCAATCATGCGGGTCGCTCCAAGCCCTGTTACTTCGACGTGGAGCGCGCTTTCCGCGTGCTGGGCATTGGGGTCAGTGAGTTGGAGCAAATATATAATGCCAGCCCAGAGTACCAACCAAGTGCCATGGGCTTTACTCCAGTGAAGATCCGCGACGAAAACTTTCATCAGATTTCAAAGCTGGACATCAATCAGCAGCATGGCACACGTGCCGGTCGGCACATACCCAAGTATATGCCGCCGTTCCCTTCTTTGCATACCTACAGGAACACCATGATGGACAGGGTGACGAATCGAGGTTATTGCTTGGAGCGAGAGCGTCGCGCTCTATTGCAGCAAAATGCTCAGAAGGCGCTCAATACATTTTATGTGAACACAATGCCAACAACTTCACTGCTCGGCGAAGGGCAAGAGAGCAATGACTTTAAGGGTGAGTCGTCCAAAGAGCTAATCCTTAAGAGAAACTAACGATTCCATTCCATTCATACAGTGCTTAAGTGCACTGCGCCCAAAAAGCCAGCCTATATGTCGGCCCTGCTGCCGAATAATGAGGTGTTCGATAAAGATATTTACGAATGCAATGAGGACGTTAATGAGAGTGGCAAGAATCAGCATCTATTTGAATTATGTATGTAATATTTATAATACTATATTTTACTTTAGTTCATAGCAATGCCTTTCTGGAAGAACCTAAGATGCCGGAAATGGAAGGTGAAGAGGAATCCGACGAAGATCTGAATTATGATAATGAAAGCAACAAGGAAGACTACGAAGGGAATGAAGAAGAGTGTGACGAAGGGAAAGAAAATGAGGGTTCTCAAGAGAATGATAATAAGCAATATGAAAAGAATGAGGAGAAGAAATATGATGATAATGAGATTTTGCATAAGTTAGAGAATAGCTTTGAAAATGATAAAGCGAATGATAGCGTAAATCAAAATTACATATCGAAAGTTTCTGGGGATTACGAAGTAAAGAAGGAATTTGAAAAAAGTGAAAATGAGAATGAGAATAAGAATGTGAACTCCAATCATAATTATAATGAGATTAATAATGAGAAGAAAGTGCTTGAAATTAAGGATGAGAAAGTGAATAACACTGAGAATGGGAAGAAGGATGCGAATATTGAGAATATGAATATGAAAATAAATGAAAATAGGATTGAGAATATATGTGTGGATAAGAACGTGAATAAGAATGATATTAAGCTAGAGAATGAGATTAAATCGAATATACCAGTGAAGAAGAATGATTACGATACCGATTTGAATGAGTTCTTGAGTGACTTCTTAAATGTCAAATTTAAAGAGAAAGAAAAAGAGAAAATGCAGGTGAAGGAGAACAAAGAACAAAATGGGAATGAAAATGTAGAGAACAGTGAGACAACAACAATGACAATGAAATTGGAAATCTGAATGGGAATAAGAAGGAAAATGAAAAGAAAAATGGAAATGAGAATAAAAAAGATAATAATGAAAACGATATGAAGAAAGATAAAATGAATGAAGAGAATGCTACGGAAGATGTGGATATTGACTTGGACATATTTGATGATATCGATATGATATAGAATGAAGTATTATATACATATATGTTGTAATAAATATGTATGCCTTGGCATACGTTCCACAACGAGAACGATATCAATTTGTGCCCTAAGGAATCATTTTTCAACTTTCTACTTGACTTTTGGGGCGTGTTTACCTTTGTGTCCAGTCGATTTCACTTAATCTCTGGCAGCTCATGCGCAGCGCGCTATTTAATTTCTTTCAATTACATTTCATTAAAAACTGACACACGTTTTCAAGGGGATTCGAATTCCATGCAGGGCCAACACCTCGCAGCCAGCCAAATGGGCGACGGGTGCAAAAGTTCAAAGTGCTGGCAAGCGCAACACTTGCCTGTCTGCTGCTGCTGCTGCTGCTGCTGCATGCTCCTGGTTGCTGCTAACGGTAACGATTCCCAGAGTATTAAATAACTTTGTAATTTAATTAACTTTGACGTCGCCACCGCCATCGCCATCGCCATCGCCGTCGCCGTCGACGTCGCCATTCTCCCGCTTAACTTTGATTAACGTTCTGCAATTTTTCAACAAGTTTGAGTTCAACTTTGCTTCACGTAGCTTTAATGCCAGGTGCACTGGACTGCGACCAGGGCGTGAGGAGGACAGACGGCTAAAGGATTCCCGTCTATGCTTGAGCTCAAGAGTTTGGATTACACGCGACTTTGCCGAGCACAGCTCGGGCTGTTGCAGCTATTTGTGTCGCTCAAGTTATTTGAGGCAAAGTATTTGGAGATTAGAGCAGTTGATGCTGCCTGCCTCGGCTGAAAGTTGAGGCTCAAGCTGCTGTGGCTGAATGCTGTTAAAGTTTGCTAAAGGATTCAGCTAAATGGAAAGACACAAAAGTCACAATAATTAACTCTGTCAGAGATCGCATCAGAATCAAATCCAATTCTTGTCTATTTCTAAGTAATTTTGTTCAAACAATTTAGCTACATTTATTTAGGTTTGTTTGATTTCAACACGTTTCCGTTGATTATTTGATTTGGCAACAGCTGAAAGCGTTTCACAGACAATTTGACTTTGATATTGTGCTAGGGCACAAGTTGCAGCCACAAATGCAATTGCATGACGCACATGCAGTCGGCGGGGAGCGGGGCAGGAGCTGGGGCTGGGACAGGCGGCGCCTCTCATACAACTTGCCAAAAAGATTTCATATGTGGCGATTGCAACATTAAATTGCATAAACATAAACAATAAACAATGAAAAATTCTATTTGTACATGGCTCATAAACGCTAACAGCCAAAGCCCAATTCCTAAATATGCAATAATGGCCAACGGCAGATGAAAATGCCGAAAAATACAGAAAAATGCTGAAATTCCGAAATTGTTTAGACGCATCTGCAGTTAGTCCGTTGATTTGTTGCTCCAGATTGGAAATGCTTATTTTTTATTTTAGTATTTGTAATGCTTTTTGTGTGCTCGTTTCGGTTGTCATTTTAACCCATTTTAACCCATGTTCGCTTTTGGCTACATTTTTTTTTTTTCGTCTCTTGTTTATTTGCGGTTGGGTTTTGTGACCCGTTGAGATAAATTGAAAATTATGACACAAGTTTTGATATTTGTTTCCTTTTTTATTTCGCTGAGTGTGTGGCAAGGCCAGTGGGCGTGGCATAGGCCATGTAGTTTAATTTATTTATTTTACTTGCGCTGTGTTTTTTTTCGGTTATTTTCATAAAAAAATAAACACACACAACCAGCGGAAGTGAAAACATGCAACACAGATGAGAAAAAAACAGAAATAAATAAATAAATATTAGAACTAGCTGGACAAACACCGAAGCAGATGATACTCTATAATGAGAAGTCATTTGATGTAATTATATTTATATTTATTTATTTTCTTTTCTTTTGTTTGCATTTATTTTTATTATTTTTTTTTACAATTTTTTATATATCAATTTATATATTTACTTTATTTTTACTTTACTTTATTTACTCTTAATTTTGTATTATTATTAATTATTAATTATTTATATTTCGATTATTATTTACTTATTTATTTATTCTCTTTTCTTTTATTTTGTTTGTATTTATTTTTATTTTTAATATTTTTTATATATCAATTTAAATATTTACTTTATTTTTTACTTTACTTTATTAACTATTCATTTTGTATTATTATTAATTATTTATATTTTGATTATTACTTATTTATTTATTTATATTTATTTATTCTCTTTTCTTTTGTTTATATTTTATTTTTTACAATTTTTGTATATTTTAATTTATATATTTACTTTATTTTTTATTTTACTTTATTTACTATTAATTTTGTATTATTATTATTTATTAATTATATATATTTTGATTATTATTTGAAGCAGTTGTATTCAATATGTTTTAAGAAACTCTTTAAATTTGATTTTAATATGTTTTTTATATTCAGTTGAAATTTATATCCATAAACCATCAGCATGCAAAAATTCTGCTGTCATAAACTTTACATTTTCATTTCGGTTCACGCACACAAACACACTCACACACACACACACATACACGCTGGCAGAACATGTACGTTATCTTGTTTGCCTGTGACCCGCTTGGCCAAACAAAAGCCAATTTTTCATAAATCTTTTTCCAGCCCTCACCTTGCCGCCCCTTATCACAATTCCCCTGTCAACTCAGTTTCGCCCGTTCTCTCTCTCCCTCTCTCTCTCTTCAGCTCTTCTCGGTTGCCATTTTACGGTTGCATTTAACCTTTTCTCTTGAAATACACTTTAAAAATTTACCGCTCCGTTGTTGTGGCCATAAAAATATTGTTTGTTGCTTCAGTTGCTCATACGCTCCGTTGTCAGTGGCCTGCTATACAAATTGCTGGCTCGTTATAATTATGACGTCGGTTTAACTCCTCCCAGGGGACGCACACACACACATGTGTGTGTATGTGTGTGTGGAAAAGTCTCTAAGCAAATCAATTCAAGTTCACGCGCCTCACCACGGCTTTAGAATTGTGAGGCGTGTGTAGATTTGTTGGCACAGCTTTGGCTTCAGCTTTACTCTCCCTTTGTGGAGTGGCTTTTGTGTGTTGGCATTTTCCTTGCGTTGACTTTGACGTCGCAAAGGAATGCTAAAGTTGCTTCAGCTGCTGGTTGCCTTTTTTCGTTTCTTCTGTTGCTTTTGGTTTATTTGATTTTTATTATTTTCATGCTTGTGTTTCGGTTTTGTTTGGCCCTTCAGCTGCCTCGTGTTATTTATGTGCATGTATTTTATTATTGTGTATGCTTTTTAATGCACACAACAGGCCAGCAGCATGAATGAATGAATGAAGTGAGCAGCCCAAGCAGCAGCAGCAGCAGCAGCAGCAGCAGCACTCGAAGCAGCAGCAAGCAAAACGCCTGCAAATCGCTCGTCAGACACGCGCGTGTTTAGCATAAGAATTTGCCATTGACTGTGCGCCTTTCGCATGGGAATTGTAAATTTCCTTGGCGCAGGCACAGCCGGCAGCTGTAATCAACTAATCAAGTGGACAGAGTGAAAACCCTTTCGCCACGATTTCGCCATCTAAGAATATTTAACTCTGCTCAAACTTTAAGTCAAATTATTTACTTTGTAAAATATTTATAAATAAAATTAATTTCAACTTGGCTTGAACTTTTGTTGAATTCCACAAATATTCCTTTTTGCTGTCGGAATTCGGGCGAAATCCATGTTGGGCCCACAATAGTTCAGCTCTGTTTGGCTATATGTTTTGTCCCTACAACTGTTCATTTGTACGTGTTATTCGCACGTTTTCTTGTTGTTTTATGGCTGCTTTATTATGTAGCCCAGACCCAGACCCAGGCCCCGAGACAGAGCCCGATCTAACTCTCTCTTCGTGCGCATCTAACGCAAGTTTTCTTTGCTAGTTATGCGTATATATCAAATGACTGTGCGTGTTTAAGTGTGTGTTTCCCCAGTGTGCTTCGGTGTTTGTGTATTTGTGTTGGAGGCGTTTGTTGCTCGATATTATGGCAGCTATATAAAAGTACATTTATTGTATACATATACATGATATGTATTTTTAGCAGCGCTTGTACGCTTTACGTGCGTAACGTGTTAAAATTAACACGAGGCGCCATCGTTGCGCATACGCCGCGTGTGCCACCACCTGTCCTTCCCTCCCCCCTTCACTCTCACTCGCCCCTTCTCTCTGTGTGTGTGTATTCTGCTTGATTAAATTGATTGAATTTGATTGCTGTCTGAGCTGTTGTCTGTCGAGAGCGCGCTGCCAATCTGGCAAATATTGTGCACTTTGTCTTGCAGCCCTGTTGCATATTTCATGGGCAACAGCAAAAGCAATTAGCCACGCGTGGAGTGCACCTAACTTGGGCGCTGCGGCAGTCAGCTTCACCTGTCCTGCCGCCAATGCGATGAAGTGAAATGTAAATTTGCCTAAGACGAAACACAGCCGGCAATTTCCACGAAAATGCAATTGAATTAATGAGCTGCCAGCGCACACTAATATCAAGTGAAAGAGGCAGCGACAGAGATGGAGATGGAGATGCAGATGGAGAGAGAATGAGAATGAGGGAGATTGCATGCTAAGAGAATGTTTTGAATACCTAATGGCTTTATTATGCCAAAGCGTGCGGCATGCAGATTCAGTTGCACTTGCAGTTGCCTCTCGCATTCCCAGCTCAAGGTAACAACGAGTTGAGCTTTGACAATTACAATGTAACTTGAGCATCGACTGCGTCTCCATTTCCATATCCAACTCCATCTCCAGCAGTGCTTCCGTCAGCGGCCTGTCTCATTAGCCCCCAGTGCACAATTGTGCGCATTCTGAGCAGTTTGTTATCTTTTGTCACAGCAAACACAAAAGCAAACTCTTACAATAATATATAATCATAATGATGTTGATTAGGCCCGGTTCGCCGAGCTAACTGGCCCGTTGACTGTTGTCTGTAACCCTGTCAGTCCAACTCGAGTTTTGCATTTCATAATCATAACAAGTGCAAAGAGCTAGCGAGCTGCTTTGGCACTCACAACACTAAGTTTGGCTCACTGAGCTGTTAACAATGCCAATGTGTTGTCGAGGCAGGAAGTGAGTGGAGTCAGCTATCTCTCGACACACAATGCCAGTCAGCTGCAAGGTGAGTAGAACAAACGTTGCAACACGCCCAACAACATCTAATGCAGAAAACTAAAGTAAGTTGACTTGAGTAGAAAATTCATATACTGAAAGAAACTTTCCAAATATCAATGCATACTTCATGACAATGCTACATACCCAACGACTCCATTTTTGGTATAGGGTATTTATAAGCTTTGCGCAAACAGCTGATATCAAGAACAAGGGCAGCGCATGCGCTACTTAGACAAAAGAAAGCGTTGCAGCAGCATCTCTAATGCAACTGATAAGCATCTGTGAACAGCAGCTGCCAGCAGCAGCAGCAGCAGCAGCTCGAATTGCAGCGCTTGAAGGTGAGCATAAGAGCAGCCAACGCCACTTGAGAATGGCAACAATTCAGCGCTCATTTCCGCATCTGCATCTCTCTTGCCAGCGCTGATTGTGTGTCTGTGTTGGCGTTCACTTTTGAAAGTAGCCAGAAAAGCGAAAAGCAAGGAGAGCTGGAGCGAGCAGCGGAGGAGGCAGCACTCTCACACACACAAATCAAATCATTCGCTGATCTATGCAGGCAGCAGGAGCAGCAGGAGATCTATGTATGTAGGCTGCTCTAATGGGCTGTGACGCTATCGCTGCACTTATCTGCCAGTCGCTGTCATAATGCGAGACTGCGCTCCCCTAATCAATTTCAAATGCTCTTTTTCGACGAGTCGTGCGCCGCTTTTTAGCTAATCAGCTTTTGGCAATCTCTTTGAAAAAAAATGTATATATATATATGCACAGAGATATATATATGTCTATAGTTTTCCATATGGCCGCGCGCTGCAGCTCGTTGAGCTTAGACGCTGTCGCGTCTGTCAGCGGCAGTTGCTAGCATCTTGCTTAGATGTTGCAGCAACATTTAATAGCAACATGTTGCCGTTTTGTATAAATCACAAGTGTGCCCAGCCCAGGTCCAAGCTCCGGCACCGGCACCGGCACTGGCACTGGCGCACTCAGTCATAAATTTTTATTGCCGCAGGTCATGAGCAGCCAATAAAACTAAAAAGAAGAAAAAGCATTGCCAAATGCATTTTCCCCAATTTATATATACATTCATATATTTATGAGTCTGTAGACGAATTTCTTTTATATACACACACATCTATATCATTTGGCATGGGCTTTTGCACAAAATGAATGTTGTTTACCCTAGCAGAGGATAGTACAACTTTGTTATGAAATCTTTCACTTCTCTGTTTCAGTTCTCTCAATTCAAATTGAATGTGATTTCATTCAAAATGCATATCTGGCTGATGCTCTTATCACATTATCACATTTAAATATTTTTATAATTAATAAATTATAAGTAGGGTATTTAATCTTCGTCACGTTCATTTGAAGATTCATTCCCGATGACCTGCGCCCAGCCCAGAGCACAGCACATTGACTATATGAATTATATCATCATCATTATTATCATCAGTGGCATCATCATTACAACGTCGAGTGCTGGCCAAACGTTGAGCTTATTGACTGCTGAATGAGTGGGCTGTCTATTGGCTAGCCAGTTCATAAGACTCTTTCACTTCGAGCTCATTTTTATTTCAGTGTGTCTAGTTGACTGTCTGTCAGTGTGTTCCCTTGCTGTCATTGCATTGTGGCAGTTAAGTTATATTTCTCTTTTTTAAACCACAATGCCACAAATACACATAATGCGTGTGTGTGTGTGTCTCTCTCTGTAGCCAATCCCCAGTGCAGCAGCCAGAGCTTAGCTGTTTCTGCATCGCTTCTTTCTGTGCCCTTTCGTTGGCCAGGACATTTAGTCTCTCAACGGCTTGCCACACCAGCGTCAGCACGTTCTCAAATTTGAATTCAATTTAAGTTGTTCCCAGAGCACACACACACACACATACATCTGTGTGTGTGTATGCGATGTCATCTAGCACGCTCGCAGCTTTGTCAGCTTCCTCCCTCCCATTTGACCTTTTTGAATTCTATTTTTATTTCAATATTTTTTTGGTATCGCATTTTGTAATAAGTTTGAACTTGAAATGGTTTTACGTGTTGTGTTTCTTGTCTAGCCTGCAGCTTAAATATATATTTACATTGCGGCAATCTGTTATTTATATACAATTTGCCCCATTTTGATAGCCGACAGTTTTTCCAGGAATGTTGGCGTTAATTGCTTTCATGCTGCATTATCAGAGTGTCAACACATTAACATGATTATTTAAAAATATCTGTTATGAGTTTAATTGCTTTTGTATTGCGTTAAAGCAAATGGAATGCCATCAAATTAAAAATAGTTTTGTTTATGTTTTATTTTATTAATTTTTATTTGTATAATTGCAAGTCGTCAACTGAAATTATTTTTATTAAATGCATACAAATAGCTGCATGTCTGGCTAATGAATCTACATATATTTCTTAGTATTTTTGTTATTCAGTAAAATACTCACGCATTAGAAACGTCTGATTATATATGCATATTGAAGCTTCAGAGCGTTACAAATGCAAATGTGAGGCGTATCAATATCGAGAGGGGAGTATTAAATCTATCATTTCTTATGAGTAACTTGAAGTAAGTCAAGTAAATTTAATAATATATTTTTAAATAATTAATGTTTATTTACAGCTTACCTTTTAGACAATTTAATCTAAACGTAAATTAATTAAAAATTATAAAACTACTTAAAGCTATTTATACAGAAGGAGAAAAAATATATATATTTTATGGAAAGTATATGAATACTAGGAAAAATGTTCATGGCAAGACATGATCCAGCCGGTCTTGAGGTTGATGGCGTTTTAGTCTTCTTCTAGTGGTTGTACGTCTAAGAGCTGCAGTGCCTAGGCGCCTGGCCAGGCTATTTGCATGAGAATTTTAGCTTGATCATTTTTGGCCACTTTCTGGATTTTGTCTACAATTTTAGTGACCTTGATATCTCTTTCTATATACCTGGTGCTCATGTACCAGGAAGCCACCGTGATCTTCCTCAAAGTTTTAGCTTGAAGTATATGCAGTTTATTCAAGTGCTATTTGGCGGCGATAGGAGCTAGAATGCTCTTGTATATTCTAAGCTTCTTGACCAGTGACAACTGCGAGCAGCCAAGACAACAGGTAAATATAACAACTACAATCTTTCCTATATACACACCTTTAAATATAATATTTTTCAATATTGTAGCGCATCACTTGATTCGACCACATCTCGTTAGCTGGCCAATTTGTGGTTGCTCAACATCTTCGCAGCGTCACATGCACTTGACGTCTCTGTTTGACAGCTTCTCGCATGTCTGTCACATATTCCTAATGCATTTTCCCACACATTTCTCTCAGCAGGTGACAAGAAATTGACTCAATTGCTGAACAATCATTAAAAAAAACGTGCTTTGTATACTGTGATATATGGCGTCATATTAAAGCCTTTGAGACACGCAAATTTCAACAGCTCATCGCTCAATCGTTGAGTGAGCCTCTATACGAGTGACAGCATAAAAATAAACAACAATAAAAAACAATAAATACTACAAAAAGAAAGAAAATTTAATGCTTAAATGCTTAACCTACATTTCGTATGCCGCTAATTAAAGTGCCTTGTGGCTTGCTCTCAATAAATCAAAAACAATCTTCTAAGGCAGACCATAAATTAGTTCACGGTCTTGAAAGAAACTTTAGACGTATATATATATGAATATGATATATATAATGTCAAATTTTACATATATGTGACGGCGATATAGAATCACCTTTTCGAAATACTTTTGGCCTTCGCAGCTGCCAATTGGTAATTAGATGAAAGCAACTTTTAATACTTTTGGCTGTCTCAACAAGTGGTTGCCCTTTTCTCTGCCTTTTTCTCAAATTGAAATTGAACAAATTCTGAAAGACCTCAAATTGCTTTCATTTGCTCACTCATTTGTTGTTGTGCGCCGATGTCGATGACTAATTTTTGTGTTAAAAATAAAGCGTAGGAAAATTGCCAAGAAAATTGGCACGCTTCTTGTTTCAACAGAAAATAAATAGAAAAGGCTAAAACCGTTTCGCTGGCCATGTGAAGACCAAGAGCCAAAAGACTTTGCCAATGTGTGAACCAATTAACCGACTCAATTATGCTCAAGATGCCTCAGGCTTATCTATACAGCTAATACGTTATATATTAGCCAGACAGACAGTTTCATTTTCCTTGTTTGAAAATCTTGTTAAACTGATTACGCAAAGTGTTTGGCAATTTGTTAGCACATTCAGTACAGGTTCAAAATAGAAAGTGATGAAACTGCATTCGGTCAATTTCAATTATACGAATTGCTCACAGCGAATTTTCATATTCTTCTATTTTGCTATTTTCACATTCATTTCGAATAAAAACAATTTAAATGCTACATTTGCCAATTTTTTTATTGTCAACATCAGCATTTGTATATTTTGAGTTTTTAATTATAGTTTTATAAACAAAGTTGATATCATCGGCCACAGGCGATCTTTATGTGAATTTAGTATATAAATTTCGACTATTTTTAATGATGTTTTTTTCTTTTATGACAAGAAAAACTTGTGTTCAGCAAAACAGACGTCAAAGGCAATGGTATATATAGTATATATATGTTTAATACATTTAGTTGGGCCAGCTATCGGCATTTAAATAAAAAGTAAAGTTAACTGGAGTACTTAATGAGGCCCGCATGATGTGAAAACACCTTTGATGAGCACCCAGAGCAGCAAGTAAAAAAATAAAATAAAATAAAACATGTCAAGTGCTGCCGGCGGCTATGAGCGACTGCCCAATGCGCGCCAAGACCTGCTCAAGAGTCTACAGCTCTTAGACTGTGCGTCAAGCCAAGAGCATTGCTCAGTAGAGCTGCAGCTCAGCAGCTAATATACCTCATTGAGTAGTTGAGCGTGCATATAAAGAGGCTGCTAACACGAGCAAACATCGAGCATTAAAGTCTTGAGCAAATACAAGCATATGTATGTATATATGTGTGTGCCTGTAGAAGATGGGGCGCACTTGGTAGCAATAAAATAAATAACTCTGCGGCACTGAGGCAGCTGAGTTAATGAGCCTCCCGACCTAAAACAAATCTCCATCTCTCTATATCTGTCTGCCTCTGCCGCTCTCTGTCTGACTGAGTGCGATGTGAACTTCCGTAGTTGGGCAGGAAATGCACATAAACAAAAAGTAGCTGCGACTACGTCAGAGCAGCAGACTGAGCGGTTGGGCGGCTGGGCGGCTGGGCGGCCTTCTCGCAGCAGCCAGAGCAACGCTTATTGTTGGCCAATTTGAATTGATTTTTATGGGCGAGCTCGTAAGTATTTGATATTTATGCACGCCCGCAATTTGTATACGCATTATAGACCATACACAACATGACGTGGCCTCAGCTAGCATGTTTATGCAAATGGATAGTCGAGGGTGCCACACACGAGGCCAGAGCCTTGCGCCTTCCCGTTTCAACTTGACATGCGGATGCCTTTAAATGCAGACATTTTCGGACAATCTTTGAAATAAACATTGCGAGGAAGCGTTGAGGCGCCCTCATCCTCGTCACTGCAACTTGATTATGCTTTATGGCCAGGCTAGAAAGCTACTGGACCGTGGCCCAAAAGGATGGGCGCTCGCTTACCCAGAAGTGCTCAACGCCCTACTGCATTTTGCGCTGTGCCAATTTATGAATTCATTTTTTTACATTTCACAGCTTTGCCTTTTGGGTCTCTCCTGTGTGTGTGTGTGTGTGTGTGTGGGTACTTGGACCTCATGCTTTTTATTTTAATGCTTGCGCATTAACAGCCAAAAGTTGTTTTTTTTGCTGGCTTTATTATTGCTCATTTGCACAGCCGCGTCCTGAGCACCAACAACATCGTTCGTCGGCTTTCAGTTCAGCATATTATATATATTATTCATGCTCTATAGGAAAAAGGAAAAGCGAAAAACAGGTAAAAAAAAAACAGAGAAGGAAAAACAATGCACAGCCAAAAAGGTCAAGAAACGCGTAAAATAAGCTTTTAAGCCAACTATTGGCAGGTGTTGAAGGCGCGTAAAATACGAACGTAAATTTAATTACACTTAACCTGCAGCAATTCGCAATAATTAATAATAAATCATGCTTCATCAGAAACTTTATATAAACTAACTAGCGAAAAGTTCGGGAAAAGTCAAGCGAAAATTGTTTGATTTTCTCCATTTGTCAACTGTCTCGATGCCGTCTGTAGCTTTAGCTGTTTGTCTTTGCTAAAAGTTTCGTATTTTACTTTCTTTTTGTGTGCTGTCTCATGAAAATTCAATAAGTTGCTTTTCCTTACAGCCAAATGAATTTGGCTGCTAATGAATTCGCTTCCTGTGCAGCTTCCTTTTAAAAATGTGTAAATGGGATATAATAGCTTAATGCGAATTTATGTAAGGAAGTATCTGGAAGGCAGATGAAGATGAGATGAGATGATAATCATGATAATGCTCAAGTTGATTATGCTGATGATGCTATAAGATAACTTGAGCTGCAGTTGATAATAATGCTGATGCTAATACATTAATTAGATTACATTTTATGACTTTCGACTCACAGCAGCGCACAGCTATTAAAATTGCTCAAGAAGTGTCGCACTTAAATGCCATGCAGCGTACAGAGACTTTCGGCAGTGAGTGTGAGAAAATCAATGAGCTTAAAAGCTAAGCCTGATCCAGCCTGCATCGTGCTATATGCTATACAAATCAGTTCATAACTGGTTGTGCACTCGACGCTTCCGTCCGCTGGCCGCCCATTTCCGTTTCCTGACCATTCACTGGCCACGCCCAGCCCAGCCCAGGGCAAATATTGAAACAACTGATTAGTTTGAGTGAGCTGCAATTGTTGTCTGTGGCCTGTGGCCTGTGACCTGTGCCAGGGCCCAAGCTGCATGCTTGAATCGAACTCGAGTTCCATTTGTTTCATTTGTCGTTATTGCACTCAGACATGGTCCATGTGCAATGCGAAATTGAAATATTCATGGTATTTAATTGATTTAATAGGTCTGGCCAAAATATCTAATGTATTTCAATTCCATAGAAAATACTAAATTCATATGCTTACAGCAGGCGTTGCTATGTGTGCGAGAGTGTGTGTGTGTGTGTGAGTAGCTTGCTCAAAAATATGCCATAATTTAGCCAGCTCAAGTGGTTTCAAGGGTTGCTCGAGCAGTATTGGCATATAAAGAGCGGGAGACTCGAATATATATATATATATATATATATATATATATATATATGGATGCTAGTATATAAAGCATTAAATTATACAGAAAAATAACTGCCAAGAGTGTCTCTGTTACTGGCTTTAAATTCAAATTTAAACAACATAAAAATTCATTGCAAACACGTTAAACCACCCTCGCACGTTTGATAGAATTTCGAATTTTCAATTTGCATTTCCATTACAATTTGTATTCTACTTATTATAATTATATTGTCAATGCAAATCAGCTTCGATTTCTAATGCTGCTGCCACTTTTGCTGCTGCAGTGTCTTTGACACGTCTCAGGCATGCCATTTGGGCGCACGCACACACATGAGAGACTAAATAAATGTCAGCAAAACTTAAATGGCATTCGAGTCGCAGACGTTTTCCTAATGGAATCACAATTTCCACAACGCCAACAAAGTTAAGCCAACATTTCTGTTCTTTTATTTATGTTCATTGTTGTTGTTGTTGTTGTTGTTGCTCAAGTTAACTGCAAAAGTTGAGTGAAAATAAAGCGACCTCCGCTCTAGCCGGTGGGCGTGGCAACAAAAGCACAGAAAGTTGCCCAAATTGAACTTAATCAAATTGGAGAAACGTCGACGGCGTTGAGCATTTTGCACGCTTCGCTTCGTTTTGTTTTGGTTTTTTACATTCATTTTATTTTATTTTATTTTACTTTATTTTTTGTTTGGCTGTGCAGCCATGTTGGGCAGACATTTTGGCTCTAATGGCCAGGAGCCATCATGGAGGAAGTAAAAGAGAGAAATAGACTGAGAGAGAGAGAGAGAGAGGGAAGTGGTCTGGCAGCTGGGCAAGTGAGCATGAAATTTGAAATGAAGAATTGTTGGCTGTATTTGTTGCTTATTAAGTTATGTATATACCCTGCAGAGCACTGCAAGCATAGGGTATGCAGAGGCTAGCTATGCATTGAGGCTTGACAGAGCCTAAGTAATTAAAGAATGCAAATTATGTTTGAGTTTACGCTTGATTTGACTTGAACTGTTTACTTAGCACTCGAGTCTCTTGGGCTTTGACTTAATCCCTTAAGTTGCTGCTGCTGCTGCTGCTGCAGGTGTAAACAAAGCACTTGGCTAACAACATTTGAATGCAATTTATAGTTGACCTACAAATTATGCAGTGCGAAAAGTGCTGCAGAGCTGACCTTTTGCCCATTTTTGCAAGCTAATTGAGTTGTTTGCCGTGTGCTGCAGCAAGGCTTGCCGCACTGAAAGTCAATTAAGTGGCTAAAGGCAAAGGCTGTAGGCAAGATCTTGCAGCAATTTGAATAAGCGCATTGCACGTGACCCAATTAAGCGCAGCAGGTGGTGCAAGGTGGTGCAGGTGGTGCAAGGTGGTGCAGGCGTAACGGCAACAATGTGGCAGCAACAAAAGCCGCATTAAACGCTTTAATTACAAAGTGCTGCTGCAGTATTAGGAATTGTCTTTTCCGCTTCCGCTGGCATAACAAGCGTATCCTTGTGCTCGTTTGTTTTGTTTTCCTTTGTTTGGCGCGCACATCCTGTTGCACGGTGCTTAGCCCTGGCAAGTGGCTCTAAGCACCTGCCAGACGACAACCTGTTTGCCTCCAACAACAATCTATCCCATATACGCACGAACAAAACTCTATTTATTCAAACATATTTTCTTTTTCTAGTGTTTTGCTGCTGCTGTTGTGAGTGCGTTGGCGGCGCGCTCAGTTCGTGTTTTGTTGACCCCGGCACAACACTGACCAGCTACAGCACTTACGCTAACTGGGTCAGCCACACACACACTCACACAGTTTGATTATATGTGAATATGTTATGCGTGTGCATGATGATATCTGTGCCATCCATTAGCAATTGTCTAGATCATCTTTTAAGTCTATGAATACTGAACATTGCGCAGGCTATCAACACAGCAAATGTACTAAAATAAAAGATGAGCACAGACTTATTGAAAGTACTGTAGTTAAATATTCCAATACATATGCATATATACTCTAAATGCCTCAACTGTTTACATAAATCGACTAGCATAAATTTCGGCTAGCTCTAAAGTCGCTAAACTAGCTATTTATTAGCCAAGTGCCTGCTATTTCAGCTGCATAAATTGTTTTCACAGCTTGCCTAATGCACACACACCAACACACACACACACATACACATATATATTGTGTGTGCACAGCATCAAATTATCCGTGCGACATGTGGCTTGTGTCTGGAGCTAAACATGCGCACCGCATCGATGCGCCTAATTGGCTCTGGCCAATGCTGAACGAGTTGAGCCGCGTTTCAGCTGCTGCACTTAGTTTATTAATATGCGTGGGTCGCAGCCGCACGACAAATAAACGCAACAACTTCATTAGCGATATGCCAGCGGTGTTCCCGTTTGCCGCCTGATTGACTGATTATGGTCAAGTGTTTGTGATTTGGCCAGTTAGCAGTGCTACGCCCACTTTCGCCCCCTCTCCTGTTGGCGTGCGCATTTATTGCATTTTGCTGCTGTTGTTTAATAATTATCGAGCACACTCTAAATTCAATTTATTATGCACACGCCGTCGCCGAGGCTGGCAAATTAAATGCGAATTTTGTTTTCTTCTTTTTGGCTTTTTGGCAGCGCTTTTTCGGCTTTTCGGTTTTTCGGTTTTTATTTTATTGGAGCTCCACGCTAGTATTTTGGCTTTGCTTAATTACGCGTGCTGCACGCATACATACATACATATATATATATGCATATATATGCATATGCTATGCATTACACATACGCACAGTTGGCTCAAAAATCAACAAGCAAATATTTCGCCAGCCCAGGCAGCGCACACATTTTGCGTGTGTATCAAATGTTGGAATTTTCTTCAACATATCTATGTATATATATATATATATATATATTCTGTTTTTTTCTTGTTTTCATCATTTTCTGCGAGCCCGACAGAAATGTTGGCTATTTTTCTTGTTGTTTCTGGCTTGGTTGTTTCAGTTGTAAATGTTGTTGCTGTAGTTCTACGGAAAATTTGTGCCATTTGTCTGTGCGTTTGTTGGGGGAATTGTTTTTTATGCGCACAAACAAAATAAATTGAGCTGCATTTCGCTTAGTTACCCAAGAGATGTAGGCTCACCTATAAAGAGACAGAAGACAAGAGTAAAGCGTGAGACATCTTGAATTGATTAGGTCAGTTATGTCTTAAGATCTATGTATGTATGTATATTTGCCTAGTCATATGCTGCTAATTAGCCACATTTTTTGTTATATTTAGCTGAGCCCATTGACAGCTGAATAATTGGCTGCGCTTTGTTTCAATTAGGCTTTAGCGCTCAGCCAAAGTGGCCGAGGGTTCAATGTCTTCAACTTGAATACTTGAATAAATGTGCATTAATTTCTTCAACTTTTCTTTCGCTTTATTTTGTTTTGCTGCCTGTCACTTTGCCAAACAAATTCAAATTAAGCGCTGCCACTCTTAAGTTTCTATTTCGCTTCGTTCTATATGTATGCCATCCACTCCAAGTTCCCACAGCAACAGCAACAGCAAACAGACAACAAATGACTTTGCTGGCACAAAACAATGCGCAAATCTGTGACAAGTCGCGGATTACCCCATAGCTGGCTGGGGGTTGGGGCGTGTGTGGTGAAAGGGGGGAGGGGGAGCTGGATCAGAGGGTGCAGTGGAGTGCAGTGCCAGGCTAGATTACTGTCGCAGCTGCACAAAGAAAATAAGTGAAACTAACAAAAATAAACGCGCAACAAAGGCACACAAAAGAAGCGAAGAAATAGAACTAAAGGCTGAAAAAGCAGAAGATGCACTCAAAAGCAATGAGAGCAGAGCCAAGTACAAAGATATCCTCTATAAACAAATATAACTTGAACTTAACAAAAATCCCTATTTACTTAGCAACAATTATGAAGCCCATTCCAAACGTATCTTTAGTCGCATTTCAATATGCTCGCTCTCTGCTGCCGTTACAGGGTATACAATGAAAGAAAGTGAATTTCGCTCAATAAAAATTGCAGCCTTTTTTTTTTTTTTTTGTAACTGTTATTTTAGCTGCTTGCTCGTTGGGCACATCCTGCATCCTTTGTGACTTTCCCTTTCGCTGCGTGTGAAAAATCGCATTAAAAATGCAAATTGAACTGCTGCAAGCATTCGATTTGGCTTTACGTTCAATTCTACTTTTGCTCTCAGCTAATTTGCAATCTATTTCAACTCAATTAACTTGCAAATTTAGCACATCAGAGAACACATTTCACAAATGTTAATTCAATAATAGATTCAAATAAATTTGACAGCAAATTAGGTAACAAAAAAAAAAAAAAAAAAAAGCAAAAATGTCTGTCAAAATGACCAAAATGTTAATTGCAAAACCGCACAAAAATATTTCCGAATGGAATTTTCAATTCGATATTGGTTTCGTGGGCGCGCAGCTTTTCCATTGTCTGTTGCGGTGAGCTGAGGCAGCTGAATGACTAGGTGCCGAGGGCGCGGAACAATGAGCGGCAGTGGGCTGTAGCGTGAGGCAGGCACCCTAAAGCAAAACAAGAAGAGTCTGTATTAAGTAAGAGCTTTGCCAGTCGGTTGTTATCGACTATTTAATACCCGAATTGAAAAAAAGTTCACGACATGAACCGAAGTTAATCTTACTCACTCGATCCAGCTCTGAGCGAGAGCCTTCGGTTCTTGTCGAATCTGCTAATCTTTTCTTCGGTTAGCCGATTTGCATTGAACTATTCGTGTGATGCTCTTTGCCCGAACGTTGTTTAGCGAGCAGACATGAAGCCTTTACTCTCGCAAACTCATGCACACACACACACATTGATGTGCTTAGCGTAGACATCCCTCTCTGTCATACACACGCAAAAGACCTTTTGCTACGTACAACTCAACCGAACGTTTGACGAAAACGAGAGCAAAAAGAAAGCTTTCGATCACGAACGAACTCGTTAAAGAACCAATGCAACCGATTGCAGCTCTATCTCTCTCTCTCTCTCTCTCTCTCTTTGCAAGCTCAATCGATGTTTTGCTGCGCTGTTTTAAAGAGAACTTTCAGTTGCTTAGACAAACTTTAACAAACAAAATATTATATCAAATATCAGCTCTCTGGCTTGAACAGTCGAGCAGTAGAGAAACATGTCAACAGCAAAGCGGATATGCTCTTGTCATTCAGTCAACAAGCATCAAAAAACAATTTCCCTAATGCTGGCCAAAAGATTTATGGCCTGAAGAACGGCGCCAATATGTGCCGGAAATGTGCGTATTTTGTGGTATTTTCCAATGCAAATTTCAAGCATATTAAATGCACATTAATTTTGTATGCCAACATGTCCTCATATATTTTTAGCTTAAAGTTGACAGAATTTTCTATTCAGTTTATTGATTATTTTTAAGTAAACTTCGCAGAGAGTTTTTAATTGAAAACTCGCTCTGACACGCAACAAACGCATTGCCGTTGTGGTTTGTGTCTCGGTTCTGGTTCGCAACTCGGCTATTTCAATTCAATATATTCAGAGGGGCTTGTCGTGTTCAACAAATTCACACATTTAAGAGCATAATTAAAATTATTATTCGCACAACGGCACACCCTCAAAAAAGAGATAGAAATACCCAAAACAAACTGTTCGAATTTCCAGCTTGGGCCATAAAATATGTTTTACGACCGCAGCTAAGCTGCCAAGATATGACGACATTATAATTGCGAGCACATGCAAACATTGAAACAGTACAAGTGAAAAGTTTTCACAAAATCAATTTGAAGCTGCAAATTCTTTTGAGCCATAAACAACATGCTTTGGGTGTGCTGCAGAGCGACAGAGAGAAAGGACGGATGACATGCTCAAAATAAAATTAAGTTGTACCCAAAACTTAAATCAAATATTCAATGCGTGAAAGAAAAGGCTATAAATGCGAAACCCGTAAGCAGTCTTACGGCATCAACAGTTAAGCCAAAAAAACCATACAAAAACACCTTCGACTTTATGCGCCTGGCATGCGAAATTCAAGATCAGATCCACCGCAGCCAAAACCAAAACCAAAACCAAAATCAAAGCCAAACAGCAATGAACGAGAAGCATAACTAAGGCAAGCGACAAGTTTCTTTTCATTCTCTTTTGGGGCAAGCAGAACCAGAAATCAAAGCAAAATTGCGTCGATGAACTGTCTGGGCAACGTGATAAGCGATCACGCATGAAAATTGAAGCCAAAAAAAAAGGCGAAATACAATAAATGAAATTTAGAGCGAAACAAGCAGAAACCCGTATACATGACAGTAATCAGAGCTAAATCAGAAATAAATATAAACCAAAACTGAAATTTAAACAAATTCAATTAAGAAATTTACAACTTTAGGCGCGAATGGATATTAAATAAATCTTTGTTTTTATATATATTTTTTTCTGTATATAAAAAACAAAGTTAAATGCGCAATAAATTAAAAAACTGCCTTAGCAAAGCCAAACATAAAGTTCGGAATTAAAATTCTAGGTTTTGGAGCAGATCTAATTGAATTGCGTCTAACCTAGGCCTCACATAAAATGTTTATTCTCTCTTATTTCTGTCATCATCAGTTGTTACAAAAAGCTTAATATAGTCATCATGCTCCCTCTGCTTGCCGCTCTGTCTCTCTTCGTTCTCTCTTGAGATGTGTCGCTTGACAGGTTTCTGCAGCAAACCAATTTAAGAACAACTCGCCCCGAGATCCGCGTATACTTTTTATTTGCTCATTCAAATCTTAAAATGTGCTTTAGTTTATATTCAATTCAATTCAATTCAATTTATTCACTCTTTGTTATTAAGTTTTGTGAATATCTACTAGAGTTTAACTAGGATTAGGCCTTTTCTGCTTAAATTTTTTTTTTAGGATAGACATGGTAAAAATGACAAATATTGGGGGAAAAATCAAAGAAATAGAAAACCCCAAGGTAATAACAAGCTAACTTAAACACTAAAAACTTAAAAACTAAATGGCTATGCCAGGTCATTAATGTGAATATGTTGATTCACAAATTTGGTTATGAAATTTTGCGATAGTCGCGATAATCTAATATCTACCAATTCGACATTGGCTCGACAGTGTAATCGGACGTGGAATGATGCCAAGGAAGATTCAAAACAAGCTTCAAACTTTATTTTGTGTGATTTGCAACTGACTTAGTGACATTTGGCTAATCTGCCCAGACTGGTGCACCGTAAAAAGTAACTGATTGGAAAATAGACCTAAACAAAAACATTTTGTTTTCTATGTTCAGCCTCGAGTTTCTGTTTATAAGGGGAATAGCGTACGGATTAAGTGTTTGAGTTTTTTGTTTGTGTTGGTTAATGGTCTTTGAATGTAAGTCTTTTGTCCAAAATAAACCCAGATATCTGACATTTGGTTCCCACTTAAAATTTCGAGCCCAATCTGATATCTGTTGTTGGAACGTAATGTCCTTTCGTTTTTTTGTGAAAAATATTGCCTTGGTCTTTTCTGGGCAGACTAAAATTTTCCATTGGGAGAAATATGTACCTAAAGAGTCGTATGCTGCTTGGAGGTTTCGTACTATATCTGCAGAACGAATTCCACCACAAAGAATTGCTGTGTCGTCCGCAAAAACCGAGGTTGTGCATTGGGGTAATATTGGGAGATCAGAGTATAAGTTATATAGAATAGGAGATAGGCATGAGCCTTGGGGACAGCCTGCTGAAATATTAACTGTTGTGGATGAAGCATTTCCTAAATAACTATAAAAGATCTGTTTTTAAATAACTTTGGACTATCTTTATGACCGCAGGTGGGAAATTTAGATGTAACATTTTAGTATTAGGCCGTCATGCCACACTGAATCAAATGCGGCTTTGATATCTAGCAGTACCATTCCCGTTGACATAGAACTGGAGAAGTTGTCTTTAATAATTTTTTTAATTCTACAAAGGGGCTGAACAGTATTGTGTTCGTTTCTGAATCCAAACTGGTGACTTGGAAGGATATTATTGGATTCGACAAAATGAGTTAATTTACCTTTGATAACCTTCTCTAGTATTTTACTGACTGCCGACAAAAGACTAATAGGCCTGTAAGATGAGAGTAACTCGATAGGCTTATTTTGTTTTGGAATAGGAACAACTTTGGCACACTTCCAGACAGAAGGGAAATAACTTAGCTCTAGGCATTTATTGACTATGCACGTAATAAACTTTATTCCCTTCGTAGGTAGGGTTTTTAAGCATAGATTGTCAATTTGATCAAACCTGGAGATTTCTTCTTCTTCAGCCCTTTCAGTATATCTTTTATGACGCTGGAGCTAATAAAGTGGTCATTCAGCGGCTCTATAGATAATTGAGCGACTGAGAGGGTTGAGGCATCGACAGCGGCTTTAGTTAGTGGATCACCGAGTCCAGCGGATACGATATGGTTTAGTCGAAACGATTGAGCTAACGCCTCAGCCTTTTCTTCATCTGTCGAGTGACTTATGTTGTTATTGACTAATGTTGGAATAATTAAGTGTTTCTTTCTAATAATTTTGGAGAGTTTCCAAAAGGGGAAGAACCTTTATCTAAGGCTGCAAGAGTGATATTCCAGGATTTATTTCTAAATTCTAGTATCGCCTCGGTAATTAGTTTATTTAGCCATTTGAACAGGATGAGATCGGATTGGTGACGATACCTCAGCCAGGTGCGCCGTCGTATGTTTCTACTCTTTATAAGGTTTATAATGTTTTGCGGCAGTGGCTTTGGAGAAAATTTTATTTGTTTTTTTGGGATGCTAATATCTTTGGCTTCACGGAGGACTTCACTAAAAATGTTGATCATATCATCAACATCTTCTGTGCGCCACATTAAGTTTGAGTTTAGGGGCGGAAGCGAATTTTCGACGAAACGAGCGAACCTTACCCAGTTTGCTCTTTTTACATCGAAGTAAAAGCAGTTTGCAGTAGAGGCAGAATTGACTGATACCTCAAGCAGCACTGGAATGTGATCAGAATTTAGTGCGTGTAACACTCGTGGGCTGGCTAGATAACCAGGACGATTGGTAAGGAAAATATCTAAAGTAGAGGGTTGCCCGTGACTTCCTGCGGGGTAATATGTGTGTTCGGAGGGATGCATTAGATAAAAGTTCCTGCAGTCTACCTTAGATTTAAGTAGGTTACCCCACAAGTTCGCTCTAGAGCATCCCCATGACGGATGTCTGCAATTAAAATCCCCTCCCAGAATAAATGTTCTATTTGCACTACACAACTTATGTAAATCGGCCTGAAAAAGCTGTTTTTTAGAGGAATTTTCGCGGCCCCCTGGGAAATAGCATGAGAAAATGGACATCTCAGTGCCATCACTGATAAAGATTTTTACGCCGATCGTTTCAATAATTTTAGTATTTGGGAGAGGTAACAAAGAGTGGCGGATATTTTTTTAATAAAGATTGCTACCCCTCCTCCTCTGCTAGTCGTACGGTCATTTCTGTAACAACTATAATTAGGAACCTTGAGGAAGATACAGTTTTTTAGCCAGGTTTCAGATACAAGGCAGATGTCAATGTCGCTGTCAAACAGGAAGTGACAAAATTCTTCTTTCTTGTTTTGAATGCCCCTGGCATTCCACGCAATGATCTTTACTTTGTCTATCATTAAGAAAGAAACTTGAAGGCAAGTGAGGTTATTACCTCAAACTGGTCAGTCTTGGATTTACAATTTCTGAGATTACTAATGAGCTCAAAAGTAAGACTTTTTAACTCATCTAGCGAAAAGAGATCACTACTTATCTGTGGCTGCCTGGTCCAAGTTGTCTTTAATGGTTCAGATGTCTGTCCATTAAGAGTTGGAAAAGTTTTAACGCAGTTTATCTGTGGAGACTGTGATGATGTTCTGACTACCCGTGCTTTGGTGACGCCCCTATCCCTTGCTTTCACATAGTTTATTCTGCCTGGGCACTCCATTGAATTAGACTTATGAGAGCCGTGACAATTTGCACACTTAACAGGTAATTTTTCTGGACACTCAATAGTTTTATGGTTTCCTGCGCAATTCATACAGTATGGTTTTACACTACAATAGGACGATCCGTGCCCGAACATCTGGCAATTATAGCACTGAGTCACGGTGTTTGGCCTGCGTCTTTGGTAGTCCCATTTGACTCTGATATGGTCAATGACAGAGAAGTTTTTCTTCAGCTCGTTTAGACTTGTAGATTTGTTGACAAAGTAAACTATGTACAGCGAGAAAATACTATTGTTGGCTCGTTTCCTTTGGATAAACTTGACATCTGTACAATGAAGTCCCATTTGGATAAGCTTGTTTCTAACATCATCAGCCGGAGTGTCGTCAAGTCCCGTAAGCACCGCTTTGTATGGTTTATTGTGTTTTTTTGCAAAGGAGAAAAACTCATGTTTATAGCTTTGCAGATGGGTGCAGACATTGGCAAAATCCACCTCTTCTTCGCAGTGTAATTTAACTCCAATAGAAATTTTTCTAATTGAGTAGTCTTTGACATTCAGTAATTTGCAAATATCATGTAGCTGTTCAGCGCTAATTTTAAGCACCGTAATAGGAGGAACGTGAATTTTGGTTTTGTTGCAGATTACTTCTTCGCACTGTTCGTTATCGGTTGGGTCATCTAAAGCTTGTAACGGTTGATAATAGTTGTTGTTGCTCTGCCCTTGACCAGTGTCGGTTTTTGGAGTTTTTCTGCGCTGCGTTGGCGACATAGCGACGCCAGCCAGATTTATTGATCTCTTTATTTTGTTTTTGTTTTGATTGTCGGAGAGATAATGAATGTCACTTTCGCGATGCGCTTGTATGCACGTGCGTAAGGTTTGGCAGATCACACCGAACTGCCTTTAGTTTATATAAATTTTATTTTTGTAGGACAAGCTGGTAGAAGAATATGCAAAACGCTTTTTATGGCTTACGAGGCGTCAAAGTATTTTTTGTTAATTAATCCCTAGAAGTGGCCATAAAAGCATCCACAAAAAAGTTCAACAGAAATTAATCAAAGACTGAGCGCTGAGTTTCACTGTTCTTCGACTGTCAGCGTGGGGCCACTTGATGAGTTTGGTTCATTGAATTAATGATGTAATACTACATTGCCCAAAAGCGAGGGCAGCTAGGCGCAGCTTAGGCGGGCGCCTAAGGGGGGGCAGCAGCTATAAGTCGCATTATAAATTCTACGGCCCGACAGGGCTGGACTCTGAAAAATGCTATAAATATGCAAAATGATGAGCATTCTAATGATGACGATCATAATGACGATGTTGTTGACGCTGCGGCTTCTGTTACAGCTGCTGTATATTTTTCTCATTTTTTTTATGAATTGACTAACTTGGTCAACAAGTTGACTCCATTTCTGTTTGAGCTACTTGTGAAAGAACATTTCTTCTTTTTTTTTTTGTGTTTGTTATCAGAGCGCTTATCTTATCAGTCGAAGCTCTTTTCTCTTATCTAATGGAACATCAACAGCAGCAATTAGACCACAATACTCACAACTGAGCAACAATGACCCAGAAAGATTTTGCGACTGTTCAAGTGTAATACTTAATTAAGTCTTGGCAACAAAGCATGAGAGCTAAATTAATTAATTAATTAATTGATTATTAAGCACGAATAACTGAAACTTTGATAAATGTTATTCAAATTCAATTATGAGCCTGACTCAAGTATTTACGTACTCATAATCAAATCAAACTAATTATTTTTCTCAGTGTAATGCTCAATTTTCTTGCCTCAACAACTCCGAAAGCATGAAACCCGCATATCATGCACAGCTTACTGATTTATTATTACAACACATACCTTTTGAGCTTGAACTTTGCTGCGTACATAAAAAATAAAAAAATTATTTAAAAAACACACAGAAATTTAATGAAATAAGAACCGAGTTCCCCGAATGACACTTCAGTTTAATGAACTTGCAAAATGCGACAGTCTCCTCGGCCAGACATCAGCCAAAAGCAACAACAACAATTTCAAAGCCAACAAAATAGCAAAAAAAGTGTATAAAGAGAGAGTATAACGAGGCCTGAAAAGGGCACGGCTCGACAAAGAACTTCAATATGGCCAGAGTCTGGCATAGAATTCAGGGCAAAATAAACTATAAAAGAGCCGCAAAAAAGCATTTTTTTGGTTTCTAATTGAAAGAGTCGCCGCGCCGCGCGTTGCCTAATTAGAAAAGTTCGCTGCGAAAATCGCCTGCGGTGCATTGAATAATTTGATGTTGTTTAGGTTTTGGTTTTGGTTTTGCTGGCTTTGACTTGAACTGTTCCCAGTTGCAGTTGCAGTTGCCAGAGTCCTTCGTAGCTCAATTAACAGGCAAGTTTGGCAGCCTTGCTAAAAACACAAAAGAATTTCAGCCAAGTTCAAGTTTATAGCTCGTCAACATGGCGAATGCGCAATGTGCCTAGCGAGACAGAGAGTAGAGGCAAAAGTTGATCGACTTTCAAATGCTGTGCAATGAAAACTAAAAACTGTTCTTAATTACATATTAATTATGTATATATAGACAAAGCCAATCAAAGTTTTTTTTGTGCATATATATATACACTTTTATATAGTGTATGTTGTGTAAACACTTGGTCGAGTGGCTTGCCCGTGGCTGCTGCCTGCTGCCTGCGCCTTAGTTAGATTTATTTGGCGCGTGGGCCCCTGCCAGTGGCATAAAGTTCAAGGACATGCCATACAGTCCGGTCAGGCATTCAGGAAATGCTGTAGCTCTAGAGCGGACCCTTCAAGCTAATCAAATGGCATCAAATGCCAGGCGTATCGATTAGATTCTTGGCTATTTATAAAGCGCATCGCTTTCGCTATTATTATTATATATTTGTTGATGTTGTTGTCGCCGTCGCGCCTGGCGTCACTCAATCAATCGCCATCGCAATCGCAACATAAACATATCGCCCGATCGCCATCTATATATATATATAGAAATATTAATGTCAGCCTTAATGTCAACAATTTGCAATGCATCAAGCGCCGGCTGCGAATGGAAGCTCGCCTCATTCATTGTAAATGGCGCGCACTTTGTTTCAAATTAATTTTTATGGCATTATTTAAGCTGATTTATGGCCATAATTAGCGCCATTTTCACAGAATAAATATTAAGAAATCAAAAATAAATCGGTAAATGTGTTAATTATGAGCAGGGCATGAAATATGCACAGATATTTGCATATATTTTGCAATGAGATAGGAATCGAAACAGCAATGGTCAATTTTATCAAAATTTTCCAAATATTTTCCCAGTATTTTTTTCAGTTTTCAAATTCATTTCAGCTAGTTTTGCCTTTTAATAAAAAATCTTTCCAATTTAACAATAATCAATTTTTGTATAAATTGAATTGAATTGAAGAATTTTTGCTTTGTTTATGCAAATTAGATTTTTTTGCCACTGTTGGGCACTAGAGCGAAATAGTTTATCTATTTATACATTGTTCAGTTTTATTTATTGACCCGAGCTAAACGAAATCAAAGAATTTAACTAGCGCAATTCAAGTGGAAGCATAAAATGCCAAGATGTTTAAGCGATTAGCTCATAGCCGCATATGTTTCGATTTGTTGGCCACGTTTGTACGGCTATGTCTACTTATCTAATCGTCGCTTATGTTATCTTTATCTAGACACTTGCGCAATTAATGTAAAAAGATGAAAAAGCACAGGTGGAAAACAGGTGCCGAACGCCGTGTGGAGATGAGCTAAATGTCATGCAATTAGCAGCAATTGCAAATTAATAATCGTGTCTCGTGCGGCACTGTCAAGGACAACAAGGACTCACGCACACACACACAGGCATGCACACACTCACGTAGACATATATAGCATTAGTCAACACCCACGCAACGTTGACAAACGCGCGTCCCACTTAATAGAAAATGTGCCACAGCAGAGTACTTAGTCGTGGCAGGGGCTGAGAGGCGTGTGACTGGGCTTCAGTCGAGCTGGTTGCGTGGGTAGCGCCATAAAGAAAGCGAGAGAAAAAAAAACCCATAACAATTTGCAAGCGTATGAAAAATGTATGTGAGGCAAACTTTAAATTCATTACACACACGCAAAGTGAGCAGAGAGCGAGAGGGCATAGCTAATGCCGGCAAGCGTGTGAGCGAGCGAGATGACGCCAGGCTGGTGACAACCTCAAATGGGCAGGGCCAGGATACAAGCGTGTGCCGCAGCAAGTTAGCCAACAGTTTGTTTAAACTGCGGTCACTAAACACGCGCGCTGAACCCAGTCGAACTCTGTGTAATGAGACCATGTTTTTTTCCGTATGAAGATATAAGATATATATATATCTAAAAGTATATTTATATATAGTATATATATCATGCATAATTCATAAGCAAAATGTGTTGGGCTGCACTGAAGTTGCTAAATGAAAATCTGCTGATCTCGGTCACTTGTTTCCGACTGGGCTATTTTTGTTTTCATCCTCGTCTTTTTTGTAATTTATCTAACTGTTTGTAAGTTGACCTGGCCACATCCGTGTGTAGTCACAATTTCAATACACACACACACACTGGCAGCTCCCTCTCCGTGCCTGGCAATCTAAAATGGAATGAAAATTTCGTGCCTCGCTTCTATTTACGCTTTTATCTCTGCGTTGCACGCCCTCGCCCGCTGTTGCCTTTGAGCCTACGATTTTTTGTGCTCTGTGTTCTGTTTTTTCGGCATTTTCATCTATTTGCTGGCTCGGCTCGACTCTGCCCATTATTGTGTGTGTGCTTCTCTCGTTAACCTTGGCCCAAAAGCATTTAAAGCGTGCCAAGTGCCAGAAACACAAGGAGCGAAGCCCAACTGGACGCGGCACACATTACGGCCTGGCCCACATTTCAAATGCGCCAACTGGCAACTAAAGTGCCCCAGCCAAGCTGCCAGCGCATCCAAATCCGAGCTGAGCCGAGCCTTCATCGCCAGTCTCCAAGTACTTCTTTAGTGCTTCTTCTGCTTCTTTGTGTGTGTGAATTCCTGGGCTTCGCTTCGCATAACGCTGCTCGCCATTTCCTGTTGCTTCACGAAGCTGTTGCATTTTTTATGCCATTTCTTATTTCATTTTTATTTTTATGCTCTTTGCCAATTGTTGTTAGTGTTTGCGCCCTCCACTGTCTCTGCCTCTGGCTCTGACTCTGCCCTCCCCGCCCCTCTGCCTCTTCGTACTTCCATTTGCACACAAGTTTATCATATCGTCTCTTCCACTTTTTTTTTGCCCGCTTTTATTTTGTTTGTTTGTTATTTTTTGATACTCTATACTTTGCTTGCTTATGTTTCAAAAGTTGTGCAAAAGTCTTGAACGTGGCGCAGATAAGCTGCTTATGGCCAAGATATGCTGTTTGACTAACTGCAGTTAAAAATAGTGTCTGACTTGAAGATAACAGAAATGCCAATCGAACTTGGATTCGTTGTAGAGTATCTAGAATCGCTTTAGTTTGCTTTGCAAGTGTATTTGAAGTTCGCTTCTTTGTGCGCAACTTCTTTTTGTTTTGGTTTCCTTTTCTTTTTGTGCATCTGGCATTCTTTTGATTGTCCCAAGCCGAGCCAAAATGTTTTTCGGCATTCGCATGCCTCCAACATTTGTGCAGGGCTTTATTTTCCTGTTTGCCGGCAACATTGCCAAAGCAATAACCAAAAAAAAAAATAAAAGTATATATATATACATAAAAAAAAATGAAAACACACTCGAATGTATTTTTAGTGTGCTGCTAAATATCTAAATATATGCGCCTTGCGGGCGAGCACCTGAACGCGCGTAGCCTGACAAGAAATGTGCCGTCGTCTACTATTTTATTTATGAACCACCGAAAGCAACGACGTGTTCGCCGTTTGGCTACGAACGGACCAACCATTGCCTACATTTTGTATGACGGAGGAGTAGGAGGAGTTGCCACTGCTGAAGGTCATTTCGAGTTTTGGGGAGCTGCCTTCCAGCGGCGACACTTAAATCGATTTTATGTTGTTTTTTTCTTCTTGTTGTTTTTTGCTACCTGAGAGCCGCGTAAGCTTTGGACACACTCTGTCGACTTATGAATATGGAATGCATATGCCTGGGCCACGCGGTCAGCAGCAGCAGCGCTAAATGTGCTTTTGATTGACAAAATTGTGGCAAGGACAACGGCGCATTGTAGCCGCCGACGTTAATTGATGAGCCAAGGATTTGGGCATAAAGAGCGTGAAATCCACATTGAGACTTCAATTCAATTCAACTGTGTTGTGTCATCTTTGTCCATAACTGACAGCTCATTAATAAACGGATTTTAACCTATATATATATATATATATATATATCCGCAGCCATGAACTGGAAAACTGAGTGTGGAGTCAGCTAGTACTATCCGGGCCCTTTGTTGACATGGCTAATCTAGTACATAAATCTACTGTTTTATTAACTCCACTTCAAGGCAATCAAATCAGACTGGAGAGGGGCAGACATCGTGTAGTTAAGTGTGTCTTGGGTGCGGGTTGTGCCTCTGCTCTACGCTGCTCTCCTCTGCTCTCCTCTGCTCTCCTCTCTTCCGCTTGTCGGTTCAACCAAAAAGGACAGCCCATTTCGCACTTATAATTAGAGTGTGTTTGCTAGTTGCTTTCGGGGCACAAGAAAACGACACAGAGCGACAAGCTGGTGAAATTTGCGAGACTGCTGTGCTACTATTTCCATGTAAATTAGAGCATAAGTAATAATTTCACACAAAATGCTAAATCAAGCTTTCGAAAATGAATACATAGAGTTTGATAAGCCAATTTGTTGTCTTCTAGTTCGATTCGTCATTTAATTCTACTACTCATTCATAGATTCTTTTAATTTCCATAATTTCTTTCTTAATTTTTATAAAATATTTATTTTATTTTTTTTCTTTCATTTTGTTTTAAGTTTTAATTTTTTTTCTACATTTTTACATATTTTGTTAAATATTTTTAATTTGTATCAATTGTTTTATGGTTTTCATAATTTTCTAAAATTAAACTATAATTTTCATTCATATTTTTTTTTCTTAAATTTGTTTACATTTATAATTATAATTTTCATTCATATTTTTTCTATTTTTATTTTTTCTTAAATTTTTTTACATTTATAATTATAATTTTCATTCATATTTTTTCTATTTTTATTTTTTCTTAATTTTTTTACATAATTATAATTTTCATTCATATTTTTCTTGCTTTTTTTTTTTCTTTCTTAAATTTTTTTACATTTAGTTTTGCTTTGCTAGAATTTCTAATCTGTTCAGCATTACCAGACGTTTAGGAATTTAGCAAATTTTGTTTTCAGCTGGGTTTCCCTTGAAGTTTCATAATACTATATATAATTGTGTATTTCTTTTTTATCAATCAAGTTGATTCTTATGGAATTCTTCGAGTAATTCGAAACTGTGCAGCTTTTGCTTAATAAGCAGCATTGTTTATAACAAGAAAGCCAATTTATAATGTTACACTTGAAACACATTTAAAGCAAGAAGAGTTTCTGAAAATTGTGCCTTTAACTTGCTACAGTTTGCTTAAGGTTTTATATGACAATTTCCAGGTAAATTGATAAGCTAATTTCAGCACTGGCAAAACGGTTCAGATAACGTAAATATTCATATATTTACAATATCTGGCATATGTACTACATACAGTCTTGATTATATCTGAACAGTGTAAATTTGCATAATACTTTGCACTTTTCTTATACTAGATGCTAATTGGCAAAGGGTATAACTATTTGATTTTATGCTTAAGCAGCTTCTACAACTTTTTATATTTATTTTATTTTTTTCTAATAAATCACATTTATTACCTGACAGTTTTATTTATTTATTTTTTTTACGAACTAAATATAAATGTTTGGCAAATATATTTAGCTTAGAAATAGTTTGTTACTTACCTTTCGTAATGTCAATTCAAGACTCGAAATAAACAGCAAATATTTGAAAACAGTCAACAGAGAAACCAGTTGTTTCTATTCCTCTTCCTTTTCCAATTTCTTGGCACAAAACACAAAACAATTTCGCGAATTCAATTTCTATTTTACCGGCAATTGGCAACTGACAATTGGCCAAAATGTAGCCAAGAACACACAATTCTAAACTCTAAATTCTAAATGCTTGTTCGCGCGGGTAAATATTAGAGCTCGATATTTATTTTGGCCAAATGCACAGATTTGAGCGCGAGAGCTACTGAATTGGCCACACAAGAAGACACCAAGTCGTTTATTTACTTTTTATTTATTTATTTCCTTTCTTTTGGGCAATTAACGAAATGAATGTGAAATGAATGCACTTGCCATGCCTTTTCGTTTAGTAGAATTTGTTGTGTCGTTTTTAACGGCTCTTTTGAAGTTCGATTCGATTTAGTTTTGGTTGGCTCGTTGGCCGCGCGCACGTTCGGCCACAGCGACTGTAAAATTGCGACTGTTCGCCAAGCAAACGTAAACGCAAACGCAAAGCCAGCCCGAAATGGCAGAAGCTAGCGCTAAGTCGATGTGGAAATACACTAACTGGTCAATGGAATAAGTGCAGATATACAAGTGTATTATAGAGATATATTTAAATAAATGCTAATAAACTTTAATTGGTATTCTTAAATGTTTGTAATTAATTAATATAAATTACAAGTATTTAAATGAAGCTTAAATATATAAAATTATTTTCAATTTATTTATATTAATTTAAATTATTACTACTATTATTTGTTTAGCTTATATAATTTATTATTTTAATTTTATTTTTATATAATTTATAAAAACAAAATTAAACATCAACTCTAAATTTCAACTAAAAGTAAACATAGTAAATGCGCGCAGTGTATCAATCGTGCTAATGTACTCAATGAGCACATTCACTCACACTCACACACACATATCACATTTTTCGTTCTCTTGTGTTACATATTTCGTCAGAATTTCTTAATACCTTCAGCAAGGGCATGAGGTAGCCGGCTCCAATGTCGCCGTTAGCAGCATTGCTGCTGATGCTGTGCTCTCTCTGTCGCTCTCGCTCTCAGTGACGCTTACGCTCGCGCTTTTTGAATTTGCCGGCTATGTTGCTTATCAACATGTTGCAGCTGTATTTATTTTGTTTTTGTGATTTTTTTGGCGCGCGCTTTCAAACAAAGTTGCAGGGCTCCAAACATTTCTCTTCTTCTTTTGCTGTTGTTGTTGTTGTTGAACTTTTTGGTGTTATTTTGATTTCGGCATTTTAATTGGAACTGTGTGCGATTTTTAATTTATAGAGTTTATTTCTTTTTTTTTGCTGTGCTGCTGCTGCGTCTGCTGCTTATTTATAAACACATTAAAATTTATAGTGCTCGAACCATTTGTGGCAGATTTTTGCATGAGATCAGCAGCAGCTAATTTATGTGTTTGCATAGGCAACGTTGTCGTGCTGCTTGTTCTAATTTATGCTAAAAACAACAAATAGTTTATAAATTAGCCATAGTTACTTTCGCCAGCAACAGAAACTTTCATGGCCCAATAAATATTGCCAGAACTATTTTTGAATATTTTATACCTTTGTATAAAAAATATTTAAACAGAGAGATGTGTTTGTATAAGCAGTTGGCAAATGTATTCTACTTCTATCAAGCTAAAAATTGAAATATTCATGTTTAATTTATTTCTTGTATACCTTAATTTATTTACATTCTTGTTGTTGTTATTATCAAACTTTACTAAGAGTTCGGCCCAACTACATAATTGCTGCAAAGAATCTCGCGCAACAATGTAAACAAAAGCTTTAGCAACTTTTGCAACTTGTTGCAAAGAACTTGTTTCGAGCATTGAAGCACGGCGCAAACTAAGCTCAAAGAACAACAAGACAAATGCGCAGAGACTAGAGAACGGGCGAAACGTTAAATAGCCAAGATAAATAATAAAATTTCTAGAAACTTTGAATTGTTAGAAATGTATGCAAATGAAGAGGAGATGAGCAATAGAAAGAGCGAGAGATTAACTCAATGTACGGAATACATTAAAATAGACATTAATGTGACTGTATATATATATTAGCTTAGCTGTGTATATACTTTATTTCATGAACCAAGTGTATCAATGAAATATAATACGCAAACAATTTTGATTGCTTACTCGAGCCTGACCCATTTAGCTTTATTGACAGAGACATTGAAGTGGCTGCTGCGTGGACAAGTGGATAAGTGGAAAGACTGGACATTTAAGTTCTGGGACAGCGGCGGCAACAATTTTATATGTATATATATAAACTCATATATACAAATATAATCTGTTGCATTTACGAGTCGACAAAATGAGCTGAAGGCAGCGCAACTTGTGAATTTGTTTACATTGTGCAACAATTACAATTGGCAACAATGTTGCAAGCATAAATGTTGCTAATGGCAAAAGCTTGCTCGAAAAAATGCCGAATGTTAAGTAAACAGATATCTATAAATATATGTGTGTATGTATGTTTTGTTTTTGAATTGTTGTTCGAAATGTAAACAGAATATAATTATTAATAAAGCGTGGCCAATTGATGCCCCGCCCAGCCAAGTAGTTGGCTGTAAAGAGCTGTTTAAGCGAGCAAATTAAGAATGCAAAACGAAATTGATGAATTTATGAATCACCCAAGCGACTGCCATACATACAGGGTGTTCGAATGAATGGCAACGCTATAAATAAATATGACAACGATAAAACGGTCCCAGTCGACGTCATCGTAATCAGAACCTAAAA
The DNA here is from genome assembly GCA_035045845.1 of Drosophila buzzatii. NCBI lineage: Eukaryota > Metazoa > Arthropoda > Insecta > Diptera > Drosophilidae > Drosophila > Drosophila buzzatii. Next base: position 1,610,352 of record JAWNOS010000062.1, on the reverse strand, counting down.
CCGGTGGCCAGATGACGACGAATGGTCAGCAGCATGGAACACCATCTGGGGCGTGGGCCGGCAGCATGCGCTGGCATTGAGCGCCAAATGGCGCCAACTTTAAAAATAACTAAATACACGCATTACACGATGTTCTAATGTATTCAACATTTGTTCAGTCAGCCAGCCCAGCGATGAGCGCGATAAACGAGCGATACAAATTACAATTTGATAGTTTTCTAGATTCGTTTTTATACCCTGAGTCCATTGAAAATGGGAAATCAGGGTATAATGGTTTTGTTAAAAGTATGTAACAGGCAGAAGGAGGCGTGGCAGACCCCACAAAGTATATATATTCTTGATCAGGGTGACGAGAAAAGTTGATATAGCCATGTCCGTCTGTCCGTCCGTCCGTCCGTCCGTCCGTCCGTCCGTCCGTCCGTCCGTCCGTCCGTCCGTCCGTCCGTCCGTATGTATGAACGCGTCGATTTCCGAAGATACAAAAGCTAGAGAGTTCATTCTTTTTGTGTTAGGTTCATATATTGCACGCGCAGTACGAGTTTGTTTCAGAAATTCGATAACTTGTATATTTGGGAAGTTATCGATAAACGAATTTATCGGGAACTAGTTATAAAATTCTAGCTAATTCATCTTTAGAGTTAGAGTCTCCAAGTCTTCTGCATATATATAGATACTAATTTGATACAATTTCGGTTTTTGTCAGATTTTGGATTACGGTCCCCACTTCGCCCCACCACCCCCAAATATGAAAAAAATGCATTTCAAATACTAGAGACATGCAGTTTGGTTTAGCATATAGATATGAATATCATAATCATAATCTAAAGATATCAATACGATTGTCCATCTAGAAACAGAATTATTAATCATCAAAGTTTTCTCATCAAAATCCATGCGGCGCAGCAACAAAGACAGAGAGAGACAGCAAGACGCTTGCAATGCTTGCAATATTTTTCGTTCGAAGAAGGGCTCAGGGGATTTCGTAGTCGAGCAGTCTCGACTACAGCTTTCTTACTTGTTAGTTCTTCACTTGCCGAGCCAAGGCCAAGCAGCTGTTTGACGAAGACGGCATTGATTTAGTTGAGACAAATGGGCAGGCCAATTAATATCTACAAATATATTACAGAATCTGCTCTTGAACTTGCGCAACTCTCTCACTCGTGCCTGACTGCCTAATTTATTACAATCAAATGATTCTGTGGGACCTCCACCACCCACCCACACACACACACACGTTCGCCCACTCAAAAGGTCAGCTGTCAATACATAAACATGTGTCATATGCCATTTAAATGCTGTATTACCATCCATCACAGACATGAAAGCAAAGCTGCAAAGTATAAAGGATATGCAAGACATAATTTATCTAAATAATAAATTAAAGTATGTTTATTTTGTATTTTGGCTGGCCAGATGTGGCAAGTGTTTCACACTTTTTCGCACAGCTGCATGCACTACATGCAGAACATGTGAAACTCTGATCCAGCAAGAGAAATATGTAAGAAATATATCATAAACTAAAATCAAACGGAATGCCTGAACATTATAAATAAACATGTATTCTACTTTGCATGCGCGCGCCAAGTTTAATGCGATACGCAAACTTGCACTTGTTGCTACACTACAGACACTCTATGCCACACACACACAGGCCACAACAATAAACGCCGCCCACACGCTCATGCTGGCAGCCAGACACATGTCCAGGCAGCTGATCTGCTCTGCAGCGTGCTCCATTTCGCCAGTCTGCATGCGCATGCCGAATTGGCCAAAATGCGTGGCAGTCATAAATCGGCATATAAATTATGATTTAACCAAGTTTTCTGGAACGGCAGCAACATGTGTGCGTCTACATTGTTTTACCCAGCTGAAGGTCACGAATTGCATGCAGCATTTCGCATTTCGCATTTCGTATTTTGTATCCTCAGTGATTCAGCGCCTCAGTGAGTAATAGAACTTTATGGCTATGCAAACGAGCAATGAAAATTTAGGCAAACAGCGAATGAATCTGTGTGCCAAAAATGAAAAGCCATAACATTTAGCGGCGTTTAGCGTTTGTGCCACATATTTATAATTCATTTTTGTTAATTAAAATTATATTTGATAAGAGATATTCAGAGTTTCACTTGGAACACACACAGCGAAGCTTGGAGCAGACGCGTCTAAAACGTCACTTAATTGGTTTTCGTTGTTGTGCGCCGATTGGCGCTAATTGAAGGCAACTTGTTGAGCGACTAGCTTGGCCACAGTGAAGCCTACGGTCTGAAGACCGCCGACTGCTGCAGACACCGCAAATGCCAGTGGCAGCAGCAGCAGTAAACAAACTTTGTCATTCGCTTCAAGTGGCCTTCACAGAAAAAAGTTATGCGTGTGAGGGGAGGCCAAGGGAGGCGAGTAGAGGCACTGCCTCATGGTAAGGCAAAGCCTTGCTGTCTAGCTCATTCAGTATGCTCCAGTGCACTAATTGATTTTCAATATGTTTTTGGCATTCACTTGCATCAGCCTGAGGCTTGAAAACTTTTTCAAAAAATATTGCATCAAGCTAAACGATTTAGTGTTATGAAATCAGTTTACAGCGATCAACTAGCAAGAATTTACAGCTTCAATAAATTTTGGACAAATTGAAATTGTTCCCAAAATGAAGACATCAATTTTAATTGTCACTTAACATTGGGTTCAAGTTCAATTAGACGTCATAGATTAAAAACATATTATGAAAGTGTAATATACTTCTCATGAGTTGAGTAGCTGCCCAAAGCAAAAATACATTTTGTTCGTGCAGAGATATCAAGTCAAGAAACTCTAATATAAACAAGATAAGCATATGCGGAAGTTTTGCTTATCTGCTGAAAAATCTGGGTAGGGTTAAAGCTAGGCAAGAGTTATATAAATATAGATTATGAATAATACAATTCATATATAAATATTCTGCTTGCTCGAATTTTAACTAAATGGAATTCGAATTTGCATCCTGTTCAAGTGTAAACAACACAGAAAAAAAGAGACTCAATTTGAGAGATACTTTTCGACCACCCATCAGAATCGCATAGAAATTATCAATTAATTATGCTCGCTCGCTGAAAGGTATACAAATTGAAATGCTAAAACTTTCATTTGATTAGCTAATTAATCAACTATTTAGCTCATTAGCAAAATTAGCTGGCACATAAACCATAATCGATACGCGGCTGCTAAGCAAATGGAAATTGGCCGCAAGCTAGCAATAACACGTATACGCCGTATTGGACAAGCCCCCCAAATGCACTGCACACCCGCTCCCCCTCCTCAACGCAATGAGTGAAATTCAATTTGTCAAGCGCCAGATGCGAATTAGCTGCAGTTCGTGCAAAATAATTGCGTTTTGCTGTTTGGTCTTTTTGGCGGCTCAAAGCCTGTGCGCGGCGCATTAAAGATGCAAACGAAGTCTTTGCCGCCGCAGCCACAGCCACGAATCGTGTCAATGACACATTGTCCAAAAGCCAACAACAACAACGGTCATAACCACAGTTGCACCACTAAAGCCGCCAACAGCAAATGTAACTGTCAAAGCCGCATAGCAATCGTGGCCCATAAACTGCGCCTAGACTCTCTTCTTTTCAGTGGCAATGGGCTATGCCTTTCCCTCTTCTTCACCGCCCACCGTCGCCCAACACCCCCCGCCGCCTGCTGGCTTGGCACCTTACCAACTGCAATTCCATTGCCATTGCCATTTGCCCAAATGACTTGCCAATTCTTATGAATATTTAATTTTATGCTTATGCTCATGTTTGCCTTATGGTAATCTGAGATTTTGCCCAAAAATGAAACTGAAAAGTGTCGCACGCACAGTGGCACAAAAACAGGCGCATGAAGAGCAAACTAAAAGCGAAAAAAAAAACAAATGGAATGAAACAATTTGCAAAATCAAATATTAAATCGTGATTTATTTGTTTTTAAGGCTTGAATAAATGTCGGCTCTTCAGCACAGTGGCACGAAAGAGTACGCATAAAGAAAAGTTGAGTTATTATGTGGTTTTGGTTAACGACTTGAACGAAGTCGGAGTTGTCGAAGTTGGTTAAAGACTTGAACGAAGTCGGTGTACTATGTAGAGTGGAACAGCTATAAAATCGATTCATGAAAATGTTTATAAATTATTTTTATATACAACTTTTCTCTTAAATTTTCGACTTTAAGTCACAAACTTTCTCCGTTCTTTGCTTCACTGTGCCTACTGTTTATTTAAACATGTGAAGCATATATATATGTATATATATATATATTTTTTTTTTTTTTTCGGCTGCACTTTGGACTTTGACGTTGTTATGCAAATGTTTAAAAGGTTGAAATTGGAGAAATAGCATTTCATGCAGTCCGGGAACAGCTCCGGGAAGCACTGGAACAAGAAGGAGAGAGCGAGTCCAATAAAAAGCGAATAAAAAGTTCAATTGTATCAATTTGGGCGGCAGCACATTTTTGTGCGAATATAAATTAAAAGCGCAGAGGCCGGCGAATTGGGTTTTTGTCTGCGAGCAGTAGGGAAAGGATAGAGTGAGAGGGAGAGAGTGGGAGAGAGAGAGAGTTGCGGCCAGTTGGCGCAGAGCTCATCAATCATAACCATCAATCAGACGTGAAGAGCAGCCGCAAGTGAAACGAAAAGAAAAATCAACTTTGAAGTCCGCGACGTGCGCCATAAAATGCAAAACGGCAAAGAGCCATTCCGTGTTCCATTTCAAATTGCGAATAGAACTGCTCAGGCAAGTCAAAGAGATATATGCGAGCTGCATGTGTCTTATAGGAATGAAATGCAAGAGATCGATGGTCGAATTCCTTGTTCCCACAACAATTTACACAAATATGCAATGATCTCACACTAATTTCGTAAATCTCTCTTTATTGTTTTGCTACACATTGCTGACAACTCTGACTCACATCAAGAAATTATTATGAAACGCCGAGTTATATTATCTAACTGCAGTGCACTTCTCGGGAAGTGGCCCAGTGCCAAAAGAATGCGCCAAAATAGCGGAAATTAAACAAAGCAAAATTTCATTTCATGTTGCTCGAAAAGTTTGCTATTTTACAATTCTTGCTAAAATTGTAGAAATTTGTGAATAATAGGATTCTATATATTTAAATGTTTATATTTATACATATGATTAGCATGTGTTTTTGTATATATGTACATCTGTCATTCATCGACCAAGCTATAAGCCAATCTATAATATTTTTCACTTACTTTTATATTTGCATTTCTAAATTAATTTTTTATTTATTTTTCATTTATATATATATATATTTATATTTTTTATGTGTGCTTATACATATATCTATATATTTATCTATGTATTTGTCTCTTATATCTTTCACTTACTTTTTATTTACATTTCTAAATTTATTTTTTAATTATTTTTCATTTATATATATATATTTATATTTTTATGTGTGCTTATACATATTTCTATATATTTATCTATTATATCTTTCACTTACTTTTTTATTTGCATTTCTAAATTAATTTTTTATTTATTTTTCATTTATATGTATATATAATACATATAACTATATATCTTTATATATGTATCTATCCAACTCTCTTTAAACATTAAATATCTGTAAATTCTATTCATATTTTTTATCAAAATATTTTTACAAATTTCTGCTAAAATTCAGCACTCGCTGCCCCAAAAAATTAAATATGACCATGCTAAACCCTTGGCTCTGAGCTCGCTGACCTCTGTATGGCCATATCAACTTTGAAGAGTTCTCGAAATTTTCGAAGGTTTTAGCTAGACTCAGAGTTGTATTTAATTCCCAGAATTTTACAGGCAACCCGTATGCATTCTGGGTCAGCCGCTCACCGCGCCACCGATCGGCACGCCCCCGATTTAATTCCGTCTGGGCGCTGTCTGTTACCTCATTAATTGAAGCTTCTCTGTGTGTGTCGTGTGTGTGTGTGAGTGTGTTCACATGCAGTGCCGTGTGCGGTTTGGCAAGCGTGCAATTATGTGCTCATACGCTATTTTTAAGCGTTTACGGTGAAAGGTCTTTGGCAGTGTGTCACAGCGAATAAACAAATCGAAAGTGAGAACGAGAATCGAGAGAAAGTGAGAGTGAGAGTGTGAGCAGAGCAGAGAATAAGTATACAAATCTATATACAAATATATAAATATATATGCAAATCACACGTTCTGGTCGCGCGACTGCATCTGTTCATTATGAATAACATTAGCAGCTATCCACATTTTCTATTTGATATTGCCCTGCAGATCCGTTGATTGAAAAATGCTCAGCGCATGTCACAATGATTATTTCCATATGCCATAAGTAGCGAGCGGCTTTGTGGCGCGACAGTTTCACACGTATTTCAAAAGATGTCAGGCATTAAATAAGACACGTCATTTGTATCATTAAGCCATTATTTCCGCCAATTCCAGAGACCCAGTTCATACATATTTTCATTTGTCATTTGTCAAGCGATGAGATGCTGCTGCCGCTGGCTCTGACTGGAGCTGGCAGTCTTTGGCGACAGAAGACGCGCGAACGGCACATATATCGCATATCAAGTGACATTCAATGATTCTGGCTCTATCATTTGTGAAATGACATCATGAAGCGACTTGTGGTCATGCATATTTAGCGCCAGATCGCATTCAATGACGACGTCGCAATTAATCACAATCGCTGTCTAACCACTGAGGGGGAGGGAGACGCACACACACACACACACAAAATAATATAAACCTCAACGTCAATTGCAATTGGCTGCGAATGCTAGGCGAACATTACCACCCACACACATGTACACTCACAGATAGACTGGATGAATGATAGATTTAGCATGCACTGGCACAAGTGGAAATTTATTTATATTTATAGTAGCAGGAGGATGACTGAGAGTTGCAGAGGCGTACAAGTCAATCACAATTCTTTGGCAGGCCAGGTCATTTGATGAGACGATGTTAGCTAAATACAGTTATCACTTTATATTGAAAATCTAGTACTATTTGGAATGCATCAGACAGTTTAGGCACTATTCGAAATGATTGTCTTTCTTGGCGCCAACATACAGCACTGACCAGGACTTGTCCGGCATATCAATGTCCATTTTCTTTGAATTTACACTAGAGAGAGAGAGAGAGAGAGAGCAGAACTCTTAATTGTTGTTTTCTAATTATAACACACATGTCCACTCACCTAGTTTCCGAATTCACCATACGATGACGCTGATGCAGTGGAATACAAGTCTGCTTAGGAGACGGCTTCAGATCCAGACACATTTCGCTAGTCAGAGAATTGATCACGGCTGCAGCGCCGTTTGCCTCAGAACCTTCGCCTCCGCACTTCTCAACACCAAACTCTGAAGACATGTTCTGGTAACACAATGGAGATCAAAACTAACCAAAATTATTGCTGAATTTCTTATGGCGTTTCCAAATATAGTTTTCTCAAAATTTATTTTTCTTCAAATTGACCAAAGAATTGAAAGCAACTAAACTAAAATGATTTCAAGCTTTGTATTGAGTGTTATGATTTATTCTTTAATACGATATACTAATCCACAGCCTGCCAGGTGAGCGTATAATAAGATTATATTCTATCGTTGGCTAATAACATCTGAAATGAAATACTTTGGCTGCTTGATGTTGATGTCTAAATGATGCCGCCTAAAAGTATGCAGCAATATTTTTATTTTTGATTAAACTTTTTTTCTCTGCGAAACGAAACTGAATAAAATACTGACGTGCTTGAGAGATAACTAAATATATGTATATGAATATTTATATATATACATGCAGCTCTATCTCAGGCGTAAGCAGACAGATATAGAGAGAGATAGCTGATGGCATTTGAACAGCTATTATCATATGAAATAAATTCTTATATTTTATGAATAATTCCCAGCTGATGGAATAAATATGTAGAACTCAAGTAATTCCATCCCACAATTTGTATTTCAAATGCACTTCGTTAAAATTTATTCACAAACGATACCAAATTAGTTATAGTTAATGAATCAACACCTGTACGGCCAGAAGGTATTCGCCATTGTTGGTCATACGGCTAATAATGTTGCCCGGCACGGCCATGGCGCGATTGCTGCCGAAGATGTTCTGTAGCTTTTGAACGGAGCGAATGTTGTAGACCTCGCTGGTGTGCACCATCAGGTACTCGATGATGGGTCGGCTTCTGGTGGGCCACACGGACATGGTGCCCACGATTTTCATGTCATCGGGCCGAATGCTGGTCAGCCAGAGAAGGAAGATCTCCTGATCGGGTGTGCTGACTGAGCGCGATTTGGAAAGTGGCTTCGAGTCTTTCGAGGTAAAGAACTCAGTTGTGTTCAATCGGGCTGACATTACGAGCACTGGCAATAGGTCAGGATATTTCTCGGTGTTCTTGTCGTAGCACTTGTCCTTCACGAAATAAACCATATTGCATCTAGCCTTGTTCACCACCGTGGCACGCGTGTCGAGAAAGAACGTCTTGGCCTTGCAGGGCAGGATGCGCTCCATGGGCAGCGCTGGATGTTCGTGGGTCAGGTGATCGTTGAAGTCCGAGATGAAAAACATGCGCCTACAATCGGCATCGGGACAGAATATGGGCGAGCGACAGATTTTCAGTGGGCGTTGCATCTGAGGTTGCAACACCTCGCGCTTAATGGACAACAGATTGATGAGCTCGTTGGGGCTGCATGGCAGCGTGGAGAACTGTGCCGGTGGCGGCTCACGATACTTCATGAGCTCCTCGGTGGTCAGGCTCTTCAGCAGCTTTTGTGGATCCTCAGGAAATCCACGGAATCGTGCACGCTGCACTGTGGACACCAGCATATGCAGTTTGCTCAGCAGACGCTTGGGCTTCAATTTCAATTGGAGCGCAGACAAATCTAGGATTTCTTCAACTTTGCAGTTCTCATTGCTTTCAACCGCACTAACGACTTGCACTGGGTCCGAAGCTTTTTCTCTGTGTTCACAATCAGTTTGACTCTCCTTTGGCGGTGCAGTTGGCTCAAGCTTCAACATTTTCTCTTTCTCCAGTTGGTCGGGCGTCGGCCCTTTCGCCTTTGCGCTCTCCTGCAGCGTGTCCAGCATATGATCCAGTTTCTCATCCAAGGCGTCGCCAATAGTCTTCTCCGTCGGGGCTGTGATTTCCACAATTTCGCTGTCCTGTTCGCTATATCTGCCAAAGTGTGCACCGCCACGCTGTCGATCGAGAGCAGTCTGTGAGCCACTTTTCTTCTTAGTTTGTTCCATTTCTCTGTCACGCCGAGCCCTGAGCTCGACTAGTTCCCTTTTGACGCGGTCACATTCCTCCTCAACGCGAAGGCGTATTTGCTCCCACTCACTAACCAAGTGCTTCTTCTCATCTAGCTTGTGGTTTAGCTTATTATTCTTTTCCTCCTTCTCCATTTGTACCATATCCCTTTCCACCTCTTCCACGGTCAGTCGCCTAATAGCCTTGGTGGCTATGTTGAAAATTGGCTTCTTTTCGTAATTCAGGCTTGTGGCCGGGCTTTGATTCACTTCTGGCACTTGGCGTGACTTTTGCTCCCGCTTGGCTTGGTCCTCCCGTAATTTATTTGTGCGCCGCTGAACCTCTTCCTGCCAGGGATTTAGAAGCTCCAATTCCTGCAGCTTGCCAACCAATCGTTTAGTCTGAAACTTGAGCGAGCCACCCGATTCCCCGTTGGCCACTTGGTCCAGATTATCATTGCACTGATCACTGTCGTCGCTAGACTTCCTGTCATACTTCTTGGCCAAGTACTTTCGGTATTCCGCACGATATCTCTTATTATGTGGCTCATTTACAGCAGACTTGGAGCGACGCTCGGAAGCATGATTATGGCGCAGACGGCGTCTGATACGCTCCTCGCTGTGTGACCTCAACGAATGCCCCAGAAAAGCGCTCCCACGCAACAGCTCAGTAGGCAGGCCAGCCAATAGCTCTTCCCTGATGACTTTGCGTGCTTCTTCACGCAGATCATGCTGCGTCGTCCAATTTCGTAGCGTGCTCCTGTCCACGCTGTCTCTCTTGGATTGTGAGCTGCTGTCCGAATCATTGTGCCGACTCTTGGCAGTCGCTTCGAGCATGTAGTTCATTATATTATGGCTCGAGTGTTTCTCCATAAAGACGTTTGGGTCCCTGATATCGTCGGTTCTAAAGAAGAACCGCAAAGCTGTACACTTCGGGCACCAGTCCGATACGCCCTCAATGCACGAGTCCGCGTCCGGCCGCCGTCGGCTGCGAAATTCATATTCCGGATTGCTGCCCAGCTCCGACTTCCTCACGCCGCACATAGTACAGGCATACATATTTTGGGTTCGTTTAGTGATAGTTAAAACAGCTGGCCAAAACTAAAATGGTGTATATTTTAAAAATAAAATAAAAAAACAAAATATTAACAATAATTTATGCTAAAGACAGAGAACCCCACCTAACTACTATAAAAATTCAAATGCTTGAGAAGTAAAAGGCGTAGAGCCTTAGCTTCAAGTACATGTATACTAAGGTATTTTTTGAATTTTGTTTCAGCCAAGGCAGCAGAGCTGAGGATTCCGCCTGTTCCAGTCTAGAGCATTGCTTGAGGCATTAAATCTGCTTCATGTCTTCATCGCTTCTTGTTTGCTCAGCAAACATAACACACAAATGCAGATTGGCCTCTATCTCTATGCAAGCCCATTCACCTGCGAGGTTCACAAAATGCTGGCCAACCCGCGGAGCAGCTGCGCACACTCAGACGTCACTTGGAGCCCACGTGCTGACCGTGAAATTTTACAGCGACGACAAGACAGTGCGAAAATACGAAGAAGAAATAGTAAAAGACAAAGAAAGAGAGAGAGAGAGAGGGAGAGGGCAAGAGAGAGAGAAACTAGATACCTCAAGGTCAGATATGGTGCCAGGCAAAGCCCATGCTCTAGTTGTCATGCCGCCGGCCCGAAGATCTCGAGAGCCATTGAAATTGTCAAACGCCCCCCGTTAAGAGGCTGCATCGGCCAAAAATCGGCTTAGAGCCGCGTCCAATCGAGTTTCGGATCGGTTCACTTGTTGCTCTGGTCAATTTGTTTTTTCTTCTTTTTTTTTTTTATTATTATTTTGTTGACTTTGTTTGGTGATTCAGCAACGTTTGAATGTTCGTTGATAAGATGCGCAAAAGTAAGATAAATAACGGAACATGGCATCGAGCCAAACCAAATATTGAAACACACTCACACTTTCGAAGGCCTAGCCGCAGATTGTATAAATACTCCAAGTGCCAGCTGGTCAGCCATCAAACGACACTGTGCACTCAGACAACAGACAACAGACAACATGGTAAGCAATCGTGCTCCAGCACAAATCCCAGTATCCGCCAGCAATTAATGGACTTATCCTATTGCAGAGAACCAGCTACGTCTCACTTGCCATTTGCGCCTGCTTGGCCCTGGCCGCTGCCGATGTCTCACATCTGGCCAGCAGCTACTTGCCGCCGCCCAAGCCGGAGCAGGTCGAGCAGATGACCATCGAGCAGCATGAGCTGCGAGAGCTGCCCGAGCAGGTGGACTATATGCGAGAGAATGAGCAAGGCGCCATGGAGAGTGCGCCCAGCAGCCAACTGACACCGCCAGCTATGCCACAGGCAGAGGAAATGCTCTCCTCGCGCTACTTGCCGCCAGCTGAGGCAACCATGCCCGCCGCTAGCTACCTGTCACCTACTCAGTCAGCCGAGTCAGCTGAGCCAGCTCTGCCCACCGCTGCTTCTATGCCCGCCATGCGCTACTTGCCTCCCACTCAGCCCGAGCCAGAGCCAATGATGCAGCCCGAAATGATGCAGGCCATGGAGTACGTAGCCCCAGCCGAGCCCCAGCCTGAAGCAGCACCAGCCATGCGCTACCTGCCGCCCGCACAATCGGCCGAGCCAAATACCTATCAGCAATACCAGCAGCAGCAGCAACAGCAGCAGGAGCAGGAGCAGCAGATGCCCTACATTCTGGATGTGCAACAGCCCATGGCACCCTCTGATGCCGAGACTCTAGCCCTGCAGCCCGAACCCGAGCCTGCTCACGAGCTGCGCCAGGATGGCTATCATTACAAACACGCCGAGCAGGAGCAGCGCCTGAGGCACTAGACCAACCACTAAGTCATCGAAACTGTTGTTAAATGTTAATTTAGTAATTAAAGCTTGGGTAAAACGAGAATTCACTAAACGCAGACCCCAGATCGTCATTGAGGTAAATCGTCGATAATTGGACATCGTCTTGCTTATGTTTGGGGAATTAAAACAATGGGGATATAAAATATTTAGTTTGTCACACCGACCATGCACATCACTAAACAACGATGGTGTGTAGGATACGCAGCTCATCCTCGTGTCGAAGTGACGACTCGTCGTGCATCACCTCCACTCTGTGAATGCTGAACTCGACGTTGTGCGTGGGCACATTTAAGGTGACCACGATGCAGTAGTGCAGCACATGCAATTGATGCGTGCGCAGCATATACGATGCCCCCTCGGACTTGGCGAACAGCGGATGATCCTTCGCCTGGCAATCGTACATGAAGTAGCCGCCGCCCACGCCATCACAGAAACCAAAGGCCAGCGAACGGTCTTGGGCCGATATAATACCATATTTGTAGTGCTTAAAGAACTCGATGAGCGCATCGGCCAGATTCATGTGATTGACTGTGGGTATGCGATAGAGCTTCCCGCTGCACACGTGATTCATGTAGATAACAAACTTGATCGAGTCGAGAGCACAATCGACGTTCAGACTCTTCAGAATGTAGCCCTTTGCCTTTGTGTAGGTGAGACTCTTGCGGAAGTACTTGTTGCCACTGACGACAATCGTGTCCAGCAGATGGTCGGTCCAGTCCATTAGATCAAAAACGCTGGCCGCACAGCAAGCGACCACATAGATGGCAAGATATTGATTGCTGCGAAGCCTTTTCTTCATGAACCTTCTCTCCGGCAGAATACTGCCCCATAAGGACCACAGGCGATCTTCAATCTCGACGTCATAGTTATTCAGCTTGCTCGATGGCTCATTGCGATAGCATCCTGCCGTGTTACGTTCATACTTACGACTCCAAGGTGGCATATGTCCTTTCAAGTTCAGCCACTTAATTGACTCATTTTTGATACGAAAAGCCATTGGAGTCCATGCGAAACAGCGGCTGTAAATTGCGTTCTATTATTCATGTATTTAGCTTATCTTGCAGCAACACTTACCAGGCTAGCACGCGAGCAAGCTTTTTAAAAGAATTTCAGATTTTTACAACCTAACCGATTTCGAATAACTCATTCTAAAAAAAAAAACAATTTAACTGATGATTAGCTCTCTTGACTTGTAGCAAACAGCGTACCTGACAGGATGCTGTACATACGTATTGAATATTTCATAAAAATGCAAGCTATTGGGCTTAATATGCAACTGCATTCACATACATATATAACAAAATCAAAATTGTATAAAATGTACATTAAATTAAATTAAAAACTCTGTACAGCTAGCTAGCAAAAGCCCTTCTCAATGTCTGCCAATAAATGCATTTCACTCACACTCAGAGAAAGCTCAGAGAGCAGCCCATTGCGTCGCTGCTTCAACGAATTCGTTCGTGATCGCTAGAAACTTTTTTCGCTCTGCTTCTTCTCTGAGCATTTATTAGAGTTTTACGAAGCAGCAGGTCTGCAATAATACATTCATTTCTCACAGCATAGTACTGTACAGTAGTAAAGTGTTCTCAAAATACTGTACCCATTTCATTGCTGTACAGTATCGTGTGCAACATTTCTACTGTTCTCAACTAGAGTGAGAACAGTAAAAGGTAGTGCACTTTGTGAGGTAGTACAGTATTTGTCTCGTTTCTACACGTTGTACGCCATATACAATTATGAGAACAGCATTTCTGTCCTGTCTAACAGCTGTGCAGATGACTTTATTATTTTGCAAGACGTAGACATTGCTGTTAAAGAGAACAACGCGAACGAAATCAATTTGTGAACGAAATAAATTTTAATGAAAGTGTAAATGTTGATTTACTAAGAAATGTGTTATTTTACTAGAAATTTGTGTTCGTTTCGTCTTTGTAATTGTCTTTGGCAAGGTAATGTACAAAGTAATCTCAAAATTACATTTTTAGAAATAAATTTATAAATATGAAAACTATATTGACTATATTTTTCATGGATAACATATTCTGATTTTTTTACTGTCATTAATGCCGCAAAATTGCAACTACGAACGAACAACAAAATAATGTTTTTGCGCTCGATGCATTCATGCAGATGTCTAGTATGTTAGCGAGGGCTGCCTTCGCTAACATACATCGACAGCTTACTTGAATTGAGTGTGTGCATATGTATGGGAGAGTAAAAAGTATTTGCATAGACTCCATGCTCACTTACTAAACTTCATTGTACGATCGTCGCTCGTATCGCTGCTTCGGGCAGAGAGCATCACACGAATAGTTTAACGCAAAGTTCTCAACCGAAGACCAAAACGAAAAGAACCGAAGGCTCTTGCTGAGAGGGAGAGCGCTTGCAGATGATTTCTTCAGTTGAGCTCGTGAACGGAGCAGACCTTGCAATTAAATGTAATTAAATAGTATTTATAATATAAATAAATAATATAAAATAAATATAATATAAATAAATTTTATATACACTATGCAATAGATAACATTAAATCTGCTATAACTGAAGATTTTCTTGGGAAAACTTGAAAACATAAAAAATGTGCAGCTCTCTAGCTCTAGACTAAAACGCAAGGCTGAATCGACTCAGCAGCTCACACTGATCAAGAAGTTGTATGGAGTCTGTCACCTTCTGTCTGTCACATACATTCACAAATACACCGCTTATCCTGCATTTTCATTTCCCATTTTCAATAAAAGTGTATACAAAAACAACAATAACTGAATCTTTCCTTTACTCTATTGTACAAATGTCTGTATTATATAATACTAAAAGACAAAAGCTAACTATCTAAATTGCTATTTCTTCACTTTATTACTGGTCTTGTTGACATGCTTTAGCTGCGCCTCTTCGCCCTCCTGCAACATCTCCACCTTATAGATGCTGAAGCTAACGTTGTTGACGAGCACACTCAGCGTGATTACGATGCAGTAGAGCAGCACCTGCAGATGCCGCGTGCGCAACATATACGAGGCACCTTGCTGCTTAGGGAACAGCGGTTGATCCTTCTCCTGGCAATCGTACATAAAGTAACCCTCGTTCTGGCCCGGACAGAAGCCAATGGCCAGAGCGCGCTTGCGCACCTTCACAATGCCGAATCGATAGTGGGCGAAGAAGTAGTTGAGTGCCTCGGAGAGATTCATGCGATTGAAGGTGGGCACACAATAGAGCTTGCCATAGCAGACACGCTCGATGTGAACCACAAAGTTGATTGATTCCAGGGCACAGTCAATGTTGAGGTTCTCCAAAGAGAACTCGTAGTCCTTCTCTTTAATTTGAGCACAGCTCTCTTCAAAATACTTGTTGCCACTCACGACAATCGTGTCCAGCAGTTGAGCGCTCCAGTCCATTAGGTTGAAAACGCTGGCCGCACAGCAGGCGACGACGTAGATGGCCAAGTATTGGCGTCCACGAGACTTGCTCGGAAAAACTGGTGCCTCGGGATGTAGATTGCCCCACAGCGACCACAGGCGATGCTCGATCTCAATATCGTATTCATTCAGCTTGCTCACCGGATCATCACGATAATGTCCCGTCGTGTTGCGTTGATACCTTCGGCTCCACAGAGGCAAACAGCCATCCAAGTTCTGCCAGTGCAATGACTCGTTTTTTGCCTTGAAAGCCATTACCGATTATGACACTGGCAAGAATACTAAATGCAATATTCAGGGCTCTAGGACTCGAGCATTTTTTACCAAAAAGAAAAAAAAAAGCTTAATCTGAAAATCCGTACATAATATCTAATTTAAACACAATAATACAAAAAAATTGTGTTGAGTTTTAAGGAACGGAGCTCCTGAATCGTAAAAGAATAATGATCGACTCAAAGATTACGTTGATGGAGTCAAGCAATAACAGAATACCTCCGGAGTTCTACGATACCCACATTCACGCTTTACTTACTTATAAAATACCTTTAGAAAAATATTTCATCTTCCAATAATTTCACGTATCATGTTATTATTCAGTTTATTGGAAAGCCGTTTTATAAAATTTAATATGTTTAATAGTTACTTCTAAAACACAGAACCTCACTAACTACACTCGGGCGAACGCAATTGTACCACAGTTCTACTGATCACCCTCTTCCTCCTCTTCATTCTCGACCGTAGCACCCTCACGCAGCATCTCCACTTTGTGGATGCTAAAGTCAATGTTGTAGAAGGGCACATTCAGTGTGACCACGATGCAGTAGAGCAGCACCTGCAGATGCCGAGTGCGAAGTAGGTACGAGGCGCCCTGTTGCTTGGGGAACAGCGGTTGATCCTTCTCCTGGCAATCGTACATGAAGTATCCGCCATCGTGCCCTGGACAGAAGCCAATGGCCAGAGCACGCTTGCGCACCATCACAATGCCGAATTGGTAATGGCTGAAGAAGTAGATGAGGGCCTCGGAGAGATTCATGCGATTGAAGGTGGGCACGCGGTAGAGCTTGCCGTAGCAGACATGCTCTATGTGAACCACAAAGTTGATTGTTTCCAGGGCGCAGTCAATGTTGAGGTTCTCCAATGAGAACTCGTAGTCTTCCTGGGTTATTTGGGCAATGCTCTCTTGGAAGTATTTATTGCCACTCACGACAATCGTGTCCAGCAGCTGAGCGCTCCAGTCCATTAGGTTGTAGACGCTGGCCGCACAGCAGGCGACCACATAGATGGCCAGGTATTGACGTCCACGCAATGAGTCTTCGAAGACCGGAGCCTCGGGATGAAGATTGCCCCACAGAGACCAGAGACGGCCTTCAATCTCAATATCGTACTTCTTGAGTTTGCTCAGGGGGAGATTGCGATACTTTCCGGATGTGTTGCGACGGTTCATGCGACTCCACACGGGCAGGCAGTTCTCCAGCTCGAGCCAGCCCAGAGATTCGTTGGTGGCACAGATCTCATACTCAGGCCGTCCGTACTGGCGATTGGAGCAAGTCATGGGTATCGACAGATCAGTCAGCAGCTGTAGGATGCGTGCATTGGGCGCTGCCTTCTTGTATGAGAGCACATCAACCACATAGAACATGTATTGGTTTCGCTCCTTCCAGTCCGGCTGGGAGCTACGCTTATCCACATACTTGAACATGCTCTCCACATCGGCAAATAGCACCCAGGAGGCAGTGTTGCGCTCTGGATAGCGCTTGGGTCCCTTCGGGCACTTCTTATTCTTCTTCTTGTCGCCCTCTTCGCCGCCAGCGTCCTCCTCCTCCTCCTCGCCAGGCTTGTCCATGCTCGCATATGGATCGAACAAATGATAGAACTCATCGTGGTACAAGGCAAAGCAGCCATTCGGCGTGAATATCATCAGATATTTGCGCGTATTAAGCAGCTTCTGCATCTTCTTCTTGATCGTGACCAGCGCCGCATCGGGAGAGAGTGTAACTGGTTTCGGTGCCGGTGTCCACATGCCCAACGGCTCCAGAATGCGGATCCAGATGTCAAACTCGTACTCATCAATCGTCACGTGTCGCACCACACGCTCAAAAACTGACTCCAGATCACAGACACGCTTCGCTATCGATTTGGCGTGGGTGATCACTCGATCGATGCGATAAGAGTTCCAGCGATTGAGCGGACGCAGCGAGACGCTGAGTATGGCCAGGGCAGAGGCAAAGTAGCACGGCTTGATCTCCTTGAAGCTGCCCTCTCCGCGGCCCTCCAGATTCATGCTGCCCTGGATCTTAAAGTTGCAGTCCTTTTCGCGCATGCGATAGCCATAGAGGATAGGGCGTGGCTTGTAGGCTTTGCGCACCTCCTTGGGCAATTGCTTGCCGGGCTTATGTTTTAGTTCGACCTCTTCCTCACCCTCGCCCTCTTCCTCCTCCTCCATTCCCATGAGCTCCATTCCTTCTTCGTCGACGGCCTCGTCGATACCCAAGTCCTTGTACTCGGCTGTGGGAGAGATGGAAATTGTTTTAAGTTTAAATTTTGACGGAAATGCGAAAGCCACTTACGTTTGCCCTTTTTACGATCTTCGTGCTTCTGCTTGGCCGTCATATAGTCCTGAATACGCTTATTCTCCTTCCTCAACTCCTCGTCAATAACACGCATCTTCTCCAGACGCTGCTCACGCATTCTTTCCTTACGCGCCGACTCTGCATTAAACTCGGCATCTTCATCCGCCTTGTCCCAGCGTCGGAAATGACCCTTGATATTATTATCCACAATCTTAATGGCAGCAACAATATAGTTCATCACCGAGCAGCCCTGGGGATTGCAGCCGAACTCAATGCGACGGATCAGCGAGTCCAGCTCAATGAAGCGCATCATGCAGGCCGGACCAGCTCCGCCCTTGCGATATCCCACCGCATTACAGGGGAACCCGATGAACATGTACAGCAAATTGTAGCGCTTGAAGATGACGCAGGAGAAATGCTGGCAGACGACGAGCACTCGGTTATTATCGATGAGCAGCTCCAGTAGATCTTGACGAAGCGACGATGACACCGAGGACTTGTACACCTCGCTCACCACCAACGAGAAGTTGCTCTCGCCAACGGCAATGTCGGGCAGTTTCTTGTTCAGCAGGCAGGAGAGGACTAGCTCATAGTTTTGATACTCTTCGCTGAACTTGTTAACAGAATAGATGCAGAACTCTACCAGTTCGGCATTCCAGGTGGATACCTTGTATTTGGCCGAAACTGCAGTGGCCACCAGGGCAGCCAGCACGCCGCCCAGCTTGGTCATTTCTGGATCCAGTTGAGGTAGTTTCGTGGTGCCCATTATGATGTAGGCGCCATCATGCAGCGTTTGGTAGTTGGATTTCAGCTCCAGTTCTTCCTCGATGGTTAGCACACGTTTCAGATCGACGGGCTCTTCCTCCTCCAGCTCGTAGCCACGCTTGATCTTCAGACGCAGCGCACGTAGGTTTTCCTTGTCTGAGGCCAGGAGTACCTTCTGCGCTTGCCTGTACATATATGGTCGCTCCAGTCGTTGCTCAGGTATTTCCTTAATGATGGCATTGATGATTTCCAGTACGAACTCCTCAGCGAATTCACGCTCTTCTTTCGTGGGAAATCGCTCCTCCTCTGGAATGCTCTCAATGCTCTTCTTTTGCGCCAACGGCGCCTCACCCGGCTCGTCGGTGAATGTAGGCAGCCCCATTTGCATCGCTGGAAACTTGTTCGACTCCTGCGTCATCACCTGCAGCGGCCGAATGCAACCCGTGCGAATGCCGTGAATGAAGAATTTACCACCTCGACGCATCTTCAACGCATTCTGATAAATGATACGCACGAAGGAATCAAATGTGGTATGCATTTGCAGCACTGCCAGACCCTTGATACGATAATCATCCGGGTCCACAACCATGCCAACGCGATTGCGTCGAAACGGATCGAAAGCGTAGAAGAATTCACGATCCCGCCAAACGCCCAGCACAGAGTTGTCAATCTGCAGTAGCGCAGCTGGCCACTCCGGTATCTGGAAGAGATTGTGCAATGCGTGCGTTAGCTGCGATTCCAGATACGTCTTGCAGTCGGTCACATGGCCAGTAATCAGGAAAGGCTTCTTGCGCACTGTGGCCTTAAATGCGCCCATCAGAAACATCTCCGGCAGATCGACCACGTTCAATTCGGGTTTCTTGTTCTTCCAGCGTTTACCGTCCAAGCGGAACTTTTTGCGCAAAGTCTTGTAGTAGGCCACACCATACCGAATGATGTCGTCAATGGTCATGGGGCGCCACATTTTGGCCAGCTCGAATTCCGAGTAGATCAGCGCAATGAGCGAAACAACCAGCGAGGCATTTTTCTCCGTGCCAGAAATGGGCTGCTGAATGCCGCTATTGCCGCCCGTCTTAACCGCGAAATTCTCATTAACCACGGCCCAAAGTTTGTGGAAAGGCTCCGCCTTGATCTTACCAATGATCGGCTCCTTCAGCTTGCCATACTGACTCAAAGCTATCTCATAAATGCTAAACTCATCCTCGCCAGTCAAATCGCTGAATTTGGTTATCAAATGGACCAAATGCTCCATGAACCGTGTCGCCATCAGCGAACACATGCCGTCCTCGAAGTCGCGCTGGCACAGCTCGTTGCGGCCATTCGGATCGAAGATAAAGAAGGAGTCGACACACCGCTTCCAGATCAACATGAACATGTCGCGCGAGACAAAGATGCAGGCATTATATTTGGAGAAGTACAGCGACAGAGCCTTATACAGATTGGGCTCATGCTTGAACAGACCCGTGAAGTGTATCTTGATCTTGACAGCTGCCTGACGCTCCATCACTTGGGGTAGTATGTCAAAGTCGGTGTCCTCTGATTTGTAATTGAGGGAAATGCTCTTCTTGGTTAGCTTTACGCCACGTTTCAGTATGCCGTCCATGGTCCCAGCCGTCCAGAAATCTGGATTCACTTGATAGGTTTCCACGAAGGCTATAATAATGCAGGCCACCTCGCTGGGCCGATTGTAATAGCTGCAAAAGGCTCAGCAATTAGCAATGGAACTCGCAATAATCGAAACTTCAAAAGCTCACTTTGAACGATGTGCTTCCCTTTTCGGTTCAGGATAAATGTTACGATTGCCGAACACGATTTCGGCAGTAAATGTCTTCTCCAGCTGAGTGGGTATATTATAGACGGTGAGTCCGGCGTCGTGACCTGTTTTTGGACATGCCTAAAAATGATTAGTGGAACTGCTCAGGCAATTTATTATCAGAAGGCAAACCCACCAAATTTGGGCAGAGAAGCTGTTATGAAATCTTGATCCATTTCAATTTCACGTTTCTGCAAGCCCACATTCCAGGTCCACAGATCTTGTGGATTGCAGCCTTCGATAATGTCGAAAGATCGCAGATTTTCTCCTTCCAAGCTCTCTTGAATGACGCGCGGATCATAGGATGGAAACGGCAGCTCCTCCAAAGGTCCGACTTGCGTTTCATTCAAATAAATGCGACTCTTGGGACGTTTCAACTCAAGCTGAGTGCAAGTAGTAAATATATGTATAAATCATTAGCATAGTAAGAATATATATTAACTAAGCATATTTTATTTATCAACTGTATACGAATGGGAATAATGTCCGTTCATCTCTCTTGCAGCCTGTAGCTAATGGAAGGCACTTTTAAGTAGCATTACGCATACGCCACGTACACAGTGCCTCAATTGTACAGCAGCTGCATAAAGCGAACTTCACAAAGAAGCGAAAAAAAATACGCAAAGCGAAGCCATACAAATTAAACTTGGAGACAGCTTTATGCACATCCCAACAATTCGCGCCATATGTTAAGTTGTCGCAAATGCGTTGTGCTTTCGCCTGTCCGAGTCTTTCCTGTGCTGCTTCATAAGCTTTTTAACATTGTGCCGGGCCCAAGCACACACACACACACACAGCACAGATACACTCGTATATTTATGTGCGAGTTAATGCGACATTTCAAGTTGCAAAGCTGAAAATAGCACGCATACGCCATGGATGCCAGCATGAGCGCACCTATAAATAAGTATGTATAAATACGCTCACACACATATATAATATAGATCTATCTGTATATGCGTAGCTGTACGTAAATAGAGCTAAATATGGAGGCCAAGCCCAGAGCCAATCCATATCGCACTCAGCGCTATTGCGGTCGACTATGAAGTTAGTAAGCGGCATAAAGTAAGCACGAAATGCCAACTAGACTGGCTAACTATACAAACGACTGTCTGTTCGTATTAGTATGATATACCTGACTCTGTGTGAGTGAGTGCTCGAGTGTGTGTGTGTGTGTTTGTGTGACTGCCTCTATGGCTGGCTGGCCACGCTGACGGCCACAAAACAGCGCACAGAGCAGTAAACAGCGAACAGCGCTTAGTGCCACATCACGAATCTTATCGCAAGCGCACGAATGTCAGAAACATCAGCAACAACAACAAAAGCAACAACAGCAACTAAAAGCCAAAACCCGACAAACTCGAGCCGAGCGTAGGTCGGCTGCAGAACAAACAAGTCATCTAACAAATATACGAAAGAGTATATATATATGAAAAAAAAAAAGACAGCCAGCAGCAGCAGCAGCAACTAGCACTGGAATCGCTAGCTATAGCCAAACGAGCGTGCACTTATAGCATACGACGACGTCAATAAACACGAGTGCGACGTTGTGCGATACTAATACTAGCAACATCAACAGCAACGGCAACCACAACCACAACAATAACAACAACGCAACCCTCTCAACTTTAAACGCGGCTGACGCGGCGAGTGCTGGCAAAATGTCAAACCAGGTACGTGTGGGCATGACGCAAGGGCAGAGCACAACACAGCACAGCACAGCGCAGCGCAGCGCAGAGAGTTGGCAGGAGACAGGTGGCAGGTGTTTTCATTATTGCATTTCATTTATTAATCGTGCCTGACTGCACTTAAAAATCCCTTCTAAATAAATCAATTAAAATGCATAAAATCAATAGAATGCGAACAGAACAGCCATAGCTATATGAGTCAAAGCACATGGCATGCAAATGCCAAATATGCAAACTCTAAATACAAACACTCTCACACATACACACAGAGAAACACGTATGCATGCATAAGTGTGTTGTTTGCTTGGCAGCCTGGCAGCCTGTTTTCAAGTTCAACAAGGAGCCAGAGGCAGAGCCACGTCAGCACAGTCGCAACTAAATCACATATATGTACGTATGTGTGTGCTGAGTATATGCACATACCATTATGATGCTGAAGTTGCATAAAAGCCAAGCCAAACACACAAAAGAAGCCCATAGCATGCAATAAAGACTTGAGGCCAGGTGTGTTTGCTACAGCCGCTGCTGGGCTGTTGGCTTTTTTCTGTCTTTTTTTTTTTTCATTACTGCTTGCGAGCGACCAACAAACTTGGCAAGCGAGCGAGCGGCCATAACAACGCACACAGAGTCAATCATACACATTCACACATACACACTGACACACACACATTGACAGACGCACAGGCAAACAGACGGAGCAACGTCAAAGTAAAGCGCAATAAGAAAGAGCAATGGCAGCTGCAGTGGCGTAGTCTTTTAAGGGAAAGGTGGGAAACGATAGGTAGTTCCAAACAAGGATCGAAAACTACATCTATAAACTATTAATTAATTCTTTAATATGGGGACTGTGTAGCCTGCAAAGAAGCATTATTGATAAGGCCACAAGTACGCCCCATAAAACAATTGAAAAAAAAAACAAATTTTATCAATATCAATACAATAATTTTGTGTTCCATGTATAGCGTATAAGGGACCACACAGATATACTGTTTTTGGTTTCGCGTTATCTGCTGAAAAGTCAATTAGCTTAATGCTGCTTAGAAACAAGAACTTGTCAAATATTTAACGTTTATTAAATTAAAAATATAATTAATAATAAATATATTCAGTTAGAAATGTAGATAAATTAAACAATTGAATGCATTATATTTATGGGTGACTACGCCCCTGACAATTGCAACATAACAAATAAAGTACAGAAGAGGAAATCAAGAACGAAACATGTAACTAACAATAAGAGCGCAACTGAAACAAAAATTAAGCGACAGCTGTGCCGACTGCGACGCCAGCGTCAGCGTCGTTTGGCTTTTGCATAGAAACAAATGCAATGCACAGCAGGCGTCTACTGCAAACGCTTGTCTGTGTGAGTACCAGTGCGTGCACATGTGTGTGTATGCTCATTTATTTGTTTATTTGTAGCAGCTGCTGCGTGCTCCTCGCTTCAATGACCGACCGCGGAACTAGTTCAGAACTAGTTACTTAAGTCGCATAGTTCAGTTGAATTGTTTTCAATTATCCTAGGAAATCGTAGCATGCTTCATTTGAAAATAGAAGTAATAAAGCAGTTGCTATCATTCTCTAACAAACTAAGGTATTCCCTTGGGTTGCTAACAACAACAGCAGTGCGCTAGTAAATAGAAATACAACCACACACATTCACACATGCACACGAACACACAGACAGCTGAACGAAAGGCGGCCTGTGCATAGCGAACCGTTTTTATTTCATACGGCCACAGTAACAACGGGCAACAGCAGCACCAGAAGCAGCAGCAGTAACAACAACAGCAACAGAAACGAACATACGGTAAACACCTGAAAACGTAAAACAGTGCACAAGTGTTACTCAGCGGCCAAGCACGCGTGTAAAAATGTCGCCCCAGTAGTAGTAGTAGCAGCAGCAACAACAAATAGCAATAGCAGGCGTAGAAGCAGCACACAAAACCAATTGAAACAGAAAGCGTGTGCATAAAAAAGCAGACATCTAAACAAAGTAAAAGGCAAAAGTAATAGCAAACATTTAGGCCTAACAATGTATACTTAATTGCATTATTATTTATTATTGCAAATGCTTTTTCTATTTGCGCAGTATTAAAAGGAGTCACAGAAAGAGAACGCAAAACGTGTCGGTGAGAGAGAAAAAGAGAGCTCACGCTAAGACATACGCGCTCTCAGAGAGTGACGGCAGCAACAGAAACAGCAGCGACAACAACAACAGCGCAATTGACTTTTAAGCAGTTTGAGCTTTCATTTTGAGGACGCTGCGCAGCTGTTAGCGAAGAGCAGACAAAGAGAAAAAGTGAAATATAATAACTGCATTTGGCGAGCAGCTCAACGCAGCCATGGACACAGAAGCAGCAATCACAAAAAAAGGAAATAACAGCAGCAATAGCAAAAGCAAAGGGGTAAGTCAATGTGATTCGTGTTTCTTGTGTTGTGTTAACTTGGCCTTTAGGCAGCATGAGGGTTGATTTGTTATGCGTCTTTGCTTATGGACACCATAAACACGCATTTGCCAGACAAGCAATTAGTTACAATGGCGTAGTTAGCAAATTAATGAGAAGGGATTTTGTAGGGCACATTAAAAAAAAATCTATTTTTGCAACATTTAGTATATAAGTAAATCTATTTAGATAATAATAAGAATAATGGAAATAACTTAATATTTTTTTTTGTTTAAATTAATTGATGTAAAATTAAAATGCAATACTAGAAACTAATTGAAAAATAAAAAAAAAAAATTTAGTGACAATAATAGTAAGCCTATGTATCTCTAAAGCATAGATAAGCTTATAATTAATATAGTGAGGCAGTCGCTTAATAATAGTTAAACTAATTAAATATGTATAAAAAATGTAGTAGATTTTTAGGCCCCTCTTTAGGGAATAATATGACTACGCTACTGAACTTGAATTGATTAACACTTCTTATCTTTAAAATTTGTCTTATAACTTGATGAGGCATCACTTTATGCAGTAAGAATACGCAACTTCAACCTTTTCAAATCAAATTCTCTTTATCCCAATCTCTTTGACTAGGGCAAGACGAAGCCGCGTCGCAATGAACGAAATATTTTAACTTTCTATGAGAAAATTGCGGTTATACGTTACTACGATGAGACAAACATCTCGCGAAACAGTCTGGCAAAGATGTTCCATTGCTGCGCAACCCAAATACGTCGCATTCTGGAGAAGAAACGTGAGCTCTTGCAGCAGCTGGCGACGCTGAGCGAAGCGGATGCCTCCATTATTATTGAAGAGATGACGCGCAAGCGCCGAAAGTTCGAAATGAGCGCCATAAGCTTTCTTCTACACGAGTGGGTGGAGCGTTGTCGGCAGTTGCGCCTCGGCATTAGCATAAGAAACCACACGCTGAAGGAGACGGCGCTCAAGATGGCAGCGGTGCTCAAACTGCCAGCCTTCAGACCATCCTATCGCTGGCTAAATCGCTTTCGCAGCAAATACAAGTACGAGGACGACGAGTTGGGCTACACAGGCCCATGTCCGGCGGCTGGTGTGCTACCCCTGGAGCAGATTATTGTGGAATTTAAGCATGCCCTGCCAAATTTTATGCAAAAGGAGCTGGCAGACATCGATACATCCAAGCTGAGCGCTGCAACGCCTGAATTGGTCAACTTATCGAGCGAAAACAGTGAAATATCCGATGGAGAGGACCTGGACGACGATGGTGTCGAAATGCTGACCTGCGAACCGAGTGTGCTGCATTCTCCAGCCAGCACATCAGATGGGGAGGATGAGTTTGTGCCGCAGCCGGAGCAGCAGCAACAGCAGCATCTGGAAGATGATGGGTCAATAAGCTTGCTCATGAATGCGGGATCATGCTCGCTGCTGAGCAACGTTTTTCCCCACTTGGCCATCATACATCAGTTCGCCTTAATAAACTCTGATGTGCAGGCATTGGAGTTGATCTCACAGTTGGGCGTACACATGCAGCAACAGGCGACAGCCGGTGCCTATCAAATCCTAAACCTGCCTACGAATAGCGAAGCGCCAGCCCTGCCAACCCCAGAGCTGCCACCGGGCAGCATTTACGCAGATATAGATGACATCGAGTTAATCGAATAGAATTAAGTGTGAATTATTCATAAATAAAAGACATCACTTACCATGCGCTTATCGGGTATTATTATAACGCTGGAGGAACACTCGGGCGTGGCCTTCTGTGGTTTGACTTCGGCCTCCTCCTCTTCGCCGCCGTCTTCCTCCTCTTCCTCTTCATTCAAGTTCATCGGACTGTTTAGTATAACCAAATCCTTGGGGCATGACTTTTCCAGGCGCGCATCGTGCTCCACCAGGCCAGCATCTGTTTTGGACAACAGGATGCGTTCGCGCATTTCGGCATTTGTTTTTAGTTCGCCTGGCAGTCGTTGTGGCATAATGCACATGGAGAATTCATCGTAAATATCACAGGTTTTCTTAAATGGGCGCGTGAACCGAGACTCTTCGGCTTTCTGGTGCAGACGCCGCAGCTCATCCTCAATGGTAAGAACGTGAGAAATTGTTGAATTCGGTGGTTTTTTTATGCAGACACGATCACGGGGCGGGCAATTTTCGACTTTCCATTCGGTGGTAACATTATCACCCATATAGGTGCGCACGGCATAAGGATTCACTGAAGGACTTTCGTCCGCATTAACCTCGACAAATTTTTTAAGCATTTTTGCAAATTATTTACTACTAATTTAGCAAAAGAGAAAGTTAAAGCTTTAAACAAAAAATTTTGTATTATGTAAAAGACTCTATTGAAAACTCGACTCGATTGAATAAAGTTTTTTTTTGTAAACTGTATCAAATTAGTTTAAATAATAAGCCTACTACAAATTTGGCGCCAAAGCATATGGATAATCGTTGCCAGATAGTTTGAAAATGTTAGAATGTTCAACAGATTATTTAACGATATATTGGACATATCGTCCTGCCGCCATCGTAATGCAACCCTATCGATCATTCTCTTGTGCATAGTTATTCGGTGTTTCATTGAATTTCTTATAAATATTAAAAATACTTATAATAATATAACGATTGAAGCTCTGTTCTATTATTGATATTGTTTCTATTGTGAATGTAATTGCATCAGTCCAAATTATAGTTTAATAATTCGATAAGCTGGTAAGATATATATCACGAATATTAGACTGATGTTAATAATATTTTCTTTTATAGCTAAAAAAATCTAGTTTGAAATTGTTGATAAAAATGCAATAATTACTCCAGTCTTTAGACAACAAATAACGATTGCTGTTAATAACAGTGCAGCAAGATGTTAAGCTTTCGGATGCCAAAACATACATATAAAGAAG
Source organism: Drosophila buzzatii (assembly GCA_035045845.1). Taxonomy (NCBI): domain Eukaryota; kingdom Metazoa; phylum Arthropoda; class Insecta; order Diptera; family Drosophilidae; genus Drosophila; species Drosophila buzzatii. Next base: position 1,582,676 of record JAWNOS010000062.1, on the reverse strand, counting down.
AAGCAAGAGACAAGTGAACAATAGAATACGACAAGAAATAAATCAAACCCAGCGTAATTGTGCAGTGTACTTGAGTTCTATTTGTCACAGATGTAAAGTGTAAAGCATACACACTTCACACTAATACACACACATACTCTGTTCTTGCTCTTCATTTAATTTGCGACAGTCGCAAAACAGTTTCAGAAGAGCGAGCTATGAAAACTGATGTTAATTAAACTGTTAAACCTGCGGCAAGAATAATAAACGCCAAAATGTGGATTCAACCAAAGGAACTGCTGCTGACCTCAGCATTTTGGTAAGTAAGATATGAAGATTTGGATCTTTTCGGATTCTGTGCCGCCCCCCACTCGCGCTTTCTTAGCAGCTGATTATTTAAAAGACCTCCCGCACACACACACAGCTGTATAGGTGTGAGCATTTTTGCGCGTGTGTGGGTGCCGTTGTGTTTTTGTTATTGTTATTGTTTTTGTAGGCCGCACTAATGGCTGATAACTAATTGAGCAGAGTTCAAGTCTGGCAGCTCTGCACTGATTCCATAAGCAGCTATGGAACAAAAGCGCAAAGCAGGCTTTAAATATGATTGTTCTGCTCGCACAACTGTTTTTTGCTGCGTAAAAGCCCCCTACTCATACACAAATACAAAACACATCCACATATGTATGTATGTATGCAAACTCACTCCAACAAAGCGCCCTCACACACATGCATGGATATGTACCGTTTTTGCTGCGTTCCCAATTCTGATATCTCGTTTTGCAGGACCGCCGAAATGTATTCCAAGTATTTTGTGCTGCAGAAGAGACGTGGACATGGCGAGTCTCGCGGCTTTGGCTCTATGCTGGTGGGCACCATCGACAGCGTTATGAACACAAAACCGGCACCCTATCGAATACTGCATCAAACACCATCCTCTGAAGTTTCTTATGGTATGTAGAAAAGCATATACAACACACCTCCCACGTACCCATATCTGGCTCGATTCTCTATATATCATATGGGAAATGTGGTCAGTGTATGATTGGCTATTAGCTATTAAATGGGAGGGTGCCCCACTGAGTCATGCAATCAGCCACAGGCGAAATGCATATACATATATATATTTATTAGATTTGTTGTGTTTATCGAAGGGGAATATTGACTTTTTGCATTTGGTTTACGATAAGAAAAAGAAAATAACTCAAGCAACTAGAAATCTATTCGCTCTCAACCGCATACGTATGATCATTGAGTTGCTTAAAAACGCAAACAATTGAGAGGTGGAGAGCGAAAGACTAAGACCCAACTGACTGATAAAAGAGAGACAACCAATCTTTCTAAATTACTTCCATAAATCACAGCATTTATAATATATATTATAAAAGTGTGAGAGAGAGAGAGGGTAGCGCGTGATAAAAGGTAGGGACAGGCTAAATGTAGATGTAGATAAATTAAACTATGGCTCTCATTATTAGATAGAGAAAGAATTTTACTATGGGATTGAGAGGGACATTGGCGTATGAAGAAAGAGAGTTAGAGAGTCTATAAGTTCTTTTAAAATGAACAAAAGGAACGGTACACCAATGTACACATGCATGTAAAATGAAATATACCGTATTTTTCCCATGACTAAATAGACCAAAATAGTAATAGCTAAATCTAATGACTACCCAATGCGGACTATGTGTCAGCCTACTATTTACTATGCACTACAAATGACTGGGTGCAGTACTTATTTAAGCCTCACATTATTTTGAATTGAAATGCGTTCAAATTGTCTTCTTTAATATTTGTAAAATAGAAATTGCCATTGGCATAACACAGGATGAGATCGTCAAGGACTGGGAATGGCTGCAGGCCAATCTATTCAGTGTGCTTAACGAAATGGAAAATGAGGATGAAGTGACTAATTTCACAATATGCAAAATACAATCGCTGTTCGCTCAAAACAATCAAGACGATACTGGTGAATCGCCAGACTTCAAGGTGAAGACTTCACAATTTAGACAAATCTTCAAAATGCCCGAAGAAGAACGCCTGGTGAACTCCTATTCAGCCACGTACGTCTTCTGACTAAAACCTTTATTTTTCATTGAATTTAATTATAATCATTTTTAAATTGCAGATATGTGAAGAATAAAATTCCAAGACAGGGACAATTGTACATCTCTCTAAACCATGTTTGCTTTTACTCGTATATGCTGAGTCAGGAGATCAAGCGAATCATACGCTTCGCTGAGCTAGAGGACATTAGTCGCAGTGGCAATACAATCTATCTGAAAACTACCAACAATATGACATATAATTTCACTCTGCTTTTCAATCCGAACGAGGCGCACGTTCTCATTGAACAGCTTAATAAAATGGCCATCCAGAAGTTAATACATGACCCAGAGAGTCCCGTGGTCGACCATGATCCATCGAATTATGCACGTTACGGCGCCAAAGCTTCCAAGAAGCCTGTATTGTTACGTGATTTGACAGCGCGCCAAAAATCTGAGGAATTTCGGGTTTACTTTCGTCTGCCACAAACAGAAATTATTGATGGCAAAATCAAGGCAGACATATGGACGCCCTACTCGAAACGATTTAATGCGGGCTATATTTATTTGTCACCGAATTTCTTTTGCTTTCGCAGCGATGTCAAGGATTTGGTTAGCGTCGTAATACCAATGAAAACTATTAAGGTATGGGTAGTTCGAAAAGTATGTTTATATATTTGCCGCTTTAGATTAATCTGATTTAAATATTTGTACAGAGTGTTGAGAAGAAGGATGATGGCCAACAACGCTTTGACAATCAAATTGTCATCTTTACATCGGAGAATGTGCCTTTTATGTTTGCTAAAATTACGGATCGCGAAGTGCTTATCTCGAAGATCACAGATTTGCTATCAAACATTCACATGTAAGTTTTCATTTCAAGTTAACACGTTGAATTGTCTTGTTAAATCGAGTAAATCCAACAGACCGGTCAGTCGCGAACGTGCTAAGTACGATATATCCTGGAGCAAACAGACTGCCTTGCTCAACACATTCAAGACGCAGTTCAGCGTGGACATACAGAAGAAACAGGAGCAGAAACTGGCACGTTGGGAGGATCATTTCCGTGACTTTGGACGCGGCATTGCAATGTTTCGCACCACAGATGTGATTAATTTAATTGTGGAGGGCATACCGGACAAACTGAGACAGGAAATTTGGTTAATTTTCTCGGGCGCAATACACGACAAGGAAATGAATCCCGGCCTGTACGAAGACCTGGTGGAGAAAGCCGCTTGCCTTAGAGATTGCTTTGTGCATGATGAAATCGATAGGGACTTGCCTCGATCGTTACCCGAGCATCCGGCATTCCAGTGCACAGATGGCATTGGCGCCTTGAGGCGCGTGCTGCAAGCGTATGCGCTCCGCAATCCACAAGTGGGCTACTGTCAAGCCATGAACATAGTATCATCAGTATTTCTACTGTTCTGTGATGAGGAGAATGCTTTCTGGATGTTGGCCAGCTTGTGCGAGAATCTGCTGCCAGACTATTACAAGGACAAGATTGTGGGCGCCCAGATCGACCAAGGCGTGCTAAATGAACTGGTGGAGACGCATCTATCGGATTTGCATGAGCATCTGGAACGGCTTGGCGTTATTAAAATGATCTCCATCTCGTGGTTCCTTACCATATTCATAAGTGTGATCAGTTACGAAAGCTCATTGCAAATATTGGACTGCTTCTTCTACGAGGGCGCCAAGATAATTTTCATGGTCTCGCTTCAAATCATCGAATGGAATCGTGATAAGCTTCTCCAATGCCAGGACGATGGCGAGGCTATGCTGGTACTGCAAACCTATCTGGAAGGCATATACAATCCCGAATACCAAGTGCCACCGTCCACCGACAAGCGCAAACTTGAGCGACCACAGACCCAAACGGTGCAGACTCTCATACATGAGGCATACACGAAATTTGGCGAGGAACTCACTCAGCAGCGCATCGAGGAGCTGCGCAATAAGCATCGTCGTCTCATCGTGCGTCAGTTCGACATTGACAATGAGAAGACTATTGTGAAGGCCAATATGCAGAATGGTTACTTTTCTCGTGAGGAGCTGCATATGCTGCTCACGATTATACGAGAAGAGAAGCTGACACTCAAGTCTGTGCAACAGCAGCAGCAGAAGACGCAGTGTCATATGAGTGAGGCGCCGCAGCTGTTGCCGCATCATCAGTCACCGTCACGTAGTGGAGTCGGCGATATTATGCCCGGTGGTGGCAGTGGACGCCATGAGGCTTACTGTGTCAACTTTGAGGTGTTCCACACTCTGTTTTCTGAGCTAACGCCCTGGCGCAAGTGCGTCAGCGTCGACATTAGCGAGAAGCTATTTAGGGTAGGTCACACTTTATTTTATAATATTTAAATAAATCTAATCTAAATCTTTTGACAGCTGACGGACAAAAAAGGCACTGGGCAATTGGACTTTGTACAGCTACTCAATGCCTTTGGCTTAGTTTGCTCCAACAAGACCACGGAAAAACTGAAGCTTCTCTATGTATTGCATTTGCCACCGCTGCTGTCAAAGGCGGAAATTGAACGTACAAGACGTCCACGCCCGCGGATAAAGGATGATGCCGATGAAGCATATGAGGCAGAGGATTTCTTTGAGTAATTAAGTTGTCATTATTCTTTTGGTCATACTAATTCGCTTGTTTCCTTCCCAGTGAGGATGCCTCAGAATCAATTGAAGCTTTACCGTCTCCGTCGGATCACAACTTTGATGCCGATGACTACGCGCTGGTTACCGCCACTCAGCATATGTATAATCTGGCTGGCATCTCGGGCAACACGTTCATGGATTTGTCGCGGACAACGCCGAATCTTTCACTCAATTCGAATGCATCTTCTCTGGCACAGCGCAACTCGACGTTCTATGTGGATCTGCCCGCTATACTCCCGGGTACTGCAACACGCACAGATGCTGGGCAGGATGACGACAACGACATCGGCCTACGCCAGCAGGGACGTTACGAATCGATTGACACTTTTTCGGATATTTCAGATCTGGGTGCGACCCGTATAACGCCGCCACAAACATCGACGACAGCAGCAGCCGCTACAGCTTCAGACCAACTGCTACTAAACGTTGAGACTATATCGAATTTCTCTCAAATAAGCGATCTGGTCGCCGCCACTCGTCTAGATCGTGCTGATTCGAATGCAACGGATACACGCAGCTTGGGTAGCCTGGGATATTTGCTGGATCAGCCGGATGAGGGTGCCTCTGCAAGTGGAAAACCCCGCAATGTGCCACACATGCGCAAGGAGAATTTCCAGCTGCTGTGGCGCAGCATCATAGAAATCTTGGGTTGCGTTCAAGATGAAGAAATGCGACGTGCATGTAAGTGGCCACATAATCATAAGCCAAATAACCTCTAATCCTTTCCTTTGGCAGACGAAAATCTCATTGAAATGGGCAACAGTAACATCAAGAAAGAACCGAGTCTGGAGAGTTTCACGCAGCTTAACTTAGGCGGCAGTGGAGATGAGGTGAGTTCTATATTAATGAAGTAAATAAGTTAAAATTATCTTTATTTAAATTATTTCAGCAACCGGATAGCAATGGAAATCCCACAACACCTGCTGCAGAGCCCAGCAGCACAACACGTCTATTTGTGGCTCTGGAGGAAGAACTGCGTCAAGCAAAGGCAGGAGCATCGGGAACAGCGACGACAACCAACAACAGTAGTGGCAGCGGCAGCAGCAGCGCGACAAACATCTCTGATGCCTGGCACATATCTATTAATCAGTTTATTGCCACTGTTCTCACTTGCGATTGTGTTGTAAAAGCATTTCACACTCAAACGAAAATCGTGGAACAAATAGAGCAACTGCAAAAGAAGCGACGCAAGTGTTTGTCCACAAACTACAACTATTAAGTGTCTCCTATTGGAATCCCATATTCTGTTAGAACCCAAGGTATTAGCCATAAAAAGAACTGTGCAATGCGGCTTCAGCTTTTTAACCGTGTCCCGTTTTATAAATTAAATATATGAATATATATTATATATATGTTATACGAAAACTATCCCATTTAGTTAAGCCAATTGTTTGTGAATATAGTTCGATTATACCTATTATACATAAAAAAAGTGTTAATTATGTTGTGTCCGTGAGACAAAATTTATTTCAATATATGCACAGATATATTTATACATATATATATATATATATATATATATACAAGAATTAGACTATTGTTCCATTGCCTCATCGATGAGCTGGTTTGAATTGCGGCGAGCTACCGCTGAGTGCTCCTGTCGCGAATGCTCGGCGCTGCGCACGAGGCATTCCTCATAATTCCATTTGGGGAAGATGCGTTTATAGAGATACATGAATGCCGTGTCGTAGGAACGCAGTTGGCCATCGAAATAGCACTTCATGTGGCCGTGCGTGCCTAGCGACTCTTTGATATGACCCAGACGCCCGCATTTGGTGCGTAGTTTCACAGGCTTGAAGTACTCCACATCCTCCTTATAGAAGAACATGTAGCGTATGGTGGCCGATTTACGATTAATGCGCATCGGGTGACCGCTAAGTACTACTCGCTTCAGCACTATGCGATCTGGATTGCAAGAGAGCAAACGTCCACGAGCAACCAATGCCAACGAGGAATCGGGGTTCACTTTAAAAGCGAGCACAGCTGCAGGAGGGAATTGTATGGGAGCATAAAAGGTGGCGCACACGGTCTCATATGGGCGGAAGAAACGCTCAAACTGCGGGAGAATATAAATCAGTTAATTCTAATGATAAATTAAGTACAATGAACGCACCTTATGTTTGTCGCCATTTGTGTGCTGACTGTAAATGGGATTGACAACAAAGCGACGATAGCCGCACTGGACAATCAGTTGTTCCTTGGACTTTAGGGGTACCTCAGAATCAGGAATACGTTGCAGCACAACATTCATGACGCACATCTGGTGTTCGTGCGGTAGCAGGCCATAGACAATGACATTATCTGAAAGATGAGCAGATCGGAATGCGCTCCAGCGGCTAGCGGGCACATTGATGACATGCAGCGTGATGTACAATCCAGGCTGGCGAATAAATTAAAATTATATTAATCATTTAACAAATAATATATATATCTGTCAGCCTCTCACCAAAACACCCTCGAATTCTTTTGCCTCTGCTAAAATGCGACGCTTGGTGCGATCGAAATTTTTAAACTGATAGATGCGTGCATAGTCGCATGGGCAGATTCTCTTTGGGATCCCAGGGTGATGTGCGGAACGATTCCAGGCCGCGATACTTCTGGAAACGTTCGTGGGCGGGCACATCCAGAGGCGTGTCGATTTCATCGGGCCACAATTGATCGGTGCGAGCCAGTTGTATCTTCTTCAAGGTCTCTCGCTCTTCCTGGAAATCCATTTGCTGATCGTATTTTTCGTCGTTGATATCTGCCTCTGAGGTCACCGAAACACTGTCCAAATACTCTTCTGTATCCGAGTCACGTTTTTCGCACTCGTCCTCAAAGGATTTATTGTCACAGGACATAAAATCCTCGTCTTCGTCTTCTCCGCTCATGTCTTCGTCCTCATCGTCGTCGTCATCATCCTGGCCTTCCACCTCCTCCACATCGGGTATCCAGGCAGCCTGGTACTCGCTGTAACCTTTGGGCACTCGTTTGATTAACTTCGTCTTCTTTGTTTCCTTTTGTGCAGCCTCGATTTCCTCTTCTGTTGGCCACGTCTGCTCCGCATCCATCGGATCGGGAATATTCTCTGACTGCAGCGATGTCTGTTTAGCTGGATCACTGCGATCGAGCAGGCGCACTTCAGACATTTCTCCGTCACGGCTCTTGTCAAGCTTATTAGGATCGGGTGGCGCATCTACCTGTCCAAGCTGAAAATCACCCAGTCCTGGTATATGCACCAGACCATTCACATTCAGCGATTGTCCTCGCAGGTATCCGGTAATTTTGAGAGTGCCCATCTCTCCATTTGGCACATATTCCACTAAATCACCAAACAAATTCGGCCGGTTGTTAACGTTATGTAGCATGCGTTTCTTCTGACTTCCAATGCGTCGCATAACATTCAGTCCCTCGGCGGAGGTGTCCATTTGCATGATCTTCTCCTCAGGCAGCAGCTTGCTTATGAATTTCTGGGCTGCTTGTTTTGTAGCAGTGCGACGCTTTGGATTAATAGATTCCAGATCCATTAGGGCCACAACTGGAGTTGGTATGCCTTGGGCTGATATCATATTAAATACACGTTGTCCCCATCGATCGAAGATTTCATCGTCACCAAAAGCCGCAGACGTCAACATGAGTGTGGTATCGCACACCTTCAAATAGTCTAGAACAATGAGTTCGTTGCCTCGCCCAACGGGCGGTATGACAAAGGCAAAGCGCTGCTTAAACCGCGGCAGATTCATGTAAACAGTTCCACTGGCTGACTTGTTTATGACGATTTCACTATCGCAACTCTGGAGTATAGCAATGGCCGAGTTGGCATCGATTTGCTCATGCATGGGCAGCAAACACACTAGAAATGGAGCCGTGTTCTGGCCACCTAATTGACGCTTCTGTTGCAGCACTTCATCGCGTTTGTTTTTGCGTAGCTGATTCATTTGGTTGCGTCGTTGCTCCTTACGCTGCTGCAGCTTATGCTTATGCGAAATAGCCTTAACACCAACTTTGCCTAAAGTAAATAAAACAAGTTATAGCTAACATGTTTTACTGCACTTGTTGAGATACACATACCTTTCAAGGCATTGTCGATAGCGCCTTTGGAGCGATGACGTCCCGTCTTATGGGCTTTATTTGTTTGCTTCAGCGGCCCAGGTCGGTGAAACGCGTGATCCGCCATAATTGGCTTGTTTATTACTTCAATTTATCAACAAAATATCAGAAATTCTCACGCCGTTTTATTTTCGAGCTAAGCACATGTTCCTACTGCACTTATCGATTACGAATTATCGATAAGAAATCGTGAATTATGTGGCCACACTAAGAACCCAATGCCGTTAAATAAATGACAGTGTTGAAAAATATCGCACAGACAACCAGATATATACGCGCGTATTTAAATTGGAAATAAAACACAGTTACCAACTCTTTTTAAACCACATTCAATGTAAATATGTATTTGTTGTTTTGGTATATTTGTAGTACATTACATACGTACGCATGCATGCAAGCTTCTTGCTTAAAGATAACGCTGTTTATTTATATGTAGTTTACTTTCATTTAATATGATATAAAGTTTGCGTTGGTATTCCGAATGCATCCGTAGTTGAGTAGTTGTAGTGATTAACTGCATATATGTATTGCATATAGAACATGCCAAAGTTTACATAGAGGTTTAGCTAACTTAATTGCATAGAGTATTTGATAGTGTAATTTTCTCATCCTTTATTCACTGGTGTAAATAATTTAAAATAGTTGTAGTTATTAAACATTAAAGAACTCGTTCTTTCTTCTCGTTTTCATTTAGGTGTGAGGTTTTTAAAACTTAACGGTAGGCATAACACTTAACGATACATAATAAAACAGAAGTCTCAATAAATACAATTTATAGTTTTTTGTTTTTAAGGTAAATTGAGTGATTGTTTCTCATTAATTGGGTTTGGTTCTAGATTTAGATTGGTTGCTTCTGGGCAATGCCTTTATATTATATATGTGTATAACTTATCGCCTATACTGAAATTTGTGTGGCAAATGCTTGGCTCGCACATATTTTGTGGCCACGAACAGCGCGATAATAATAAATACAAATTAGAAAGCTGGATTTATCAACGACGTGCTGGACAAATATCAATGATGCATGATTTTGCTGCACTTTGCGTCAATTGGTATTGTTCGCTTCCTGCAAGGACTTCTCTATTGTCCCTGCCAAAAAATAAAGTATGTACTTGTTTGTATATAGATATATCTGTATATGTATTCATGTATATATTATCCAATATTTAAGCTATCCAATGCCCACTTATACAATCCCGATCTCCCTACACGTATCCTCCTCATATATCAATTTACATACAAACACTATCTCGCTAGGAGCTCCTAAAATGTTTGCTTCACGCGTGCTCTCTGAATAACAAATTAATCGTTTTTTTTTTCCTTTTTTCTGTCGGTTTGGCATTATTCATTCAATTTTTTTTTTTTTTTTTTTTTTTTCAAAGTTTTCTTTCTTTTTTTGTACAAATTTGCGCTTTGTTTTGTGAGCTCTTTTTTGTGGGTTTTGTGCAAAGTTTTCATTGTGCTGGAAGAGAAACAATTTACATGTTCCTGCATTGAGCACAAACAGACCGAGCCTTTGTATTGTCACGCACAAAATCATGCACATTGAATTTTCCATCATCGCCATGCTCGTAGCCGCGGCTCTTCAGCTGCCTGTGGAGAGGAAAGTGCAACGAAACGAATTTTATTAGTTATTGGCTATTGATCAAGTGTTGTTGATGGAAAAGCAAAGTGTGAGAGATGAAAAAAGTCTATATGGTTCTTAAATACAAAGTCTAACTAGAGTAGATGCTGCGCACAAATGCAGTAGAACTTTCTAGCTTGTTAGAAACTCTTGTCCAACTCGCTTTCAAGCCAATTTATTTAGTGGCCTATGTCTTACCTGGCCACCGCTGTGAATGCCAGCTCCACATTGAGTCCGGTCTTGGCGGATGTCTCCATGAATGGTACATCGTGCTCACGTCCTAGCCGTTCGCCATCCTCGCGCTTCACCTGACGCTCGCTGCTGCTGCAATCGGCCTTGTTGCCTGTGTGGATCAAGAGAAGGGCAGGGCATGTCGAGTACGATAAAAGTTGAAAAGTTTAAACTCGTAATTCAATTTAGTGACCAACAGTTGGCAACCCAACCGCTGCAGCTGCATCTGCAGCAGCAGCAATTGTAACTGCTAAAAGCTGGCTTTAATCAAATCTATTTTGTCTGCCTCTCTGGCAAAGTGAATCTCACCTATTAAAACGATGACAACGTCCTCCTGCGCGTACTCACGTATTTCGCCCAGCCAGGCGCGTATGTTGTCGTAGGTGGTCTTGTTGGTCACATCGTACAGTAGCAGCAGCGCTGCAGCAATCGATATTAACAAAGAAAATAATGTGAAATCCCATCAGCGGCCCAAATCTCAATTGCAACAGCTGCTGCACTTACCATGGGCATCGCGATAATAGGCGTGGGTTACGCTGCGAAAGCGCTCCTGTCCGGCGGTGTCCCAGATCTGTAGCTTAACGCGCGTGCCATCGACCACGACCACCTTGTTCTGCAATCGAGTTATGCGGCAGACGCATTCATGTTATGTAAAAAGAAACGAACCATTGCCATTGTAATGCACGAAATGCAATTAATTTACGGAATGTACATGCCAAAGAGAACGCCAAATGTAAGATATAAATAGAACTCCAAAGAGAGCGAGAGAGTGAGAGAGAGAGAGAGGAGAGGGGTAGAGCTGGCTCTGCTGGTAACGCGGCGTATACTTAATTAAATGGGTTTCAGGGGCAGCTTGAGTATACGTTGCGTTGACCCTGCAGAAGTACCAAAGTGGAAACAAATCAGATACTAAAAGAACATGAATACACCAACAGTTAACATGCAGATTCAGCATCATTATTGACTTGAATGCAGAGAGCGAGCCAGCACTAATCAGTGGCTACTCAGACAGTCAGTCAACACAACATACAATAAAAGCAAGCAGTAAGACAAACAAACAGACATCATCAAGATATGTATATCTCATTCACTTGTTTTTATTGTATGAAGGACATATAAAAACACATAAAGAAAAAAAGCAGAACAAATCGAAAGCAAACGTCAAATTTCTAGCTAAGTAAACAAAAAGTCAATGTACTGAGCCAACATTGAATACAATTTACTGTGAAATTCATTTAGTGAAGCACAGTGGAAACGGTCTACATAAATAATGAATATTTCAATGATGTATTCAAGGCAAAATGAAAAATACAACAACAAAAAACCATGTACATACATATCACATAAAGCTGCGTGTATTGCATATCCCCAGGCTTGGCGCTTATTAAATTCACGAGTTCAAAGATTATGTTAAAAAACAAAAAACAAAAAAAATACTAAAAAGTCACAAGTTTCAATATGTTCCAATTATATATTTATTACACCAGAAATTTGCATACATTTGGGCAACAAAATAAATAATTAAAAACGAAAATGTTTTCCCTGTATTATAAATGAAATTAATTATGCATTTTCTCTCTATTACACGCAACATTTATTTGCTCTAGTTTAAATTTTCATCAAATTTATTCAATTTTGTTTACTTGCAGCCTTCAAGCGGTCGCCAAGACAACAAAAATCATTATCGAAGCGAAATGCGCGCATTTATGGTATAGCATTCGATGTAGCAAAAGTTGAAAGGCAAAAAAAAAAAGCCGCACGTGTCCATACAATGAGCTGAGAATCGTCCAAAGGACATTTATATTGCTAATGGCAGACATGGCGAATAGTTGTAGTATTATTGCGCTTTAATAAATTTATGTGAGCCATGTGAGCCCTCGGCAATTTTCAAGATAATAAAACCTCTAGCAGTTGAAACAAAAACCCCACAATAATAAGCATAATAAAAGCAACAGCAACATCAACTTAAATACGAGTAACAACAAGTGTACAACAGCGACACACACACACATACACAGAGAGAGGGGGACAGCCAGACTGAAAGGACACACAGACACACGCACCAACACAAACAGACACACAGCCATCAACAAGTCCTTTTCAAGTTCATATGCTTTTTAATAAATAGCCTCCGCAGAACTTTTTGCCGCAGCAACGTCGGCAACTTGAGGGCAGAGAGGTTCACAGAGCTGGCGCTTAAGCTGCTGGAGAGGGAGAGAGACAAAGTTGGGTAGGTAATAGGGGATTGGGAAATGGGGCGGGGGCAGCTTGAACACGAGCTAAGCTGGCGGGAAAATATTTTACTAAAGAGAAACGCCACAGCAGCTGAAGAACATGAAAACCACAAAACAAACAGACAAAGTACTGCGCACACACACACACACAGAGAGAGAGAGACAGAGAGAGAGAGAGAGAGACTCAAAAATAAGCAACAGCCGACATTTGAATGACCTGTAATATATACAATATGTAGCTGAGCACACATAATACAGTTAAACTTAACATAGCTGGTAAACAACATCGATTATAGGGAATTACACTTAGCAGTTGCTGGCAGGCGCTGCGGTTTGTTTGGATTGGACAAACAGAGTGAAAGGAAGTTAGGGTGTTAACGGTGGACGAAGAAGTTAGATAAACTTATGTACATACACACACACGTAGACACAAAGATGAGGAAAGTTAATGTGTAAGCAGGTGAAAATCGTATTCAGAGCCTTGACAACTGTTGACAGCGCACAGACAACAGTTGGCAAACGGAATGGGGTGTAAAGATAGAGAGAGAGAGAGAGAGAGAGAGAGAGAGAGAGAGAGAGAGAGAGAGAGAGAGAGAGAGAGAGAGAGAGAGAGAGAGAGAGAGAGAGAGAGAGAGAGACATAGGCAGACAGAGATAGAAAGAGAGAGAGTGAAAGACAGTTAGAGACACACAACAATTAGTAACAACAATAAAAACAACAATAACAGACACAGAGAGAAAGTGAAAGAGAGAGAGTGAGAGAGAAATCGCTTACCCTAAAATCAATGCCAACTGTGCTCAGAAAATAGCTGGGCACATAGCGGCCATCGCGAAATCGAATCAAAAGCGACGTTTTGCCCACTCCCGAGTCGCCCAGCATTATGACCTGGCCAACAACAAGCATGTATGTGTGTGTAAGTGTGGGTGTGTGTAAATGAAGAAAAATACATTGAACGTTATACAAAAATAATTTATGTGTGCGCTTAACATATGCCAGTCCATAATAATGTACAACCTACTATATAACATATATACAGCTGTACATATATGCTTATACATATATAAATATATATTAAATAAGCTTCAAAAGGAAACCCCAAAAATAAAATACAGATGCAGACGACAGACGGCAGACTTGCTGTGCGGCTGCTGTTGATTTAGCTGACTGCTCTCGTCTAAATTGGTTGCTAACCAGCAGCAAGCAATTAAAACTTAACTCCAATGCCATATCACATGCTACGCTGGAGATTCCGAGAAAGAGAAGTTGCACTACGCATCTCGAGTCTGGCACTGATTTATTTAATTGAAATAATGCTAGCTTAAGAATCAAAACGAATTGCTTAAAATTATGCTAAAGGATAACAGTTAAAGTCAGTTAAAGCTATGTTAATGTTTATCTAAATCTTTAGTTCATTTCGAAAATAAATGAACTATTAGACTGACATTAACGCACATCAAAGCGTGCCACAGCTGCTCTCATGTTTTCTGCCATTAAATGCTTACTCAGGCGTTAGAGCTGTATTTGTCTACAGTCAGAATCTGTTTTTACATTACTGCACAGTTATTAAAAACAGTTTAGCTTTAATAGAGAAAAACGGTATGCTTCGGGGCATGAAACAGATATTTGAAATGTGTTTAATATATGCACAATAAACTTTGCCCTAGCTGCCAGGCGGAGTTTCGCAGAACTGAAAATTGCTTTGCTATTTAAATAAGGTTTCAGCACTTAATTAACAGCATCGGTAATAATGTGAAGAGCGTGTTCTGCCTTTGACCTCAACAAATAGACCAACTAATTTGCGTAAAACTTAATCACATATACGCATTGCAGTTCCTCGCATAACTCGGAATTTCTGCAAATGTTTGCGCTGAGCGAGAAGTTTGTTTGCCAGCTGAAAAATGTAGCCAAACAGCGGAGAGATTCAGCTAAAAACTCAAATATGCATATATATTTAGTATTTAGTATTTTCTTTTGCACTATTTGTAGTACTTAGTATTTTCTTTTGCACTATTTGTAGTATTTAGTATTTTCAGAGTTGAAAACGGTAATGGAATAATTAAGTCATAGTTAAGAGCGATTTTCATTTACAAGAAAATCCTTTTGTTTCGTGGAACTTTGCTTGCCAATGAAATTGCATTGAATTTGCTTTTGAGTGCATTTAAGCTGTACATAAGTTTCTTTCTTTATTGTTTCATATTTATTATTATTATTTCTTTCCTGTTTTATGCCTGCAGCTGGGCGCGTTTAAGGCGCAGCCGGTGCCAGATCATTTGTCGTAATTCTAGCGAATTGCGCTAATGAAAAACATAAAGCATAACAGCTTTTGCAGCGGAATAGCCGCCATTTATTGTATTGTTGTTGACAGGACAGCAGGCCGAAGGACACACACGAGCTGAGCACGTTGACGAGGAAATGAAAAACTTAGTTAGCGCTGAGCGAATGTTCTTCGAGACATTGTTGCCTTTCGCAGAGTGCGACAAAGCCTATTGTTTAATTTCCTTCTTTTTTGAGCATTTGATGACTTTATTTTTGAGCTGCTTATGTAAATGGCATTGTAAATCAGGAATGCCGTAAAACGTCCCAAATGATGCAGTCGTTAAAAGCCCAGGACTCAGTCAGGCAAACAGACGAACAGACAAACAGACAGATAATCAGTCAGACTGCGCAGCACGTAAATCAATTTGCGGCTCAGGTTCTGATAAAGAGCCTTGGTTGGGATTTGGCAGCTTGTTTAGCCGCTTATAAATACTTATAAATTTCGGGAATGTCTTTTGCTGTCGACCTTTTTGTAATGCAAATTGTTAAAGTCAACAGGATTTTGGTTGTGCACACTTAAATTACATGTCAGCTTCGGGTGAGTGTGTCTTGTTAGTTAGTATTGTGTGTTTGTGTGTTTCTTTGTCACCTTGCCCATGATATCGAAATCTTCATCCTCGTCCTGCCCAGGTGTCGAGGAAATCATGCGTATGAGCGCGCGTCCAGCTGATTTGCAGAGCGTGGCTCCGGCGCCGTCACTGCCAGGTGCAGCAGCAGGCGCACCACCTGCTGCTCCACTGCCAGTGCCCACGCCGCCTCCACCTCCACCTCCACCTGCTCCTGAGCCCCCAGTATCCAAGAGTGGCTGCTGCTCGGCAGCTGCGGTGATTCGCATGCTGCTTAGAAATCGGCTGCTGAAACCATTTCCAATCGATTGCGACTGAGCCTGCGACGACGACTCCTGCTGCTGTTGTTGCTGCTGAAGATGATCGCGATAGAGTTGCGATGGACTCATGTATTCGGGCAGCAGCGGCTGCTGAGATAGCGATTGCTGGCGCTGATGCACAATGACGCTGGGCCGACGCTTGGGATAGCCATCGTCATCCGAATCATCCGAGGCAATGCCATTGATCTTGTCCAGGGTCTTGGGTGGCAGCTGGCCAGGTGTAATATGCTGCCAGGTGGGCTTCACCAGCGACTCGCGACGCGTGGGCGAGGCGTTGCTCACACTTGTGACCAGCGAGGCCTTACGAGTTGCTCCAGTGCTGGTGCCAGCGATGGAATCGCTGCGATAGCGCGTTTGCTGACGTCGCATCTTAGAAACCGCTAATATATGCCGCTTTCAATCCGCAAGACAAACAATTTTCTGCTGTGCAAAAGGTGCAAATGCAAATTGGCTTGATTCAATTTCAAACACGTAAGCGTACGCAATAAATCAATAAACTAACTGCTACCCATCATCATCATCATCGCATCATCAGCATCATCAACATCATCCATCTCATCATAATTCAACATCATAATCCGAGCTCATCATGATGCACAGCCCAAAAAGCAACCCCACAGCTATAACTCACTCAGTGCCCGGACCCAACTTCAACTCGACAACTGGCAACTCGCATCTGCAAATCGAAATCGGGTTGCCAGGCAGGGCATAAAGCAAAAGACAAAACTTTTGCCCCAAAAAACTCATTAAAAAAAACAAAAACAACAAAGTACAAAGTATACGAATATCAACAACAACAAATGATAGAAGAAACAGCACGGCTCTATATATAGACTCGAGCGTAATCATAATATAGTCGCTGAAAATTTAATAAACTTTGTCAGTTATAATTTACTTTGGCCAGTTGAGCAAAAGCAAATTAAAATTCAAAATTCAGAATTCAGAATTGCGAATTAAAATTCGTGTAGGTCGACGCAGCCGGAACTTTAAAAAGAGCCAAAAGGCAGTTAGACAGAGGCACAGAGGTTACATAGGAAGACAGGTGCACACAGGTGCAAATTGAATGTAATTGCCTTGCCAACAACAGGACGACAACCGAAACCGCGCAAGGTTAGCTTACCCCCGAGGGCCACAAATGCCTGCTATTGTCGTTGACACTCACACCCACGCTCACACCAACACTGCCACACAGACACAGGGGCAAAGCTGTGCGTGTGGCGTGTGCTCGCCCAATAGCCGGATTACAGTACGGGAGTTAGGTGGACCACGTAGCTAAATCAACAGTTGGCAAGCAGCAGAAACCACAAAAGCCAACAAACACACGCCTCAAAGCAGCATTTTGGATAATAATTGCGAATTGAAAAGGCTTCATCGAGAGCGGCTGGCCACAAAGGCACAACCACGTGATTAGCCCACATGCTTATTTACGCAACTGTTTTAAAATTTACGCTTGCCAGCAAAGCACACTGCAGACTTAAGGGACTCCAGAAAGCAGTTCTCTCTGTGTTGTGTGTGTGTGTGCAGGGAAAAACTCTGTTCAAATACGTTAGCTGAACCGAAAAACTTTTAAAACTGATATAAATACAAATTTGAATGCAGCACAAAGTCAAAGCAAAGTGGCATGAGAAGGAAAATCAGGTTAGTTTTGGGAAAAACCTTGTCAGCTGGGAATATAGCACGCTTTAGGAAGCCCCACACAAGTCCAGAAGTTTTTGCGATTTTCCACATGAAATTTAATCATTGCAGCTGTCTATTTCAATGTCAACTCTAGAACATTCTTATTTAAAATCTCTATATTTTATGCTCGTTTCGAAAGCTAAAATCAATAATGAAAACAATTTTCGATTGCTGCAGCTGATAAAAGTTTTCTGTGAAAGTGAAATATTTGCATTGACATTTGTTCGACAAAGTTTTCTGTTTTCTGTTTTTTTGGTTGTCTGTCAAACTGAACGATAAGACCACATAACGCTGATGCGCATATAGTTTCCCAACAGTGGCGAGTCGAGACGAGACGCGAAGCGTCGAGAGACATCGATGCAGCAGACAGAGGCAAACATTTGATTGGTACGTCGGAGTTGTGAGCCAATTCACCTTTGCCCGGGCACACTTGAATGTCTTAAGTGTTGGCATTAAAAAAATATATAAACGTTTTATATATATACATATTTAGGCGAAAGCTGAATAGCAGGCAGTCGGGCGAAACTTATTTCGTACTGTCTGGAGTGCCGTTGTCTGTGTAATTGGGCCCAAGTCCAGGTTACAGTTGGCCGACGCGACGGCAGCTCTTTAAATGGAGTTCAACGCCTGTCCGCACGTGCCCAGACTTGAGTGCACTTTAAGAGCCGCGCCGAACTATAGCCCTAAAATTACAGTGACAGGTTCAGGGTCAGCGTAGCCAGGGCTTAATTTGTAAGCCGATATCACTCGAAGCCAAAGGACTCCGCTTCATAAAATAAAAAACAGCAAAAAGTATGCATTACACGACAATTAGAGCGCAGAGTGAGCAACGTAGACAGCACAGCGCCTAAATGAAAATAAATTGCAAATATTTGCAGAGCATAAATGCCGATAAATAAGCAAATTCCCGTCTCGAATATTTCCTATCATATTCATGCTAGTTTATGTCGCCTGCCTTGCCATATCAAATATCAATTTTATTATATTCACTCCATGCTTATGGCGCATTCTTCTCTAAAGTACGACCTTTTTGGCCAGCTGCCGCAACCTTTTCCATTCGTTGGGCCACCTTTTTTTTTTTGTTTTGAGCAATGTATCGACCCATAAAAATGACCTTCTCGTATTAGTGCAGCATAAAATGATATATAATCAACTTTACATTGGCAATCTGGATGCTGTTGCTGTGATAAGAAAACTTTTTAATTGGGTTGCCATCGCAACGAGCTGCTTCAATGGCTCCTACGGCAGCAACGACTCCAACGACTCCAACTGTAAAATTGTCAGCGACAATGGCGCTGCGAGATGCCTGAGTGAATCGAGGAACAGCATTTCAGTCTGCGCGTAATTACATCAATCTGAAGCAGAAATGAACCCTCCATTTACGAGCGATTGAACATGTTTCGTAAAGCCTACGCAGCATTAGCACAGACTCTACCTACGTCAAAGGCTGGCTACTTACGGGCACTGTCTATGCCCCTCAAAGAACTCAGCTTCAATACACGCAGACACACATTCAATCATGCGTTCAATCGGGCGGCTAAAAGTGGGCTGCGAAGAGGCGCAGTTGGCAGACAATGGCTTGCTGATTGCACGGACAGCTTTAAGGAAATGACCAAAACACAACACAACACAACACAACACAGCACAGCACGACGTGTGTGGGCGTGTGTGTGCGTGGGCGTTACAGTATATTTTAACAGGAAACTGGCGAGCCAATGCTGGGCAACCGAATAGACAGCTTTACATTGATGTGCGGCTGCCTTAAAACGTTTTATGGCATTTGTGATGAAAGCCACTCAACAGCAACAGCTAGTTGCTGCAGCAGGAAAAAGAAGAAGACAACGACAGCAGACTATGATGTTGGACGGCAGCAGAAATACCAATAGCAACAGCAACGACAACAACTGAGGCATCAGTAAAGATTTGTGCTAGTAATCGGCTTAAATTGCATTTCCGTGAAACTTTCGCAACGGAAAATGTCGCAACTGAGACAGTTTCCATGGAATCCCTAGCCTCCTGCTTGGAATTTGTGTTTGAAAAGTGCTTTTCAATTAAGACAGCCTTGAACTTGAGCTACCTGCAGACAATGCAAGTGGCCACAGAATAGAAATTGACTTTCCATTATTGAGTGCACAACAGGCGTATAATTAATACGCACTTGAGCAAGATGAATGCGCCCGAGGACAGCTGCGAAACGAGCTGTCGATGCATGCGACAATAACAACAACAACAACAACAGAAGCAAAACGCAGTCAATTGCAGAGAGATTGCATTAACAAGTTGTAAATAAGAGACTACAATAAATCGGATTTCAAGGGAAATAGTATATGCAATCGTTTATATGAGATACGCAATAGATGTGCTATCACAGTATTAGATTAGACAATTATTTGTATGCTCAATGAAGTCGAAATTTATGCTCGAGTTTTCATGATTCGATTTGAGTAGATACATTAAATAAATAACTAATTTCTGTATTTATTCTACATGTTTTCTCTTCATTCAATTAAAACAGTTCTAATAAATCAAACTGAATTCTAAATAAGCTATTTCTCACAGAAAACACTACAAATATTGCACATAACTAATTTGCAAAATGAAGCTACAAGAATTTAATTGAGGCATATTTTCTAATAAACACTCACACACACACACGCATACACACAAATCAATTTCTATTAGCTGCTGCCATAAATTGTTTTCATTTATTTTGAAACGCGCAGACATCAAAGAGCCCAAACACACACAGACACACATACGCCATAGTATACACCTAGACACACAAACACATATACAATCAAATACAGGCAGACACACACAGTCAAAAACTGAAATTGTTGCAAATTGCACCAAAATCGAAGTGCGCTTAAAAGTATGCAAAGAAAATTTTGAAGTTTTCAATGCGTCGCTTCTGTATGTGAAATGAACTATTTGTGTGTGTGTAGTGTGTGTGTGTGTGTGTGTGTGTGTATGCGAGTCTTTGCGTTTGACAACACAATGTTCAAAGCGTTCACTTTACATGACTTAACGACAATGGCGTTTGAAAAACTGTGCACAGTAACTGAAATTTGAATGGATGCTGTGTGAGCAACTGCGCGTCCGTTGCCAATCGAAGCGTCAAGAGCAGCGAACAAAACTAAACTGAGCACGCAGCCAGAAGCATCGACAGCAGCAGGCGGCAGCATCCAGCGCCAAAGTCCTTCAGCTATCGGGCCGAGTCAAGTTCGTGCAGCTTCGGCTCGCACAGCACCAGCAGCAGCCACAGCAGCAGCAGCAGCCATAGCAGCAGCCCTGGCCTAGAAATGCGTACAGCCAATGTCGAGCACGCGCCAGAAGTGCGTCCAACGAGACTTTGTGCTAGAATGTGGCACGAAAATGTGGATCAGGTAGCAGGGTCGAACCTTGGCAAAATATAACTGTTGCACTTGAACTTGGCTTGGTGGCCGACATGTTGCTGCTGCTGCGTTGCTTCGTGCTGCGAGCTGTGCGAGCTGCGAAAGTGAAAGCCGGCAACAGGTTGTGAATACAAAACTGTTGCCCACTTGAGAGCGCACTCGAATGCTTGCAGCTGGAATTAATGCAATTTAGCGTTCAATTTGCAACTTTCAATTGCAACTGTGGAAACTTTTTGGTAAATAAAATGTGCAAAAAATCGTTTGCAAAAATATAATAAAAAATATATTTTATTTTCTATTTATTTAAAAAGGAAATTATGGAGAATTTAAATTTAAGTGTATTTTGAAATCAACTTAAACTTTTTAATAGAGTTACCATACGTTTTTAAATGTTATTTATTATAGAAATTATTTTTAAATAAATATATATTAATTTATAATTGTATATACAATTATATCAATCTAAAGACTTATATATTTATTTTTTATTTAAATATGAATTAACTATTTAATTGTTCCTCCACAATTAGCTATAGATATCTTGTTTTATTTTTAAATATTATTCACTTTTTTAATAAATATAAATTCATTTTAATTTTTAATAAAAATAAATTCATTTTATACACTCACGAGACGATTTAACTAATAATTCCTTTAAGCCTTAGAAAGATACACGTCTAGAACTAAGGCGTAATAAGCTAATCAATCAAATTGCTGCGATACCTTTTGCCATCGCTAATGCGTGACGTGTCGTAAATATTATGAAGTGCGCATTCACACATACACACCCACACACAGCAACACTCATATATATACACACACACACACACACATACATGGAAGCATAGCCTAAACGTGTCGCTTTTATGGAGTTTATTTTTATGCCATCGGAGCAACAAAATCAATGCGAATGCGCTGCTGAGATTTGTGTGCGATATAAATAGCTAGCAGCATGAAGTACATGAAAACGCCCCGCAACGCAACAATATGTTGCTTACAAAACCCTTGCGGCTGCTGCTCAATTACAGTTACTCACTCACACAGACAGACACTGGCTTAAATAGGCGCGCACAGCAAAGCCACAAAATGGGATTATGAATCTATCTGTGTTTTTTGGAAGCCGCATGAACGTGAACTTTGAGCATGCACAGGCGAAGGAATAAGAATGCACAGATGCGTTGCTTGAATGTCATTAACTTACTCATTCTCTCTATCCATCTCTCTCTCTCTCTCTCTCTCTCTCTCTCTCTCTCTCTTCTTTCTCCCTCATTAGTTAGGACTTACCGTCAGTGCAATGCCAACGGTGGCAGAGAAGGAGCCCAAACGAAATTCGCCCGTATTGTATTTGACCAGAAAGGATGTTTTGCCCACGCCCGAGTCACCCAGCAGGATCGTCTTGTGATTGATGGTGTCGTCGAAAGGCTGCTGATGGGCTGGTGGCGCTGGCTGATGCATGTCCACCTCATCGTAGCGATACGAGCGCCAGCCATCATCATAATCGTCCTCCAGTTCGTAGTCTGTATTGCCATAGGCATACATCTGCATTGCTTCGCGGGATGGCCGATAGCCCGGATAGCCGGTGGCTGAGCGCTGCACAGGCGCCATGATGGCATCGTGGTCATGGTAATGATGGCTGCTTGTCAGGCTCTGTTGACTGCTGCTGTTGTTGTGATTGGTGTTGGGATGGTGATGATGATGGTGTTGATGCTGCGACACGGGTGCTGCGACCGGATTATAGCATCCATCTCCAAAGGGCCGACGACGCAGCTCATCGATGCGTGCTTTGGTCGTTTCCGCATCCTCGAAAACATCGTCGCTCATGCTGCTCGCATCGTCATGAAACGTTGTTGTTGTTGTTGTTCCTGCAGTTGTTGTGACATTTGCCATGTTGAGGTTTGTGTCTTGGCTAAGCAGAAGCAAAGCTGAGCTTTTGGCTTAAGATCCACACGACGGTGTGCTTTTAGGCGCTCACACGCGCAAGTTCACTTCCACTCTTTTGCTTACACTCTCTCTCTCTCTTTCGCCCTCTATCTGTTTGTTTTCCTCTGTATCGCTCTCTTTATGACTTTGACATTTAGCGACGTCTGGCAGTCCGGTTTATGGCACGTTTTCTGAATGAATTTGATTTAGGGCCTGCTGCGGGGGCTGCAGTGTGCGTGGCGGCTCTTTTTTATTTATACATATACATATGAATATATGTATGTGTGTATATATATATATATAATGTGTATATATAAGTATGTGTATATTTGCTCTAAACTTAATAAGTAACTTGGCTAAGCTTATTTATATTGAAATTCCCTAAACGTATATTCGTTAGTTTCTTTTCAATTGAACTTTGATTTTGTTTTTTTCTTTTACTTTGTTGGTGTTTTATTTTGGTGTTTTTGGTTGCTTGGTGTTTTAGTTAAAGCCACTAATTAATTGTTAAGTATAAACTGTAACTAGCTAAGCATATTGACTAGTTCATCTACGGGTTAAGCGCTAATTGGTGCTGTTTTTGTTTTCTCACTAGATTAATTACAGTTAATATTAGAAAAGTTCTTCCTCTTCTCTTCTCTGCTTGGTATTTTGTTAAAGCTTTTTGTTAAATTAGTTTTTGTTTTTGTTTGTTTAGTCTTTCTCTTATATTTTCAATTATAATTTGCTTCATCGAAAATATTGCGTTTGATTCTTGGCATGTTCTTTTTATTGGGTATTCCCTTCATCTTATTTGTTTTGTTATTTTGTTTGTTTGGTGTTTTTTGGTAATTCACTATCACAGCGTAAATAAATATATCGTTAATAGCGTTGCCTTCGTCGCCTGCTCCTCACTAATTAGGCAGCCATGTTGAGCCCCCCCGCCGCAGTTCGACATCCACTTCCACTTCCAGTTCATCCGATGCTGACGTCTTCATTTCCCTTTGTTATCTGTCAAACGCAATAACGGCAATGGCATCCTGCGCTCGAGCGCCGCAGCTAGTGCCATTCATCGACCCAATCTATGACGACAAAGCAGGCCCAATTGACATGGGCAACAACAACGTATTTACTATGGGCTGCCGCAGCTCGACATCCTTTTTGGGTCATTGTGTGTGTACGTGTGCGTGTGCGAGTGTCAACGTGTGAGCGTATGCGTGTTTCTGTGTGCGTGTGTGTATGTGTGCCTGTCGTATGCGGCCTGTTTTCACATTTTCAATTTCCTCGCTCTTATTTGATTTTTGCGTATAAAACACTACAATTACAAAATAACTACGCGTATCTTGTATCTGAATGCGGTGCCGTTGAAAATCACGTTATCACATTGTTATTTATTTAGTTGTATAAAAATCATTTTGCACTCATACACTCGCGCTCACACACTCGGACGTTGCAAATTTGATTTATTTTGTTCGCACTTGAAACAGTGACACCGAATCTCATTAATATTATAATGCTGAATAGTTCATAGGCGGATTTTTCAACTGTTTGTGTGCGGCCACACCTTACGATCCACATTTCAAACTTCATTTCTTTCATCCACAGCAATGCTCACGTATCTCTTTCTCCAAATAATATCTGGTGGCCGATGCAGGGTGGCGGCCTGCCGATAACGCGAGTGTAATTGAAGGATTTACGAACTTTCAGCGGTGCGGCCACATTGTTTGCAGTCAGTGTAAATGTCAGTCGCAATTTGTTTTTAAAAAGTTTTGCGTTTAGAATTATTGCAAATAAAACAATAATTGAACAACAAAAACGTTATTTAAACAATAAATCAAGTGTTTAAACTGAATATTTCAACGGAAGAGCAAGAAAAGCTTCAAAATTGGTAAAGTGGACGGCAACACAATGGGTAGCTCGGACGATCGCGTCTATGCTGCCGAAAAAATCATCCAGAAGCGCGTTAGAAAGGTACGTTCTAGAATATAAACAAAAATAAGAATGCAACTGCAACGCATGCGAAAGACAAATGTGCGCAGCACACAACAACTACAAGGTCACATGTCCTTCGAAATTTCGAGCAGAGGCTCGCGTCGTCCATCTGCTGGCAGCTGCGCCAATGTCTCGTGCTGCCGCCGCTGCTTCTGCTGCTGCAGCAGCCTGTGGCAGTAGCAACCACCATTTACGGTGCGCGCGTGTGCATGTGTGTGTGTTTGTGTGTTGTTGTTGTTTTTGTTTTTACTCTGTGCTACATATCGGCATCGATGAAAAATCAATTAGTTCGCCTTGCACCGTGTGTTTGGAACGCGCCAAATGCATTTTCAATGTGCGATCGATCTGGGCTGAAAATAGAAGATGGTCTGCAACAAACATATTTTTATATAATAACGAAAATTAAACAGATTTTTGTTAATGATTCTATGATTTGAAGATCTCATTTAATATATTTGTGTACATTTCAGGGCGCTGTGGAGTATCGAGTCAAGTGGAAGGGCTGGAACCAGCGGTACAACACTTGGGAGCCGGAGGTAAACATCTTGGATCGTCGTCTAATTGACATCTATGAGCAAAGCAATAAATCATCTGGAACACCCTCGAAACGTGGCGCCGCTCTTAAGAAAGAAAAGAAAGAAAAGGAGCCTGATCCAGACCCAGAGTCAGAGGAAGATGAGTATACATTCAATGGCGATGATGTGCCTGATACCAATCAGGCAACAACATCGACCGCCACAACAAACGATGGAGTTGATAAAAAGGATAAGGACAAGAAACATCATCATCACCACCATCATCATCACCAGCAGCAGCACAATATCAACAACAACAACAACCAAAGTATCAAGTCCGAACGTATAAGTAATCGTCGCTCTGAATCGCCGCTAACTCACCATCATCATCATCATCATGAGGCGAAGCGGTTGCGCATAGATCACAGCTCCTCATCCAACTGCAGCTCAACGCACAATGAGAGTACGTTTGTCCCGGAAGCAGACACCAATTCATCAAGCTCAGAGGATCAACCACTTATGGGCACCAAGCGGAAGGCTGAGGTTCTCAAAGAATCGGGCAAAATTGGTGTCACCATTAAAACCTCACCTGATGGGCCGGCTACTAAACCGTTGCAGCCGACGCAGGATCAACAACAGCAAAATGCAACAGATACGCCCGCACAGCTACACAAAACAGAGCATCAGGGAGCGCCGCACAGTGCTCAAATAGAAGCTGGCGAATCGTCTACACCCGCATATACCGAGGAGGAGTATGACGAGGGAGTAACGACTGCAGTGTCGCCATCAGAGAACAATAACATACCAAAACTGGCAGGCGCCCTGGCATTGAGTCAAAAGCAACCGGTAAGCCCACTCTCACCGCGTGCTTTGCCGCCGCGATTCTGGTTGCCCTCCAAGTGTAAGATGTCGAATCGTGTGGTTATCACGGATGTTACCGTCAATCTAGAGACGGTAACCATTCGCGAATGCAAAACGGAGAGAGGATTCTTTCGTGAGCGTGACATGAAAGGCGATTCCTCGCCAGTGGCTTAAACCATCGCGTTGCTCCATATTCAATTGTAAATAGTTTTGCGATACAAAACAAAAATCCATACTAAATGTTGCAAAGCATTTCTTTTAAGAAACAACTTATTTATTGTATTTATTTATAGCCTAGAAACTAGATTGTTGTTTTATTACAATGTTTAAAGAGCAGCTTCCAGGTGTTGCACAGACGCGAATATTGAAATTTCTTGTGAAATTCATTCAACGTTCGCATCTGCGCAACGTCTGCGAGCTCAGATAGTTGTATGTCTAGTAGTTTAACAGAGTATATAACATGATATATATATTTATTTAACATATATGTATATTTTTCTATAACAACTTGAATCTGATAGAAACCAAAACACACTCATATATACGCAACAAATCCATGCGAAACTGAAGCAATTGCTATTACGCTTGATATACACATTTATATTATACAAAAGCCTACCATTATTATACATAAATATATATAGTTATTATATATATTACTTTAAGAATGTTACAAAACAGCAGTTGCTTCAATATTTTATAGTTTTATGCTTTTTCCATCTAATATTATTTGGCGCTGACTGAATTGGAACAAATATATATGAAGAAAAACAAAAAAAAAAAGATCATAATATCTAAGTTGCATGAGTATAGATTTTAGCCTATTATTATCTATAATTACATAATTTATCTTAAATATTTAGTTTTTAAGTTTGACTGTCGAAGAAATGCTGACTCTATTTGCCCCAAATGTGCAGTGCACATGAAATTCAGTTAAAAATAACTTATGGCTAATAGATTCGACAGTTTTTCACATGGTTTACAATTCCTTTTAATTCGTTTTGTAATTTTTTTTTATATATTTACTTTTAATAAATAACGCACAAAAAGAACAAATATCATTATTGATTTTGTTCGTTTTGAAACATATATTTTATAATCATGTGCGCAGTATTTATTGGCTAGTTTTTAGTTGCAGCGCTAATTCCATAAACATGAGACAAAACAAAACAAATAAAAAGGAAAACAAAAACAAAAGAGAACTATTCAAAGACATTTTCAAGTTTGTAATCTACTCTACTGTAATGTTATTGCCAGTATCAATGGTAATTAAATTAAATTGAAGCATCAAATACAAATTTTATTAAGTAATTCGTGTGGTCGTCAATTATGATCTAAATTCGGGAATATCATGGCGTACAAAAACAACATTGTTAATATCTGTATCATTCCATAGATAATAACTATCAAGTATGTACAAGTTGAGAATTAATTTCAGCTATATCTTCTCATAAGGGTCTGCATTTGTTTATGAAGGAATTGATGATGGGCGCCACCTTCTCGGGCTCATTGAGGTGCACGTGATGCGTTCCCTCAACTTCATGATATTCAAAGTTCGGATTCTGTTGTAGCACTGCCAGCGCAGCATCGTAGTATTTCTTGTCCTCATAATAAGATGCCTGCAGAGCCTTAATGAAGAGATGCGGCGTCGTTATGCGCTTTGCCATTTCCAGTACAATCTCATTGGAGAGTGTGTAGAAAAGTGAGGTCTTCAGGCGATTGTCGCGGGAGAAGTAATACTTGTGAGGCTCGTGACTGGAGGGTTTGCTGTTGCGCTGCAACAGGTACTTGCAGGCCTCCAAGTCAACGGACTTGTCGGTGCCGTGATGTAGTCGTTCTACCAGCTGATCCCATTCGTAGGCAGGTGGTTCACTGCCGCTGCGCAAGCGGCGTTCAAGTTTGAGAGAGTCCGCCAGGCGCTCGGAGAGCACATTCACAATATGTTTCGGACTGCGTATAAGTGGTTTGAGAACATCTAGTCCAATAAACATATCCACTTTGTCTGGGAATAGTGCGGCAAATACGAAGCCGTTTATGGAGCTCATTGAGTGTGCCATTATAGAGACTTTATTCCAGTTGTATTCCTCCATTATGCGCAGTACCAGCTGAACATAATCGATGGAGTGATACATGACGCCTTGCGGTAGCCACGAGGAGTGCCCATGTCCCGGTGCGTCTATGCTGAGGAAGGACAGGTGTGAAGGCAGTAGTGGTGCGAGTGTGTCGAAAGTGCCAGCATTGTCCTGCCAGCCGTGCATGCCCAGGACAGGACGTACATGCTTCGGTCCATACCATTTCCCAGCTACGTGACCCCAGGGCACTGGGATGGTAACCTCGTCATACTGAAACATTTGATCATGGTTCATAGAAATTCAAGGTGGATGCGAAACAATTATGTTACCTACATGTTTTGTTAGCGTCTTCAACGAAGTTGATGAACTTTGGCCGTGTGCCAGACGAAAGTTTTGCTGTGTTCCATTCGCAAGTTTCTGAAGTAGGCGCAAACTTCTATGGCTTTTCATTTCGTCTGAGTATATTTTGTGAAATTATGCTATTGAGTAATATTAGCGAGGAATAACACCGTCAGACTTGCTTGCTCACTGTGATGACACGAAACATCTGATTACATGTGCGAGAGATTTAATGAGCGCGATACTTAATTACGATAACGAAAGTTAGATACCCTACGCAGCATACACATATGCGCAACATAATTTAAAGTATGGTGATATATCTTCATCATATCTTTCAATTAGTATTAAAATCTTAAATCAAATGTAATATATAAAAATAATGGATTATTCTTACTATTATCGTTTATTACAAACGTCTACATAGATTCATAGTACAGCAAACGTAAACAACTATCGGCATGTCTTAAACAATCGATAAAGTTGTAAAGTTTATTGCTCTCCTCTCTAGAATTAGATTTCGCTCTCTCGCTCCAAGTGGAATCAGCTGTTTGTTTAGTTTATTGTTTAGCGCTGTCACGGCAATTGTATCTAAATATAGCTAATTTGCGTGGAAAATAAATTTTATTTTTATAATTTATATATTTTGACTAAACGATTGATTGAACTGTAAGAACTTCACTGTACGTATGACCCTCCACACAGTGGAAATGGAAACCAAGTTTAAACCCGGCTGTGGAAATTGAAATCAAGAGCATCCATCAGTCAGACGTAATTGTTGACCTTGAACTTTGGAGTTGCATGTTTGTTAATCGTTTATATGTCGAGCACGGCGTGGATAAATCAATTTCATGGCACTGATTTTTATATACATATAACTTTTCGGTGCGCACCGTTTGTTATTTTTCGATTCAGTTCATCAACGACGCGGTGGGCTCTTTAATTAACTAATCGTAATCTGCACTACCTAATCGCGTGCTGATAAGAATATGTTTGCTTATTTGATAGGGTTAAACTTTGGAATTTAAGCTCATTTGTATCTGTCGTCTGCTGCAGTAAGGATCATGGAGTTTGAATTTAAGGAAAATTCTAGTGAAGGCACCGACGGAACTCCTGTAGATCTTAATTTGCGGTTTCGACATGCAGGCGACCTTACGGGTGAGCCTCCAACGAGAGCTGTAAGTGCGCACTTTGATCTTTGGAATGTGAATCGCAGTTAAATGCTATTTTGTATTTAACTTTCAGTTCTCCGAGATCAGCATTAAAGTACCCTGGGGCCACATTGCTGGCAAATGGTATGGACCCCAGAATGTTCAGCCCATATTGGGCCTGCATGGCTGGCAGGATAATGCTGGCACATACGATTTGTTAGTGCCTTTGCTATCGCCAGACGTGGCATTTCTATCTATAGACTTGCCTGGTCATGGATTGTCTTCACGTTTACCTGACGGCTGTTATTACAACTCAGTTGATAATCTATATGTGATAAGGCTTATCATGAAGCAATATAAGTGGGAGAAGGTGTCACTGATTGGCCATTCAATGTCTTCCATAATTGCCTTTGTGTTTGCAGCTGTCTTTCCCGATAAAGTAGATATGGTAATTGGCATTGATGCCTTGAAGCCACACCAGCGCCCCTACCCCGCGGTCATACGCACCATGGAGACGCGTCTAGACGAATTTCTGCGTGAGGATGAGCGCAATCGTAGCAAAACCGAACCACCCAGCTATACGTACGATGAGCTGATTGAGCGCGTCTACATTGGTTCCTTTCATTCGGTCAACAAGGAGCTCTGCAAACATATGCTTGCGCGCAATATCCAGAAGTCAGGCAAATATCCGGACAAATTCTTCTTCTGTCGTGATCGCCGCTTAAAGTTCTACAATTATGCAATTGGCTCCCAGGAACTGTGCGTCGAAATGGCCCAGCGCATCACGTGTCCCTATTTATTTATCAAGGCAACCAATTCGTCCTATTTCGAGGACAAAAAGTACTACGATGAAGTGCTTGAGGTGATGTTGAAGAAGCCAAACTTTGAGTATCTCGAGGCAAATGGCTCGCATCATCTGCATTTAAATAACCCAGAAGTAATTATTGGCCCGGTCAACAACTTTATAAGTCGCTTTGGCCCCGCTGCAGTTGCAGCGGCCCGTAAAAAGGCTAAAGAAGCTGCCGAGAGCAAACTCTAATACAACAAGGCAAAAGTTCAATTTAAGGTTGGGTCAATTGGGGCTTATTTATAGTTGCATAAGTGATTCTGTCTATCGATGTCACATCACTTCATTTTATATACTTAATTGTTGATTATACTGTTAATGTCTGGCTCTGCCGCTGCTATAAATACACCAAGCATTTACACACACTCTGTATGTAACTATATACCAAAAGTCAGTTCATTGCGATTTGTCTGTTGAAGGATAACGAGGAACTGGTTACACATGTACGCAGCTGATGCGCTGCTGTTCGTTGACGCTGTAAACGCCTTAAGGTGTTCAAATCCAGTTTTTGGGACTCTTGCGTACGACTTTTTATTTAAAGGTCAGATTCTGCGTATTCGCTGATACATATATGTATGTACGTATGGGATTACATAATTTCAGATAAGACATTATGTTAATTACTTTTAAGACATATTCTTAGATTGTTCCCAAGATCACTTATGTCAGCTCTAAATGTTGTTAGGTTAATTCGCCGAATGGGTATTACATGCGTGTTGCTAAGTTCGTGTTCGCCGTTGACCTACATTTGTGGCTGGTAGAATACGCAGGCGCAGTCGTAGCAGGCGAAAGTGTGATTAACCGAGAAACTTGTTTGGCTCAAAGCAGAGCCGAACAGCACATTGGATCGGTTGCATCACATTTTAGACTCTTTCTTGATATTTATATATGCTGCTTCTTTTTGGGGGTCAACTGTCGGATTTACATTGAGATGACAAATTAAATGCTATATAAATGCACATACGTTTTCGTGCAAAGAGTACGAAGAAAAAGAGGTGCAAAACGTTGGACTAGTTGGCCCTGCAGCTTCCACATTTGACTGCATAAATTTCCGTCAGATATTTCTGAAAACTTAAATATATATAGCGCTCTTGAGTCTTCGCCTCGACTAATATGGTCAATTCCTGTGGTCGATCATTATGGTAACATCTGCTTTGCCTTTTGATTAATGAGCATCCATTAAATCTGGCTCAAAGCGTCTCAACTGAAGTATATAATATATGTATGAGATCCATATACATATTTAATATATGCTAAAGCTTGAACACTTTGCAATGTCCTCGTTTGGTTTAATTTTATATATTTTATATATCAATTAATATATTATATATGTATATTTATATTATATATATGCTACGCATTGAAATGATTTAGTTTTTTGTTTGTATTTCAAATTTTTTGATTTGGTTTAATGCATGCTATTTTTTTTATGATATAATAAAAGTGTTTTTGAAATGAGCTCTATTGCTTTGCGGGATGCGCTGCAATGTATTCCAAAAGCCTCACAACGTAATCGGGAATTGGTGGGGCTGTGGGCAAATGATCGCCAACTGGGTGGAATCCATTCTCATCAGCCGTGTAGGACAGAGAGATTGGCTGACCATCGTCGCCAACATAACTGTACGATCCGCTGACGCCATTGATATTGCCAGCCTCCTGAGTCTGGATGCCGTTGCTGGTCTGATAGGCATATGCATAGTTGCCCTCCGCATCGGCGGGATCGTTCCTTTCGCTCAGCACTTGGGCATCCTTGTCGATGTGATCAGCCTGGGCAAAGACCAGCAGAGCGGCAATAAGGCAGAGCGACTGCAAAACAAATTTGAATTCAATTAGCTAAAGTTGATTAATATCCTTGCGATTCTCTGCGTGCGCCGTGCTTGGCTACTCACTAGCTTGAACATTGTGTTTTACTCGTCTAATTCACACTGTTTGTTTTTCTTTGCGTATCACAGGTTTTTATACCACTCGCACTCATCCAAAAAAGTTGACTCGTCGTCGTCGCCGTCGTCGTCTTCGTCGTTTCTAATCTGCTGTTGAGCCGCTCTGACGACGCGTTGTACTAAATATCAGTTAAGCTTAAGTTGGGTATGTGCATATTTTAGGCAAATAGCAAAATTAGTTATTAAGTTAACTAAAATGCGGGGTAAAACTTAGTGTGTATATATGTATATATATTATATATATATTTTTATTTTGTGCATAGGCTGCATATCGATAATATATTAAACTCATTCAAAGTGGTTTGCTTTGCTTGATGAATCCATTGAGATAAACGCATTAGTTGAGATCTCTTCAAATTGTTTTTTTTTTTTAGTTTATATTTTTTTAATGAAGAAACCGTGTGATTGAGCAACATTTTACGATTCAGCTTCATTGAGCACTAAACTAGCTCAAGTTGGATAAAATAAAATTAAGAAAAAAAAAAAAAATGAAAACCTAAAGCCTATTTATCATCACTTTCAATTTCAATTTGGCTGGCCATTCAGCATCGGGGCAAACCAGTTTAATTATTTAATTAGGCGAAAGAAGAATTCTTCAGCCAAATTTGGAACAAGTTCGCATTAGCATATAAATATTGTGGCATGACAATAAATTAGCTGATCAGCGCAGCAACCATTTCAATAGTTATATATTTATGTTGCCATGAGCTGAGAGCGAGCTTTGCACTTTACAAAGTGGCTAATAAAATGCCTATTTGTTGGCGTCTGCCAGTCCATTAGAGCGGATTCTCTCAATCGAAAAGACTTAGAACACAAACTTGCCGAACAGCGATCTAAATCTTGCATTCGGCACATTTGAATTTGAATTGCTAAAATGCCAAACTAATTTGTATTTTCGAGTGTGTATTTAGATGATGGATAATGCATTCTACATACGTATATATTTAACTTTTATTTGTTGTTGTATCGCGTGGGCTGCTCAAGATCTTTTGACAGTCGCTGAGAACTGAAATAATTGATATCTTGGTGGGTATCGTGGGTAGAAATATTTATAAACAATATTTCCTAATATATAATAGTCTAAGTCATTATCAAGGTGCCTTAGATTAAATTAATTTATTTTTATTTTTTTATAATTTAAATGCATAACAAGTTCTTAGATAAAGAAAAATTATATATATGAATATATAAAATAAAACTCTTAAACAGAAATATATATATTTAAAAAGTACTAAGAAACTATATATTTATAAAATTAAGATATATTTATTTCTATTTAGCTATACAAAAAATGTGCGTTAAAAGAAACGATGCAAATAAATATACTAATTGGTTGAACTAATCTAGTCTCGCATGTTTGAAATGTTTTTCAGTTATGTCGACATGCGGAACCTGTTAGAATAGCGAAAAAACATTATGTTTCATTATATTTCACAAAAAAATAGTAGCAATTTAATGAAGCTGTCAAAACTAGAAGCTGCAAATATATTTAAAAACTTTAAATATTCTGTAGTATTTTATAATCTCATTAATGTGAGTCACTTTTTATATTTTATGTGATATTTATTTTATTTGTTTTATTAATTATATCTTAAAATTATCTATTATTTTAATTAAATATTTAATATTTTTTAAAATATAATTATATTTAATTAAACTTAATGTTTTTGTTTAAGCCATCCATTAACACACTTAAGTTGACTGATAGTCCAATCATATTACTGATTATAATTGGCCGAAATCTGGGGCATAGCCTCATAATTCGCCTTTATTCCGTACTTATATAGGTCATACATCATGTCTATGTTTCTTAGATCTTAGCAGTCAGAACTGAATTAATCTTATTTAACTTTGGCTTCTTGATTGTGACTAGCCAGACTATGAAGCTCAACGTATAACAAAGATTTGATAATGCTAATTACTGTTTAAT
Organism: Drosophila buzzatii; assembly: GCA_035045845.1. Taxonomy (NCBI): domain Eukaryota; kingdom Metazoa; phylum Arthropoda; class Insecta; order Diptera; family Drosophilidae; genus Drosophila; species Drosophila buzzatii. The sequence continues at coordinate 1,547,996 of JAWNOS010000062.1, read as the reverse complement.
TACTTCCCTATTGGTGATTATATTAGCACAGATAAACAAGTTTTTCGCGCAAAAAGCTAAGAATCCGTATCGAAGCTATAAATTAAATTAAAGTAAACATAAATTGCATTTATGAAGGAAAGGTCAAACAAAAATATTATTTAATAATAATAATAATAATTAATGTATATTTTACATTCTAATTTTAGTTTTATTCACAGATACTATTACAACATTTGCTCAGCTACCCAGAAATCATTGCATCAATTGTAATATGCATTTCTAATAGTCAAACATCTAATTTTTAATGGATCATCATGATCTTCGGTGTTTCGTCGTCTGTCTGCGCGTCCAAATGCTTTTTGTGGCGACCTTGCGCTTCCAAACATTTCAACAGCTCTTCAAGTTGGACAATTCGCGCCAGCTTCCAAGCGGGCACGCGCACCTGCCACATCCACATCGGCATCCACATCCAAATCAAACTTCAACTAGCATTTGGAGCACGGGCGCCGCAGGGCTCGAAGGGGAAACAACCATTGAAAGTTGGTAAGTTATTTATATTTGCTGCTCTCTGTTTGTATTTTTGATTTTTGATTTATTTATTTCTTTTTTTTTTCGCTTTTCTGGTATGTTGTTTGATTGCCTCTGTGTTTGTGTAAGCCACAAATAATTTGGGGTTTAGGTGGGAAATAAAGAAATGAAGGTGCATGGGGCAAATGCAAAACTGACACCGAAATTAAAGCATGGAAATAAATTGCTGGCAAATGACTCATGCATTTTAAGGTATTCGTTTATTCGATTATAGTTAACCGCGCTATTGCTGTTGCCATTGTTGTTGTTGTTGTTGTTAATGTTTCGATTATGATGATACGATTTTTGGCAATTATTGGTGCCTTCTTCGCCCATGTGTAGTTGCCAATTGTCAGTTAGCCAGTTCGCCAGTTCGCCAGCTTGTCAGTTCGCCAGCTTGACATTGCAGATGCCATAAAAAACGATTAAAACCCGTTTACACCACTGAACCACAGATCCATATCCATATAAAAGCCAGCACGCTGTTGAGAAGAGCAATCAGTTGCAGTTGAAGCATCCGTCTTATAGCACTCAAGCCCAACCCAAGTCTTCAGACAAGTTCCAAGTCAAGATGTTCAAATACGTAAGTGTGACGGCCCGTGCCTCGCCGAGTTCGCTTCGCTAATCGCAAGAGTTCATTACAGGTGCTCTGCCTCGCCCTCATCGGTTGCGCTTGCGCCGACAATATCAACAAGGACGCACAGATTCGCAGCTTCCAGAATGAGGCGTCCGATGCCGAGGGCAACTATCAGTTTGCCTACGAGACCAGCAATGGCATCCAGGTGCAGGAGGCGGGCAATCCCTCCGGCGTACGAGGTGCTCTTGCCTACGTCTCGCCCGAAGGCGAGCAAATCTCATTGAGCTACACCGCCGATGAGGAGGGCTACCATCCAGTTGGTGACCATCTGCCTACCCCACCTCCCGTGCCCGCTTATGTGCTGCGCGCCATCGAATACATTCGCACACATCCACCAGCACAGAAGGACGAGCAGTAAGCTGGCATTGAAATTCCACATCCACATAGAGAACCAACCAGTCAACCATCACCAACACCAACACCATTCGCACCACTCGTAAATGTGGCAGTCATTGTTATATAGAGACATACATTTCGCATGTTTTAATTAGTTGTAGTTATCGTTAATAAAGCTCGCTCGTAAGTCAACGCGCAAAAAGCAAAAGATTGGCTCAAGATTATTCTATCAAAATCAATGCCAAGTCGGAGAGGTTGATGGGTGGCTTATTTGTTTGAGCGAGTGAGTGCATCACTGCGGATTCAGTTATAGAAGCAGCTCATTTAAATTGCTGCCTAAAGGTATGCAACATCTTCTTGCATTTGATATATAGCGCCCTCTATAGGAGTTTGTTTTCATAAATTTAACTAGTGAGCCAGCTCAATTGAGAGTAAGCGAGATAGAGAGTAAAAGAGAATCAAATCGAATTTGAGCAATCTGCTTAAGCGATGCTTACATTTTACCTACACATGAATAAAGAATGATTTGCATTCAAATTTCAAATTCTAAATTATGTATTTATATATATTTTTATTATTACTTTTCTGTTTTGCAAACGCAAGTAGAACTTTAAAATCTACTGGGCATTAAGAACTCCAAATTAGATCGCCTCTGGCATTTGCAGCAACAAAGATGTGATTGACAAATTGATTGTTTAAACTACAACAAAGTGCTTTCAGGCTAGGCATTGAATGAACCCAGTTAATGATTGACCCATTGACAGACAGCTGCTATAAAAGTCGTTCGTACGGCCGTCGCGCAAACAGCAAATTGCGCGCGTTTTAAACAGCGCACAAGTCGCGCATTGTGGGCGTGCGACTTTATTTACAAACATTGTTATTTGCTGGTAATTTTTTTTTTTGCTTTTTGCACTATTTGTTTGTTAATTCATTGACCAGTATGGTCAGCTGTCAGATGTATCTGTAGACTATTTATATACACACTACGATTGGGGCTTTCTTGGGACACATGTGCGGCCGCGTAGGCTTCTGTGCGCTGCTCTAGTCTTCCAGGCTGGCGGGTTTCTTGTTGCTGTTATTGTTGTTGTTTATTGCTTTATTTACAATTAAACTTTACCATAGTTGGCATGTGCGGAAATTGCCCAAGGGCGTTCTAGATAGAATATATTTATATATATATATCAAGCTATATATGTTATTAAATAGACTCGTTTGTCTGGGCTTTGCTGCTGTCCGAGTGTCGTTTGGGCCAAATTACGTTGACATGCTAAGAGCCGTTTGTTTTGGTTTTTTGGCCTCTCACGCGAGGCTTTTGTTTTTATTATCAGGATTTCCCTTTTGGCTGAAAAGCAAGTTCTATTAAATAAATCACTTGGCTTGCTTTCGTTTTTAATAAATTAAACTTTCAATTTATTGAACTATAAAAATGGTTTTGGTTAATTACAATAAAAAGTAGAGTCCAATCTGATTTGTCTTCCATATAGTTAAGCGCTTGTGCGAAATGTATCTTAAATTAATTAAATTAATTTTGTAAACAAATTCTCGTTTCGTGTGCCATTTTTGGAAAGCTTTGCGCAAGGCAGTGCCGCCAACAGAAAACAAACAACAACAAAACAACGTCCTCTCTCTCTATCTCTCTCTGACTGAGTGAATGTGTGTGTGTGTGTTAATGTGCCTGCGCATGTGTTAGTTCTTAATGCTCAGGTACGAGGGTCCCACTTGGCGCACGTAGACACTGCGCTCATTGCTCAGATAGGGTGGGCAGCGCACAGTGAGTATGCCATCGGAGGAGAGCTCGGAGCGCACATCGTTGGGATAGTAGCCGCGCGGCAGCACGAATCGCTTGACAATGTGACGTCCCACGAAGCTGTCGCCATCCCGTCGCTTCTCGTGCTTGGCCTCCACGACGACCGTGTCGCCTGTTGTCTTGACCGTTATCTCGTATGGCTTGAACTGATGCACATCCACATTGGCCTCGAATCCATCCTTGCCAACGACAACGCGACTCAGATCGGGCGCTGAGCCGACACGCGACAAACGCTTCCAGTAGGGCAAATCCCAGTCGGCGGCCAGATCCCAATCGCGCCACAAGCGACGGCGATAATCCCAGTAATCCCAATCCGTGCTGTTGTTTGTAGCTGGTACCAGAGCCATCTCGACTATGTGTGTGTGTGTGAGTTGCTGGGCTTTCCTTTTGGCAGGACGCAGCAGCGCGTTGCGAATTGTAACTACTTGAGTTGGATAGAAAACTTTTCCGTTTTACGTTTCACGATTCGCCGCGTTTTCTGAACGTCCGCACGCGATTTTAGCGCAGAGTCAATTAAGCTCGATACTGACAGCACCGCCGCCTTATATAGAGCTGCGCCTCCAGTGGGCTAAGCAGCAATGACAACTGTGACGTATGCAGCAGCTCCAGCTCGCGACTCGATCTTGCTGGGGCTGCTGTAGTTGGTTGGGCTGGTGGGCTGTCATATAGTGGGCCGCCATATAGCATTTCCTTGCAGGTATTTGCTGTGCCAATGGGCTGAAAAACTTCCGCACTGTACCTTAGATACATTTGCCCTTGATCAGCTGTGCCCAACGCTTCTTTTCGCAATCTGAAAACCTAGTCTCCCATAACGTCCAAGCGCACAAAGTTCAACTTAATTACGCAGCATTTCCGCTGTTATGTGAGCTGCCCATATGTATTTAAAGCTAGCCCAAGCTAAATTAAAATATATATCTATATATATATATTTAAACAACATTTCTTTAGCGGAAATCCGAATACAAAGATTTGAAAACGTCGCATAATTCTTTTCACTTTTTTACCAAATACGGCATTGACTTTTATGCGGATTTTCATTTTCAATTAGCAAAGCTCTACGGCTAGAGATGGAGATACAGATACAGAGGCAGATATAGAGATATTGTGTCTGTAGCATGTTCGACGCTTGGATTGAAACATTTGTAGCTTGTTGTCATAACAAAAGGCAATTTGTATGGCGATGTTGCCTGCTAAACGGCTTTTCGGCTTTTGCCATCGATTTGCACCAAAGATTAGCGACAACAACAGCAACAGCAGCAACAACAACGAGCAACATGAACTCATCGTGAATCGCAACATTTATGGGCCTGACCTGCCGACACCCCGTGACCCCGTCGCACATATCTGTGTGTGTGTGTGTGACCCCACCCGTTTATAATTGTATTTTATGTTCTTCTTGTTCTCTTGCTGTTGTTGTATTTGCGATAGATTTTGCCAGCGCTTGATAGTAATTATAGAGACAACGGCGACAATTTACATGCCTTGCCCTACAACGTCTATACATCTGTAGAGTAAATATATATACTTGTGTATATTATGTATTTTCGAATGAGTTCAATGAGTTTGTGACTAAGTCAGCAATTGACAGCGCGGTGCACATCAATAGAAACAGATATTCAGCAATTAATTATAAATGTAGCAAAAAGCGTGTGGGCTGTCGCTGCAGCAATTGAAATGATGAGAAACTCAGCATTGAATGTAGTCAAACATAAATTAATAATTAATTAAGATGCATTTGAGCTAGTTGATGATAATAATGATCAAGTTTAAGTTTAGGAAGAGAGCTGATTATAGTAAAGTTCTAGTTATATAATTATAAATCTTCACTATACAGCACTTGCTTTTACTCTTTCAGAGATACATTTTCACTTCAGCTAAACATTTGCCTTGTTGTCTAGTGTAGCCGTGAAATGCGCGCGCAAAATTCTCGTTTGAAAATCAATGAAGTGCCGCAGCAGCTACAACAACAACAACAATTACAATAACAACAATAAGACTAGTGACAATAATGCATTGTAATTATCGGTAAACAATTCTATATAGAAAAAACAACTATGTAATCGACTAATTTGTTTGACTTTATGGCAAAATCAAATCAAATGCGAAGCAAACGATCCCAACGATCAATGCCAAAGGGTGTGGGTCGCATTCAGGCACTTTCTTTGCCAGTCGCTTACACAAGATCAACCGATAGTTGTGTTATATTTTATAATATACATATATATATAGAAAGCAAATCCAAGTGGATCTCGATTGCTTGGCATGCGGCCACCCACAGGTCAGCTGCCGCCTTTAGGCGGGTGGGTCTCAGTCTCTCAGTTTGGCTCTGTGTTTGCGCGGCTGTGGGTGTGGGGCTGCGCGTTTTGCTAGATGCACCTCTTCGCCTATTAGAGCTGCAGCGCGTGCGGTACGCTCACTTGCAGCCATAAATGTTCGCTCATTTGCTCGCCACATATTTGTCAGCCAGCGGGCAAACTGCCAGAGGCAGCAGCTGAAAAAAAAAACTTAATTAAGCGATTTATTTTAGTGCAGTGACAACACCTCTGCAGAGCGACCACAATTTCGAAATCAATTTAAATGTGTGAGTTGTACTACACTAATATGGATTAAGCTTTATGAAAATATCATCATAATCCAGTGCATTCTCCAATCCATTTAGCAGCTAAATATATAACATGTAAATATTTTATGCTTCCGCCTGAAAGTAGGCTACAGAAATTTAGAAAACCGCAGCAATTACGTATACGTAATTACGCGCTCGTTTTGCGTCTACTTAATGGAATTGCTCGACTGAAATTGTGCCAAACTAATTAAATCAATTCAATAACATGCGGCGTAAACACAACAATTTAAACGAAATATAAACTTTTATGGGGCGTGGCAAATCAATCAGTGCGACATTACACCAGCGCACAGTTCATGAGCAGCCCAGAGTCAAGTGACGTGCTCTGGTCTGGCCACAAATGCAGTCGCTGGCAAATTGGGTGCACAACGTAAAAAAAAAACACAACTAAATATAAAGGAAACAAAATTGCGGCCATGCAGTCGCCAAGGTAGACTCGACCACAAAAGGACAAACGTTTTGTGGTGCAGGCGAACCCAGGAGCAGAGCGTCACAGGCTGCCACAGCCAGAGCCACTGCAATGCGGTGCCATTGCCCAAGTTGAAGACGGAGCCGGCCAGGCTCGAGCGCAACTTAAACTGTAATTGGCCGTGCGAGTGAGCAGCAGCGTTTCATCACCCTCTCACATCGCCTGTCGCCCATTCAGAAAGAAGTGCAGCCCGTAGCCCGCGAACGTCGATGTAACTAGAGACATGAATAAAGCCAGCACTTAAAAAGTTTCACTTCTGCTTTGAGTAGACAAGAAAATGAACAGCTCTCAGCTGAGAGTGATTGACTAGCATATACCCTGTAGTCCATGGAATACCAGAGAGAGTACATAGAAGCAACACCCTATACTGACTAAGAGTATCTAAAATAAGCTCAAATATCTAGTTAATATTATAGGTTCATATTCACAGCTCTTGTCACTTGGAGACTATCATCAGCATACCCATTCGCTCTCTCTGCCTAATGCGTACAGGGCAGCGCTAGTGAAACACGTTTCCTTTTGTCCATTCCGGCGCCTCAGTCACGCCCACACTGGTCTTGCACATGTTTGCATACGTAAGGAAACAAGGATTTATTTATAAGACCCGGCAGCCAGCGTGTGGGCGTGGGGAGCTGCAACACAGCTGTGCTACGTGCAACATTTTGACGCTCCATTAGTCTATTTTTGTGTTGTGCTATTGAACCCAATACAAAGAGAGTGGCAGAAGTAGAGAGCCGCTGCAAAGGAAAGTGAATGCGGCGCAGGTGGCACAAATGCAGTGTGCGATGCGGTCTTTGATGCGCGCTGTCTGCAGCGCCTGTCACGGCGGGTGTGGAGTGTGGGCAGGAGGGAGGGAGTTAAAGGTTGTGTCGCAGCGCCAGTGTCACTGCAACTCATTTGAAATTCCAAAAAGGAAAGGTGACGTCGTCGCCTTGGTACGTCCAGGGCCAGGATAGCCGCAGCAGCAGAAGCAGCAGCAGCCAGCGCTTAGAGCTCATATGCATGTTAAAGCTGGCGAAAGGACATGCTGTTTGGCTGTCGTACTTTTTGCTTAAAGGTCACAAATTGTGTCTTCCCTCACTGTGCACTTGAAATTTCTGAGTTTGACGTTGGAAATTTGTTCCGAGTGTCCGCGTGGAAAATTAATGCGAGTGTCATACCATGAAGGACATATGGCAGCGCTCATGTCCTTGTCTCCGCCCAAGGCCAAATATGCGCAATCTGTAAGCATTCAATACGTCATACAGTAAAAGCTGAAGTTGTTTTGTTTGTTACACATTCATTTATTGAATTCTCAAATTGAAATATGTTTACGATTTAGCTGAAGTTTGTCGTTATGATATGCCTGGCGTTGCTAAAGTATGCAGTTACGAATTTGTAGTGTGCTTAAGTAGAAGATGATATCGAAAATAAGATAATAACTAGAGCCTGCAAGCTCTATACATACACATATGTCTGTCTATATGCTATATATATTAGATATGATTTGTGTGCTTAGAGACTTTAACGTTTTTCGGTCTGCTACATTTGCCATGGTATTGGGAGAGAGTTGGAGAGCTCTTAAGTTAACTATATCGATTATGATTGACATCAAGTAACAACTAACTGTTAATCGACGCGCTGGCCAAGGCGAAATCCATTCTCACCTGGCCAGCTGACGCCCAATATGTTGAAATATGCAATTATAATTTCGTTTTTGTAAAGCTATGTGTGTTTAAATATATATATATATAAATATGTATATATATTTATGTATGTATTTATAGTTAAATATAGTATTGATGGTACTAAAGAACGAGCATATTTAATACGAGTATGATATATCATGTATTGGTAGTTCTAGTTCATACTAAACTCTGAAAGTGCAAACAGCTACAATTTTCATTAATATATATATATTTTTTTGTATTTTCTTTTCTTTTATATATAAAATTCTCAGTTTTTTCTAAATTGTATTTTTAGTTTTTTCTTTTTTTTTGTCAACATTTAGAATACGTTAAGAACACGGAAATATTACGTGGGGCATCATCAAATCGTAAACCAATAAGTTTTATTTGTATTTTTGTTTTGCGTTTTTTTTTTTCAGTTTCAGTTTTCAACAAAATTTCCATTCATATGGCACAAGGACCATGAATGTCCTTCTTCTTCTTGTTACTCTTGTTGTTATATGTTTCACTTTTCATAACCTCTGCAAACTGTAGCAGAGCCCACTCCAACACTTGCCGACATTGTCGAAAAGTTTCTGCAATTTTTGTTAGTTCTTCATTTGCTGTGCTATAAAAAACTTTTTCCCTTTTTTTTTTTCTACCCAAAATAAGAAACTTTTCATGTGTGTGTGAGTGAGTGTGAGTGTGTGTGTGAGCTGGTGTTGTTGTTGTTTGGCTGTGCCTTAAATTTGCCCATATTTTCGAAGTACAAGTATGTATAATATAGTATATAATATATAAGGTATATATAAATAGTAATCTGTTTGTTTTGCTTTTTAGGTATCAAAAAATTCGTATAAAAAACGTTTGCTTAACAAATTCGCATTGTTTTCGTTAAAAAATCTCTGGCTTCAAAATTGTGTATTGTATTTGAGTTGCTTTACGATTATTAAGAGATTCAAAAAACAATTTCGGTGTGTGCAGCCGTGTGTGTGTGTGTCTGTGTGTGTGTGTGTGCGTGTGTATTTCAAGCGGCCTTTGCTGCAAATGAAGCCTGCCGCACGAATCTTTATGCAAATTCCTGTTGCCAGCCTTTTGCCATAGTTAAAACCAATTTGCTTTGTGCGTATGTGTGCGTGTGTGTGTGTGTTAGTGTGTAGTCGCGTGTGCCACGCCTCCTGCAATATTGATATGCGCCTAATAGGTAATGCGTCCCAGGCGCGTTGCAGGCAACGTCGTTGGCTCCGAGCTGGGCAGCTCGCCGCAACGCTGCAGCCAGTCCCAGGCCTGGCCGCAGAGCACACCGACTCTGGCCAACATTCAGAAACAGTTGCTGCGCCGCTTCGACGCCGACGTCGATGTCATTGAGACTGAAGCGGTTGTTGTTGTTGCTGTTGCTGTTGCTGATGCTGTCGCTGTTGCTGCAGTTGCTGTCACTCTTGTCGCTGCTGGCAGCAACGCGGCCGCGTTCTATGTTTTCTTCAGCTGCCCGACTGCCGCACGGCCGGCAGCTGCGGCATGGCTGGAGCATTTGGGCGTGCGCGTCTTCTTCACCAGGAAGCAGGTGAGAAACTCAATGGGTGAGGGCACCTTCTGGAGACTCTCCTCGGAGCTGGAGAACGACTGATGGCCCTCGATGCGCGCATTGCTGCACTTGCTCCGGCCACTGGCCGGACCGGGTCCATCCATCTCCAAGGCATGTCGATAGTAGTTCTTGCAGCACTTCTTGGACAGATTGTACATGCGCACGGTGCGATCAATGTTCTCATCGTCCTCCTCCTCGCCCGACTTCAGATTCAGGCCCAAGCCACCGACGCCCACGTCATGCGAGTTCGACTTGACCATGTTGGCAGTGTGGGCTTGTTGTTGTTGTTGCTTTTGCTGCTGCACTTGCTCCTTGCTGATCTCCTGCTGCTCCAGCTGCAGACTGTGCTGTTCCTGCTGCAGCTTGTTCTGCTGCTGCTCCGCCTCCGACTCCTGCTCCTCCTCCAGATTGTTCTCCGAATCATCGTAGAACTTGTAGCTGCGATAGCGCGCATGTCGTCCCTGCCAATCCGTGCGCCCAGTCCAGTCTGTGCTGGCTGGCAGCGACAGCTGAATGGTGGGCGTGCGATAGTACTGACGGTGCGGATGGAAGCCCAGACCGAAGTCGTCCAGATAGGATTGTGTATGAATGTTGTCCAGCTCATCGGCCACACTCAGCAGAAATGGCAGCGTCGACATGGTCTCCTTGTAGATTGTGCGTCGTATTTTGAATGAAATGTGCCAAGGTATCTCTTCCCGAGAGTCAAGGAATGAGCTTTCTTTTCTTTGCTTGTGTCGAATTTAAATTGAAGAACTTTCAATTTGCACTGGCCTGGTTTGTTTTCACTTTTCAGGCGGCTGGCGCTGAAAATGTGTAGGTATCTCTGTATCTATGCTACGGCGGGGGCATACACACATGCACATACGCAAACACAAACACAAACACAGACACAGACACAGGAATGGAACACAAACTGCACTTGTTTGCTTTTACTTTGCTTTGCTAAACTTCTGCACTCGGCACCGAGGCACTGGCTCTGGCTCTAGCTCTGGCTGGCTGGCTTGCTGGCTCCGCTCGCAGGCAGCTGCACGGAATCGAAACTGAAACAGAACTGAAAGCCGAGTTCACGAAACGAAATGCAATTTAGCAGCGCACGAAGCGCGATTATGTTGCTACAACATCATCATCATCATCATCATGCATGCACGGAAACTCCTTCGGCTCTCTCTTTCTCTCTCTCACACTCGTGCTCGCTCTATCCCTCTCACTCGCCATCTCGCTCCCTCTCTCTCTCTCCCTCTAGCACACTCGGCAACTGGTCACGCGCTCACGAAATGGAAACGATGTTGGCACGAAGTGCAGCGAAAAACCCAAATAAAAACAACCCCAACCCAAAGCTACCCCACACACACTCACACACAGCCGGAATATCCCACAAGCCAGTGCAGCTACTAGATTTGAGGCTACGCTTGGTTTATGTTTTGATTTTGCACGTACGACGCGGCGTATGCGTGTTATTATGGTACGCCCGCACAGTGCGCGGCTCGCCTTGACGTCGCTGCTGGAATTTTCCGAGCGCATTTTCGCGCCTTATTGTCATTACTTTATCTACGTTCATTTTGATTTTGTTTTTTTTTTTTTCGTTTGTTTTTGTTTTGCTTCTCTTAGCCATTTGGCCTCCAGCATTGCAGGCTGCATCGCGTCCCTGGCTTGTCTGCTGCGAAGGACAACGACTGCCGCTGCGATAGTATGCAGCATCTGCCTGTGTCTCTGTGTGTGTGTGTGTGTGTGGGGGTGGTTGTGGGAGGTTGGGTCTATGCGCCTTGTTAGCTTAATGCGCAATAATTCATTTCAGCGAATTATTGTGCAGGTGGCGAACGCTGACATTAAGTGGAATTCGTTGGCAAATGCAATTGAATTTTGTTAGCGAGCCAAAAGAACGATTTGTGCACTCAATTGATTGGGGCAAACTGCAGTATTTGTGACTAAGACTTGAACTATTAGCTAGTAAAACTATTGAATTGGCTGAATGTGATTTTGAATAGGAATCAGAGCAGAGGCTGCAGATAAGCTAAAAAGTTGCAATCGAAATATGTGACAAATGACTTAAGCAATGGAATGGAATTTCGTTTTATTTATATTTTAATATAAATAGTAATAGCAATATATATATATATATATATATGTATTTAAATCTATTTCTATATCTATATGTACTTATATCTTTCTTCAGTTCTCTATTTGCATATATGTATTTTTCATAAAGCAATTTCTATACCTTTTTCTACTGCTCTAATCACATAGTTTGTTGATTTTTTTTTGAGTTGCACAGCCTGATCTTAGCCCACAAATTGCCTACATTATTCATGGCCAACATGAACTGCACAAATCCGAAAATCCCAAGCAATTGGCTCCAGTTCAGGAGCTATGCTCTATGTGAGCTGCTCTTATGGGGTCAAACGACGGCACAGTCAACGAAACGGGCCTGGCAATTATGCAGAATTGCCTTGCTGCAGGGCACACATCAGCAACAACAAGCACTAGGAAATGCGAAATGAAAAACTGCAACACACAAACACACACTCACACTTATGAAAATAGAGAGCGAGCGAGAGAGAGAGAGAGATAGAGAGAGGAAGAGAGCCATATGTGACTGAGCTGTCTGGCAGTTAGAGACACTTAAGCCTGCGGTGAGCGCTTGTCGTTTGTGCCACGTATTGAGCGCAGTAGGAGAGGGGCAGACAAACAGACAGGATTAGAGGCAAAGCAAGAGCAGCAGCAGCAGCAGCAGCAGGCGGAGTGAGTCGAGGTGCAGCACATAAATCTTTTAGCACTCTATATGACACAGTTTTTCGCCAACATGCCGGGGGGCTCTGGACTGGCTGCTCATCAATCGGACGTTCGCTCGCTCACTCACTCGCATTGACCCCTGTCCTGACAGCTGTCCGTGCACCTTGCAGTGCCTGCGCCTCTAGACGTTGACAGGCCGGTGATAAGCGAGCGGCACGCGGTGGGTCACTTGAACATGTTGTGACTGCCACAGGCTGCTGTTGCTGTCATTGTTCTATGGAGTGGCGCACACGCAAACAGCGACGGCAGACAGTGGCTCGTATTAGTATACGGCATACGGCACGTTGGCCTCATTCGCATGTCGTTTAATTCATTTAATTGCATTTAATATTTTGCACATTCTATTTGGGGGGGCGTTGCACGCACTTAACACCCCCGCCGTGGTTCATGACTTGAAATATTTATGGCAATAGCCAATAGCCAAGCAAATTGCGAGTTGCAAACATAATACAAATTAGAAATGCATTCCGACGAACGCGCATAAGCAAAGTTACGCCTCGCATGTCCTTGTGCCAATTCCCAGTTGCCAGTTGCCAGTTGCCAACTGGCAGCACGGTCTTTGACTCAGCGACTGACGGGCGGACCGATAGACGGACTGAATGACTGACAGTTCGTATCAAATTATCTATAAATTGCAATTGCCATCGCATGCCATCGATGAGGATACATATATATATATAGCGTGCCGTCGAGTAACATTTGATTGTTTTTTATTGGACCAGCTCTATAGGCAGGCAGACAGGCAGACAGGCAGGCAGCGCAGTCTCCTGTCGTGTGAAATTTCATACATCATTTTATCAAATGCCACAGATTTCAATATGTTTGCTTTTTAATCTGATACCTCTGGAAAAGAGCAGAAAGAGCATATTGGCTATGAGCATATGCATGTAACAGAGCGAGGAGATTGGAAGGAAGTAAATACCTTTGATAACAAAGAATATGAATGAAGTCTCAGTATTTGGCAGAAGCTTCTTTGATTAAGTAATCAAGCTGTTGGAGTATCTTCTAGTCGTTCAGGTGATCCAGTTTGTGTTCTTCTCTTTTTGTAAGTCGACCAGGACACATGCAATCAATTTGTAGAACACAAACTGTTTCTTTGCCTTCGGTATTTACACGAGATTTGAATTTAATTTTCAGGTCACACAAAAGGAGGACACACTGTACGTGTGTGTGCAGCGAGGATGTGCTTGCTCGGTAGTCAAGTGGCAAGCGAGGCATAAAAAATGCAATAAATATTTAAATTACGATATCAGCGCGCTGCACGCAAATAAGAAACTGGGTTCAGGGCCCTTCAAGAACTAGGCTAACTGTGGATAATGCTACAAAATAATTAAAAACAAAACACTCCCAAGACGAGTTGCAGCTGCAGCTCTGGCGCCAAAGGGCTGGTGTTATTCATAATGAGCAGTAAGAAATATAGAGCAGCTAAATGGGTGACGGCAGGAGCTAGCACAGAAGGAATTTACTTAAAGAAATTACTTTAAATAATTCATTTATACTCTCATATGTAAATAAAACATAAACTAGCTTTTATGTATATTAGAAATTTAAATGAGCCAAATTGAAATGAATTATTAATAATAGTTTTATGATTGACACAAATATTTATTTGTGCTCGAGTAACAGTTGTTGTTATTCAACTCGTGCATTCTCCAATGATAAACAAGCCAAAATATCGTAGTCGACTGGCTAATACTTGTTCACAATGTTAGTGAATAAGAAATCCAAGTGGGCTAAAGGTTTATCTGCGGATGACTCCGAAAATGGTCCATCTGATAATATGATGATTTTTACTATAAAACTCAAGGACTCTTATTTATATTTAGTATTAAAATAGCTTCAGACTAAGTGTAGCCAAACGGACCTTGTGGCAGACTCGAAAAAAAAAAACACAGCATCCACATCGAATACACTCGTTTTATTTCTCGAACGAGTGCTCAACACCCAACAACAAACAATGCAGATAAATGTATTTCGAATCATTTACTTTATTCATTTCGCAGCTCCCGTTGGTTTGGCTTTAATTGGCGCCGCGTTTTGCATTTGTTTAATATTTAAAGCTCAACATTTTTGCACAATATCTATGACGGCAACAACAACAAGCGCAAAGCCATTTGTATGGACAACAACAACTGTAAATTTACAACAACAATCGTGTCAAGTTCAACAAAAGCTTCACCCATGTTTGTTGTTGTAAATCTCGTATACAAAATTCGTGGCACGCACAGAGCCCAAAAAGAAAAAAAAACAGAAAAAACCTGTTAATGCGTTTGCCTCTTGTCAAGTGCACCCACGCGGCGCCTGAAGAAACAGAGAGACAGAGTGAGAGAGAGAGGTGTATATAGAGCGAGCAAGAGTTATAGCTAACTGAGCAGATTTGAAGAGTTGCCGCGCTGCAAGAGCCGACTTTAGGTAACGTTATCTCTTAGGCAGACCTTAAGAGGGAGCGCGCTGCGGACTTGACCTTACTTGTTAAGCGCCAGAAAAGAAGGATAAAACATCAGCCAATTCATGCATATTTGTTAAGCGCGGCCAGTGCTCCCCATACTCTGTAAGGCATGAAGCTCCCATTCAAGCCTTGCCTAATGCTATGCTAATGAACGCAATTATAAAGCAAACTTTAAAGTTTAAATATGCATAAAAAATGAATAGACAAAAAGAAGAAAATAGTTGCACTAATTTGCTAATGGGTCGTACATATTTTTTATAACCAAATTACACAAAAACAACGTCTTACTCATCAGCAGCAGCAACAACTAAACTTGCAGCATCATTAAAGACCCGGGATGCGACAAGCTCTGCAAGTTGTCAATGTATGGCCATTCGCTCGCTCTCTCTCATGCTCTCCCTCTCTCGCTCTCTCTCTCTTCCGCTCTGTGAACACAAGGTACAGGGCGACTACCTATGCAGACTGATCGCTGGCGGGTCACAGAGCGGAGGGAGAGGAGAGGTTTACATGTCTGTATGTAGCTTAAAGTGCTCGCGGCTCATAAGCTCAGCGGCGGTTCGCTCAGAGCTTGTCTTGAACTTTGGCAGTCGTTTACGGTTGTTCCATGCGGCGCGTTGATAGCGCGCTACGATCTACGAGTACCGAATTTCCGAAGTTTCCCGGTCATTAAGGCAAAACAATTCAATTACTAAGCGAAAATTTGTATTTGCCCCGTCTAAAGCATTCAATCCATTCGCGTGCGCCCCTTAAATAAACGCGCGCTGATTTTATCACAGTCTGTGGCACGGCAATGCGCCGTATAACCATCCTGCCATCCGATACCATCTGAGCTTCACAGACATTAGCTATCGCGTGTGTATGTATGTGTCTATAGAGTGCATAAATATGTGTCGCTGTTATCCTGAGCTGTCAGTTCATTGATGAGCTTCAGCGCGTACAGGTGTTGACCCATATAAATTAGCTCAACAATTATTCAAAAATTATTCAAATTTCCGAGCAAAAAAAAAAGCTTTCATCTAATAAGCAACGAGGCGCAAAAACTAGTTTTTTCCTTTTAGTGCTTTTACTACGAGCAGCAAAAAATAAAAGACATTATAAATTACTATATTTCTTATATGTGTATGGCTACATACATATAGCGCAGAAAGCAAAGCAAAAAGTAAAGAAAAAGGAAAAAACTAAACCAAACATAGCTGAAAAAAAAAAACTAACCCAACGAACGCATCGCAGCGCATTCAACAACTTGTTTATTTCAAAATATAAGTGTATATATAACAAAAGGCGAAAACCTGAAAGCGCGTATATCTTATAAATAGTGCGCTTTGTTTCGGCACCAAACTGCTGGCGACCATCAGCAACCACAGCAACACCAACAACAACAACAACAACATCAAGTGGCAGCTGTCTTGACGTAGGTCAGGCAACCGCGAGAGCCAACATCAATAAATAAATCTCAAACTATGCGCTGATTGAGCTGCCGGCAAAAAGTCGTAACGAACAGCTGTCTCTCAATCTCTGCAGTCCACCTCGACTCCCTTAAATCAGCCCATGCTGCCGGCTGCTCACCGCGTTGTGTCTTAGCTGCTCCATAGATTATTGAAAGTGCAAAATGTTACACTGGTCTCTGATTGTCAGCGCCCTGGGCGTCATTGTCGCCGTGCTGGGCGCCTACTGCGGCTGGTCACTGTTCCCCACCATGATACACAAGAAGGTCGAACAGGTGAGTTACAATTAGGCTGATTAACAATTAAGAGATCTTCATGAGAATTTATTTGATAAGTTTGTGATTCCAAAAGTTTCTCTGTAGTCTCTGTAGGTCTGTTGGCGGCAGCAAATATGTTATTTAACTATTAGAGGAATTTACTAGAAATACATATTTAAAATTCAAGTACAATGCATTTATTGTCTAAAGTTCTGTTTGCCTTCGTGCATACTTCGCCAACTGCTAATTGCAAGCCTTGCTGCTTCACAGTTGTTTAAGGTATGCCCAGAGCAAATGTGTTTCTTACATATAAAAAGATAACAGTATGAATATATCTATATTATATGCATATATATATTCAATTTCAAAGCTCTGATTGTTAAGGGTTCTGTGTAGAGCATAGTTATCTAACTGCTAATTGAAAGCTTTGCTAATTCACAGCTGTTAGGGGCAAGCTCAATAATTCACAGACCTTTTCTTAACAACAATTTCTCTCGTTCATAAACAGATAAAGTGCAAATATTTGGTAATAGGCAGACAAATATATATATATATATATTTATTTGCTGTATAAATGTTGGAAATGTGGGATTTTCGCAATGCATTAATTTATTTATTCTTTATATTAGCAAGCAGGCAAATAAATGGCAAGAGATGTAGGGAGATATATGCATATTTCTCAAGCACAGCTGAAGGCAAAACAAAATTGTATTAAATCTTATTACAAAAAATATGATTAATAATATATAAAAAGAATAATAATTCTTTAAAATTAAAATCCTATTTTTTTGTTGACAAGATGCGTATTAAATTTAATTTCTAAACATATGTTAATTGCTGTTCTGAGACAACACAGGCCAACAGAATTTAGTTGCCGAGCAGCACTTAAAGTCTAGTGCTGAATGCTTCAAAGAATGATGAATCATACTATAAGAACAAATACGATTTATCATTTTAACGCTTCAAGATTATTTACATAGTAAGTTCAAATAAATTAAAATTCCTTTTAAGCTTGGTAAGCAAATCTATTTTACTTACCAAAATATTCTCTGCATAATAGGAATTTTGCTTATTTCGTTAACTCAAATTTTGTTGGCTTGTTTTAATTATAGCTTGTAGCTGGGGCTCCCCTAAAATATTCGCTTTGCTTGATTTTTTGTTTATTATATTCTAATCGAGATTCTTTAATAGTTAGAAATATCTAAGCAATCCCAAGCCACAGCTCAGGTTCTAAGCCACCTTTTGACTCTTTTCGAGTGGCTCACACTTACGCACCCGTTTGTACTTCAAACATACGGAGGTTGATTGTCAACGCTGACCTTCAAAAGAACATGAAGCTATTACATTTAACATGCAGCCATAACTCATTACAATAGCCCCATCGGGCAATTGCATAACATCGCGTCGATCTACTACATGGTTGCGACAGGGCTTCATTATCGTCATGAATGACGCGGCAGAACATGGCATTTTAAATATTTATATATATGTATATGTATATGTACAACTAAAGTACCGTTATATATATATATGTAGTCCATCAAATTACGAGCCAAAACACGTTAGATACAATCTATATGCAGTCAAATACTCAGAGGTAAATATCAGATGTAACAGCTGCGTGGCAAGTGCAATCAGTCGGCATTTCCTCTATATGTCACAATGGCAAATGCAATTGCTAAATATATTAGATAAGATATCAAAGGTATATTTCAAATAATACACAATTTGGTTAAAGCTAAAAGTTGCTTATGGAAATTCTAGGTCTTCTAGGTCTTCTCGTTTATGGAGTCTTTTCAATGGGTTCTCAAGGCACTTGCACCTGCCTCGCTCGCTGATTCATTGCCAATGGCCAGACGCTGCTGTGGTTGTTGGTTTAATTTGTAATTAGAATGTGCCGCAGCGCTTTTTAATTGCCCTGCCCTGGCCCTGCCCATGGCGAGTCGCATTAATTGCGCTTTTAGGGTTGTCATGCTCTTTCAGCGGCAAAAACCTTGCCTCGCTAGCGCCCATGGATGAGGTCAACTTTGCCATGTTTTCATTACGCTTTACGAGGCATTGTACTTAGTTCCGTATGCGGCATATCTTTCAAATGCAATCTAGAATCACTAAAAGTTAAGAGTTAGTTTATGTGGCAGCCCCAGCCTAAGGTTGGTGCTGTCGCCTTCAAGTTGAAGGCAGCTCTAATAAAGCATTTCTATTTGTCATTCAAACATGCAAATGAACAACCAATTGAAATTCAAAGCAATTGATGGACAAATTATTGTGCAATTGGGCTAAAAAGGCCAAGCAATTAACACGTCATATTCGGCAGTCTCTTGGCTAGAAAGTCTAGCCAATTATTTATTACGCATACGCCGCATTGACCCCAACGACTGGGCACATTCTTAAAGACTGAATCGCTGAACCACTGAACCCGCCACAGCCACATTTGCATATGAATAAGATTTCTTTTTATACATTTCAGTCACGTTTTGGCGCTTGCTGTGACTTTGATTTGTTGTTGTAGTTGTTCAAATTGGTTAATTTCGCAATAATTATTTTGTTTTTATTTTACTTCTGTTTGTTATTTTGTATTATTATTTTGTTTGGCTGCCAAATGAATATTGGGCCAAAGTCAATGCGGCTCTTGTTGTCGTTGATTATCTTTGACTCTCTTCGTTTCGGCAGCTCTTAAGGTTAATCAAACGTTTTGTATGCTCTTTACACTGGCTGACTCCGACGCTGGCAGCGCTGCGCGTGCATATGTATGCGTGCATGAGTGCGTGTGCGTGTGCGTGTGTGTGTGTGTGCATTGACCTTGAAATATTTGTGGTTATTTTTATATTTTTCGAAGATCTTTTGACAATTCCTCAAATTGTATCATGTGTAGTACGTATGTACGTCCATATCTGTACTACGTGGCCCCACTATAAAATTTATATGGCTTTTTAAGTTTCTTTGAGCTTTTATTTTATTTATTTTATTTTGCTGTTGCCAATTTTTGGCATTTATTTGTTTCGAGAGGGAATTGTTTATATTTATGGAAACTTCTAGTCAAGGCGCCTACTGTTCAGTGTTAATTTTTGCACAGGGTCACAAGCTTGGCATGCCCACAAAAATAAAACATTTATTTTTTTTCGACTGAAAAATGAAATTTGAACAAGACGATCACGTTGAATCTAATAAATAAACATATTTTGCTCTTATGAATTTCGGTCAATGCACTTTGGCAGGGAGCGAGAAAAATGCGTTTCGAAAATTGAAAAGAATTAAAAATATTTGTATAAAATAATTAACAAATTGTATTGTTGACATATTCCCCGTCTGCTAAAAACTGGTTCACAGGCGTCACGGTGGCGACGTCTTGATGAGGTTGATGCGATTTATATGGTCACTAATTCATCATTTTGATCATAATTCAGTTGTTAAGACGACAGGCGATGAAAAAATTGAGAAATATGCTTTATCGTCGATGAATGTCAAATCTAATCAGTATATGAAACTGTTTTTTTATTAACTCTAAGCTGCTCATATAATCATAGAAATCTAATCAGAGAAATATCATATTTCCTCTAGAGCGTGATCATAGCCGATGGCTCGGAACAGTTTAAACGCTTTGTGAACCTACCACAGCCCTTGAACTTTAAGGTTTACATATTTAATGTCACGAATCCCGATATGATACAACAAGGTGCCATACCCATTGTCGAGGAGATTGGACCCTACGTATATAAGTAAGTAAAAGAAAAGCTTTCAATACCAAATCTTTATTCAATTTGTTAATCTTATCTGCATAGACAATATCGCCAGAAGAAGGTCAAGCACTTCTCGCGAGATGGCTCGAAGATTACCTATGTGCAGAAGGTGCACTTCGATTTCGATGAGGATGCGTCGGCGCCCTACACGCAGAGCGATCGCATTGTGGCGCTCAATATGCACATGAATGTGAGTATGAATGTATTTGGATATGTCTGACTATATATATATATATCTGATGCAAAATGATTGAGTTAATGCATTGTGTACTCGAATGTTAATCCTTTGACACATTTTACAGGCCTTTTTGCAAGTATTCGAAAGAGAAATCACAGATATCTTACAGGGTTTTGCAAATAGATTGAACTCGCGATTGAATCGCACGCCCGGCGTACGAGTCTTAAAGCGTCTGATGGATCGTATTCGCGGGAAACGTAAAGTAATTTTATTTACTACTAATTCTATAGAGCCAAAAGCAAACATACCTATATATACATACATATATATCAATACTCACAATGGTAATGGATTGCAAGACCTGCCCAAGCCTATCGTCTATGGGCACAGGTCAATGCTGTTTCGGTTTCGGTTTTGCTTTTAGCTTTTTATGCTGATTGAAACAAATATTGACACAAATTGCTGGTGTTTGTTAGCGTAGAGTCTGCATAAGTCTGTTTGGTCAATCGGTAATGGATACACTCTCAGATATAATCTGCGCATGCTTTTAATTTAACTACTCAGCTATTGTTCTTACTGCAGATGGGTCAGGCGATAAGCCGGTATCGATTTCGTTGCTTTTATAGTAATTAATTTCTGATCTGACCCCAGACATGCGTTGAGTAATTAAGCACATAATCTGATTGATGAGCTTACTTACAGCGCTTTCAACTCAATGATGAAGAGTTTGAGTTAGGTCAGTAATGACTGAGCAAAGAAGAATAATTGCTGGACTATAAAATAATAATTTGATACTAACAAACCTTGACTTTTAAGCCTCCAGCTAGAACTCACTGCTGGCTTAAAGGTCGCCCAATGTTTTCATGGTAACTAATATTAATAAACTACGACAATTATAGCGCCCTTTAGCTGGGTTAACGGCATCTTAGTCAGCCTTATTGAAGATGTCAAAGTAAGTTAATCTATCTATCTATCTATAATATGTGCATGCTTCGTCATTAAACCCAAGTACACGCACGTACATATATCATATTGATTGGCATGAACCTTGGTTGCGAATACTTTCCACAATTGTAAATATTTTGATAAATTGAAATTGAAGTTTGATTGAAATTGATTCGCTGCGGCTGTCAGTCAACTAACATACATAATATAAATGCTTGCTTTAATAATTAATTATGCTCGTTTATATGGCTGCTAACTTGGCTAAGCATGAACTAACCCAACACGCCTCCCTTAATGCGCCGCCTACCCCTTTTGCTAATGCTTGCTACCTTCGCCTTCGCCTCTACCTCTGCCTCTGCCTTTGCCTTTGCCTTTGCCAGGTTTTTGCATATGAATGCATGATGCATCCGACACTTAACCTTGAACCTGCTCTCTTTGCAGTCAGTGCTGCAAATCGGCGAGAATGATCCAGGCCTGGCTCTGTTGCTGGTTCATCTGAATGCCAACCTGAAGGCTGTCTTCAATGATCCGCGCTCCATGTTCGTGCACACCTCGGTACGTGAGTACCTGTTCGATGGGGTGCGCTTCTGCATCAATCCCCAGGGCATTGCCAAGGCAATTTGCAATCAGATCAAGGAGAGCGGCTCCAAGACGATACGTGAGCAAAGCGATGGCAGTCTGGCCTTCTCTTTCTTTGGACATGTGAGTACTTAAGAGCAACCAAATGGAATACGCCGACTCAACTGGTTAACCTTTATTCACAGAAAAACGGCTCCGGTCACGAGGTGTACGAGGTGCACACGGGCAAGGGCGACGCCACGAAGGTGCTGGAGATCCAGAAGCTAGACGACTCACACAATCTGCACGTGTGGCTCAACAGCAGCAACGAGGGCGAGACTTCGGCTTGCAATCAGATCAATGGCACCGATGCCTCCTCCTATCCGCCATTCCGGCAACGCGGCGACTCCATGTACATCTTCAGCGCCGACATCTGTCGCTCTGTGCAGCTGTTCTATCAGTCGGACATACAGTACCAGGGCATACCGGGCTTCAGGTACTCCATAGGCGAGAATTTCATCAACGACATCGGACCCGAGCACGACAACGAGTGCTTCTGTGTGGACAAGCTGGCGAATGTGATCAAGCGCAAGAACGGCTGTCTCTATGCGGGTGCACTGGATCTGACCACCTGCTTGGGTGAGTGAAAGATAGCCCAGATAAGCATAGTCTAGATTTATTACTTGCTCACCCTTAGAAGGGCTGAGCACTGCTCTAGATAAGTTAACTAGCAATCTAATCAAATGTGTTGAGGTACCATTTTAATATCTTAATTTATGCACATTAATTTGAGCCCGTGAACAGACTCGAATAGTCTCGACTAGCTGAGACTTCTCTATCGCATTACCAATTCGTTTTGACTATATTATTTTAAGTGCCCATATATTTATGTCTATAAAATAAACATTTGACAGTTTTTTTCTTTATTTTGTTTGTTATTTCAATGTATTTTATGTGTTATGCTAACGACTCTTCAGCCCATTAGTATGAGCATTTATTAGTCCTCCCCCAACGAGCTAAGGCTGTTTAATTATCTATATAATTATCTAATCGTGTTTGTCACAGCGAGATATAACTACTTTCAGTGTGGCAGATGCTGGGCCATAAAATATGTAGAGCTCTCAGCCTGGGGTTCAAAGATAATTTATGCAAAGGCAATTCAAGAAAATCCGGAAATGCTTAACGCATGCTTGTTTACGCGCGTTTAGCTATTGTTAGAATATTCAGTTTCATATGCAAATCATCGGCTAGGTATTTCGCTATGCGTTTAGTTGCAAAGATCTGGTGCTCTAAATCAATTGTGACTAGCCATTCTCAATAGTTTCGAGTGTCCATTGTCTCTATATCAAATGCAAATTTGAACAAGTTCAAGTCTTCGTTTATAGGTGCAAAACGCACAGCTCATTAAATTTAAATTATGCGCTTGCCAATCAAATAGTCATAAGAAACCAAATAACAAATTCTTTTTAAGCATCTTAATGCCAATTTAAAGTTGTTATTTTTATTTTATTTATATTATTTTTTTTTTCATTCACTTATGAATACGAACTTTGCGCACGCGCAAACAGAACAAAAAGAAATTGCAATATCAATTGGAGCACACAGCAGCTGTGTGTGGGTCGAGTTAAGTGGTTTGCTCTTTATTTCAATACGCTAACTATATAAAAATCTTTATGTTTTATATATAATATAACAATACTATATGCCATGCTTTCGTTGTATATATTTGTAGCTATATAAAAGACTTGTTTTCTTATTTTAGATGATGTTTTGATATCACAAATTGACAAGGCAAACCAAATGAAAGAAATTTTAGCAATTTCATTAAATTTTAGTAATTGTTCAGCTCGATTTGAGTATAATACTGCAGCTCTTATAAATTCTAATTTTATCTATAATTTATTATCTATCATCTAACATTTCAAGTTTTCTCAACAAAATGCAAGCCCAAGTGATTCATAAATAAATGCTATTCTATTGCCACCTGGAAGGTTGTTAGTCTCACTTATAAATTAATCTTAAAAATACAATTGCAATATATTAAAGTTCTTTCACAAGAGTATAAGACCCGCCCAAATACAATATACCATTCTTGATCACCTGTCAAGAGATGTTCTTTTATTCAAATTTTGCTCAAGATGTATTGCCTGACTCGAGAGACACGCATTAATCAGAAGCGAATGATTAAATGGCATTGCAAGACGCAGACAATAATACTAAATTATTTATTTAATATATATATACAACTCTAATGACTAACTGTAACACATCTGTACATTTTTCTTGTGAGAGCATTGAATATTTACTATTCCTTTAAATATGCCACCAATACGTCTTGCCGTTGTCCATTGCTCTGCAGCTGCGTCGTTTGTTGACCCATTCCAACTCGCATTTATTGTTAATTTCTTAATTAACACTTCAGAACAAGCAGCTGCAAAAAAGTTGATGCTAACAGAGAGGCAGCCAGAGCGCACCATAAGAAGATAATTTGTATTGCGCATTTGAAATGAAAAGTGTTGATGGCTGGTTTTATGGCTTCTGAAGTGCTCATCGGCTCATTATGATCTTCTCGAGAGCCGCTCTACAAATTGAAGCATTAAATTCCACGATCACATATTTATTATGATTATTTCTTATTTTGTTTGGGTGTTTGTTTGCTCGACGCACGTTTCAGACTTCACAGATTCTTGCCTCGTTTTAATTGGCAAAACGTGAGTAAACAGTTTCAATAATGAACAGCATTTGGTAATGTCTGTCCGCGTCTCTGATATTCGCCATGCTGCCCACCAAATGAGGAAACTCTCGAGCCAATTGCTCCAATGCTAATACTAAATAAATAAATATTTGATAAATAAACGTAGACGTTACTTCCGCGCTGAAAGAATTTTATAGCTGGCCAAGAGTTATTGAAAACATGGCCAAGTCGTGGGCAGTTCTGGCTGTCACTCTGCCTGTCTGGCTTACAGATCCATTGAACTTCAATGATTATAAAGATATTTCGAATATATAGGTATATTTTTTATATTTTTATTACAAGCTCGAAGCTCGAATAATCCTGTTTTCTTGTTCAAGTTTTGTAAACAATTTTAAGAGCTGCATTGGAATTTTAATTCAGTTTTTATGCAAATCTGGAATTCATACATATAATACTCATCTCGTTGCAATTATTTAACATTACAGATGCGCCCGTCATACTGACGCTGCCTCACATGCTGGGCGCTTCGAATGAGTATAGAAAAATGATACGCGGCCTCAAGCCCGACGCCAAGAAGCATCAGACCTTTGTCGACGTGCAAACGGTAAGTGGATCCTTGAACTCTTGAAAGTAATTACCAAAATGTACAATAAAATATATAATCATATATTTTAATGTATAGCTGACGGGCACGCCTCTGCAGGGCGGCAAGCGGGTGCAGTTCAATATGTTTCTGAAGAGCATTAATCGGATTACCATCACGGAGAACCTGACGACTGTGCTAATGCCAGCCATTTGGGTCGAGGAGGTGCGTAAAATATTTGTTGTTCAGCTCACTGTCGAGCATTGCCTATACTATTCATTTTACAGGGTATTCAACTAAATGGCGAAATGGTCAAGTTCTTCAAAAAGAAGCTTATCAACACGCTAAAAACTCTGGACATTGTTCATTGGGCGGGCCTGTGCGGAGGCGTGGCAGTGGCAGTCCTCAGCCTCATCTACTATATCTATCAACGCGGCAGACCAGTCAAGGAGCTCGTCAAGTAGGCAAAGGCAAAGGCAGAGCCAGAGCTAGAGCTGGAGCCAGAGGCTGCGAGTATCTAAATGCTATAAATTTATTATACGAAAAGAGAAACTACTACTCCTATTATTGTTATTATTATTACTGTAACACTCGTCTAGAATTGCTCACGAATTTTTGTATATAATTTATTGTTTAAATGTGATTTTATTATATTGTGATGTAGCGCGTACTAAAAACTATGATTAAACTAAAAATACAAATAAATGTAATGAAAACAACTTCCTAATGGATTCCTTTAGCTATGTGTAAGCTTCCGAGTAACTTCATTAGGATTTATTCCGAGAAAAAGAATTGAGTCTATTTAATAAACAACATTTAACCGCAAAATGTTGCTAAAGCTCTTGAATCCAATTTACACACTTGAAAACCATTAGCTAAGCCAAGTTCAAGATCAGCTCGTCGCGAGTGTCAAAGAAATACATAAATTATTCATTTAGTGAATCAATCAATGGCAGTAAAAATAGAAAAATAAAAAGTTCATTAACTACTATGCGCAACTGCAAATTAAGATAGAGTTGTCTTAAATAGTTGCTAAAAAATAAAAACGAGAAGAAAAAACCTGCAGATGAGCTTGGGCAATGGGTCGAGTGACTGCGGAGGATTGACCAAGTCCAATGAATGCAAACAAATAACAACCGAGACAACAAAAGCGCCAAGGTGTTTGATTTCAATGCGATTGAGACACACAGACATTCAGACAATCAGACATTCAGCCAAAGGGGAGTGGTTGCTGCCCAATCTCTGGGCCTGTCACTCAGTTTGACAGCCCCACTGGCAGGCGTTTAAAAACGCTTCGCAAAAGTCGCGCGCGATCACTCCCAACCAGTTTATTATCGAAATGTAGCTGTTCTCTATCTAATAAATATTCGAAATTAATTTCATTAACGAATTTCTAGCTAATGGCCGAAAAAACTTTCGCATCTATAACGATCCATTACGTTGGGCCCTCGCCGCCGCCCCTTTCTCGGCGTGGACAACTTTTAGACAAAGTGTCTGCGCTCGAGAACCTTTTCATTCTATTCCAATAGAGCTGCTGGTCAATAATTATGCAATACGCACACACGCAAACACACACACACACACACACATACACACTCATGGAGTGTGTGTGCCCCGCAACCAGTTTGGCATCGCTGTCGTCATACCGCATATATTCAAATAGCCCCAACTTAGCTTTTGGCTGGGCTCAAGATGAGACCCGCTGCCACTGGCCCGCTCAGTCGACAACGAAACGCGCTCAGGCACGCAGCGCCCCCCTCGACACAACCGAAACAGAAGAAGCCTCTGCTTGAAAATATCATTTGAATTTTAAATTTCATTTCATTTCATTTCGTCTCGATTCGGTTCGGTTCGGTTCGGCTCGGCTCGACTAAGGACTGTCTCGCTCTCTCAGATCTATATAGAGCAGCATACATATAGCATATATATATAGGCCGCCGAGCACAGTGTTCTGTGTCAAAGCATCGCAAGATGTTGTCAGTGTCGCGTTCATTCTCGCTGCTGCTGCTGCTGCTCTGTCTGCTACTGCTGCAGCAGAGCTCGGCCCGAATCTTTGAGCGCTGCGAGCTGGCTGCCCTATTGCAGCAGCGCTATGGACTGCCAGCTGCTCAGGTGGCCACGTTGGTGTGCATTGCCCAACATGCGAGTGATTTGAATACGGCTGCCTTTGGCGGTGGCAGCGGACCGGGCGGTGGTTCGCACGGCATCTTTCAGATAAGCGACGTCTACTGGTGCTCGCCTCCGGGCCAGGGCGCTGGCTGTGGGCTGAGCTGTTCGCGTTTGCGCGACGACGACATTGCGGACGATATTTCGTGTGTACGTAAAATCTATGCGGAGCATCAGCGCATCTCCGGCGATGGCTTTACCGCCTGGCAGGCCTACAATGCGTACTGTCGCCAGGATGCGGCCTCCTATGTGGCAGGCTGTGGCAATTCGAATGCTCTGCATGTGGCTGCCTCCTATCAGCAGCCGCTGCACCAGCAACAGCTGCAGGTGAGCTATTATCATCAGCAAGCGCATCACCAGCAGGCGCTGGCTCCAGCGCAGCCACAGGGCAAGATCTATAGCCGCTGTGAGCTGGCGCAGGAGCTCTTCTACCAGCACAAGCTGCCCATGCAGCAGATACCCACCTGGGTATGCATTGCACAGCATGAATCCTCCTACAACACGGCGGCTGTGGGTCGCCTCAATGCCGATGGCAGCGCGGATCACGGACTGTTCCAGATCAGCGATCTCTTCTGGTGCACGCACGACCAGCGCGGCGGCAAGGGCTGCCATGCAGCCTGCAATCAGTTCTTGGACAACAGCATTGCCGATGATGTGCAGTGCATACGACGCATCTATCAGGAGCACACACAGATTTCGGGCGACGGGTTCACGGCGTGGACTGTCTACAATCGGGATTGTCGCAATCAACGCTATGAGCAGGTGGCCGCCTGCTTCGCCAAGCCGCCTCTAATAGCACCTGCCACACATCCCAATGCCATTGCCGGGGGCAACAAAGTCAGCTATGCCTATCCGTTTGCTCAGCCACAGTTGCTGGCACCTGCCACGACGCCGAATCCCTACTACAGGCCAGCCCACAAGCAGATCAGCTATCAAGCAGCGCAAGCGACGTCCAGTTATCAGAGCAATCCCTTCCTGCGCCCCCGCCTGCCTTCGCCCACGACGCACGCTCAGTCGCATCCCAATCTAATTTCGAGCCCTGTCAAGTCCCATTTCGCAAGTGTTTTCAGCACGCCAGCAACGAACCCCTTGTTCACTTACAAGCAACACACAACACCCAAACAACAAACACAGCAGCTACACTATTCATACCAACATCAACAACAGCAACAACACTATTACACAACACCCAAACGAGCTGGTAAAGTTTATAAACGCTGTGAATTGGCCCAAGAGTTGTATTTCTCACACAAGTTTCCAATGCAGGATTTAGCTACTTGGGTGTGCATCGCAGAGCATGAGTCACGTCTGGATACGTCGGCGGTGGGGCGACTGAATGCAGACGGCAGCGCAGATCACGGTCTCTTCCAGATCAGCGATCTCTACTGGTGCACGCATGGCGGGGGCGTCGGAGGCAAAGGCTGTCACATCGATTGCGAGCGTCTGCTGGATTCGGATATCACGGATGATGTCAAGTGCATCCGGACTATACATGAGGAGCATACGAGAATATCAGGAGATGGATTTACTGCGTGGACAGTGTACAATCCACATTGTAGAGATCGTAGCCGAGCGGAGATTGCGAGCTGCTTCGAACCGAGTGAGTTGGAAAAGGATTCCGTAAAACCCGTAAAGCCTGCATATAATGAGCTGGTAAGAAACCCCAAGCCCAAGGGCAAAATCTATAATCGCTGTGAGTTGGCAAAGGAATTGTATTACAAGCATAAGATGCCCATGCAAGAGATACCCACTTGGGTGTGTATAGCGCAGCATGAATCTTCTTTCAACACAGCTGCTGTGGGTCGCCTGAATACCGATGGCAGTGCGGATCACGGGCTGTTTCAGATCAGCGATCTCTACTGGTGCACGCATGGCGGGGGCGTCGGAGGTAAAGGCTGTCACATCGATTGCGATCGTCTGCTGGATTCGGATATCGCGGATGATGTCAAGTGCATTCGGACTATACATGAAGAGCATACGAGAATATCAGGAGATGGATTCACCGCCTGGACAGTGTACAATCCACATTGTAGACACCGTAGTCGCTCAGAGATTGAAAGCTGCTTTGAGAAGAATGAGCTAGAAAAGGAATCTGTAAAGCCCGTAAAGCCAGCATATAATGAGCTGGTAAGGAAACCTAAGCCCAAGGGCAAAATCTATAATCGCTGTGAATTGGCAAAGGAATTGTATCACAAACACAAGTTACCGATGCGGGAGATTCCAACTTGGGTGTGCATAGCGCAGCATGAATCTTCCTTCAACACAGCTGCAGTGGGTCGCCTGAATACTGATGGCAGTGAGGATCACGGTCTGTTCCAGATAAGCGATCTCTACTGGTGCACGCACGGCGAGGGCGGTGGTAAGGCCTGCAACATTGAATGTGATCGTTTGCTAGACTCTGATATTACGGATGATGTGCAATGCATCCGCACTATACATGAGGAGCATACGAGAATATCAGGCGATGGCTTCAACGCCTGGACAGTCTACAATGGTCACTGTAGAAACCAAAACTTGGCACAGTTAAGTGATTGCTTTACAGGAAATGAGATTTCCGAGGCGCAGAAACTCAATCACTATGAGAAGCAACAGAAGGCGCCTGTCCCGCAACACCAGAGCGTTGTAAAAATCTCTACTAATCATGACTACTCCGCAAATCCTTTCCTACAACGCTTAGGTGCAACGCCGACTGCCAGACCTGCAACTGCCAAACCAGCAACTGCCAAGCCTGTTAAGACCCCAGCCCATGTTGCTGTGGTGTCCAACCATCCTTTTGCCACAAATCCCTTTTTGCAGGCACTAAAGCCTCAGCAGCAGGCCGCAAAAGTCAAGCCTGCAGATCGACCTGTAAAGTTCATTGAACAAGCAGCTGATACGAAGACCGAATATAATCATAATCCCTTTCTAAAGCCTCTTAATAAACCTTCAGCTAACACTATTCAAGCCTCAGTTGTAAATAAACAAACTCTGCAATCCAATCAATCTCCCGCTATATCAAATCCATTGTTAAGTCCTTATAAGAAGTCAGAGGCCGTTAAACACAAAATGACTACAACTGCTCGACCTACAGCGCCTGCCAAGGCAACGCATCATCCATACATAAGTAGTGATAGCTTTCGCCAGGAGCTTATAAAATTTACAGCCACATCGTCAGCAACAACGACACATCTTCAACAATCAAGCACGAAAACAACAAAGCCATCAACAACACACAAAACGACAGCGCGAACAACTACGCCGACAACAACAACTATTCGATCCCATACAACAGATCGTCCACTTACCACAATTAGGCCAGCTACTGCTTTGACAACTCGCTCGCCAACAACGCGGATATCGACAACAACAGCGCGCTCCATACCAACAACCCGCAGTGTTACAACAACTACAGCGCAACCTGCATCGCATCATACAACAAAGACTCAGATTCAAACAGCACGCCATACGACTGCAAAGCCCACAACTCGTATTACTACAGTTAGATCCACAGCTCGTCCCACGACTCGAACCACAGCTCGTCCCACAACTCCTTCCCAACCCGAACAACAACGCGAACAACAACGCGAGCAACAACGCGAACTACAACTCGACCTTCAGCGTCAGTCACAACGAGGACTACAGGTCGTCCTACAACTAGAGCTACAACACATGCTGCAACGAGATCCACGACCCGTTCGACAACAGAAAGACCTGCAACACGTTCCACAACAATCAAATCAACGACGCGCTCCACTACAGCCAGGCCAACCGCTCGTTTGACAACTAGATCAACAACACGTTCCACAACAGCCCGACCCACAACACGTTTTACGACATCCCAACCCACAACACGCTCCTCAACAGCTCGACCCACAACACGCTCAACAACAGCTCGACCTACAACACTCTCCACAACAACTCGACCCACAACACGCTCCACAACAGCTCGACCCGCAACACGCTCCACAACAGCTCGACCCACAACCCGCTCCACAACAGCTAGACCCACGACACGTTCCACAACAGCTCGACCCACAACACGTTCCACAACGAGAATCACTACGCGCTCAACAACAACGAGACCAACAGTTCGTTTGACAACAACCTGGCATCCAGTTACTGCAACGCCTACAACTACAGCCCGCCCCAGCTTGCGAACCTCTACCACTTACAGAGCGACAACACGTTCGCCTACAACAGCTCGCCCAAGCACAACAAAAAAGCCTCATCCTTTCATCGTCGCATCGACCACGCCGAGACCCTACCTGTTTACCTCAACAAAATCACACACAACCAAGTCAACTCGTCGCCCCGCCAGCACTGTAAGGAGTGCAACGACAACAGATCCATTTGACCATCCATTCTTTGCGAAATATAAATCCGTTTTTGATTCAAATCGTGCGTTGCCATCAGCTGTCGCAAAGCCAACCGCAACGTCCAGTTTGAGCAACCAATCCAAATTTACTGCCAGCCCGAACTATGCCAAATTTCAGGAAAGCAGTGCCAAGGTTGTAGCTAAAACGGAATATGTCTACAACCGAACAACGACCACGAGTCGGCCCTACTCGACCAGAACCAGAACAGATCTAAAGTTGAGCAACAAGAATTAGATTAATGGTAGGGAAACTTGTAAATATGTGTATAATGCGGCTAGTTAAGTTTACAAAATGACAGAATACTCATAAATTATTAATGTTAAGATACATAATTATGATTTAGATAATAAAACTGAAATAACATACATAGAAATGTAGGCAAAAATTATTTAAACCAGTCTGAAGACCTGACGACATGCTGATGCTTAACGCTGCCAACAACATCGGCCGCGACATTAAGTGTATGTTTTTTGATTAATTTCATTAACTTGTTTTTGGTCGGGTGTTAGCCTTGTTAACATAAACAGCAACAAAAGCAGAAACACACGTCAACAATAGCGAATGGCGTGAGATAACAAGTTATCAAATTCAATTCAAATTAATTATTCTTATTTCAGAATCGTAATGTTCTAAATTTAAATTCTATTAGAAGATAGTTTAAAATGGATATAGTGCTGTATTGTATTCCCGCCCACAACTGTTGTCATTTACAGCACTTTCTTATCGTTGTGGAGGTTGGCGATTGCCGATCATTAAAAAGATTTCATGAAATCGATCAAATACGAATTATTAAAACTATGTTTTTAGCTGTTGTAATGTAGCGTTTTTCAATTAACAATACCTATTGGCATAATTAATTAAAATCTATCAATATTAACTATGCATAATTTTTTGTTTAGTATTTTGACCTCAATTTTTTCATTCATATTTGTTTGCTTGCATAAGTTGGTCACACTTCTGTAAAAACTAATCTGCTTTCGGTGGACGGTTCGTAAACATTCATTTGTTGATTTTCGGCAATAAAACATAACGTTTAACGTTTAAAATGCGCTCCAGTGAACCAAGTTCAAATGCAAAATGAATTGAAGTGAGTGCCTTTGCCAAATAAGCCACAAATTTCCAAAAACTACTGGTACAGCCTGTACCAACCAACACCATCACCAGCCAGCCGCCAGAAGATATCAACAGTCAGCAAACGCCCTACTTAGCAACAAATTGCATGCTACATTACATTTTTCAAAATTTATCATCCCGCATATATTATATTTGTTAATGACTACGTGTAATAGGTCAAATATTGATACACAAAAATGAGTTAGCAGAACGTGAGAGAATTCCAGGACAGAGAATGACAATTTTTTAATTTTCGTGAAGTCGGCTGTGCGCAATTTGTATCTCGCGTGAAGCTGGCTGTGCCTAACTATCTTACTCCCATGAAGTTGGCCGTACGCAGTTTTTGACTCGCTTCGAATAAGCTCTACACTCATTTTGGCCTGGCAATGCCTCTGATTTTAACGACATCTAGCGGCAGAAAGTAACATTTTCAGCGTTGCCTTTTGTCTCGCACTTTTATCGACGTCTTTGCCCCTTGCGCGTTTACTGTCGTTTTGCACGCGCATTCGTGAAAATGGCGGCGTTGTCGCTCGGTCGCTGCCAAATTTTTTGTACATCCAAAATAATCAAAATAATGCGACAATAAATACAGTGCTAAACAAACTGTCTGTGTCAGAGGCCGCGTACGCGCGTGTGTGTGAAAATACAATAAAAGAAAAACATTCTGGCCAACCAAAAGAAAAAATTTTACATTAATCAACTAGCGACAAGGAGTTAACGTCGTCGTTGTCGCCAGCGCATCAGCAGCAGCCGCGTGAATAAGCGAGTGCGGTTGCAAGTGCGAGCGCTTTGCTGCGGTTTGTCGCTTGTCAACGGAGCACCCAAAGGCTTTGGCCAAGGTGAATACGAATATAATTATGCTAAATTAGCATCGCATCGTCTTGTTTGTCGGCTTTCACCTGCGTCCCACACCCGCAGCCCACAACCCGCCCCTCGCCTAGTAAACATCTGCGGCTCTTTCAAGCGAAAGGAGAAAGAAAAAAAAAAAAAAGAGAAAAAAAATACACGCACTCTTGTTTTATGACCCACAGGTATAATTGTGCCATAGCCAGGTAGTGGAAGCAGCTGCAGCCCCGCGAGAGTTTAAAAACGATAATTTTGTGTAGATTTTCCGCTATAAATACTAAAGTGACAAAATTTGCATTGCAGTTCGCGTCGGACGGCTACGCAGCATGCGATTATTAAACAGGAGCCGTAATATCAACATCAATAATAATAACAAAATGGCACAGATGCACAGTTGATCAAGAAACCAGGCGGCTACAGCACGTCACAAGCAGAAGAGAAACTGGGAAACAGGGCCGTGTCCATTTCCGGCTCTTCAAGCGCCAACGCTTCAAAAAACGAAACCGCCACCGCAACCGTAAGCGCCACGCAATGAATAGCAGCCAAACGGCACCAACGGCCACATCGACCGCTGGCAATCGCATCACCTTCACCACCCAGGCGCTGCCCAATGGTACTATCAATATAGGTGGACCAGGGGGAGGTGGTGTTGGCCCGACGATCATCTCAACAGCACAGCTGCCAAATACGACGACGATCAAAACCATAACGGCGGGCATCGGAGGACATGGGGTGCCCGGTCTGTCGCAAGTGCAACATCAGGTGCATCAACAATCACATCAGCATCAGCAGCAACAGCAGCAACATTCGCAATCAGTAGGTGCCACCCAAACACAAACCTTAGTTATTAAATCCAATCACCATGCTGTCACCCTGCCGGCGGGTCTAGTATCAAGTGCACCAGCAGGAATCGTAACAATGACCAAGACCATCAATCAGGTATCCACCATCAAGCTAAACTCCCAACATACTCGTCTTCTAGTGAGGCGATAGTAGCGCCAGATTCTGATGCAAATCATTTCACATCTCTCTGCCTGCGTCCAATGGTTAATCCTGTTTCATACACCTACACTCATCCTTCTCACATTCCAGACTATTCAATTTCCTTTCTGCTTCCTACTGGACACGGTTAGCGTGCCCTACAAAACTGTGACATTCCAAACATCCAGTAGTGAACAGTGAACTATCGGTATAATTGATTAGGCGCTGAATGGAATTTTAAAATTGTACCTGAAAATCAAAAAGAAAGCTACTTTGCGGTTAATTAGGTCGCTGTATTGACTGTTCACTGTACTCAAAAAATAAGTTTATTGTATTTATATCTGTTCTTTACGAATAAACGTCCAGTTTTTCGTTACTTATTACAAAATCTAAAGTCTATTTTTCTAATTAAACGAAATTTCACAAATTGTGAATGCTCCTCCCACTGTCATAACAAGACTCAATTTCTCCTGCTCCACACTCTATGCTTTAAGTTAAAAACAAATTTATGTATTATTTGTAGAGTTTATATTTGAACAAATCGCTTTTGAACGGGTCGCTTCTT
Source organism: Drosophila buzzatii (assembly GCA_035045845.1). NCBI lineage: Eukaryota > Metazoa > Arthropoda > Insecta > Diptera > Drosophilidae > Drosophila > Drosophila buzzatii. Next base: position 1,512,681 of record JAWNOS010000062.1, on the reverse strand, counting down.
TGTAGTACAACTTGTAGACGACTTTCGAATTGGCCAGCACTTATGTTAAATAATATGCTCATCTCATCATTTTTAGTAGACAATTTCATATGTTCCATCTAAATTTTAAATGTAATATGAAACACACTCTTCTTCCATGCACATTTGTTTGACTGTGATTCGTGAAAGAAAGAACTGTGACTCACTCAGAGACTGGACGCAACTCCTATGATCTGATGCATGTTGTAGTAAAAACAAAAAAAAAAAAACTTTTGAAAATGAAATCTATCAAAGCTTTTGTATGCCGCTTATAGAAACCCTAATCTCAAAGCGTATTTTGCAAATGTTGTACTAATCCTTGCTCTATCCACAGACCGGGCAGCCGTTGCTTAACTCTATGCTGCCTGCCGGCGTGGTGGTCGGCATGCGACCGCAGGCGCCGACGCAGCAGCAGCCAAAGAATATGCCCGCAAATTCGCTCAGTCGTGTCGTCATCAGCAACTCTCACATGGGTGGCGTTAGGCCACAGAGTCCATCGGTAAGTGTGAACATTGCATGCTAAATAGAAGAATGCGTGTATTTGTAAGTTCTGTTGTTGTGGTGGGCTCTTCTCTACTAATCCACAAGGCTCCCTAATACAGCTCGCACACTCATGCACCCGAATATCCACTCAAACACACTTACACATACACATGCATACACATCTGTACATATACATGCATTTTTATCAACGGGTACCCCTTGTACTTGAACTATTCTCTGTCTATTCTCTCTATTTCTTTCTCTATTTTAGATAACTTTAGGCACACTTAATACAGGACAAACGCCTGCACTGTTAGTGAAAACGGATAATGGATTTCAGTTGTTGCGCGTGGGCACGGCTACAACGACGGGCCCGCCGACGATGACACAGACCATATCTAACACCAGCAACAACAACAACAATAATAATAATAACAACAACAACACCACAACAACAACCACAAATCATCCCATAACCACACAGATACGTCTGCAAACTGTGCCGGCTGCAGCTGTAAGTAGATATCATGGCCAATCGTCATCACAGCAACAACAACAACAACAGCAACAAACGCAGCTGCAGCAACAGCAACAACAACAACAGCAACAGCATCAAACAACAACACAAGCATCCTCGCAAGCAACAACTGCCAGCACTAGCATTGCACTGCGCAAAACGATTGTCCGTACATCATCCACAATCCTCCCATCCAGCAATAATAATAATATTAATAATATCACCACCAATACCACCACCACAACCACTACCAACAACAACAACAACAAACCCGCTACTAACTTGCATCAGCAGCAACAACAGCAGCAGAAGCTACAGCTGCAAATGAAGCAGCAGCAGCAGCAACAGGCACAGCAGCAACATAAGCAACAGCAGCAACAGGCCTCTGCCAGTGCCAGCAGCGCAGCCGCCGCGGCAGCCGCAGCTGCTGCGGCAAATGTCGCGGCCACAATTAAGATCAAGCAAAACGTAAAAATCCAAGCCTAACTTGTTTTGAAATAGGAATTCGCAAAAATTCCAGTATTTTTCAATTTGCTCTATATATACTTATATATTCTCTAAAACGCCTCTCTCTTGTCTGTTTATGCATTTGATCTGTTTTTTAATGCTACGCTTCAGTTTTCAATTTTGTTTAGACTTTCGGCTAAACTTCGAGCACTCGACTGTTCGACTGTTCGCCAAACTTTTTCAATTTTCATTTCAATATATCTTATACAATATTTATAAATATGAATATTCAAATATATAATAATTGTACTTTTGCTCAGTTTTGCATGCTGCGTTGTAACTGTCTGTGTAATTGACTTGACGTATTCTTTTGATTTAGTTTTTATTCGCTGCGAAAAACGCGTTGCTGTTCGTAAAAACAATCATCGAACTCTATTTTATCATTTAGAAACTAAGAAGCATTCTTATTATCAGCAAGGCATCAACGGCTATTCGGGCTCCGAAGGGGCGTGTGTGTTATTTACCAACAAAATCAAGTTTTTTAAATTTATATAATCATTTTAAAAATTGTTTTTGTAATAACTTAAACAGTTTTAGAATATCTTTTGGCATTAACCAATGTTTTATTTCATAATTAATCGTATGACCCCAATAACTGACCCACACACCATTTGCACTCATTCCACACACACGCACACACACCCACTAATAGGAGCCCGTAGCCCATGAGCGCCTCCATAAGAATCATTGAACTATTTTCTTGTTTTAACTTATCGCTTATCGCTCTTAATTTGCACTGACTACTCATAGTTTGTTCAGCCACTTGATCGTTAATCTGTAATATTTGTCTCAACCACAGTCGATGACCAGCACGACCGCCTCCAGTAACATAATTGTCAACTCGGTGGCCAGCAGCAATGCGCACAGTTTCAGCAGCTCGACCAATCCGCCGCACTTGGCGCAGTTACAGCAGCAGCATCCGCCGCATTTGCCCCAAGTAACGCAAATTCAAACGATACCAGCCGTACAGCCGCATTCGCAGGCAAACAATGTCCAAACGTCATCGACAACGACGGCAACGGCGAATGCGAACGCAACAACAACGTCAACGGCAGCGCAGGGCAATACCAAAGAAAAGTGTCGCAAGTTTTTAGCCAATTTAATTGAATTGTCGACACGCGAACCGAAGCCGGTGGAGAAAAATGTGCGCACGCTTATCCAGGAGTTGGTCAATGCGAATGTGGAGCCAGAGGAGTTTTGTGATCGCCTGGAGCGTTTGCTCAACGCCAGTCCACAGCCGTGCCTCATTGGGTTTCTTAAGGTACGTATTCTTTGAAAAATTTGCTTCTTTATTTATTAATTTTCGCTACCATCCACAGAAAAGTTTGCCACTGCTGCGCCAGGCGCTCTACACAAAGGAGCTGGTCATTGAGGGCATTAAACCGCCTCCGCAACAAGTGCTAGGATTGGCTGGACTTCCGCCACAGCTTCCGGTAAACCTCCTTAATGCTCAACCAATCAATCAAACCTCTATGATTCCCCATAATCTCTTGACAGAAAATACAAGCGCAAATCCGTCCAATTGGACTCAGCCAGACAACAACCATTGGACAGACGCAGGTGCGAATGATAACACCCAATGCGCTGAACACGCCGAGGCCGACGATTGGCCATACGACGATATCCAAGCAGCCGCCAAACATTCGATTGCCCACAGCGCCGCGACTAGCCATTCGTGGCCAAATGCCTTCGCTGCCAATGTCCGCGCAGGCGGTAAGTAGAAATATTAATTCTATTCTTGGATAAATACAGAATACTCATCTGCTTTTCTCACGACCACGCAGAACATTGTACAGATACGCGGTCCGCATAACGCACAGCTGCAGCGCACGGGTGCGGTTCAAATACGTGCCACATCCCGTCCGCCAAACAGTACGCCCACGAACAAAGTCACTGCCGTTAAGGTTGGCCAGACCCAGATCAAGGCTATAACGCCCAGTTTGCATCCGCCCTCGCTGGCGGCCATATCATCAAACAGTGGACCACCGCCAACGCCGACGTTATCAGTGTTATCAACGATAAATTCAGCATCGACGACATCGTTGCCGGTGCCTTCATTGCCCACAGTGCATCTGCCGCCAGAGGCATTGAGAGCACGCGAGCAGATGCAAAATTCATTGCATCACAACAACAACAATCACTTTGAGCCAAAGCTGGTGGAGATTAAGGCACCGCAGCTGCCGCATATGGAACGTATCAATGCCTCGCTGACCCCAATTTCGGCCAAAACGCTGCCGCGTAGTGCGTTGCCCATGGCCAACAAGTCGGTGGGTAAGAAGAAAAGGGATGCAGTGGAGCGAGATAGCAAAGATGAAAGAGCGAATAGCGGCAGCGGAATGGCAGGATCAACAGCGGCCGCGGCTGCCAATTCATTTTTCCAGCAGAGCTCCATGTCATCGTCAATGTATGGCGATGATGATATCAACGATGTCGCCGCCATGGGCGGTGTTAATCTGGCCGAGGAATCGCAACGCATTCTTGGATGCACTGAAAACATTGGCACGCAGATAAGGTCCTGCAAGGATGAGGTGTTTCTCAATCTGCCAGCGTTGCAGGCGCGAATACGCGCTATAACCGCTGAACGTGGGCTAGACGAACCGTCGCAAGATGTGGCCGTACTCATATCGCATGCGTGTCAGGAGCGACTAAAGAATATTGTGGAAAAGTTGGCTGTGATAGCGGACCACCGCATTGACGTCATCAAGGTAGGCTTCAATTCTCATTGCTCTCTAATGCAGCTCTAATTAAATGTGTCTACCTCACAGTTGGATCCACGATATGAGCCCGCGAAAGATGTGCGCGGTCAAATAAAGTTTCTAGAGGAGTTAGACAAGGCTGAACAAAAACGGCACGAGGAGCTGGAGCGTGAAATGCTGTTGCGAGCGGCCAAGTCTCGAACGCGAGTCGAAGATCCCGAGCAGGCAAAAATGAAGGCGAGGGTAAGGATCAACAATTATCAATCAAATTAGTTCGACTTTTAATATATGATTCGTTTTCATTCAGGCAAAGGAAATGCAACGAGCGGAAATGGAAGAGCTGAGACAGCGGGACGCAAATTTAACGGCTTTGCAGGCAATCGGACCGCGGAAAAAACTCAAACTGGATAGCGATGCGGCCGGTGTGGGCGTGGTGAGTAACATCAGCTTACCAGCGACCATTCCATTGCTTACTCAACAAACTTGGCGTCTGCTCTACACACACAGGGTTCCAGTAGCGGCGGTCTGATGAGCAACACGGGTACGACGACTACAACGTTAAGGCCACGCATCAAGCGTGTCAATCTGCGCGACATGCTGTTCTTCATGGAGCAGGAGCGAGACTTTTGTCGCAGTTCGATGCTCTTCAAGACTTACCTCAAGTGATTGCTGCTGGCGCCGCTGTTGTATACATACACCTATGCACCTACAAAAGTTCACCTACGCCTGACCCTACTCCAACTCCTGCTCCAGCTCCAGTTCCAGCTATCCCTATTCTATTTGCGCCTAGCAGCTGCGTTCATCAATTTGCAATATTATTTAGCTGTCACATTTAACTGCGTCGTCCCTTTGTTGTTTTAGTTAGGCGCTCTATTTAAATAACATATGCGTAGAAATACCAACTAAATTGTAATTAAAATTTTTAAAATCTGATGACAAATCGTTTTCCAATTAAAAAGCCAGCAGCACTTAAACCAAACCAATCCAAAAAAAAGAAGCAAAAAGAAAAACCAACACAAAACAACTCACAGTAGCAACAAAGAAACAAAAGTCAACGTGCAGTCAGCGAACGTATGATTTTGTAATTTTTAACATAATTAATTGCATTAATTGCATTGACGGCCTTATCTAAACGATATAAACATATAATTATGATTAAATTGTGTAGCTTAGTTTGTTAAACGAAATCGAGCGTAAATTCTAGGCTTAAGTTAGATTGCGTCATTCAAGTCCGAAGATTATAAAATGGTTTTTAAAACCATCATGGCATATAGAAGGAAAAAGAGAGAATACAATTAATAACAAAAGGAGAAATATCCACATAAAGCATACATTAAACTAGTAGTAGTTGTTTAAACAAATTGATGTAATTTTAATTAGATTATGTATAAAACAATTAACAAAAACAAGAAACAAACGATAACAAAACACATTTGTAAAAAGTCCAGACTAAGTTTTTCAATAGTTTAACTAGGTAAACGCAACGTAATTAACAAATTTACGGCAAAGAACTAAAAACCGAACGTAGTTTTAGGCACTAAAAATATGGTTTTTATATTAGTTGCGCATTCGTTCTACCAAATCGGAATCAATAATACAAAAATCGATGTGAATCATGTGCACCAGCCACAAAATAGTTCAATTTTATACAAAAGAAAACAAAAAAATAAACAAAATTGTAAATTACATTGAGATCTGACTCAGTATATAAATTAAAAAGAAAAAAACAAAAGAAATGACAAATTTAAATTCTATGTGTGTGCTAAAGAGTTACAATATAATTATGCAAAAAGGTAATAGAACCAGGCAAGACCACAGACGTAAACAGCGCATAGTTTAGTAGTCATATAACTAAATATATTATATACATCTATAAATATACATACATATTATGTTTTACAATTAATAAATACAAAAACCTATTGTATGTATAAATTAAGTTAAAAATGAGAAAAGCTAAAAAAAATCAACAACAAAACAAAACACAACAAAAAAATAAAACAAACTTCGAAAAAACTAAACAATATTGCCGATAATTAAATTTTTTTGGATGTTGAGAATGTGTAATGTATCTCAGTTAATTAGATAGTTAATTCATTAAATTGTATGTAGTTGAATTTACCAATTTTTTATTGCTATATTTTGTATTCATTTAATTATTAATATATTATTATTATCATTAACACAAATAAAACAAAATGGACATTTGGACCCAAATTATTTGCCCACAGTTAGCTGCCTCGAAATCGGAATAAACTTTTCATTTATTATACATTTTCAGTTCAAGCGGAAAGTCTTTAGTTAAGAATATAAAACATTGCTCTACTTTATACCATAGTTATAGCCATTAACTTTATTATTGTTTCATTCATTATTATCAACATTTGCAATTACCTACTGTGACGGCTAATTTGATCATATGTGTCTAAGTGATATCTTCCTTTTCTTTCTGTATAGATATAGTTATGTGTTCTTTTCTTTTTTGCGTTTTGTTTTTAAATTAAATTCTAGGAATTTAAATTTAATTACACCCCCGATGCGGCGGCGCCTGCTACTTCATCAGCTCTGGCATACTTTAAATATTCCTTGACGTCATAATCGAACAGATCAAAGTCATATCTGCGTATGAGAAGACAGTAAATTAAGATCGATTTTGGCTGACTTTAGTTCAGTTAGGCATTGCTTACTGGTAATAGTTGTAGAGCTCCAGCATCTCTTGCTTGGTTAGCTGAGAATAGAACTGCTGCTGCAGCTCCTGTGTCTTTCTGCCTCCTTTGCCCATGTTGCGCCAGACGGGCGCTATGACGCGCTGGAGGCCAGTCTTTTCAATTAGATATAGTTGATCCTCTGCCAGCGACTCGAACTTCAATATCATATCGAATCGTATGAGGCAGGGCGTGCAAAACGATGTGGCCGAAACGAAGTGCATGTCTATATAGTTGCCACGCTTGACCTGATCGAGCAGCCAGTGCACGAACTCTGGAAACGTAGGATACTTTGTTTTGCCCGCACGTGAGATCAGCTTGGGCTGCAAGGATTAAGAGGAGAATATCAATTACATTTCTTTGATTGAGTTTGCTATGATTCCAGTTACCTTTTTGCGATAATTTCGCACAATGCTGCGACCAAGTTTGTCGTGAAAGGAATAGGGCAGCGCGAATACGATCTTATCTCGATAGGCGCTTAGCAGTCTCTCAAAGGGATTTCTAGCTATGATAAACGTTATTGAATCGTTTTGCGCCTCACGCAACTGCAATGAGAGTTATTTGTAATCTAAAAACGTTTGATAAGTATTCGAGCTCCCTTACCTCTTGCAGAGTTACGCGTGGATATCGCTCTCTGGCCAAATTGAGTAGAATCTTTTTGGTCTTTAGCAAATAGTTGGGCGTGTAGCCAGCCAGCACATTGAAATTAAACATCCAGGACGAAGAGGCCGCCTTGAAAACATTGCACCTGCACAGGATACACACACCTTGATACTAGTATCTAGACCAGCAAGTAAAACTACGCTCCCTTACCATATAATGTGATATTTTTTATTAACCAAAAATTCCCAAGTGTTGGGCGTGTGCCAGGTATCCTGGCCTATAATTAAAATGTAAATATATATAGCATGGCAAGAATCATAAATTGTTTCGTCAGAGCTTCCTCACCCAAAACATCCAGCCCAAACTCCGAACACTTTTCCTTCAGTCTATTGAGTCGCGCCTCCATACGCTGCATATCAAACATTTTTACATATATATATATATATATGGATGTATTAGGTAACGCATTAGATAAGGTATGGCCATAGGAGTACCTACCACGGACATTTCCTGCATCTCTTCCGCGGAAAGCGACTGTATCGCATAGTCGGGTATAAGCGCGAGGCCAGTTTCATTGTTGATCTGTATGGAAATAGTTGGGAGTGTGTGAATAAATGAGGCATTGATGAGGTGCTGGCAAACACTTAATGACTATGCAAGCAAATACATAATTTTTCGAGGGAAACCCGTGGGGGTAATATGCCCGACCCAAAGAACTGCCAATCATTCATTCATACATGCGTTTGGGCATGGCGAACAGATGAGGCTAAGAATTTCAATACTTCTCCTCCTTCCTCTTCTCTTTTTTAATGCACTCGTAAATTTAACGGTTGAGTTTTGTTGTGTTTACTTTGTCATTAACAGTGTGAGAGTGTGTAGGTGTGTCTGTGTGTCTGTATCTGTGTGTGTGTGTGTGTTAGATATTTACTTTATCAACATAGCGCCACTTATTCTTAGTCTTGCCCGTTGCCACGACGGTTAGATCCTTGTTTTTGTTTTTGTTCAACAGCAGGACAGGATAACGAAACGTTTGACCCGCTGGCAGGATTTGCTTTGCCCGCTGTGGCTGCTGCTGCTGCTGTTGCTGTTGTTGCTGCTGCTGCTGCTGTTGCCGCTGTTGTTGCTGCTGCAGCTGTTTCACAAAAGCCAAAAGAAAGCATTTGCATTTCACATTTACTATTTCAGTGGGGTTTACAGAGAGAACAGTAGGTTAAATGCAAACATGACGTGGCGTATGCGTAATATACAAGCGTTTTCGGTTCATGATGTCTCAGCAGAAAGCGGCCTTATATAAATGTATTAAAGCACTGCCATCAGTGATACCAGCCATGCCAGCGATACCAAGTGACACCACTGGCACCACAGAGAGCACCACTGACTCATGTCATATGGCATGCCAGTGTCAAGGTGGCCACAATGAACCCAATTAATGCCCCAGTGGGCAGCTCTGTCAACTGGCATCATTATAAATCTAGATGATTGTTTAGCGGATAGTCAAATGCACAGCAGGCATTGTGGCTCGTGTAAGAATACCCTGTAGTCGAATTGTTGCGGTTTATACATTGAGAACGTATTTATATCATAAGCTGAATAGAGAGCTCAAGCTTAATAAACAATTGAACAGCTACTTAAGGAATTATATAACTTCAATTTAACATGCAGATTTATACAAGCTTTATTTTTAATTAAATATATATTTATTATTTATTTTCAAAACGAATTATTTTTTAATTTCTCTATGTTCTAAATGAACTACTTTAAGCTACTCCAATCATTTTTTATAGTCTACTTTAAAGCGCAACTTAGCTGAAATATATACTTAATTACAAGGTATCTCTTAGCACATCATAGCATAATAATTGTAGCATTTTTATAGAATTTTGTTCGCAGCAAAAGTGGCGCTATGTGCATGACGTGAACTGTGGGAGGTTAATACGTATATATGGGAGATGTGATATGTGGGCGGGATGTGGGCAGCGTGACACTTAAGCAGCAGTCGGTGCCTGCGTATGTGTGTGTGTGTGTGTGTAGGTGAGTTTGGTGTGTTACGTGTTAGACGCTGTGCTTAATTATGCCAATGTAGAGCACAACACGGCGTATGCGTGTTTTATTTCATTTATTGCTTGTTTCTATTTTTTTGCTTTTTGTTCATTTCTCTTTTTGGCTGCGTAAGCATTAAATTAGTGGGCAAGTTTCCATTGATTTGTGCTTGCTCTGGTCCCAGCCATCGATTTTCTTGCAGCTCGACCATATCCTGGCCAAGTGCTTGCGGCCAGCCAAGTCAAGCCAATTTAATTGCCAGTCCTAGCGAAAGTTTTGCAATGCAAATGGCCCAAGGACGTTTTGCGCATGAGGCAGACGCCTTTGTGTCTGGCGTGCGGCAAAGCAAACGCAGCTAAAGAGGCCGTACAACAGTAGGCGTGTCATTTCGACATTTAAGCGTCAATTGGTAATTAGCAATGGGAAAATTGGCTTGTGGTTTATTATTCATTAATTCGCACTTTTTAAAAGCGCGCACCCCTCTTCCCAGCAGCTCGTGCCAAAGGCCTGCTGCCTAACTGCAACGAGGTGTTAAAAACTTGAATAAACAAACAAGCAAAGATATTGAATTTTATATATCAAGCAATTGAAAATTGCTCATCTGTGGCGAATAAGTATATAATGATGTAGCTATAGCTGTAGCTGTGTATAGAACATTTAGAATGAATCTTTTGAATGCCCTTCGCACTGTGAGGCCTAGCAGATGCCGTTCATACAGACACATTCTCGGAAACTGTTAAATTATGAATGGCCATTGGAGATAATTACAGGGTATACAAGTTCTTGTTTTACTCGATTCACTCTATGGCAGCTTTTATATGTAGACAATTTTTTTAGTAACGTTCGATCGATTGCCTCGCTGTCAGGGACAGGCCACTGCAAACGTTTTTACCACAAGCCGTATGCACAATATGTTTGCAGGGCACTTGGAAGTCAGCTAACAGGCAGCTACCAACTAGCAACAGCTACAAAGATACATTTTTATATGTCCTTGGCCAAACACTCAAACAACATTTGTGATACTACATACATATACGTATATGATGTATATACATACATTTGCACATATATGTTTATCTATACATATGTATGTAGCTTTGTAGGTTTACTTACCTCGTATCCCTTAATCTTTTGCAGCTGCTCGTTCCATACCAAATAGATGAGCGATAGGGGCAGCAATACCAGTGATAAGGCCGTAAATATGAGCAAATATCGCCGAACGCGACAATTTGCGTAGCTCTTGTTAAATTTCATTTAAACACAACGTTAAATGCATAGGAACTGTTTGTAGTTTAGTTAGCCCCTCGCTCGTTCTTGCTCATGTTGTTCTCGACTCTTATGCTATTTCTCGAAATCACATTTATTTTGATATATTTCGCTTTGATATTGATGTACAACATTTCTATATGTCTTGTGCTCTATTTTATTTTTATTTATTTCTTGTTATTTTTATAATATTTTTACTTTTTGGCTGTCGTTGCTACGCGACAAATATTTTTGCGTGCAGTTGGCGACAGTTTTTGTACAATTTGTTCATTGCCTTTTTATGCCAGCGCGTTGATGTTGTTGCTGTTGTTGCTCTAGCTAAATTTAGTTGTTGTGCTGTGGTATAGATTGAGTAAAGATATATACATATATACAGTTAGTACGTGAATGTAATACGCCCAGCATAATTTATGTCAAATATACAAATATATGTCAGATATATGACATATATTTATATACTATATATATCAACTGCTGCTGTGCGAAAAACTTCCGCCGTATTTATAGCTAAGCAAACAGTGGAAATTGTGTCATTGCAGCAGCAACAAATACGAATAACTGAATTTTCGGTGGGCTCCTTTTTTTTCGGGGGTGTCTTTTATGACTCTTTTTACCCATGTGGCAGGCCAGTGCCACTTCTGCTGCTGCTGCCGCTGCTGCTGCATGGAGTCAAGATGTCAATTATTGATTTTTACGACTCTACTTGCGCGGGGAGTGGGAGTGTTTGTTATTTGGCCATGGCAGGTGCAATGCTCAAGCCTAAACTCGAGTAGTTTCAGCTGAATTATGTTTTGTTTGGAAACTCATAACCATAAAACCAATTGCAAATAAGCAATATCATTTAATTGGCGCGCTGCTTGCGTATTTTGTTGTTAACTTTTTAGGCAGTGCTCCAAGTTTGGTTTGGCATTTATATAAAATTCATTCAAATTGGCGCACGACACATACACACATACGTTTAGAATACACAACACACACACACACCCATATGCAAACAATCAGAAGCACGCAAACAAAACAAATGTGGGCGCACGCCGCGTATACGTAACACTATCAATTGCTGGCTTGTCCCGCTCGACTTTCGCTGCCATTTGTTGTTGTGATTCGATTGTTTGCCAATTGAAAGACGCTTAATCAATATTAATTGTGATTTTAAATGCGCCAAATGCAAAAGTGTATTTTTAAACCAAACTCGGCAAAGCACTCGTAATTGGTGGGCGTGCGAAACTGTTGCGGCCTGCCAGAGGCGCGGAGCGGAGAGATAGAGAGATGGATTCGTGGAATAGTCAGCAAACATAACACATAGAACACAGAGCATTGAGCACAGAGCACAGAGCAGAGCACACAAACAACGCACCGTTCCGAGCGACGCACATTTCACGAATGAATTCAAATGCGAAATGAGCACAGGCTGCTAATGCTACTGTCGATTGCCCCCGGCCGCCGCCTCTCTCCTCCCTCACCCAGACACCAGCTCAGTCGCCCAATCGACTCTCTCCCAACAGCTCGGACTATCCGACTGTCAGTTTCAGTTTCAAATTTTTCAGTTTTCGCGCCGGCGTCGCTATGTGGCAGCTCTTGTTGCTGCCGTTCTTTGTTTGAGAGCGTTCGGCCTACTCGAGCAGTCGCTCAAGGGGGGCGCTGAGTGTGTGCTTCTGATTTGTTTATCGGCGAGCGAGGAGCTCACTCAGTTTTTATGATGCCACAGGCCAAACATTTTTGTTTATGGCTGAGCAGAAAGCAAGGCCGGCAAAAGCAGCACATGGAAATTGAAATGCGCAGAGAGAACTAGCTTGGCTGACGAGCGCATAGAGAGCAGGGGGTTGCTCAAACAATAGAGGGTGGTACATAAAGTTTGCTATATTTATATAAAAATATCTGCTCAGTGCAATAAGTACTAATGTTTTATTTTTTTTTTGTGTTAATGACCATTTCGTTTCAGTATTCACGTAACAATTTGTTATAACTATAAATATATATGAAAATCACTTTCTTGATGCTTTGTGATGCTTGATCCATCTAAATGCTTTTATGGAAAGTCTGTGTCTTGCTTAGTACTGTAGCAGGGAATGCACATCGCAGTCCAGCCTTTTGCGGCCCTCAAGTGCCACCAGTTCAATAACAACCAAGCTTTCTAGCAATACGCCATCCAGCTTGCGAACTAATTCGCTGGCAGCCGATAGTGAGCCACCAGTAGCCAGGAGATCATCCACAATGATCACCTTTTGACCAGGCTTGATAGCTGTGCGCTGCAGCTCAAAAGTGTCCTATAGATAGACAATTATAATAGATAAGAGATATCTAGTGTAGATTGAGGGCTGCTTACAGAACCATATTCCAGCTTATACTCTACGGAGACCACATCGCCGGCCAGCTTGCCCTTCTTGCGTACTGGCGCACACCCCACGCCCAGCTCTGTGGCCAGCAGCATGTTAAAGAGAAAACCACGTGAGTCCAGCCCTACTATAAGCTCCACATCTGGGTGCGTGGTGCGTATATGCTCCACCAGCAAGTCCCGCAGATAAACACACGCTTTGCCGTCAGTCAGGGCTCCGAATATGTCACTGTGAAGCAATAAGAGATAAGAGAGGAAGAGATAAGCATTATAATATTGCCAATAAACTATACACATGTAATTTAACAACGATTTGATGTAGTGATATAGCTAACTGACCCACCGGAAAACGATGCCCTTTTTGGGAAAGTCTAGATATTTGCCAATCTTTGACTTTACATATTCCAATTTTTCTTCGCTGCTCAATTCGCTCATGTTTACAGAACTTTTTTGTTTTTAATTTATCACAAGTATATGAACTACGGATTTTTACAAATTTGGTTTTAATTATGTACAGCAGCTACGCACGTTCCGCTTGGTTTCTTGCTGACTGACACTGAAAGGTCGTGCAGCAGGTGGTTGCTGGTGATGGGCGAAAACCAGGGCTGCATTATCGATAACATTTACACAAAGCGGGCGAATTAAACTTTTAATTTAATATAATAATTATAAATAATTTTAAATATTATTATAAACAGTTTCTAGCATAAAAGATTTTTAAAAAATATATTAAAAAATAAAGTTATTAATTTAGTTGCTATTTGATTAAAATGTATTTAACAAGGTTAATTTATTATTATTATTTATTGCTTCTATGCTACAAATTTTCTTCGCTGAATTTATGTGTTTTTCTCCTGCACATGCTTTCCACAAATTACAGCAAATATTTCAGATTTATTCAGTTCCCAATCATTTATTCAGGTATTACTTAAACAAAGAAAGGAAATAAAAGAAATGTGCGGGTATTTGCCGAACATCCTGCAGGTAGAGAAGCCATAGTAAATCGTGCACTCAGCGGTATTTTCTTTTTCCCTCTGTCTCCCTCTCTCTTTTGTTGCACACACAAATGTGATAATTGGAGAAATTTCAATAATTCTTCCAAGAAACGAACGCCAGCACTTTTAGTACTTTGATTGCTGCACATTTATCAGTAGTAAAAACAAAAATAATTGAAAAGAAATTTAAACAATTTACATTCCACTTATCAGAGGCGCGCCAACTGTCACAATAATGCACTCCCTCTCTCTCTCTCTCTCTCTCTCTCTCTCCATGCCTCACTCACTCTTTGTCTGTATCGCTCACCAGCAACCTCACACACTCTCTCTCTCCGCTGCCTGGCAGGTAAGCCGAGCTGAGAGCGTGAGTGTGTCGTGTCTTCAGAGGTGACTGTCTCCCAATGCCAAGCGGATCTCAAGACTTGAGCAGCACAGTTCGAGTTTCAGCGCCAAACGCGACGGTTCACAGCGGAAAATCGTGATCGAAATTGTTCGTTCGTCCGTTCGAAGTAACGTTTTTTCTATGCTATTCGCGACTTTAAATTTATGCACAAAAACAACAATACAATTTAATAACGTTAAACAAAACAAGAAATAATCAACCGGTTCTGCAGCTAATAATAATTCACACAAAAAAAGATAAAAAATAACAACAAAATAGAATTGTAAGCCACACACGAAAATAAAAAGTTATTTGAGTTTTTTCATTTAAGTGCAAATGTCAATTGAAGGCGACGGCAAAGCTGAAAACTTTGCAGCGTTTCCTCGCAATTTTTGCTGCTTTTGCAGTTTTGACATTAAGACAAAACCGCAAAAAACAACAACAGCAGCAGCAGCAGCAAAAACAGAGTTCATGCAACATTAAAACGTGAAAACCTACAAAAAAACAACAACAACAGAAATTGAAACAATATTGCAAGCAACATTCACATTTGCACACACACACACACACACACACGCGCACACACATAGAACACCTTTTAGTGACCATGTTGCTCTGAAGACGTGCGTTTCAAAAACTGCAAGAGCAACAACAACGACAACAACTTCTGCAACTGCAACAACTGCAGTCAGAACAGCAACAACAAGAGACACAGCAAAAACCGCGCTGGCAACGTGAAAAACCAGAAAAGAGGCACAATTTTTTTTTGTTTTCGTTCGAAATGTGCCTCTGCAACTGCGCTGTGGCGGCTGCCTTAACAGGCGCCCTAAATGCGCCCAATATGGGGCGCAGATGAAAAAATATACTTAACGTAGTTTGTTGGCTCTATAAAACTAGGCACTATAGAATAACTTAATGCAAAACATTAAATAGAAATCTTTAAAAAGTAATTTATGGAAGAAGATAAATATGCATCAATTGAATGGATTGTATTAAGAGCTCTGCTTCTACCTTTCTCTCTTGCTTTTTTTTTTCTATAAATACCAAGTTGTTTTTAGAAATTCCTTGAAATTTAAATTCACACCAAAGCATCGCGGCCCAAATGCCTGTTTATTTAGCAATCCGCACCTGTTAAAGGTACAAAAAAAAGAAGAAAAATAACTGAAGAATCTCGGTGTGAGTTACCCATTATGTATATACATATGTATGTTTGTCTGAGGCCCACATAGTTGTAGTTGCTTAAGTTGTTGTAGTAGTAGTTGTAGTTGTTGTTGTTGCTGGTTATTTGCTAGCTCGCTGGGCCGTAGGAATGCGCGAATGTTTGCCAACATTAAAAATCGTGATCTAATAAAAATAAGCAACTCGGCGACACATTCGCCACAGAGCGACACACACATAGGCAGAGTAAGACAGAGAGGGAGAGAGAGTGCGTGTTAGAGAGGGAAAGATATAGTGAGAGAGAGAGAGGGCTGTGAAGAATCTACGATGAAGACTACCCACATCTTCTGGCCATAGAAGCTGTTGACTGGGCTTGATTGGTACCTAAATGCTGTTGAATAACTGACCGCGATATTTGTGCACGGTTGCGGGTTCCGTTGCGAAAAAAGAAATCGTCTGCCATAAACATATGCAAACACGCCGATCGAAAGGGGAGAAATGAGCCAGAAAGCAGCAGCAGAAGAAGAAGAAGACGATGATGAAGGAGAAAAGAAACAAATAAAAACATTCTACAACTTTTGTACGCCCTGGCAAAAAAGGCAACAAAAAAGAAATAAAACAGCTTTTTGAAGACATTTCCGCATAATTCTGTAGCGTTTCATGTTTTGTTGCGGCTCAGTCTTTCGGAACAAGTTTGGCGCTTCCAGTTAACAGCAGCAACAACAAGGGAACAACAACAACAACAGCAATAACAACTTTGTGTAGTAACTATTCGATGTGTTAATCAAGTTGCCGTCAGGCCCTTGGAGCAAGCGCCTCAACTTGTAAACTGTTCCGCTTAGCTGCTCAGCCCGAAAAAAAAACTGAAATGAATTCAGATGAAATTAAGTAAAACATAAACGAGCTTTAATAGACAAACAACTTCAAGTGCGACAGCGGCTGGCAATGCGGAACAACGCACACGAGTTTTGCTCTAAAGATGCGACTTTGCTGCATTTAAGCCACATTAGCCGGGAAAAGCTGTGAAAAGCCGAGAAAATCTGAAGTGCTAAAGAGCTGAAAATTGTGAAAATGAATTAGCAGCGGGTGCCATCAAAGTCAAGAGCCAACAGCGAAGTGCCAAGAGCCGACAGCCAAGAGCCAACAGCCAAGAGCTCTGGCTATGACCTCCCTCCACTCGCCCCTTTCAGCGCGCTGCAGCGGCCCCCCTGCCAGCCACGCCTCTTTTCCGGTTGTTTATGCCTAATGTGAAATTTATGTTTGCGGCTCTTTCAAAGTAGAAAGTAAATTTGAGCTGACCAAAGTGCCTGCCACATGTGGCACGAGTAGAAAGCCAAGTTGCCACCAAATGTTGGCGCTGCACTTGGCGCGTTCTTCAGCCCAAGTTTGTCAAATTGTTGCGAGACTCACTGTAGTATTTATGCCACGTTTTGTTCAACAAGTGCGCTTCAGCCATTACCCAACTGACCTTATTTTATGGCATATGCAATGCTCAGCATTCGCACACACATGCACAGACACACGGACTTTGTTGCTTCTTAGTTTGGCATTTAGTTATTTGGCTTGCGCGCGTTTTATGCGCGTTTTTTGCCGCGTTAGCGGGAATAAACGCTGCGACTGCAGCCGACTTGAGCAACAGCATTCGACTTGTGTCGGACTGTTGTTATTGATGTTAAGACTCAAAACTGATTTCTGATTTCTGTACATATATGTAGCGGCCAAGTGAAACTTTTGACTATAGTCAACTGCCCGCCGGCCGGCAGCAGCAGCATCAATAGCAGCATCAACAGCAGCATCAACAGCAACACATCAACACATCAGCAACATCTCAGCTTCATTGGGCGAACGGATGTAGATACGGAATCTCGGCAAGTTACTCGCCATCTCTCCATCTACATCTCTTCAGCTCGGCCTTTCGCGCTGCGTCATGCTTCTGCTTGTACCACAATACCAGTTACAGTACTCACTCGTCCCGCTGGCTGGTCACTTTCTTTTCTTTCTTTCATGATCGATGCGAGTACGCAAAGAATGCATTGAAGTACACACACATATATGTATATATATATATATAGAAGAAATGCACTGTGCGAAAAGCAAAATTAATATTTGAAATATGAAAAGACAATTTCAAGTTTCAAGCTACTTTTCTCTTCAAAAGCTGCTTTAAATATTAACTTGGAAACTTTACTCGTAAAATTCTTGCTAATTATTCCACTTAGCATACTCTAATGAGAATGTGTGCTATATTATTCAATTTTTTATGGTCAGTTATTTCGCACCTAAAACCAGCTCACGCGCTGCTCTGACAGCTTTACTGCCCTCGCTCAACTCGGTCAAGTTTTTCTCACAGTGTGCGCTGTGCTGGGTGGCTCGCCAATTGGATTTGATTGCCAGTTGAAATTTGCAATTACGGCACCGAGCATCTGTGGCTCGCAGAGAGTTAGAGTCATATATATATGTATATGCATATTCACGTTCAGTTTTAATTTAAATTGTCCGACGATCGTTCGCAGGAAATTATTATATGTCTGCGGTTTGTCTGCGTCGAGAGTTGGCCCACTGCTCTGGCTGTGGACGTTGCGGACGGACTCGTTTTCCCAGACTTTTCAGGCGCTACGTGAGTCAGTCGCCGTCTGCGTTCAGCTTTTCCATTGTTATTGAAAGCGTTTCGGCCAATCGCTCGATTTGGCCAGACGCCTTTGTTAACTCACGTGCGGCGACCCTCAATGGACTGCTAAGCGCTTGGCCATAATATTTATGTTAATGGGTTGGGCCAAGACGCGAGTTGTTCTGTTCTTGCAGCTGGCAAACCTTGGCTCGCTCCTCTACTTATTAGCATTATAATGGTAATTGCATGGACTCGGACGCGTTTTCTCTTCTTTTTTTTGTGCTTCTCTCTAGCTTAATTGAGTGTCATTTACTTTTTCTCTTTTATTGTTTGCTTTTCATTTAGTTGAATCAACGAAATTTTCGGGGTCTTAAGCGCACCAAAAACTGAGCCAGTTACACTTTTTCTTTTGTGCTGCTTCCGTAAAAGACAAAAAAAAAGAAAAAAAAAACATAAATTTAAGCTTAAAGACAAAAAGATAAGAGAAGCATAAAAATATCATAAATTACGAATACGCAATGTTGGCGGTGGGATCTTTTCGGGTTCGTGGCAAGACAATGCACTGAATATTCACTTGCATTTTTTTCAGGCTTTTGTTTTTTGGGTATTTTTTTCTCGGAATTTTATTTATTTAATTTTTGAAGTGGCTGCGAGATGAATTGAACAGAAATTTACCACACTTTCAAAACATGGAAAACATGTTTATTGATAGGCAGCTCAAAGCCAGTTGCTCCGCTCCGCTCAGATTTGGCCATTTGCAACTTTTTGCGCCATGAATCATAGCTAAAATTAGATAGAGTCAAAATTCGTTAAGTGACCCTCTCCCTCTCCTCTCACTCTCTCGCTCACTCTCTCTTTCTTTGTGTGTGTCTGTGGCTCGTTAAGCTATTAGTTTATCTTTCAGCGTTTTGCATAACGTCTTTTGATTAGTCTTTTGACATATGATTGCTTCGCATTCGACTGGTTTGGCTTCATAGAATTAACTCTTGGTGAAAATTAGGCAATAGCTTGGCCCCCAAAAACAATTAACTCTTGGATTTACATAAGCTTTTGGTTTTCGATTTTTTAATTGGCGAAATATTTCGCTTTGATCGAAGTGAAGGGGAAAACGTTATTTGGCGTGGAAAATGTTGGAAAAGTCATTTCACATTTGATTTCTCATGTTTCGGCAGCATCGGCAATTTCTTTTTGGAACAACTCATTTCAAGCTCCAATTCACTTGCTTAAGCCCTGACCGTAGTCGGCCCATAGCAAACGAACGAGGTCAGCAAACTAAAAGCTGGCCAAATTAATAGGCTTACAACTTCACAACTAAACACAAAAGCAAATAAATGACAAAACAAAAAATAAACAACTAATGTCGATTGCTGCTGTTGCTGTTGCTCTTGCTGTTGCTATTATTATTGTTAATAACTTTTTACTTATGCCTAAGCGTGCTTAACATTTTTTTGAACAGCCAACAATAAACAGAGCCAGGCGCAGAAAGACTCAAACCTCACGCAATGGGCACCAAAATCGAGTACGTCGATACGACGCATCTATACGCTTCCAAATACATTCGCAACTCGAAGGCGATTGGCGTGCTGTGGGCGATCTTCACCATATGCTATGCGATCATAGGCATTGTGGCCTTTGTCACGCCAGGTGAGTGTGGACTGCTCGTGTCTATAGATATGGTCTATATGCGTGTGCTTGCATTGCAGAATGGATTGGCGATCCGGATAGCGACAGCGCCGGCCGCCTGGGCCTGTGGCAG
This sequence comes from Drosophila buzzatii, assembly GCA_035045845.1. Lineage (NCBI taxonomy): Eukaryota > Metazoa > Arthropoda > Insecta > Diptera > Drosophilidae > Drosophila > Drosophila buzzatii. The sequence goes on along the minus strand of JAWNOS010000062.1, from coordinate 1,492,612 downwards.
CAGTGCCAGCGCGATGAAATCTTCGACAATTGCCGTCGTCGCTGGGAGAACATATTTGCAGTGCCCACGTTTTCGTTTCAGGTGCGTGTTTATTTAGCTTAAGGTAAACCAGATACCAATACCCTGTAAAAATATAGAGTTAGTTGAATAATTGATAAATCATTCCTTGCATTCATTCATGAAACTACGATTCAGATTGATGTTGGCAAAGCTCTTTAAATATGTAATTTTATTTGCAATATAATTGCACTTTGAAGAGAGAATAAATTTGCAGAGAGAATTTGGCATGAAGATTGGGCAAGAGAAAACTCTTAAGTATTAAATATTAAATATTATTTTTGAAACATGGCAAATTCTTCCTTACAAAGATTCAAGCAATATTATATCAAGCAACATCTTATATGATAGTTTTCCAGATGCTTGTTTCTGCAATTTAAATAGTTTCTGTCTTCAGAAAAAGTGAACTATAAAAATCAGATAAATGCGCATAGATAATTCTGGCTAGACGAATTCGACTTTAGATGCCAATCAAGGCTAGACCTAGCTTAAGCATTCTTAGCCCATTTCTCTGTAAAAAAGAAACACCTTTGACTTGATTTGTTGCTTTTATCGCTTACAGTTGGCCACATTCTTCATGATCGCGGCCGTTGGGCTGGCCTTGCTGACGATATTCTTTTTGGTTTGTTTGCTGTTCATGAAGTCGACGCGCGTCTTTCACATTTGTGGCTGGATGCAAATAATATCAGGTGTGTATATCAGGTGTATATGTACATGTGTGTGTGTGTGCTGGGCCCAATTCTGAATTGAGAGTTTCCAGTTTCAATTGCTGACTTCGACGGAAGTCAGTTTGACAAATGATATTGCAATTGCAGCTTATGCTTTGAGCACGTTTCGATGTCTGCTGCTGCTGTTGCTGCGGCTGTTGCAATGCATTGCAATGTAATCTCAATTGCGAAATGCGGCTCAGTTTAGAATTTTGTAATTCTTGTGCTTCGATCAGCATTTCTCACGTACTTCAATATCAATTGACTTTGTTTCTTATCGCTATCAGCGCTGTGCATGATTGTGGCGTGTGCTGCATTTCCCTTTGGCTGGAATTCGGATGATTTTCGCAAGATCTGCGGCCCGGAAGCGAATCGATTCGAGCTGGGCCTCTGCAGCATACGCTGGGCCTATCCTTTGGCCATCATTGGCTGCGTGGACGGCGTGGTTCTGGCCACATTGGCGTTCATTTTGGCCACTCGACATGTGCGCCTGCAGCCGGATCCAATCTATCAGAACTCTCTGTACAAAGGTGAGCTCAAAATATACATTCATATTTTATTATTATTATTATTATTAATTATTTTGAAATTCGTTTCTTGCAGGTGAAATCAATAACGCGTATCTGACTGATGCCATTAGCTTGGCGGGCTCTCGCAAATCGAATCCTCACATTACGGGCCTCAATCTGCAGCCCATTTTGCTAGTGGCGCCGCCCAATGAGGATAGCATCTCACAGTTCTCCCGCTATCACTGAGAAATTCTCAGTTTTCTTGCCGCCGCAGATTCAAATTCTTAACGAGCCGATAACAGCTTAGGTTGTTGTATTGGAAAAGTCGAAAATAACCGTTTAGCCGGTGCACATACCTTAGCGCTGTGACTGTAGAAAGCTAAGCAGGTACAAAACTATAACCGCTGTGCACTGCTTGCTTTTAGCAGGGACACGAACCGAAAGACAGGCGTCGTCAAGTGTTTGCAGTGCAATTGAAGCAGTGCGTTTGGCACTGCTTGCGCTTTTCATATTCACAAACCAAATGCTCTCAACTTCGTTATGTGTTATTTTCGTTAAGATTTGAATTTGCCTTTTGGCTGTTCCAATTTAAAATGATATTTTGGTAATCGAATGCGTGAATTGTAGGTGTATGTGTGTGCCTGTGTGTGAGACTGACTGACTGAATGCTTAGCCTCAACTTAAGTTTTAACTAATTTAAATGTATTTGTGTATAGCGTGTGCCTAACTTGATATGTTTACTCTATAGATTATGATCGCTGCCTGTAAATTATATGCCCGTAAATATAAATATAATGTACAAAAATATATATTGAACATAAAAATGATTGTTGTTCGCCTATTCGTATTCAACCGCAATCACAGCCCCAATTATGCCATCATCATCAAGCCATAAACATCAAGAGCACAAAGCAGGAGCAGAAGAGAAGAAGAACAACAAGAAGAAGAAGGTCAGCAACTTTTCTGCGCATTTGGACAAACAAATATCAAATTATGCTCCTTGTAATGCCTCTGCCTCTGCTTCTGCCCAGGCAGGCGACGCACATAAAAACCAATAACGGCCAACTTAGCGCCCAATTTGTTTGTATGCCACGCCCCCCTCGCCCAGCGCGCATTACCCATGGCCCCTCGTCCAATAACCATTTGGCACATACTTTTCCAATAAAGTATTTACAGCAAACTTTTTGCCTGCTGGCAATTGAAATATTCCGCGCAAAGATGAAATCAAATAGAGCCAAAATACGCTTACAGCACGCGAGCGTAGCTGACTGCGCAATACTCTGTCAGGCATTCAAATACTGTGACTCTGCCAATAGTCGCGGACGTGACGATGCTCACGCATGTCACTTTGAATTTCGAACAGCCCTTAAGAGCGCGGGTCCAAAGAGACTTCAGAGCTGCTCTTGTGCAAGTCTTTCCAAGTCTGCAACTGATATGCCTCACTCAGTTGCTCAGCCAAGTATAATGAAACAGCGCAGCTCTGTATGCCTGATGTTTCTGTTGTAGCTGCCAGCCTGGGCACGTTTTAATATTCTTGTATAATTCATAAGCAATTCCATCAACGCTCTCCAAATGTGGCCTAAGTGGCCGAGCAGCTGGCGCCAAATGCTCAGCTCAGCCTAGCCGTTGTCCCATTCCCATTTTCCTGCGCGCTGGCATTTTATTTACTTCAGCCATTTCTCTGCTACCCTAGCTGCTGCTCGTCGTGCCCGCCCCGCTGGCTGCGGCATATGGCTCCACGTTTTTGGGCCATTTCGACACGCATTCGATACGTGAGCTAAAGCCTCGATGAAGATCTCGTCGGGAGTCGCTTTGGATTTTTGATGTGCCAATTGTTTTTATTCGATTTGATGTGCGGCGTCATAAATGAGTTTTTAACTTTTCCCTCTTGTCCTTGAGCCGTGGGCGTGGGCGTGGCAGTTGTGGCAACATGTGCTAACGCTTATTAGCTGAGCACTTGGACACACTTTTTATGCGTTTCGAAGTGCTTGTGAAAATGTGCCAAAATAGCGCAGCAAATGAACACTAACTATCTCTCTCCCTCTCTCTCTCTCTCTCCCTAACAATCTCTCCCTCTCTCTCTCTCTCACCCATACATAGTAGGAGCAACTTTTTGATTGCACTTGTGTAATTACAAAACAACAAAAACAACAAAAACTGGACATCATTTGACCTTTGGCATTGTATTTAAGCCAACATGCCACGCCCACACGTCGCTCGCGCGCCTACATACACTTTTCTGTTACATTACGCTGAGCAACAGCAACAGCAACAGCAAAGTCAAAGGGTCGTTGGGCGGGGCCAAATGAATTGCGCCTTTAAGGTTTTCGTTTAAGTGAAATGTCAGTTGCAGAAATTGAATGGAAAATTGTAAAATTGGTTTTGTATAAACATTTTTGCCAAATGAAATGAAATGAAAATGCTTTTGTTATAGCTACCCGAAAAAAAAACAGTTTCTGCTGCCGCCTCCCTGCCCCTCTGTGGCCCTGGCTGAAAGCCAAGTTCTCTTTTCCTTTTTCCTTTCAGCTTTCTTTCTTCACTTTTGAGCATCGAAAACATCATATTTCTTGTGCCTGTTTTTTATTTCTTGCGCAAAACAAAGGGCGCCTGCCTTATCCTAGCCTCTCTCCCACACACACACACACACACACACATAATTTATGGCACATACGACTCCTGTGTGTGAGTTTGTTGTTTGAAGTCAAACGTAGCTCGCAGAATTGTGCAAAACTCAAAACTGCGTCAATCAAAAGCAACAGCAGAACTAGCCAAAGGGTGCCAAATGGGGTATATATGGCCAGCAGCTGCTCTACTGCACTCTTGGCAAACTATCTTTATAATATTGTAAGGCATTTCGTTTCGCATTTAATATTCTATAAGCTTACATGAGTCAGGCGTTACTCTTTTAGAAGATTTTGCATGCAACGGCTGAAATTTGATTACCTTTATCTCAGCAGTTTTTCACTCGAAAATACATGTGAAAATTCATGAGTGAAATATTTTCTATATAAATACTTATTTTCTTTTTTTCTCAGCTTACAAAATTTTAAATATTTATATAAAATATTATTATGGGAAAAATTAGTTACAAAAGCTGCAAGAATTGAACTGTCTAGAAATAAAATAAAATAAAATAGAAATAAAATAAATATGTATATAAGATACATATATTTAACAAATTTAAAAATATTAAAAATAATATTATTTTATGCTACATTATCTATTTGACTTCTATCTTATGCCTGAGTATAAAAACATTTTACTGCAATAAAAACCAAGGAACCAAGCTTAAATTTTGTTATACTAAATATTCACACACTTCGAATACGTGACGGAATCTGATCAAAGATAAAATATGTACATACGTACATATGATCATATGATCATATATGCAGTTGTTCATAGAGTAGCTTAAACTAGATCTTCAGTAAGTAACTTTTGCTACTCTCTCGCTCTCTCGTCAATTGTGCATAGCCTTCAGTACAATATCTTGACAGGATATTCTCAACGAATTGCCTTGGCTTTGCAGTTGCCTCTAAATTACGTCTGGCACTTTATGCTTTATGTATGTAGTTCCTTACCATTCCGATGCTGTCTGTGATTTATCAGCTCTTGAAGGCAGCAACAAACTGCGCGTAATGCCAGATAACGTTGTACATTTTATTGCATATACAAAAAATCGTATAAATTGTGCGTAACAACCGCTGCCTATATACAAATATATATACATATATATCTCTTCATGCGTATGCGTAATACTAGTTAAATGTAAATTAGAATTAGGAATTTAATTTAGCCGAGCTAACTAACTTAGTAGAACTAGAAACGAGCTCGCATTTTTCACATTGTAAAAATGACTAGTGAATTATTTCCGTCGATTAAGAACTATTTACAGCTATATCTAGATCGAAATAATATATATAAGCATATATATATTATGTACGTATTTGTGTATAACTAGCAAACCCGATTTGGCATTTGGTTGCAAGAAAATGAATTGTGAAATTGTTGCAAATGAAGTGAATGGACTAAAGAATACCCTGTAACAACGAAACCGTTTTGTTTGCTTATCCATTTGGCAGCTGTTTATGCCACGATTTTGGCCAGAATGTGACTAAAGCTATTATAAACAGACACACACACACACACACACACACGCATACACACACACTCTTACACACTCTCACACACACTCTTATATAGATAAATACTTGAATTATAGCTAAACTTCCTGAATGCCCGCCGCACAGTCAATTATCGGCTGGACATCGTCCCTGTCTCGCTCCGGATCGAGGCAGGCGGACATGGCATGCGGCATATGGGTGCGCAGCAGGGCATAGTTATCCCGCGGATGCATCAGCTTGTGCTGCTGATGGGCAATGAAGCTGCTGCCGCGTCGCAGCGAGCGCCTGCCCATCTCGAGTATCTCGAGCGAGGGATCGCGTGCGAACACAAAGTTCTGATAGGCACGCACAAAGCTGAAAATGACAGCCGAGGCGCCGCCCACGATCATCAGATAGGAGCCAATGGGCACCGCGTGCGGCGCTATGACCGTGGCCAGGTACAGCCAGCCCTTGATGGCGGGCGTCAGCTCCGAGATGCCCTGGAAGAAACATCATAATATGAGATGATATCGTCACATAGTTTATGGAGAGCACAGCCGATTGACCCACCTCCTCGAGCCACATGACGGGGAACACAAAGTCACGAAAATCACGCACTGGATGCACGTCCTTGGCGCGCGTCACCTTCAGATTGAGCTGAATGCGCACCTTGCCCTCCAGCGGTACTCCAAGTTTCTACACAGACATTGGCATTAGCCAGCATTAGAATCAGGCAGAACAACAGCTCAGAGATCTCTTACCGGTTGTATTTTGAAGTATGTTTCGTGCTTTTCGCGCTCCGGTTGGAGACCCTCGACTGCGTCGAGCAGCTGCGGATCAGATGCGTAGAAATGCGGATTGGATATGTAGACGGGCGCGCCATACTGACATGGGCTGATATTCTGCAGGCCCCTCACAGCCTCGTAGTCGTTCGTGTCGTAGCACTTGTTTTCCGGATTGTTCCGCGAATCGCCGTACGAGTTGTTGGGCAGCCGATAGAGATCGGCGTCCAGGCCGTCCTTTTCCACACGCTCCACGTACTGCAGCGGAATGATGCGGCACAGATCCTTGTCATAGATGTGCACCACATCCGACTTGGTAATGTCACGCGGCGGAAAGAAGGAGCCCTCCGAGCCGGCGATGCTTGTGCAGGGCTCCTCGTTCCAGTGCGGCAGGTGATCCATGCCATTGAGCGAGTCGATGTAGCCAAACTGTTCCATGCCCTGGTAGCCCGTCTTGATGCTCGACACCTCGGTCAGTGTGCCATTCCGGCCCAGCAGCAGCCCCATTCGCTCCATGGGTCGCATGTGCTTCGGGTAGAATCTGTGCGCCAGGCTGACCAGCGCATCATCGTAGCCAAACACCAGCTGATCCGCAGTCACATTGATGAACGGCTTCAGCTTGGCTGCCGTCAGCACTATGGATATCGTCTTGGACAGCAGATAGCCCAGCTTGGGGCTCAGACTTGTGAGGGTCTGCGATAGAGAGGAAGACTGAGTGGAGCTCTTTCTTATACGCTTCAATTGCTCACTTACCAGCATTGGTATGTTGGGCGTGACTATGGGCGTGTTCTTATCGACACTCAGTTCAGGAACAAATTGTAAGATCTTCTTATGCTGATATGACACCGTGTAGTTGTTCTCGTGGAACTTGACATTCACCTTCTCCATGTCCTCCCTGCAAAGATGGATCAGATTGTTACACACTGTAAATCGTATCTTGCCTACGCGCAGCACGTGCCACCGTCAAAGTCAGGGACGCTGGCCATAAAAATCCACAACGGCCAGCGGCCCAGCCCCATTTGAATGTCAAGTTCATTTGTCGCGTTCGTCGGTGAAATGTGGCCAAAGAAACGTAACGAAGCAACAGCAATAACAAAGCAACAACAAACAAAATGAGATGACAAACGCTTTGGCGTTTTTGTGGCGCTTTTGTGGCGGTTTCAGCAGCTACCGAAACGGCATTGTCATTTGATGTTGATTTAAAGTGTTTGCCACGTTTATTGTTTGCTGTTGTTGCTGCTGTCTTTAACTAATCCATCAAATCATCATAAAGCTGTGGTCGCTGCTTAATTGCATTTTAATTCAAGCAGACGACAATTAATCGCAGTGATTAATATCTATATATTGCAGTGGCTGTATATCTGCTAAGATGTATCTGTATCTAGATTTGCGTATCTATTACAGCATTAGGTTCTCTTCATCTCTAGCATGTCTATTGGTATCTGTAGCTTTAGTGGTTATTGTTGTATCTGTATCTGAATTTATATATATATTTTCTTTATCTTTGCAGTTTAGCTGCTTGTCTGTAGGTGCAGAGCTTTGACAGAATGGTTAGGATATGTATCTTTAATGTGTTTATTTATTTCTATCTGTGCATTTCTAAATGAACTGTAACTGCATATGAGTCCCTGTCTATCTGTATTCAAGCATGAACATGGCACATAAATAAATATATTAGCAAGTAAGAAGGCTCTAGTCGAGAAAGCTCGACTACGAGATACCCTGAACACAAAAAAGGCGATACTCTTCTTCTTTACGCACTTGTAAGCGCGCGCTCTGCTAACCGCGCAGTTGCTGCTGTGGCTTGGGGGTGGGTTGGGCTATACTTTGAACGCTTATAACTCCATTTCTAGATGCATGATCTTGATGAAATTTTCAGAATAGATTAAGAATATGTAAATATATCTATGTGCCAAATTTCAACTCAAGTATTTGAAATGCGTTTTTTTCAAATTGGGAGCGAAGGGGGCGTGGCATCCAAAATCTGAAAATTACATAATCAGCATATTCATAATATCTATCTAAATATACAAATATTATATAAATATAAATATTTAAAGTCTTTCGCTAAAACGGTGTAGAAGTTATGCTCAAAAAACGTAAAAAATGTAACGTGAGACGTGAGAACGGCTTAGCGACCGAAGAGGAATACTTGACAAACCTCTATGCATGGAATTAATTGTAGCCCTTCAGTGTCTGGAAGTATTTTTTAGGTATATAAGTTCAATTTTTGAATTCAGGCAAATACGGAGTTGTTTTCGTTTAACTCTCTAACAATCTGTTTAGCCAATGTATCTCTAGCTCTATTTGTATCTTTAAGTTATTGATTGTATCTGTACTTGTAAGGCTCTACGGTTAACTCTATCTTTCAACTCTATCTTTAATTGTGTTTTGATTTGACTTGCTGTTATTTATTATAATAATAATATTATTATTATTATTATTATTATTATTATTATTATTATTATTATTATTATTATTATTATTATTATTATTATTATTTTTAATATTATTATTATTATTATTTATATTACTATTATTATTATTTTTTTTTTTTCATTTCTGTCTCTGTATTCCTAATTTATATAATATAATTATTTTTACTAAACTTTTCTCTAAATATTAATACGCATATCTATTCAACTATTTATCTACCTAAATTTAGCTACATTTAAACGCATCTGTTACATACTTCACACTATGATTGTAATATATTTCAACAATATTATAGTACTTTAGTATACGCTTTAAATTAATTGGCAGTCGCCTGATCTTGTCACGTTATCCTTCACTTGAACTGGTTTAATGTCTGGGCGGTCCCGCAGCTTGTCAAACACAACATATTCTCAGATACACCTGCTCTGGCGGTGGCCACTTGTCGCTCTCATTTGTCGCTTTGTTATTTTCTGTTTTCGATTTGATGTCTCAATTAATGCAAACGGCACAGCCGCAGCTCAGTGGTTCGGCAACTGCTGCAACTGCAACTGCAACTGGGATTGTTGCAAGTTTCCATAAGCACAAAATAATTGCAGTTCATAAAGTGTTAAAATTGAAAGGTTTTTAAACTGTTGCCATTTATTTTGCATTGTCGTGCATTCGATTTGGCTCGAGCGTGCCAAAGACTTTTGTGCGCTAATCAATCAAAGTCACAACAAAAAATTGAAATTTAATTTATTCCTCGACGCCCTGGCTGCGCAGTATTAATATTATATTTGCAATTTACCTAATTACTCCTAATCTCGCCCACTGACCACAAAGTTCAACAATCATCTATAAAAAGCGAACATAAGCTTTGGCCATAATCTTGGCTTGATTTTCTTTGTCTAAGATTTCAGTATGCAGCGCGAGCGCACATTTTGGGTTCTATTAGCACAATTATGATAATTAGGCGCATTAAACTCAATTTCAAAAGTACTATACATATATATACATCTATATATATCTATATGTATGTATATTGACCAAACGAGCCGTGACCAGAGAACACTTAGCTAAAGCTGCCATGAAATTACGGATATTACTTATGAATCTAATAAGTTTCGAAAATGGAGAATCAAAAGGCGTAACCACTTTCCCCTCTATGAAATAATGTTATTTTTTTATTATTATTTAATGCCGCAATTGATTTACACACCTGTAGACAAACGGACCCACCTCCTGCAGCTTGGGCTTCTCGCCGCCGAGGAAGCCATCCGGATTGGTCACATTGTAGATGTAGACCTTGGTCAGCCGTATGACGCCGGGTCTTTGCCAGTAATGATAGCTCAATGTATCATTCCACAGCCTTAAATTCTGTTAGCACAAAGAAAAGTTAATTCTGATATAGAAAAATAGCAGCTCGCACTTACCTTTAGTATAAAATAATCCAGCCATGGTATGGATGATAAAACTATGCCTAAGATTAATGTCACTATACCAATAATTATCACAGCTAGTCTATCTGAAAGTAAATCAAATATATGCATCTACAGTTAGTCACGGTCAGCATTTCGCTTTTAGCCCTTAGCTCATATTGTAAACGAAAACACTTCACACAAATATTGGGACAGTAAAAGCTATGACATGCACACAAAGCGGAACGGCTTAAGCCGTTGCCACATTTTTAATGGACGTGGGCAAATATTGGCGAGAAATACGTCATTCTACGTAGAATGCTGTAGAGCTAACCAAATACAAGCTGTGACGCTTTTCCAGAACAAAGTGAAATTTAGCCATAAACAGTGTGATTTTTTAGCTTAAAAATACAAGTTGTAAAGGAGAGTTTTGTTTATAGGCTTAGAGCACTGTTTGTCTTATTATTTATTTATATACATCCGCTTCAACGTAAGTCGCAAATATTGTTTGTGTCATTTATATTAGCGAAAAACTGCTAGAAAGCATGAGATTGCTTTAATTCTCAGAGTTCATATCTGACAGAAGGCCTGAGCGTCTCTAGGAGAGAGCTCCTTGCAGTTCTCTTGACACTTTAGCATGTGCGTATCACGCACTCAAAACTCGATTTGGGCTCAGCTCTGCCAGCACACCTCCTTTCCCTGACGAATGCTGTGGCGCGATCAATGCTGAGTTAAGCTGGATCATAAAACTGTTGCTGACGAACTGGGTCTCATTGGCATTGCACGTCTGTCAGTCATACCCTGAGAGAGATCAGGGTGCTCTTGGCCGACTTATCGAAAGTTGTGATAGGCGTAGAGCAGAGTTGATGATTACATTTCGCTTATCGGCCAATTGAGATGCGTTTTCGATGGCAAATCGTTTTTGCTAATGGGCCAGTGCACTTAGGCGACTCGAATGATTTGCCCATCTGCCATTACCTTGTTGACATTTTGTCGCCGTGGGCGTGGCAGTGGCCGTCCTACGTGTCTCCGTGCAATGCCAACGGGTTTGTGCCGTTCGGCGTCCGCGCCCCCCTAAAACAGTCAACGAACTGAATGCACTTGCGGCCAGGCCACACGCGCTGCAATCGCTGCAAGCCATCTAAATGCATTTTATATAGAGAACAAAAGTGCAAGGTCCAGCACTTTAGCATAAAATATACTTTAATATACACACACAAAAAATATATATATTGATTTATTGATGGCGTGCAATTTTTGGGTCGCTCGGTTCAGCTTTTCGATAACGCTAGCAAAAAAGTTCAACTTGGCATGGATCGTAAATCATAAGCCAGAGATGAGCTATGGGCGCGATAATTGTATTGTTTGTGCACTCTGAAATCGGCAAAGTTCAAGCGTTTCATTGACCCTGAAATGTTGAGGCTCCCAAAAAAAAAATACCCAAATAAAAACAAGAAACAACAACAAATTGAGCCAGAGAAAGTTACGTAAAACGTCATAAAATCAAGCACAAAATGTTGACAGTTTGGCAACTGCCTGGCTTATACCTATATATATATATACAATGTATTTATATACTTTTTTTTTTGGGGCAGCTGTCAAACTGAAGGTCAAGGGAAGCACAGGCAGCACAATCTGATCGCAGCCCGTTTACATTTATCGGCTGTTCGCTTTGCCTTTTGCCTGCTGCTGGCTTCAACTGGTTGCGTTATTAGTTCATATCGATAATTATATAAATATGTGTAGTATATATATGTATATTGTTTAATGTATGCATGCTTGTATATAGATTAGTTGTTGCTGCAATTGACGACGCTTGCTTGCATGGGCCGGTCGACATGGTCAATAAACATTTGGCACACAATTGATACGTCAGCGCCTGCTGCCGTTGACAATAATGCTGACTACTTCTCAGTTGTTGCTGTTGTTGTTACATGTAAGTTGTTGTTGTTGTTATTGTTAATATAACTATTTGTGCTGCCTGTTGTTTAAATACACTGCCAGCGTTATATAGTAGCTTACTCAGGCAACATGTCACATTTGCTTGAAAATATTTTCATGCGAGAATATTTTTGATTTAGAAATTTTATCTCACTTCATTTTCAGAAATTTTTAATTGTTAAAAGAAATAGTTGCTCCACATGCTGAGCTGAAAATCGCGTTAAATTTTATTTTATTTTATTTTATTTTTTAATTTAATTTTGTAATTTTTTTTGTAAGTTCTCAGAGATGTTTGCTGCTGATATGGCCATAAACATATTGTGATATCAATAAGTTAATTTCTTAACATTATCATTATTTTAATTTATTTGCTTATTATTATATAAAATTTAGTTGCTATCGTAGTTGCTCCCATAGCAGCTCTGTACGAAATATTGCCGTTTAAGACGTTAATTTCAAATCATAAGAATTCATGTATTTTCACATTGTTCTATAAAATATATACGATTAAAGCATATTAAAAAATATTATAAAATTAAAAATATAAAAAAATTAAATGAAAATTAAATTAAAATTGACGACCCATCGTCTTCAAAATATTTAAAAATATTAAACGAGTTTTTTCGAGTAGGCATGTTTTCTCAAGAGATCAATTAATATTAATTTTTTTTAATAAATTTATTTAGTAGGAAGCACCGGAGCATCTTTCTACTCCATTATCTCCCTTGGATCACACAATTAACATCACAGGTTTACAATTATTTATACAATTTAAACATATATACAGAGTAGAACTAAGTTACAGTGGGGGTGAGAAGGCTTCCGAACTGGCGTCTTCTTAGCCTTCTGATGGGTCTGGAGGTTGGCAGCTTTTTTGCGAGCCGGTTGGCGTGGACCATCAGGCGGTCATTATAGCGACTCGAGTGGAAGGAGATTTGTTCTTCCACAGTGTCCAGGTTGAGGTCTCTATGTAGCCCAGAGTTAATATTAATGCGCTTGTAAAAAAAACTTAGAGAAATGCATGCAAACAATTATAACGGGAATATTTGGTACGCGAGAGCTACTATGGGAGCAACTGCGAGAGCAACTACGAGAGCGACAGAAAAGGAAGAGAGACAAACAATGCAAATGCTCCGTAGCAGTAGCACACATTTTTTTTTTTCATTTGCTCTGCTCTCATCTCGCTTTCAATGCTTGTGCTATTGCTACAACTACAAATAGCGGATCGCAAATTTTTTGCTCTTGCTATTGCTTTGTGCTCCGATGTTCTATGCTATAGAGCAGAGCAGAAGAGCATTCGCTTTGTTTTTGTGCTCTCTCTCGAAATCAGAGCAATAGCGAGAGCAGAGCAATATTTTGATTGAAATTGCTGCTATGTAGCAGCAAATGCAAACACTGATATAAATAAATTTTAATATATAGTTACAAACTCTATTGAATGTATTTATTTACTTATTATTTGTTTATTTATTTATTTATTTTTTAATAATTATTTTATTTCATTTCTGCTTCTACTACCAACATATATTCTTCTGTACGTGGACAGGCTGTCATTTACTTTCCCTTGAGAATGCCTCATTCCGCTTCCAAATTCTTTGAACTTCAATTTCATTTCACGCCTAAGTAAACTGAATTTGTGTAAAATTCTATTGATTTTGTTTGTTATTTGATATGCTTTGATAATATTTGTGTGGTCATATGAAAGATTTCTAAATGCTTTGCCAAGCCAACATAATGCTGATAAGAGCTGTTATAAGCTGACCTTAGCTTTATTATTAACAATTGATTCAAAATTTTGGCTAGCGTATTTACTATTCGCTATGCTGGATTATGCAGCAGTTGCGTGTAAAATACGCGCAATCTTTGGAATTGCAGCGTGCGCAGAGGCGTTGTCAAAGGGGAAGGTATTTAGTAACTACACGATTGGCACTCGCACTCTTCTTTCATGGCTATGCAATGCTTTCTTTTTGTAGACATGAGATTTTGGCCAGTTCTTGCTGCTAAGGCCAGCCCCCTGTGCTGCCAGCCCCTGGCCTTAGCCACTTGAGACGGGTGTCATATTCTTGTCTTGCCGAAAATTACAGCCGAGCATGCAATATGCTCATTGCTTTCTGATTTCCATGCACCCGAGCTGAACTCGTGCTGAATTGCTGCAGGAACTACTAGCTAAATGGCAATTGGTTAAGCTCAATTCCCGCTAAACTTGGCTCTAATGATATGTCGCCGCTAAGTTTTGGCTACTATTTGTTGCTGGCCGCATTCGTTTCACAGGCGAATGCTAAAATTCGCTCTTGTAACAAAACAATTTGCAACTGACTTTGAATAGACGCGGAATTGTGAGCTGCAACAAAGCAATAATAACAGCAGTAACAATAACAACAATAACAACAATTGCAACAATAACAACAATAGCTGCATATTTGCAACGCTTGCAGCTAAACAATTAAGCTTACATTTCGTCTCAGAACGTGCCCCAAAACTGGTTGGCGGGGGACAACAACAAAGACAACAACAACAAAGGCTACAATGCAGCATGGTACATGATCTGACTCTCAAGTGCCGGCGATAACGTTAATGCACATTGTAAACACTTTTGTTTAAGCAAATTATTGTAATTCTTAGGTTGAGGAAATGGACACGGCCTGGCTCGGTCTGGTCTGGCCTGGCCTGGCCTGGCATTTCCTTGTGCCGCATACGCCTCACAATTTGCAACCATGTGAAGATCTCCAGATTCGATACCAATTAGCCAGGCGTACATGTGCTGCAAACCGGTTAGCGATGACCTGGACGTGCCCTCTCGGCAATTGCGGCTTTAACTTATCGCATATTGGCCCTTAATTAAAGCACTTACAACCGATCGCAATGCATTCGACTGGAAAGTTTCGATTCCCTTTGTTTTTTGAAGGTGTAGCATCAAGCAGAAACATGTTAACAAGATGAAGTAGCTGTAAAATTACGAGGGCAAGCTATAGAAAGTGAAAGGTCTGGCATATCCATAAAAGAAACCCCATGAAGACAAGCAAATTGGCTAATTGCAATAAAAGAACAACCGAACTTGACATTGGAAGAGCAGAGCGAAGAGAAGAGCAACAATTAAGATGTGAGTTCGGAAAGACAAGGATTCAGATTGACTGGGAAGTTCCCAAAAGCAACTATAAGGAAGCAATTAAAAATTCATTTCGAATAAAATGATTTAACAGAGATGTTATACAGAAGTTATAGAATATCTAAAAGATAAATTTAACACTCAGAGAATTCTATAAAAATGTATGAGAGACAAAGGCAACCTTCGGCAACATTTGGCTTAGCACAAGTACAACTATCTCTACGCCCGCCAAAAAATATAAGTCTTAGGAATGCGCTTGGCAAAGCTTCAGAGTGCATTTGCTGCAGCCTCCAAGTGCTGAGTGAGATAATGCCTCGAGAGCGCAGCTCGATCCATTGCATGTGGCCTAAATCAACTGAATCAACTTCAGATTCGGTTATATAAGCGTAAGACCGAGACTCACGCACACTGCTGAGCGCCGACTGCGACTTGTTATTGCTAAAGACTCCATCTGAGCTTTGGCCAGTGCAGCCAACTAGCTGACACTTCTTCTTGCCAACCATGGAAGCTGCTCATGCAGCAGCCACAGCCAACAACAGTCACAGTAGCAGCAGCAACCGCGCCTATTTCTATTTGTGCAGCGCACACAGACTGTATGGCAAACACCGCGTTCCGCCCCAGCCCAATCTGATGCTCTCCCCACTATGCTCCGTTGGGGCCACCTTTGAGTCGCAGCTAGAATTGGCCAGCTGTGATTGCTAACTTGGCTGCTTAATTGTGTTAATTTGTGTTCACTCTCTTGATGCCGTCAAGCGCTCGTTTTGGCCGTGTCCCATGCTCGAATCCATGTCCAGAGCTAGCCAATCCGCTCTATGCTCCACTCACTCAACAGTCGCCGTAGCCGTTGCCGTTTCCCTCTCCGACTCAGTTTTGAATCTCACTCGCAGCTTCAAATTTCGGTTTTTGGTATTTCACTTCTCTGGCCGCTGCTCGGACTGGGCCTCTTGAGGTCTTGTATATTGATTTGGCAACATTTTCATATTTGCTTTGTGTGTACACGACTCGAGTGTGTATGCATGTATTTGTTAGTTGTAGTATTTGGCAGTTAATAGTCGTTGTTGTTGCTGTTGTTCTTTAGTTGTGGCTGCAGCAGACAACATTGCACTGGCTAGTTGAGTACCCGCTTCGACTTTTCAATTGCGAATTTTGTATTTCGCCTTTGCTTCACTTCTGTTTTATGTTTTTCCTATGGCTTTTGCTATTTGCTTGTCAGCCTGTTTAGCATGATATTAGAATTACCTAAGCACAGTGGCACTAAATCAATTGAAACTATGTTGTTGTCGGCTACTGCTGCAAGGGATCTAAAGACAGAGGGGCAGCTAAAGATAAACCTCGTCTGAATCATAACTTTAATGGTTGATTCACTGACTGATACAGCTTCTTAATATCAAATATGTTTGCTCAGTTCCGCTTAGCTTGACATTAGCTCAATTGGAAACGAAACCTTCGAATCATTATGAAGCTCATATAAAATGCGCAATAAACAGTCGCTCATATACGACTATGAAAATGAAACTACATATTCTCTAGATGATTTAATGGACCAAAACTGAAATGGAAACTTGGCAAATTGTTATCAGATCACACGTAATAGAGAAGTATTTAAAAAATGTCAAGCCTCGTCTGCAAGAGCCAGCGGCAAGCACTTGTCGCAGTGCAAACGTGGCTATAAAGCACGCCGAATGGCGCTGTCAAGTGCAAAGCGCTTAAAACATTATTCTACGCCAGCGAGAACTTGCCCAAAATGAAGGCAATCAAAAAATGTCAACGAAATCGAAAACGAAAACACGGCAAACGAAACCGAAAGCGTTACGAAGCTTATACAATATGCCTAAGCCAAGTTCAGAGAGCAAACAGACAGCCAGCGAGAGAGAGAGAGAGAAAGAATAAGAGAGAGAGAGCAAGTGTGCGTGTGTGTGTGTGAGCGAATCTGTTCAATGTTCTTGGCCATGGTTGTTGTTTGCACACTTGGCTGCGTCGACAACATGAGCACAGCTCACTCGGCGTATACGCAATGTCGTCAATTGCACAGAACGCGGCTAACTAGGTAAGTCTCGTGTCTGTCTCTCTGTGTCCGTTTCCTTGATTTCAATCTTGCGCTGAGCCGTTGTTGATGTGGCTGTTGTTTATAATTCAATTTCAAGTCTGCAGCAGTGGCTTGCCTTGTTGTTGTTGTCGGTATTTTTTGGCCAAAGACTCGTTTTGCATTGCAGTTGCAGTTGCAGTTCTCGGATGACCAGTTTTGCTTCAAACTTACAGCAGCAATCGTTTGTTTTGTTGTTGTGTTTTTTGTTTTTCTTTTTTTTTTTTAATTTAATTTTATCTACATGTTATATTTGTTGTTGGCTTTTAGCCCCCACAAGTTAAAAGTGGCGCACAACTTGTTTGGCTTTTATTTTTGGTCAAGTAAACAGCTAAAAGGCAACAACAACAACAACAACAAGAGATATAAACAAAAATGTAGTTAACAAAACTCAACCAATTTGGTAGTTGATATTGACTTTAGGCTCGCTAATTGCGCGTTTAATGATAAAATTTTAATAATTAATTTTTATGTGTGGGCAACAAGCAATAAATTGCATTGAAATAATATAAATAAATATATTTAAAGGGAAATATGTGCTTATAGAATTTTGTTTAGTAATAAAAATATTTAAATACAAAATACTTTCAAATATTACGAATATATACATATATATATATAATTTTTTAAATATTTTTTTTATACTTTCAACTAGTTTTTTTTATTTTTAATTTATAGATTCTTGAAAAGTCTTGAAATGCAAATTGTGTCTAATTTTTATAAATATTTGATATTTTAATATTTAAATAGAAAAAGAAAATTATTAAATATTTATTTAAAATTTAAACATCTTTAAATATATATTTTTAATTTTTATTTTTTAATTTTTTTTAAAATATTTTAATTAATCTGCATTTTAAATCAATTCTTAAATCCTAAAATAATTGAAAATTGTTTAATTATTTATATAAACTATTTATAGAGTAAACAATGTTTTAATTATTTGTTTACCTAAATAATTATACTCAGTGATTTCATTTACTCTCTATTTGAAATGACATCACAGAATCTTGCCGCTGGCTCTAAATGTTTTATTAAACAGTTAGGCTTAGGCAGCTTAGCGCATGACTTGCATTCATAGTTAATACTTACTGTTGCTTATCTTAACGCCATGCGATATTAACATGGACAGCGGCGTTCCTCTGTGTGTTATATGAGGGCGTGAACGCCGCCCCGTGCTAGTTGACCCTTGCGTTTGTTGTTGTTGTTGTTGTTGCTGCTGCAGTACTTGTTGCTGCTGCTGCTGCTGTTGTTGTTGCTGTCGCCGAGAGGCACGCCCACAGCTGGCCCAGTCAAGCAGGTGATCTCTCGCCGTGCGTCCATATCGCAAATAATGTTTCTCTAAGCCCATAATTCAAGTCTGAAATAGAATCAAGAGAATTAGCTTTGGGCTGGCTAGTTTTCAAGTCAACAACATATTTATGGCAAGCAATTAAATTTTAATTTGTCTAATCTCTGCCTTTATGGGGTCACTATCTACGCAAAATGTTTAATTTGCGTTTGGGGGCCTCTCTAGGGGCAGAGTTCAATAAGTCCGGCTAATGCTCAATGAATGCCCTCCGACGAGACGCTTCATCTCAATTAAGTCATACGCCTCTCATAGAACGTATTAAGAATGTCCGGTACTACAGAAACCCCAGCAATTCGTGCCATAAATTAAGCGCAAAACAACAAACAAATGGTTTAATGCATGGTTAGCTCAGGTTGATAAATGTTCAGAGCTTCAGAGTGTGCTCGCCTCGGAGATACCCCTTAAAATAAATAATGAAACTTGGACAGCTGTTGTCTATTAACAGCTAAATATAGCTTGTTTTTAGTTTACAGAGTATTCTTAATTAAAATAAAGCATTTGTCACTGGCTACGTGCCCGATAGCAAAAATATTTCCATTCTTTATGCAAATGAAATCGTAGCTGAGAAATGGAAAATGGAAATCAGCTGCGAGTCTGGCACTGCCAATTCACTAATAGCCTAAGATCTGCCAGAACATTCGCTGAAATCCGTTTGCATGCACAAATAATCGCACGACCCATCGCATTGCCATGACGAGCAAAAACAAAAGACTCAGGCAACGAACTTGCAAGCCCGCCAGCAAGCGAACCAGCCAAACAAAACAAAACAAAACGAAACGAAACAAAACTTTCATAATTTATGTGCCATGCAGCAGTGACGAGTGTCAGCCTCAACGATCTCGAGCTCATCTCGACGCATGCGAAGTGAATCATTTGTCTGACATAACAGCCCATAACTACTAAATGAAAAGTTCACATTTTTTTTTTTTTTTTTTTTGAGCTGCTCTGCTACAATTGAGCGATTTTGAAGTTATGAACAAAATGTTGTGCAAAACACAAAACTATTTAAACACAATTAATGACATTTAGTTGGAGTTTTGCTTTTTATTTTTGTCAACTGCTTTGGGCCAAGTTCAAAAGCTGCTCTCTGCATCGGAATCTGACTTAATTTACGCCAAGCCGAGTCGAGAAAACTCACAAAAACCCAGCTGAGCAAACATATTTTAACTTCTTTTTTTGTGAGGCTTTCTGGCTGCGCTTAATGAGCATAAAATAATTAAGGCCAGTTTTAATTTGCCAACATTTGCGCAATGAGGAAATGTGCGAGACGCATGCCAAGGATATATAAGGAATGGAACAGGAAGCGCTGCAAGGCCTGCAGGGAATCGATGGGAAACAGAAAGAAGCCAAAGTGAATGCTCTTGGAAAATAAGATGATTTCTTTATCTAAAAAGCTTTTAAGAATTGTAAATGAATTTATACAGCATTAAAAGAGATTCATTTGCATGATTTAATTGACGTTCAAGCCAAAATAGTTAAACAAAGACTTTTTCAATTTATCATTAAGATTTTAAGTTTTTAATTAAATTTTTATATATTTTTTTTAACTCTTACAATATTTGAAATAAATTGAATATACTTGAAGTTTGGCAGCCAAGCATGCCCAAACTGATTATTTAATTCTCTTGCAGATTCACCTCAAACAACACACGCTGCCTGTTACAAACACTGTCTAATAGCCACTATGCCCTGTTTACTCTGCTTTCAGTGTGGCTAACTATATTAACCACAGCGAATGACTAACACAATTTTGGAGTCAAGTAAATAAAAGACTGGACAAAGGCACTTGCTGAAGGCAGCTAAGCACTCTCGTTGAACTCAAGCAAGTATCAAATATCATTTGCGAATGACTCGACGAATTTGAAGGCGTTGTTCGGTGCATTATAGCCTAATGTATGGCGTACTAGACCCAGTTAAAGACCGCATTCTTATGGCCCATTGGCCGAGTGCCAAAATATGATAAGATTTACAATTGCTGTCAATCGCATTTGAATGGAAGTTTGTAATGTTTTTGCATGCTGCATTTAATGTCAACAGCATTTCGTACACCCCAATTAACTGAACGTAAAACACACCGAAACGCTTTCCCGCAATTTGCGGCTCATAAGCGTCGCTAAAGCCAATCCATTAAGAAGTCCCCAAGACAATATCCCAGCCCCGATTTGCAACGTGCCGCCCAGCTCTAAACTGTAACTGAAACACGTTTCAACAATTTTCTGCTTATTTTCACACATTGACTCCGGCATTTCGGCATTTCAGCATTTCAGCATTTCGGCCGGCGACGACTTGGTCACCTGGTCACCTGGCCGTCTGAGCCGCCTCGACTTCTTGCCTGTGCGCTTTTGCTTCTTTGGCATATTATGTAACTGTGCGCTTTGCCTTTTTCTCCTACTCTTTTCCGCATCTTTCGTTTCTTGAGGAACCCAACCACAAATGAAATCAAAGTAACAACTCAAGATAGCCGCACTAACTGCCTAGAAATCATTAAAAAATAGCTCAAAGATTTGCGTAAATGTAGAGACAACGAAATATTGCAAAATTGCATAAATACAAAATCTATTGACCCAAATATAACCAGTCAGGCACATATGGCAACCACGCCATGTTGCAACTATCCCGCTCCAGCTACAGCTCCCAGTTGCTGCTTTCTAACATTGCCAACAGCTGATGACGATATTGAGTCTCGCTTTTGGCCAGCTCATTGGTAATAGTAACACTTTCGATTGCACCAGCTGCAGCAGCAGCAGCAGCAGCAGCACCAGCTAACCAGACACACCAAACGGGCCATTCCAGCCAGAAGTAAGTAGGTTGCTTGGCCAACAGGCCACTTAGCTGCTAAGCCACTAAACCACTGAGCCGCTGAGCTGCTGAGCTACGGAGCCAATGTGGCTGCTTGGCATTTGCCAAAAATAAAAAAAATAAAAATAATAAAAAATAAAAAATCTTCTTGCCCGTTTACACCTGCTGCATTTGCTGCTTTATTGTTATTGTTGCTGTTGCTAATGCAATCATGTCGTGCGCATTTCAAAGCATGAGCCAAGAGCTGCGCCTGCATTTGAGCATGCGCAAAAACAATCTGCTAAATGGACAATGTTGTCCTTTATTTGCAGCTAAAGATTAACAAAGATTGGCTATTATTGTCAGCTAAAGGTTGCTTATTCATGCAACTACTGCAAAAGGCAGAAGCTAAACGAATCTTATTGAAATTTCTATATCTTATCTTCATTTCTTTAGGTGGCACCTTTGCTGCATCTCAGCTTCAGGCAGTGAGCCGCCTAAACTGGTTTGACTGCAGGATGTACATTTTTTGTTTGGGTATTTCCCAAAACTAAAAGCAAGCGTGTTAGTTAGTTATTCAATACAATTCAATGCAAGTCACTTATTCATAGATTTGTCTGAGAAACAAACTGAGCAGAAAAAAGTAAACAATTTAAAGAAAATGTCGCTTTAATATAAGCTGCTGACTGAGCTGAGATTTAGCTGTTACTAAAATGCAGCTCAGAAATATGTAAGCAGAAGTAATCGAAGTTAAGTTTAGTTGATTCGAATCATGAATAGAATCGAACAATTGATTATGACTGACAACTGATTTACTCTTCGATATCTTAGCTAGAATTGATATTAGTCAACTTAAAGTTTCTTCTCTCTCTTTTAGTTTCTCTTGATATCATTCAATCTCAAGATTATCAATCACAGTTTTCTTTTCATTCATTTTACTCTCATTACTTTTCTTTTAATCTGTCTTTCTCCCTCACTATCTGCCTTTGTGCACTCTCTCTCACTTACTTCTCTCTCTCTCTCTCTCTCTCTCTCTCTCTCTCTCTCTCTCTCTCTCTCTCTCTCTCTCTCTCTCTGTCTGTATACTTATTACTGTTTGTCTCTGTAAAATAGGCTTTTAGAGTATGGCAAATTCGTTGAATCTGCTGCTGCTTTGCTGCTGCTGCTGTTGCTGCTGCTGCTGTTGCTGCCGTTGCTGTTGCTACTTGGCTTACAGTAGCCGCCAATTCGAGTGCCCATTGTTGTCTTTGCTGTTTGTCATCTTGTGCACTTGTTTATCTCGTGCTGTTGTTGTGCTTGCTGTCTCTTACTCGTTTTTTGATAAATTTCACACACACAGCAGCCAGTGGCAGCTCCACTGCAGCGCGAAGGTCACGCGCCATTTATCTTTCTCTCTCGTGACAGCTGTTCCACATCCAGTTTTGTTGTTGTTGTTATTTTGACTTTTTCTCTCCTGCTGCTTTTTTTTCTTGTTTTCTTGACGCACGTCTTGTTGCCTCCTTTTTATGCTTTTTTAATAAATTTTTACTTAATTTTTTGCATTTACTTATTTCACAAAAGTATATAAAATTTCAATAAATTTTTTGCAACAGCGCATTTTGCCTGATTACAGAGTGTGTGAGAGAGAGAGAGGGAGAGAGAGAGAGGAGCGACTGGAGCAGCACTTGAATGGCTTCATAAGCCAATGCCAAGGAAGCGCCCACAAAAGGGCCAGCAGGGGTCCACATATCATAATTGGTATCGTTGGGACGCGTTGATTGGCAAATTGTATGCAATTATTGAAACGGACTGTGCGCCCATAAAGCTGAAACTTTCCTGAATTTTGCGAAATGTTCGAAATGTTTGCACTGACTTAAAAGTTCGTTCATCTTTTGCTCTGTTGACATTGAAACGCCCCAATATTGCGGAAGTTGCCGCCACACACAAGCCCACAAACAGACAGACAGACAGACAGGCAGAGAGACAGAGGAGACGGGCAGCCAGCATAAGTATTTAGCTGTAATTGCGGCTTACACATTGCCTGGGTATTCATTAGGGGCCTGAACTTTAGAGCCCTATAGATATGGCAATTTCTTTGCGTCTGCCAAAAATATACATATTTATGTACATGTCTGTATCACGCAAGCCCCAAAGGCGCCTCTTACCAATATTTGCTTGCTTAGTTGGCCCGGGCCAGTCGTCATCTGAGCCATGTAAATTGTTTCGCTGTGCTCAATTAACTTGAATTGGCAACACTTCGAGCGCATCAAATTATTCTCCAAAATAAAGTGAAACAAAGCCCACAGCATTAAATCAATTGAATTAAGTTATTTAACAGACGCACATTTGTTTATGCAATTCGCAGCAAGTGCAAAAATATAACGAAAGACTTAAGCAACGAACTTGACACCCCGCAGGGTGAAAGGCCAAGACGATATATGAATTACCCGAGTTCCGCCAGTGGGCAGCAGCTACTTGAACTAGAGGAAACAAATATAATTATAGATCTGCTCAGCATGCATAATTTAATCTATCGGCTGCCTTTAGCAGGAATATTACAGTAATCAGCAAAGAGATAATTACTATTGCGCTATATCGCTCGATTGCAAACTGAAAGCTGAGGTAATCTTTGATTTAGTATTTATTATAAATATCATAAAATGCTGACTAGCACTCTAGTCTTTAATATATTGCATAATAGTTTCTATTTGCCTAGAGCTTAACACATTTAGCCTTAAATCTTTAAGCAAACTTCTCAGCTGGTATAAACATCTCCGCTTTAATTTTGCAGCGTAGTTTAGGTCTCACTTGAGTATTATCAAGAAGATCTTCTAGCTACCTTCTATTTATCTCCCACGCCTTTTTTGCTGCTGCTGCTTCTTTTTTGATTATAGGCAAATATTTTACAAGTCCATTTATTAACTTTGGCTTGGCAATTCTGGATTCAGCTCAGGCAATTGCCACGCGCTCTTCTCTCTGTTACCGTGGCGATTCGTTGAAGCGTGTCTGCTTCAGCAAATTATTGGCAAATTATATTTTCAATAGTCTGCAGCTACAACCAGCAGCAACAGCAGCAGCAACAGCAGCAATAGCAGCAGCAACAGCGGCAACTGTTGCCTCTGCAAGCTGCGCTGCCTGTGCGTTGCTTGTGTTTTGTAATTTATACGTTTATTAGCTATCTCTCTCTTTCGCTCACTCACTTGTCGCTCCCTCTCTTCAGCTGTCTCACTCAGCCGCTCTCTCACTCTCTGCATCTATGCGGTTTGGCTTACGAGCCATTTTTGGCTAAGCGCTCTTAACACATTTTGCTAAATGCTCTAATTGCGTTGCAGAATTTTATTTTTGGCCTTAGCGATTAAACTTGGCTTGAGCTGTAAAGCAACGGCAATCCTTGCTAGACTTTAATATATTTTTGGGTTTTATTGTTGTTTATATATGCTTGCCTGGCCTATGCATAGCTGAATTGCGGCTCAAGAGGCTGACAGACACAGCGAAGGCCGCCTGCGAAGCGTGTCCATAAGAGCAACAAAAACTTGTAATGTAATACAATAAAGCCAATCCTAACTCAATCCTGACCTAAGTCACAGCACTTTTGATTGCCGTTGTTTAGCTGTCTATCCGTTCGTCTCGCTGGGCGATTGATGGGCTGCTGGCCGCAAATGTTGCGCTTATCAATGGCCAAATCAATTTGCAATTAAAAAGCGTGCCGCATATTATATAAACCTATCTATAAGCATGTTGTTCATGCAGGTTATTAGCAAATTGTGCCGCTAGCCACAGAAACAACAACATCATGTGGCAACATGTGCGCAAAAAAAAAAACAGCGCCGTGAATCACAAGCTTATGTCAATATATCAATTTAACGGCTAGGAAAAAAGCCGAAAAAAAACCCAACAACAACAACAAAGCAAACACTTTGTCTTGTTATTGTTGCTTTAACTCTTAGGTGACGTCTGTTGCACTTAACCATTTTGCAGTTTATGGTTAATTAAGACAACTTCTGTGCCTCGTCTTGGCCAATTTGGTGGGCATCTGCCCGTCTTTTGGGCTTTTAGCCGTTAACTTAAGTGGCCAAAAGAGCGCAAAACAAAAACGAAAATTGCTGTCTGCGACGTTTGAAAGCGAAACTGAATTGTGGAATTTTGTTTCTTTTTTTGCGCCTTAAGCTGCGATTGATGCGACGATGATACGAGATAAGTTGTGTTCAGTTAGCTGAGCTTTGATTTGTCATATATAACAAATAATTCACAGTATCTTTGATTACTACATGTCAGAGTCTTCATCCCAATGCCAATGTCGCTGCGTGCATTGAACTACAAACGAAGTGAGACGCTCAATTGCTCAGATTTGGTGCTCGACCTTCAAGCATTTGTGCGTACTTTCGACACACCCCAATCGAAGTTAGCATTTCTTTGCGTATTGCTTTTCACACTTGCTGTTGCTGGGTTTGAACGCCAACACAGAAAAGTATTATTTGTAGAGCCCAAACTTGACATTGACTTACATATCTTTTAGTTAATTTCTGTGCTATTTTGTAACTGTTGGCCATAAAAGAACGGCATATTTTATGGCTACAATGTTTACTCTTATTTTGGTTTTTTTGGGTGCAAGTCGAGTGTTGTCTATCGGCAGAGGAAGACAGCAGCGAGCTCCATAAAAGCCAGAGACCCATCACATAGTTTTCGAATTGCTCATTTCACCTTAACATTGACCTGACCTTTGGGCATATGCAAAACACTTTCAGAAATCTAGGTTAAGCGAGAGGGGGAATAACATCATCGTCATCGCCATCGCCATCATCATCATCATCATCATCATGCTCGTGATCATGATCAATGCTACGTGTGTGCGGTTGCATATTTGCACAAAACCCCGCAAGAGTTCACAAAAAAACAACAACAATAAAATATGCACATGACAACGACTTCATCTATAAGAAATAGCCAAAAAAAAAAAAATAAGATGTTGCTCAACATTTTTGCAGTAGTCGCAGAAAAGTTTAATTGTTTAAATATTTAATTGAGGCGAACTACAAAAAATAATTAGCAAACGCTATACAAACAGCTGCTATAAAGCTGCTTGAAGCACTTGAATTCAAGATGTGAAAAGTCCAGTCTCAAAGTTGAATTGCTCTCTGAGCATAGCATAATATTTGCCCATTCAGTTCTATAAATATATTGTATTTATATCATATAAATGCACTTATAGATCGATCTCACTAATGAGCGATCTCACTAATGCGCAAAAGATTTGTATTGATTTGGTACTTGATTTAATTTGTTTGCGCTTAGATAATTGTGATTAAACCGATTAAAGGGTTTGATTTATCTGTTATATTGACTAGGGTGCTCATCATAAATCTAATTTATTTGACATATCTAACTGATTGCAATTAGCGTGAATATTGCGATTTCAATTGTCACGCTAGATGTGGTGTGCTAGTGCTCAAAACAGATTTACTATCAAATTCTAGATTATTCAATATTTATTTAATATATTTTCTATATATCACACAGTGCTTCTCCAGCTCACACTGCACAGTCGCGTTTCTTTTGAACACAAACTTACTTTGGAAGTAATAAGAATTCCTTTTGCTCTGCTGCTAATCCGATAGACTTGGGGTTTTAGCTGTTTTAATTTAGAGATTTAATTTGAATTTTGGTTTTCACTTTTAGTTTTGCCTTTTAAGCTAGCCAATCAGCCGCATGTTCATGTATAATTTCTTTTTATTCCGCTGATAATTTGTTTCTTTTAAAAAACTCTCATATCCTTAGTAGCTTTAAGCTCACGCGCAATGCCACATTTTAGCATGGAATTATGCAAATGCAAACACCACACAACAAAATTGAAGCCGAAATCTAAATCGAAATTGAACTCGAAAACAAATTCGAAACCGAAACCGAAACCAAAACCCAAACCGAAACTCAAACACACAAGAGGCGATCGCGAACTGTTCCCGAGCATGTGTCGTGTGTCGTTTTAAAGTTGAAGTTGACGCGTCGAAATGAAAAGCTCGCATGAATGGACGAACGGCGTCGCAAGACGTTTTTGTTCAAAACGCAAGACTTAAGTCGGCGTCGTAGCTCAGCCAGCGCCAGCAGCAATCGCGACAGCAGCGACGCCGACTAAGTATCGGCACAGCTGAGCCGAGCAGTACGTATACGTATGAGTGTGTGTGTGTGTGCAAATCTCTGCTTGAGCTGTGGCTGTGCTTGTGTGAATATGTGTGTGCGCGTGTGTGTGTGTGAGGCTATCACTTGGCGCAATCCTCGCTGCGACGCGTTGCCTAAATTTTGCAATCTACACACCACAGCTGACGTCGGCGTCGGCGTCGGTGTCGGCAACGCTGCGCTGCATTCTCAACTGCAACTCAATGGCTCTCAGCTGGCTCTATCCTCGCCATTCAATTCGGCAAAGCACACGGCGACGTCGCTGTGCTGCTCTCAGTTAACTTCGGCAGCGTTCTCAGCGCCTGCTGCGCTCTGGTGAGTTTTACGCTTAAGCACGCTGTGTTGAGTTTTCCTTTTGTTGATCTTTACTCGTTCGTGCAGAATGGACAGGGGAATTTTTCTGTTGATATTATTTTTATTGCCATTACTTCAGTTTCTGTTGTTGTAGCATTTAATATGCTGAGTCACTTTGCGTTTTAATATATGCCTTGTAGTTCTAGTTTAGTGGCCGTAAACAGATCTTGACTTGAAGAGCTGTACATTGCTTCCTACATTGTTTACCTTTCGCCATGATCATTAAGGGTTTTTTCCCGAAGGATATTTAATGCGACAGTCGTTGATTGCGCACTTCGGTAAGTATATCGTTTTAACTTTTTACGCGATAACTTGGCTCAATCAGCCAAGGCTGCGCTGCCGTTAAAGCAGTTGGAAAACTACGAAGGGCAAAAGTAATAAAATTGCGAAAATTCTGTACGTCAAGTAATTTACAGCGAGCCGTCGATCTGAGCTGGAAAATTTTTCAAGCTCATATCGCGCAATATGTTATTATTATATATACATATATATTTTTTTTTATTGGCTACAAACGATCAAGCGCTCGGTCGCGCTCAGTTAGCCGTAGCAGGTCTCTCAAACGGCCTCTTGTTTGTTAATCTATAGAAACTCTATGAGCAGGAACAACTTCAGTTTGCTTATTTGTACGACTCAATAAATAACGGGCTCTATTATGAAATAAATACCAATTTCATTCTTGCGACAGCTGAATGCAACATAAACTGCAAAGATAAGCAACTACATATAATTCCCATAGCTATGCATAGCAAACCTATTACATATCTTCAGGAGCTGCGCTGCACTATAATTAAATCGACAGTTTATGTGAGAGAAAATATTTATGTAGGGGTGGCAGCTATATGCATTGGAATTTAATTAAAATACTTGATCTAAACGATCTGTTGACTGATTAGCATACGGCCAGGCAATGTTACATTCTAATCGAATAATAGTTCCAGCAGCGCATTAAATCTCAAGTCCCATAAAAGCGGAAACTAGCTTTGGGTCAATTGCCGACAGCTAAATATAAAATTTATTTTACAAAAAAACTACATCTATATCTATTTTTAAGCGACGTTGTTTAAGTTCCTCAAGCACTTGAAGAACTTAGCAAACTCTCAACTCAAAAGTCAACTTGGTTTAAGCAACAAAAGTGAAATCAAGCGTTAAGAAGTGTTTTTTCATTGTTTATAAAAGTTCAGGGGAGTCAATGCGAACCAGCTCGGAACTAAAAGTGAACCGTTATGGCTAGACATATATCTGTCAGTCAGTCAGTCAGTCTCGATGTATGTCTATAAGGCACAAGGATTTTGCTGCACTTATGACTGCATAAAAGACCTTAATCTAATAAGCCAACGAAGGTTGCATTATTTGTATTATTTTTTTTAGTTGACAAGAATGAGTTAATTATACTCGTGAAGCGAATTTACAAAAATAAAAATTAAATGTATTTTGTTTATAATTATAATTGTTAGTGTGCTTTTGTTAAGCAGAAAAGGTCACAACTCACATTAAAAGAGAAGATGTCGCTATGGCCAGACAAGCAAAATATATATATATGTATATGTATATAAACTTTAAATAAAGCTCAATTCGCGCTCAGCTAGGGCAGAGGGCGGGGCAGGGTAGGGCTCCACTTTAATGGAGCTGGGCTATTGCAGCTGACCAAAGCCCCATAAAACAGGCAAGTTCAAGTTTGTGTAGCACCAAAACAAAACAAAAACAAACAAAAAGAGCTGAAAAACTGCCTAAATGGATGATTAGTTAACGGCATGTTAAGCTTAACAGCTGCTTGCTAAAATATGGTCGAAGTGCATGTTAAATGCGCCTAAAGCTGGTTACAAGAAATAAGCCAATTCTAATACTAGCACACACACACACACATATACATATATACTTAAGATAAAAGTCTGCGGGTAATTATTTCCATATCAACGCCTTCTCAAAGATTTCGCCGAAAACAAAAGCTCTATTTGAATTCCGTCCTTCGTAGGGTAATTGAAAACAAAAGTTAAGAAATCAGCGTAAATGCTGTGCAAACTCCTTCTAAGCCAGTCGTCTGTGAATTACGGCCCTCTTAAGACCGGGTCAAAAATGCTCCGTCTGCTGTGTAAACCCGTTTATGGGCCCATTCGGGCTATGAGTAATTAAATAACATGTAAAACTTATTGCAGCGCGTATATGGCATGGTATGGTATGCCATATATATTTTTGGCAATATCTATATATAGTATATATATCATATCTGTTGGCTAGGTCATTTCTCACGTGTCGCTTGCCTGATTTCCGATTCGCTTGGCAATGAGCTGCCATTTGATCTTTCGATCTTTCAGCAGATACCTGTTTGCACAGGTGATTCAACTTCAAATGTGAAGGATGGTTAAAGATTTTGTAGTTTGGGTTATTGTTTGCCCGCGCTTGACATTCTGGCCACACCCTTTTTGATGCTAGGTCAAACTAACTGTCACAGTTGTTGTTTACACACTCCAAATTTATGAACATTGCCTAACCGCAAGTAATTAAATTTATATATATTTATTTATGAATATTCCCCCACTCAAGAGTTTCCCTTACTCACTCTTGCATATGCCCCTATAGTAAGCGCGGACTGTTAACTTTAACAGCGCTGTTGGAATTATGCTTGCCGCCTGTTAGTTATGCGCAATTATGTTAATCAGCCTTGATTTTACTGTTGCATACTTTTGGGGCTGCACTTTAAAGTTTTTGGCAGACAATTGATCAATTACAAATAGTTCAATAACAATCACAGATCAACAATCAACTTAGTTAGTACAACTAGGCGTGTATGAATGATTCTAACTCTACAAACTGGTTTAACTGCATAGATAAACTTGCGCTTTACAGAAGAAACTGAATATCTAATTATACTGTAAAATATTCTTAATGCCTTGTTTACATTTGATTTTTGTAGCAAAAATTTTCCAGTATTTTTTCCATTCTGGCGCGCTATTATTAATTAACTAATTATCATAATGCTAGAAAAATACATAACAAATATAACTGTCTGGGAGTGACGTCAAGTGTGTGAGAGCTGAACTAGCAGATACCCTAGCAATTGCTTTTCTACATAAATGGATTTTATGAATTTGTTTCTGTGACTCTTGAAGGCTGCTCAGACACCCTAGACACTTATTATTTATATTGTTTCTATAATTCCTAAAGACAGCTCTAGAGCTCTCTCTCTCTCTGCTCTGCCAAGTCTAGCTCAATTTTTAATGTAACCCATTTAAGCAATTCATTACCATCAATAGCTGATTATTATAGTTAGTCAGCTTTCGTAACGCTTTGTTATGGCTAACTGTATTCGGAATTATGGCCACGTTAGGCCACTTGCAATACACTGACCTCAGCTGGCTATA
Source organism: Drosophila buzzatii (assembly GCA_035045845.1). NCBI lineage: Eukaryota > Metazoa > Arthropoda > Insecta > Diptera > Drosophilidae > Drosophila > Drosophila buzzatii. Next base: position 1,461,499 of record JAWNOS010000062.1, on the reverse strand, counting down.
CGACCTGCTTGACCCGACCTTAGCCCCAGTAAATTGGGCCATAAAACGGAGCGAAGTGCGCGTCAACAAACTTGTTTTATTTATTGCACTTTTTTTTTCATATTTTTGCAGTTGTTGCTACTCAATCATGCATTCAATTACCAGACTTACCCATCACCTGTTCCAGCGCTTGATATAATTAACTCTCTCGGCGCTATCCACATGGCCGTCAGTTAATTATGCTTCGATTGTTGTTTAATTAGTGCACAATAGTGTTTGGGCTACGTTCTTTTTTTCTCTCTCTGCCTACGCTAATTGTTTATTGAGCTGCCCACTTAATAATTCATTTTGCACGCAATGACATTTTTGTTTGACATGATCTCACGACTTTTCATTTTCAACTGTTGCACAGAGTCGCAGAGAGTGAGAGAGCTGCCACAGCAACTCAGATTTCTTTAGCTTAAGTGAATGGCACGGGAGCGGAGTTGACTATGAGAATGGAACAGAAAGTGAAAAATAGCCAAATCAAGTATCATAATAAAAACTTGAATAAATCTAAATAATTTGAATAAATGTGAATTTCAATTATTTTATATAGTTTCCAGAGCATTCTACCCGCGCTGCGCTCCTGTGCTTGTTTCATATTTAATATGCTTTAATTGAACTATGCGACTGACCTGCCGTTATGCGTATATATATATATACATGTACGTGTGTGTGTGTAATCACACATATGCTCAGTTATGTGTGAAGCTCGCTAGCTGTAGTCATGTGTGGAGCATAAGAAAATAGTTAACATTTTGCAAATATTTCAGCTTTGAATTGCTGTCAAACATATCAGCAACAAATATTGATGCCTGCTCAATTAATTAATTAATTATGTAAATGCAACCCTTGCCGCAGTTGCCTAAAATGTCAATCAAATCAAAATAAACAAACACATGAATGCAAATAATAAGCAGAGGAAGTAAATATCTATGCAAACATAGCAGAAAAAAACAAATAATTGAAATTCAATTTAAATTTGTGAAGTCAAAAGCCTGATGCACTTTGAGTGCTGCGGCTGCTGCTAATGCTGCTGCTGCTGCTGCTGCTGCTGGGGCTGCTGCTGCAGCAGTTGAGTTGCGTTCAGAAACAGACGGCGAATGTCCATCAGAAATGCGGCCACGGGATGGCCAATGGATAAGTGTATAATGGTAGTCGAGCCATTTGCCGGACTAATTAAAAATTGCAGCGCCTCGGGCCGCAGGCTTTCAATCCAAATTTGTGGCAGTCTGTTAATTACTTTTCACTGATTTTTTTTTCTATTTTGTAATTTTTATTTAATACTTAACTCTGATTTTCAAATATTCAAATGTTTTTGCTATGAATTTCATATTTCCTGTTCCTTGCCAAGCCCAACACGTGACCAAAACGAATTTCATTTTCATTTCGCTTTTATTTTTATTGTATTTTCTATTGCGCCAGCTAATCGCATTTGGAATGCAGCTCTACATTGCTCTATATATCTTATAATTATGTGACACACATATGACATCGTTGAGCCACCCTTTCGCTAATTTTGCGCTGACATCCCCTAAATCAGTTTTGTTTCTATTACTGTCCTTTGTCAGGAGCTCAGTCTTTGCATATAATACACATTTCAGCGCAATCTGTTGCCTAACTAAGCGTTACATTGCTGCTACTTATAAGGGGGGCGTCAGCTGGCAGTCCACAACTGCCCTTAGCTGACAGAACTTATTATGAAATCATTTCTATAAAGTCAATTGCCAAAGGCTGACAATGCAGTCGAAGAGCGAAATCACAGAGCATTTATAATCATAAGCGTGATCCATCATGGTTTGGCTTCGAGACAATCTCTAGAATTAGGGAGTAACTGTCATGTGAAATTAGCACTTGCTGCAAACTTTTATAAATGATATGAAAATTTGCAATTAAATCTAGAATGATGGGAATGTCTTCTACTTGAGGTCTAAATATATTATAACATAACAAAAAAAAAAAAATTAACACTTATAACACCCCAACCAAAACTCTTTAAAACCTTACACCTTTTTTATGTGAATGTTGTACAAATTGTCTGTATCGACAGCTTGCCGTCTCACTCACTCCCATGCTCTCTACTCTCTACTAGAGATGTCCACGTATGAAAACGAAAAGTTCTTATGAGCAGAAATCTGCGTGTTATCAATCTAAATCAATTTGCTATAGAAATCATTATATTTTACTAATTAATATTTTAATTTTGAGTATCAATTGCCAAACTGCCAAGTCGAGTAAGGTATTGCAATGAAAAACAAAATGTTTTTTTTCATTCAACAGGAAAAAATGTATTTAAAAAATACTAAGCCAATCAAATGCATATACTTAAATTCTAATAAAATCTATGCAAATAATCTAATGAATAATGAATGATGAGTAAATTATTTGATCATTGCAGCGAAGCTCTTAAAGCTATCATGTACTTACAAACATGTATAGCCTTAGAACTAGAGCTCTCTAATCGATTAAATATTATATGTCAATAAATAAAATATGTCAATATCGATCTGGTATTTAATTATATATGACAATATATATTTAGTAGTTAAAAGATATTTATATGCATATAAACACGAATCTACAATTTTCCGATAAAGTTTGATTAATGATATGCCTTAAAGTGCATGCTGATAGATTACAAGGTTCTTGGCAAGGCATATATGTAACTTCCATAAATCCTTTTAACAACTGTGCAACTCTTTCTTCTTCAGATGCCATAAATTACATTAACTTTTGACTAATTACTTGCCACAGCAGATTCCATTCAACAGTTATGCTCAGGTATGTGTGTGTGCGTGTGTGTCATTATAAAACACTACATAAATATTCCAGTTACTTACGCCTGACCAAGTCGAACTGGGAATATTGTGGCAGGGCACTTCACAATGCGGCCAATGCCCACAGCGAGTCACATAACTCAGTCGCACTACAAAAGGGCAACAACGGATGCGACAGCAAACATAAAAATTAATTAAAGTCTTGCCTTCGCCTCTCTCTCTCTCTTTCCCTCTCACTCTCTCTTTCTCTCTCTGCCTGTGCTGCTGGCAGCAAGTCAAGTAGCGGGCAATGTCTTGCTTTGCCCAAATTGTTCACACGTTGCAATATCTTGTGGCAACTTACGCCTTAAAGGCTGCAACAACAAACGTCGCACCACGCCTGAACCCCCAGGACTCTCGCGTCCTTTTTCTCTGCTGCTGCTGCTGCTGCTACTCCTGCTGCTGTCTGTCTGTTTTGGCTTTGCCTGCGAATTGCTGCTGTCGCGGCGTCAAGTGATGCGCCTTTTTATTTAACGCCCAAAATTGCTCGAGCATTCAAAAGGTAACAGCCAGCAACCCTTAGCGAGTGTCTACCGCTGTTGTTGTTGTTGTTGTTGCCCTTGTTGTGCTGTTGTTATTGTTGCGAGCTGTCAAATTTGTCTGTTGTCTGTGTGTTGCCTTTGCTACTGCTGCTGCTGCTGCTGCTGCTGTGATTTCGTGTAATTTTATTAATCACAACAACACATTCGTCTGCGCATCCCTTTCAATTTGGGCAATCCTTTTGGCCGTTGACTAATTATGCAATTTGTATGCAATAAAAATATTAATTGCCAGCAAACTACTGCGACCGCAGCATATTATTATTTTGCTTATTATTTGTATTTGTATTATTATTTAAAACGAGAAATTATGCAATTCTCTGCAGTTCTTTGTGTTTTCATTAAAGCCAGTAGCACACTGGCTTGTTTATTTACTCCATTTTGCTCCCCTCTCTCTCCCTTGCACAATCTGTCTCGCTCTTTCACTCCTCAACTGGGGGGCATTCACAAAAAATGCGAATAGCTTCATGCAAATTTTCCGCTTGGTTTATTCGGCGCCTTCATGCGAACATCAATGCAAAAATTTGCGCTGCTGCAATACAAAAAACGAAATAAAAACAAAAAATCAGAAAATAAATATTTTAAAATGTACCCTTTATATGTTTATTCATAACTCACGAGCAGAGCTTGCAAAAGATAACACAAAAATTCACTTAAATTGGTGCTCAAAGTATTTTTGGTATTTCTATAATTTAATATGGCATATAAAGAGGTATTTGAAGCATGGTATTTTTTTTAGAAAATATTTCTGTCTTATTTAAACTATTTCTATGCTTAACAGCAAACTGTCTAATCTATTTGAAACTCAACTAATGCAATAAAATAATAATAAACAATTATACTTATTATTATTATTATTAATAGTGTAATAAGCTGTTAATTAACTAATTGAAATGACATAAACATATTCAGCTCATTAAATATGTGTATTTCGATATTTGAAGTGCGCTTTATATGCCCACTCGACTCTGACCACATAAACATATTGACAACACTTTAAATTTTATGTGAAACCACTTTGGAAACCACAACAAAAACCACACACAGCTCATAAATAAATAAATATGAATGCATTGTATAATGCAAATAAAGTCAGCAATTAAATGAGCAATTATTTCAATACAAGCGTCCCAGTATTATCCACCTTTGACAAATATATATAAATATATATGTGCATAAAAAATGTGTAATAAAAAAACTGAAATCAAATTAAATTTTCATGGAGTGAAGTCATGAACTTTCCGCAAAAACTTTTATAAAAAAAATAATACAAAAAAAATGTGAGGCAAGAAAGAAAAGTTTTTGCGAAACTCGCTACTAAAAATCGCTTCATTCTAATTACTTCCTTTTGGACAGAGAATGGAAATGGGCCGAGGGGTGTCGCGAGCCGCAGAAGGACTTCCTGGCAGCGTGGCAGGACACGTCTAGTTTAAGTAGTGACTGGAGAGCAGCTCGCTGGCCTGCGTCGGGGCCGAGCCACATAAAACAATCGTTTCGTAATAAAGATGAAAATTTTATTAAAAGATGTCGGAAACAGATGTCGCCCGCCAAGCTGGATAGCCCCAGCAGCCACGCCCCCTCTGCCTCTGGCAAACAGACTGTGCCATCTAGTGAATCCAGCTAGCAGGCGACCATCCAACCAACCAACCAAGCAAGCAACCGACACACACACTTTATAATCTTTTATCGCATTTTTTCTACTTGGTTGACACAAAGAGCGTATTTATGCGACTGTTAACGTTATGAAAAGCCCATAATTTGCCAGCCACCCTGCGTATTTGCCATATAATAAAAATAATAAACGTTATGCTGAAAATCGATAGCAAACAGAGTTCGCATTCATTTCATGGGCAATCAAAGGGAGCTGGGGCGATGATTCGACTGTAGCAGCTGATATCGACAGTTGACTTCGCGGCGGTTGTCCTCATTCCAGAGCAGCAGCTAAAGCTGCTCTGCCATATATGTATATATATATATATATACATATATCGTCTCCCATTGAGTGTCGTGTATAAATGTTTGCTCTTTATTATATTGCTCATGCACGCCCCCATTCGAAACATATATGTGCTCCAGGCTTGTCTGTTACACCCGTGTGCAGCATCTTGTGACATTTAACCTTCTTTTTGCCTCGTTTCTTTTTTCTTTTCGGCGACTCTCTGCGTGCAATCGGCATCCATTGTAGTCCTTGCCATGCCGATACACACGAGATACGCGCACACGATATAATGATATCCATATAATGATGCGCCTGTCACATCCATTCCATTGGCATTTTCAGCAATCTCATTGCCTGTTCTCCTCTAGCTGTAGTGGCTGTCTTTCTGCCGCATCTTCCTCCGCTCTTCGATAATCTCTTGAATTGACAAAGTCTTTCGGTCGGAGTGAGAGCGCTGAACATGTCAGAGAAGTTAGCATTACCTTGATTGAGCATCAATTTTAATGCTACTTTTTGTGCCAGAGATTCTGAAAATTAAATATTTAAAATTATAAATATAATTATAGTTTCAAATGATATCAAATGCCTTTGCTTTGTTTGTTTATGATTTGGCTAGACAAAATCTAAATTTACGCTGCCCAAAAAGGCAACAATGCCCTAACTGCACAGACACAACAAATTTTACTATACAAAGACTTATTAAAACTTATTCAAGTGGAGCACAAAACTCAAATAATTTACATATTTCCAATTCAGCAAGCGCTTTGCCAGCCAGAAACACACGCAGCAGCCCAAATAGGCGCCGCAAACAAATATAAATAAAAACAATTAAAACTTTGTCTTTAACACCCGACTCGGTTGGGGTTTGGGTAAAGTCAAATCCCAACAGAATCTGAATAGCAGAAAACCCTTTCCAAAACCCCTCCCTTCCCCACCCACACAGACATATGTCAAGGAGCGCGACAGGAGCTGCTGCACATTCAGCCCACTTATCAAATAATTGTCCTCATATTAAGGCAGGCAACAAAGAGCTTCACACACATACATTCATATACATCAACAGACACACAACAATTGGCAAAGCACCAAATTGTGGAAAATTGAAATCATCTGCTTAAGCGCAATCTCGCAAAGCGACAAAGCCACCCACATAGTCAAGCAGAAGCCGTCGCATAGCTTTGGTGCCAAATAAAAATGTAAGGACATACACAATCAGAAAGAAGGACAGAGATAGAGTGAGACGGAGACAGAGACAGAGAGATACACACACACACACACACACACACACACACACAGAGGGCATATGGTGGAAATCCTTTGCATAAATGATGATGGCTTGGCATGATGAGAACTTTTAATCATTATTATCACATATTTATACGCTTATATGAGCATGTTTTATGTACTCGCTGCCAGTGGCAGGATGCGGAGTAATCCTTTTCAAAGCAAAAACCCACAAATGGCAGCGCAAAAAGGCTGCCAAAACAAAGCCAGTCTAACACACATACATAAATATATGTGCATACATGTGTGTGTGTGTATAGCACTCACATATACTTATGTCGCTTGCTTTGTTATCCTTATTCTTATTGTTGGCGCTGAGAGTGCTCCGTGCTGTTTGATGATGAGTTTCCAATTCGAGTGAGGCCACGCCCACAAAGCAATCGCAATAGGGGCACAAGGACGAGCACTTGCACTTTTCGTTTTCTGCTCAGCGTGGCCACAACAAGGGTTGCTTTTCTCCATGCCTCTCTCTGTGTGTGTGTGTGTGTGTGCGAGCTAGACTTATGCGTGTATTGTACAATAGAGTAGCGCACACATAAAAGTCAAAAGGACAAGCAGAGCCAGTTGCTAAGCTTATGTAAACCAAGCAGAGCTCTGTTATCCTTGGCCAACTCTCTATGTACTTGGCCCAAAGTGCTGCAATGCTGGCTCAATTGTTGTTGTTGCTCGCATAGCTGTTGCCGCTGACTGTCTAGTAAATAAGTCATCATTGTCGATTGTCGTCATCAACGCGCCGAGGACAACTAATTTGCGGTCATAATAAAAGTTAATCTACTGACTCCTGACGCCTGTTTGCCAAACGTTGTCGCTGCTGCACCAAATTGCGTGCCGACATTGGACATTGCCCATTGGACACTGTGCAACAACGGGCCAACTCATTCTGACCAATTCAATTGGTCATTTCTGAAAATTACATATATGTAATTTAGTTAGCGGAACAAATTAGCTATTCGCCTTATGAGCTACAACTAAAGGGAAGAAAACTTGCTGCCAAAAGAATCTTGAATTGATGAATCGATATTTCCCCAGATTCCATGAAAATTCTTTACTTTAGCAAAATTATCAAATATTTTTGGGCTTCTAAATATTAATTCTCTATAATAATGATATAATATACATATAATAATTTTAATATATATTTTCATATAATTTTTAAGAACTTGAAAATATATAAAAATATTTTATTAACTATAATATTTTATGGATTAATTTTGTTAATGTAAAGTTTATATTCGAAATGTGCCAAATAATAATTTTAATAATTTTATTGAATAATTTTTTAATAATTTTCTAAATTAGTTTAATAAATGATTTTAGTTTTTTATTGAAATATTAAAATATCAGAAACTATATCTTGCTTTCTCTCTCTATCTAACTTTAAAAAAAAAATTAAAAAAAATTAAAATAAAACTAAAACGAAATATATATGGAATATTACAGAAATATGTAAGCATATTAATAATATTAAAAAAATTATAATGACATATTGCTAATCAATACTAATCAATTAAATGCATTATTGAAATGAAATCATCAAAAATATATAAAAGTCAGTCATTACATTAGCTTCGTCTATCTCAAGTAAAATATTCTTGACCTTAAGCAAGAATTTCCCAAATATTCAGAGTAAAATTACATAGAGTTAAAATAACTCCAATATAAACCTCTTACATAGTCCACTGTGCGCATATCACAGTGTGCTCAAAGCAAAGGATCAACTGCGTGACAGAGAAAGAGAGAGAGAGAGAGAGAACTGTAAGAGCGAGCAGGAGAACGCCAACAAAATGGTGGCAAAACATACAAAAAATAATAGAAGACAAAAAAAAAACACAGAATATCAAACATGAGAGCAGTTCAAGGCAGGCAACAAAACAAGAAAATTAAATTTTTATTGTTTTCACACAAATAAAATCAAATAAAAAGCGAACAACAATAACGGGAACAGGACTCAAAAGCACATATAAAGAGAGCCGAGAGTGGAAATAGGCATACATACATACATACATACATAAGGAGGCCGTCACGTGCCACATAAACGAGCAGCGACTGGGCAGGAGAAACAGACCAACCACCGTAGAGCAACCCCTAAAAAATTGGGGCGCTGCTGCGACGCCCGGGCAGGAGCAGAGGCAGTAGCAGCAACAGCAGCCGCAGTCGCAGTCGCAATCGCAATCGCAATCCCTGTTGGATGCTGCCGTTCAGTACGAATCGAACACTCGACGGTAACGCGGCGCGCACAGCAGTGGCCATACATATAGAGACACTAGTCTATTGCAAGTAGTTGATACGGCACGTGATGTCGACGGCATTTCTCGTCGACAGCCTACTGCATGCACAGCGCGCCCAGAGCTACAGTGAGAGCCAGCTAAAGTCGAGCCTCAGCGAGATGCTGCTGAGCCGCGGCCAGAATGAGCCGGCGCCGGAGGAGCGCAACTCCTCCGAGCTGCTGTGCAAGTCGTGCAACTGTGCCAAGCGTGGCTACAAATGTGATAAGTGCCGTGAGAATCGTGCGGAAAGTGTGGACAGCATTGAGGAAATGGACATGGATGAGGACGAAGACGACGAGGATGAGGATGAAATTGTTGCGGACATTGATAGCGTCGAGGCGCCACACATGGATGAAGAGGAGCTGGACGACGAGCTGGAGCGAGAGGCAATCAAATTGCCCAAAGTAGAGCCCAAGGAGACGTCCAACAATACCAGCAGCAACACCACCACCACCATCCTCAAGGATAACAACAGCAAGCCCATATTGAAGTTCAGCGTTTCCGCCATCCTGGGCGACACACGCGAAGGAGTGCGCGTGAGGAACGGTAAGGCCACACTGGATACTAGACTGCAATAAAGGCGGCTTGGCAATTAATTTGCCATGCCTAATGCCAAACAATAACAGAAATTCAAATACAATTGCGATATGAAAAGCCAAAAGAATAACAACTTTGTGAGCCCAACAAAAAGAGCAGAACGCGGGGCAATAGAACTTCCGATCGAAGGGTTTTATTTTTTATTCAGTTACTTTATTGTGCACCTTAAGCCCTTGAGCGCTACTCCGCTTTGCACGGCTGTAAAAACACAACCAGGCCTAATCATGTTTAAATTATTGTATCTGAGCCGTCGCTAAATCCATCCACCAGAACCAAACCAGTTCCGAGCTGCGAGCACCGAGTTCCGAGTTCCTTTTGCGACTGCGCGTGCTGCTTAGCTGTGCCGTTAGGGTTCGAGTTGGGTTGCTCTTTGTATCTCTGGCTGCATCAACCAAAAAGTAGGCGTGTCGAATTGCGTATCATTCACTGCAACTGCGCCGCATTTCATCCAGTTTTTTAGCACTGAGCTGGCAAATTCTTTGGCTGCTGACTGAACCGTTTAGGCTTGTGGGATTTAATGTGTCTTTCATTATTAATGAGTGGGCTGATTCCATTTTCCTTTTTATTGTCTTTTATCACCTTTTTTATGCGATTTCTATTGAAAAATGATTTTCTGGGCTATTTTTGCGTGGATTTTATGGCAAAAGCGTGGCAAAGGTGGCAAAATTATGTATGTTTGCGGTAATCACTAGAGACGATGATAAAGGAGATAGAGACTATGGGAAAGGTTCAGGTATAATAGTATTATAAATTATCTCTCATATGGGAAATGATCTTAGACTGATTGAAAAAATGTTGCGCACAGCTAAACAAAGTTAGCTACAATAGTATACAAAATATTTTGAAATATATTTAATATTTGTTCTTAATCAAAATATTGATACAATTGTGTACAAAATATTTGTATTTAATCAAAATATTGATAAAATTATTCATTATTTATAATATAGCACATTTATATTATTAAATGCGAATATTGCTTCATTTAAATATTTATTTTAATTTTGTGGACATTTAAAATATATTCTGTTAGAGCCAAAGTAGATCAGCGAATTCAACTTCTATTGGCTTCAAGTCAACTCTCTTCATAGCTGCTTCACTGCTTTGTCTGCTCTGTTTCCTTATTAACATTTACATAAAAAATAAAATAAAATAAAAAGCAGTCAAAATTTTACTTTACACATTTACACATTAACATTTATATATAATTAAAATAATAATTAATAATTATAAATAAAATAAAATAAAAAGAAGTCAAAATTTTACTTTACACAGACTCTGACCTTAGACCTTTAGTTCTCTCCAATAATAACAATATGCTTCATGCTAGGCATAGCTCTTAATTTACTCTGCTACTTTAAAGACTCAAAATCGTTTAATTTTAATACTTATCTCAATTCTTGATCTCTAGATCTTCATCAATTGAAGCAAATGCTATCACATTGCAATTACGCTTGGCAATCGCCACAAATGAAGTTTTTCGCGAGCTAAATGAATTTGGCTAAAACTTTTTTGCTAGCGACAATTTTTGGCATTTAGCGCAGCTACCGATGCAAAAAGCGCTAGGAAAAACCGCTGAAAAGCCCAAACAAACAATGCGAACAATTATAACTTAATTTGTGCGCTCATTAGGCACACATGTGGCCAACGCACACACAGATAAACGCATACAAATGGTGCATGCCAAAAACTTTAGCCACCAAATTTCAACTATAAAACATCAAACACACACACACACACACACAAAGCAAACTAAAGAGGACGTTAATACGTTAATTGTTTCAGTCGCTCTAATCGAATTAAAATCATATCCTGCAACGCCAAGCAATGTATGTGTGTGAGTGGCGTCTGCTGCTTAATTTAATTAGAAATTGAAATGCGGCCACAAAGCGCCAAAATCGTTCCCCAGGCCCCACCGCGCCAACGCGCAAAACTTTTGTTTGCTTTCCACATGAACTCTAATCGCAAAATGGAGGCGTTAGCGGTGTCTGCACTCAAGGTGTGTGTGTGTGCTCAAAGTTTTTGAATGTGTTGTCAGCTGTGTGAGTGTGAGTGTGCGTGTGGGGCTAACGAAATTGGAAATGGGAGCTGCGAGCTGTTTAATTATGCCAGTTTGACACTTCAAAGCAGCATCTGCTGCGCAGTCAGCGCCAAGACATTCGCATACACATGTGAAAGGGTTGATTTCTTGGGGGCTGATAATGTGGGCGTGTGTGTGTGTGTGTGTGTGTGTGTGTGTGTGTCTATGTTTGTGCGTGTTTGCTTATGAAAGTTCGCGTTGATAAGCTAAAGAGCAGACACTTTGAAGTGTCGTTATTTGATCAGATTTGTATATGCAAATGGCGTGAGCTATGGGCAAGCATATTGTTTATATATATGTCTGTTATTCTTGTATGGGTTGATTTATACTTATTTTTACTTTTATTTTTATTATACCCATCATCAATTTATAACTAACAACACATTAGAGATTTATTTTTACTATAATTATTTATTCCTATATTTCTAAATTATTCTTTTACTATCTATTACTTATTCTATAAGCAGCATCAGTAAACATATTGCAGTTTGTATCTGCTCTTACTGACTCTGCTCAAACATTTGCAGTTAAACTATTTTTGCTTGCAATAGAAATTGTGTAGGTATTCCTTATTGAATCATCTACATAACTGTTTAATTAAAATAAATATATTTTTTATTTATTTATTTATTTGCTTATAGGGCTTAAACGAAAACAGTATTACTTCTTGAAGATTTTAAAGAACAAAAATAAATCTAGAAATATTTAAAATAAAATTGCAGCTCGAACTGCTGATAGCACTGTATTGCAAATTATATTTTATATTTATTAATTAAATTCCTAGATAAATTTTTAATAAATTTTTAATTATAAAATCCAAGTTTTAATTATTAATTTTGCCAATTAATTAAACAAGATCATGTTTTAAATGTCAATGTGCATTATCATTACTAAAATTAATGAAAATGATCAAATATATATCAGAATTCTATCAGAACTCCTAAGCAGCTCAAGTTATCCCTCAGCGACCTACCGCTGAGAATATAAAAGATTTGTCAGCCAGACAGCTTTTCAAGCCAACTTCAGATCAATGCATTATTTTCTTATATATATATAAATTACTCACATTGATAAATCTATAAATTTAATTAACGCATACAATTCAATAACACTTTACCTTCATTTTGACACCTGTTTCTCTTTTGGCAGAGTTCATGCAACCGCAGCATATATGGCCTTATCTACAACAGAACTTTATGCAACATCACACACATCACTATCAGCAGCACCATCATCAGCAACACCAGCAGCAGCAGCAGCAGCAGCAGCAACAGTCGCTGGCGCCACATCACCATCAGCAACACCATCAGGCATTGGTGGGGCAGGCGCCATTGGGTCTGTCGCATCCACTGCATCATCATGCTCATGCACACTTTCCGCATCCCGCATTTCTAACGCATCAGCATCAGCAGCAGCAGCAGCAGCAGCACAACCACGGCAATAGTTGTCAACCGCAAACCACAGCAACGACGGCAGCATCCTCGTCGTCACCTGGCAGCACAATTAGTGATAGCGACAACAATCACAGCAGCAGCAACAGCAATTCCAACAACAATAACAACAACAACAGCAGCAGCAGTAACAATGGTACTCTCGATGGTCGACCGCATGAAATCGACGAGGACAACAACAATCGAAGATTAACGCAAGAAAAGCAACAACTGTTGAGTGGACAGACAGCGGCAGGCGGAGCAGCGGGCGCTGCGCTTCCGACACCCCCGCCCACAGCCATGCATCCGGTGATTGCCAAGCCCATGCCCAGTCGGCCAACACCCTTTCTGCCCCACACGCTCAACCATCCGCATTTGCATTCGCTGCTGGCGCACTGTCGCAATCCCTACATGAGTGGTAAGTGTGACAGACGGTGGTGCTGGTTGTGGTGGTGCCACAATCTAATGCCTCGTAATTACTCTGCCTAACAACAATTGGGCACCCCATGGCGCTCATTAACAAGTGCCCACTGACCAGGCCCCACATATGCGTCTAATGCATTTCCCCAATATGTTTAATTGCAGTTGGTGCCCAAGTGTTTCCCCTGCCGCCGGGTCAGGGCTTCCCCTGGGCGCATTCGACACGTGGCAAGCCTCGCCGTGGCATGATGCGGCGTGCCGTCTTCTCAGGTTCGTAGTGTGAGCTCCCATTGTTGTGGCTGTTCTGTTTGCCTTGTGGTTTGCAGGCCTAACTGTTGCTCTTTTCCCATGCAGACTCACAGCGCAAGGGCCTGGAGAAGCGCTTTCAACAGCAGAAATATATTAGCAAGCCAGATCGTAAGAAACTGGCCGAGAGACTGGGCTTAAAAGACTCTCAGGTGAGTTTCTCTTTGGAATATTTTCAATGCCTTTAATAATGTTGATTAAATGCTGATTAAAGCTAAATTATCTTAAGTTTTGTTTGACTACATGGCTCAAATACATAGTTTATAGTTTTCTTCTCCTCAAGCAGTAACTTTATGAAATATTTCTAAAATGCTCTTAATGTCATCTGAATTCAGCTCTGCTAAATATCATCTTTTATCTTATATTTTGTCTGCCTCTTAATATATAAAATACCCAATATATTGCACAAAGTCTAATCCTCAAAAGCTTTCCCAGCACATCTTCTCTTCTATAGAATATATATATTATATCTTTGATCTAATATCTTTTCTTTTACTGCCCCAAGAAGATTTTTTAATGACTTCTTTCTCTTATCTTACATTAGTAGAATTTATCACATAAAATATTCTGTCTGATCTTGCCTCAAAATACATTCTCATTTAAAGACTTTCGACTCTCTTCCGCTTGCACTCAAATTTAAACTCTACCAATTTGCCATAAACAAATCCCGAGAATGGAAATCAATAAACTGTTCTCAGACGAGCTCATAATACACTTCAAATGATGCCATTATGAAAATGATTTTTAACCACGCATAAACAATTTACCCCCAAACTTTTCAAATCAGCCTTTACAACAACAAGTATAAGAGTAATAATAATAATATGTAAAGCAACGGCACATAAAATAAAAGCCATAAAGCAGGGCTAAATAAAACTCCGCCCTTAAAAACTGCAAAAAGCTCTCAGCAATGGCTGCGCAGCTCAAAATGGAAGCCAAGCCACGTATAGCAGGTCGTCGTCGTCGGCGTCGTCGTCCAAGGGGGTTAGCTCGAGAGGGGGCATAGCTGCAGAGGGGTGGGGCGTGCTTCCTTTAAATGCGCAGTCGCTCATCTTAGCCGTGTACATGTATGTATGTATATAGAGAGAGGTCGGCTGCTATCGAAATACATATAATGAAATTATAACGAGCCATAAGAAATTCATTTCAGCTTGCCAGGCGCAAGGGTGGGGGTTGGTAAGAGCTGGATGGGGCTGTCTTTTATTGATTGCGCCAACGCGGCATAATTAAATTAAATTTTTTTTTTTTTGCTCTTCCCCTTTTAATGAAAAGAAAAATGTTGAAAGTGCAAGGTAAGGAAAGTAAGAGGAATAAGTTGAGAGGAATAAGCAGCGATACATACTATAAAGAAAGTTACTTGGTTTTCTTTTTGTTTCCAGATATATAATACTAGTTAATAACTATAGCTGTTTAAAGGAGTGAATGTTTCGATTAAAAGAAAGAAAAGTTTGCAGTGAAATGCAATTTATATTTCAAAATAGATCCATAGTCAGAGAAAGAGTGTTAGCTAATCAACTACAGTCTAGTCTCGATTATTTTGTACCCCGCTAAATCGAAAACCTAAATATTTCGTAAGAAACTGCTGGTCCCTTGAAAAAACTTCGTTAATTCGTAAAAATCCTATACATTTTGGTCCGCTCGTTAATTCGTAATTTTTCTGCCTACTCGGCGAAGATCTTGCCTCTTATAATTCGTTTCGAAAACTCTTATGCCATTACGAATTATCGAGACTCGACTGCATATTATTATAATATTAGCAGATAATTCTCTTATATGAATAAAATAGGTATAGAAATATAGTATATACTTATTAGTATCAATATATATATATATTTATACATTACTTTCCTAGCTGACATGTAGAAATGTTTTCATGCGTAACGCTTTCGATTTTAACATTTAGAAATCGCCTTTGTGAAGAATGTAAAAAAAAAAAAACGCTTGAGAGACAATTCTATTTGAGAGACACATTTTCAGCAGTGAATTTTTCACATGACTGCCGCTGCTACCACTGCTGCTGCTGCAAAATTTGGCATGTCCAATTTGGCCTTGTCAAAATGTAATCGATCACAACTCAATCAATGGGCCAACTGCGAGTTGTCATCGGACGGTGGTGGACGGGGGTAAACGGGCAGCGACGTTGTCAATGCCAACGATGATGATGATGCCGACAATCTCACACCAAATTAGTGCAGCTCTTTTTTTCGCTGAATGCCGAACTGCATATGATTCATAAAAATTTCATAATTACGCAATAAGCGTGTCCAGTTCCATTTGTCAGCGAGAGCGAGGCATGAATTCATCATCAACATGAATGGTTACGCCCCTTTTTTACAGACCGCTGCATGCGGCCGATCGATCATCAGATATGCACAGATACAGGCCTAATGATCATATAATGGCAGCAACGGCAAAGGTGTCCACACACACACATGGCCAGAGCTGTTGTTGCCCACAGCTTCAGCTTGGTATTGTAAGGCTAACCAAGTAATTACTATAAGAGTTAAATATAGCTGAGTTGAGATATTGAATTATATAATAAACAACAATTTACTACCGGATATTGAATGCAACATGAATGAAATAGTTAATAATGCTTCAATAAATATAGGTTATTATTTAAAAAAAAAACAGTTAGCTGCGTTAGAGCTAAAAGTGAAGCTGTTGATCTAGTAAATGAATAACCCATGCATATAATTTATTATTGTATTTATCTATGATAAGGAATAATAAATAATGCAGTCGAAACGTAGCTTATTGAAAATCATGTTGATGTATTTAAAAGTGATGAATGTCTACAAAAAATTCGAATTGAAATCAATTTAAATTAAAATCATTTAGTGAATTCCTTTCTCACATTGAATTATAATCTATGAAATATATCCTATATAATTCTAAAAATTCGACATATACTATTTAAAAGTAAAGCTCATTAGCTAAAGTATTAAACATATTAAATGACTTGTTGCCCTTTAAAATATTTCTAGATTTTCGCAGTTCAATCATAGTTGCTCTTAGCTCTTGGTAGTTGGCTTGAAAAGTAACTGCCTTTACGCCATTTCAAATTAATTCTCAAAAATACAAAATATACCCAAGCTTTAACTACTTTTTCTTTTAAAGAAAATGCTGCGCATATTCATTTTAGGCAAAGCTAAAGTTTTCAGTATATAGAAATTGGTTTTCTCAAAATGTTCTATTGTGGTCATTCTTGTGTGCAGAGCGCTCGGACTTTTACAATTATTTTATGATTATTGGCCAGAGCTCAGCCATTAATCTTTGAAGTAGAAAAATGTTCAAAGCAGCAGCAGTTTTTTTTTATGATTTTGTTCATTTTTTTTCAAAGCATTCATCAATTGCACTTTGTCAAATGGGAAAATGAAAATGTCGACGGGATGGCGTCAAAAACAAAGCGAAAAGAGCCAAAGGAGAGACGTTTAAAAATGTGCAAAAATGTCAGAAAAACTCACAGTCAAATCGCAGCAGTTGGTCCAGTCCGAGGGTCCGAGGTTTCAGCTACATCTCTCGCCATCGCTCTCAGTGGCTGGACAAAGGACAAAGTGTTGTCCAGCCGGCGGCGATGGCGACACCGGCTCCATTAGCAGCAAAGCGGGGGTCGCAGCGCTTGTGGTCGAGTGTTTGTATAGGTGTGGGCTACGGGTGATGAACGAGTGCGGATATTCACACTCAAGTGACACTCAGAGAATGAGAAGTGGTGTGTGGCAATGTGTGTGTGTGTGTGGCTATTGCATTGCAGCGCGTGTCCTGGCGCCTAGTTGTATGCAACATGATTTAAGAGCTTCGCAATGTCCTTTGTCGTGCTGCACTTTTTGTTGTTCAATTGCCGTTGCCGTCGCCGTTGCCGTTGCTGTTGCTGTTGCTGTTGCTGTTCATTTGCTGCATGCTGCCCCCACTGACACACCATCGGCCAGAAATATATGGCCAGTGCAGTGCGCCTAGCTGCAGTCCCACGGCCTGGCTGCTCGCGTGGATTGCGGTTGACAAACGGTTGCATTGATGCCAACCGCTCAGGTGATTCATCATTTCGAGTGTTGTTCATTGCAACGTTTATTGCGATTTTAACAAACGCACTTGAAATTCTCAATGCAGAAAAAAACAAGAATGAAAAACGCGTGCGCGTTTATTAACGCGCGCAGCTCACCACGCGATTTATGCGCGTTTGATGATTCGTGTTGTATGCAGCTCACGTGCAGTGCTTTGATTATGTGTACATTGAGCTCGTATTGGCCAACACTGAGTGCTGAGAGAGTATTTATATATATATTTCCCATAGTCCAAGTGGGCGCTCCCTTTACAATCCAACTGCTGCCTGCCAGTGACAGTTAGCAGCCTCATAATCCGCCAGCTATAAATATAATTGCCATTAATGACACTTCAAACCAACAGCAACCACGCCCTGCCAAACGCAGTAAGCGGAAATGAAAACATCTTGAGGCCAAGAATTTCTATAAACTGATTTGCATTTTTAAATCAATGCACAAAGCAAAGCTCAAGGAAATGCGTTGATATCAGCGGAACGCGCTAAACGAGTTGGTCCTTTAGCAACCCCCGCACACACACACACACACGCACAGTATACACATGCAGCACACACACACACACGTGTCAGCAACTTTTTAAGTGTCATGTCCAAAACAAATTCGTCTGTTTTTGATTTGTCGAAAAAATGGGGGAACGCCCGCCAAATGGAAGGGCAAAGCGAAGCCAGAGCGGGGAAACAAAGAGAAATGAGAGAGAAATGAAATAAAACAGATTTACAGACAGCGGCAAAAGCCTTGCAATCAACTGTGAAAACTCTGCGTGCTTCAGCATTGGGTACTCTTTGGCATTTTCACGTTATAAATATTTTTATCTTTATTTCAGTTGTCTGCGCCGCAGAGGGTGTGCGTGTGTGTGTGTGAGTTTTGGCAGACATTAATTTTTTCAATTCGATTTTCAGTTGTTTGTCATTTCGATTTTGCTGTTTTTTTTTTATTATTTACTCAAACCGCGAACGCTTTAAATAAATTTGTATTATATAAATAATCTGTGCATACAGGAGGGTTACTGCTATATAGAATTTATATACTGATATATAAATATAAACAAACAAAGAAAGAGTCAAAGATTGCTCTCTTCTGTGTGTTTAACTTGAGTCTTTTTAGCATTTTTACGGCTAGAACAGAGGCTGATAGATTAAAACTTTTCGATATCTGCTTTAAGCTATAGCTTATTACATATTATAGACATTATTTAAAAGCCAGCTAGAATATTTAATATTCTATTTAAGAGAAATTGAAATATTTTTACAGCTTTTAGCCACATTTACGGCTATCAAAAAGCAGTTGAACTTTGCACAAATGTGTTCATAACTCGAATTTCATTTCTCTTGACTTGCAAAAACGATTGAGAAACATTAAAAACCATCATTTGCAGCTTTGGTTACAAAATAAATGTATGACAAATTGCTAAATAAATGCCAGAGGGACAAAGCAGAACGAGAGGGCGAGCAAGGGCCCTAAAACAATAACCACAGCCAGGCAGCCAGGCAGCCAGTGGACCTGGCGAGTGGAGTGTGGGCCATGGTAACCCAAAACGTAGACGAAATGACTTGAAATGACTTTGGCAAATAGTAGCAGACTATTTAATACGCTATTACGCAGCGTATCGAATGACAGGCCGAGCAGAGCAGAGCCGAGCCGAGCCGAGCCGAGCCTTGACAAAAGCAACCCCACAGCTAGCAACTGCCTCATTAGTTAACATATGTTGCCAGTCCCTGTCCCAATCTCAGACTTCGACTGTGTCTCAGACTCCCAGCCAAATCAGCCACACAAACAACAGCTTGTGCTCATTGCCAAAGTCAATTTTCGGCAAAAAGGGCGGCCAAAACAATTTGTAGCTAAACGGACTGAGCGAAACAGTTCCTCCCTTCCTCCCTCCCTCCATTCCCTATGCCCTCGTCCCTTTCCCACACGTTTGCCACTCTGCTGGCTTTATAAAAACTTCAAACAAATGCTAGACGGGCTGCGTGTCAGAAAAATCTGTTACTCACTTACCAATTGGGGGCTGAAACTGTAACAGGATAATGTGTCGACTGCTTATAGCAATAGAAGCAGAATAGTTCCAAAGCGGGGGATGAGCTAAGAGTGAATGAGAGTCATTTAAACGCTTGATTTGATTGCATGCAGTAGCTAATAGGTGAAAGTCCTTAGAGCTGTCTGCAGCACTGCTGATCGAGCAGAGAAGATAAACATGCGAACAGCTTTTGATGTAAGTAACTGTCAGTGATTGCTATAGCTAGCTAGATATAGATAGAAATATATAATAATATTACTGGAAATACTCTTAAGATTTAATATGCTAAACTGCTAGCTAATAACTTCCTTCAAAACTAATATGCTTTCATTACTCTAATTCATTCGCCCAATTCGCTCAAATCAATTGAAATAATTCGCACAGATTATCTAATGCTTTTGAAAATTTGAGCCACAAAACAATATGCATAAATTATTTGTTAAAATGGCCGTAAAAACAAACAAATTATTGTAATACATTAATAATATGCTAGGCATAACAAGCGCAATATTTGTAAACATGCTAAAAACTCATTTATAACTGGATTGCGACTAATTTAATTTATATATATATTTGAGAGGGGATTTCATTTAGTAACTGGTTCTAGCTACACGTATATTTGCCGATTCTATTTTTAGCTATGTACGCCTTGGACTGTTAAATGCCAGATCAAATGAAAGCTATTAAAAGCCAAAGCAAACATCATAATTTCGAGCTCATTAAACTTGGACATAGGCAAGGATTAGCTGGAATGCTGATGGGGGGCAGCTCGGGGTAGTTGGGCGTCCAGTTTGAGGTTCACTTTCCAGTCGAGTTTTTTGCCCACCCGTAGACGCATACTAAATTGCACGCTTTATAATTAATTTCCATCAAAAACAGACGACGAGCGATTCAGCTGCTGCTCGTGGCCAGAACGAAGGCTACGTCTATGGCACTGGCTCTGGCTCTGGCTCTGCCTTCGGGCTGGGCTATAATCATTAATCTTATCGCCGCCTGAGCTTATTATTTCAATTGCTGCGTGGTGGGTGGTGGCTTGGTGGTTGGGTGGCTTGGTGCTTGGGCGCTGCGACAGACGCTGCAAAATTCAATGACCGGAAGTAAGTGAAACAGCAAACCTCCCAACCGTATGGAACAGGCAAAGGCAACGAAAACTCGGCACGTGGCCGAGGACGAGACAGAAGACTGAAAGCTGAAGGCTGAAGGCGACGACGACGTTCGGCAAAAATCTCTGCGGTTAATCGCTTGTTTAACATGTCAGCACTTTCCAGCGCTGTTTGTTGTTGTGGTTGTTGTTGTTATTGTAGCTGTTGTTTATTTATTTATATGCCTGCCGATTATATCCCAGAGAGCTGAGCGTGGGTCTTATTCCATGCCGTTGACTACAAGTCAATTTAACGCATCAATTTGTGCTAAAGCAAAAAGTTTAAACTAATTATGTGCTATGGTCAGTGTGTGTGGGTGAGTTGGCTGCAGCCCTCTATAAATTGTTGCAAATTTTGCTTGGCTTTTAGGAGCTAGTGCGAGTGTCCCGCTGTGTGTCCCAGACACCGCCACAGTGCAGCTGTAACTGTAACACAGCGTAGGTAAACACCCATTGAATAATAACTCAAAAACAGTCGCAAAACTTCAGCAGCGGCCAGGGCTGCCAGGGTGGCAGCAATTTGCTTTGAGTGTTTGCGTCCTACTTGTCTCTCACTGTCCCTGTCAAATGCAGCCATACATAAACACAAACACACTCACACACACACGCATGCAGAGAGAGAGAGAGAGAGAGACTCGCTTACAGCACTTTTGCTGGACCAACTTTTGGGCACAGTGTGACAAAAATGCGAAAGAAACTAAGCAATTGTCTGACTCGGCTTGTTTATTCTTTTAACTGCAAGCGTCTGATTACGTCTTGTCTTAAAGTTCAACTGCTGAACTAGTTTATCAACTGGTTAACAGGTTGTCAACTGGTTCATTTAGTTCAGTTCACTGTTTAAAAATTTCCCTTATTGCTATGACAACTTCAGTATTCAGTATTCAGTATTCAGTATATTTAGTATATTTAGAGGAACTAGTTTCACTTCAAGCACTAACCATACAACACATAGACTGGACAACTCGAACAAACTTTTTTCACGAACCTGATTTGATATCCCGGCCTAGTCATCTTCGTATTTGCTCGGCTCTTTAATTTACTGTCCGGGCAGCGAAAATATAGCAGTTGATATTCAGTTCGCTGCCAGCGCTCGAACGAAATGATTCTATTCTCATATGAAGCACCGCTGCGTGCTATTCTTTCTTTACTCACTCTCTCACTCACTCTCTCTATGCCTCTCATATATACATATATGTATGTAAGTCTGTGTGTGTATGCAGGCACAAGCCAGCAGCTCACAAAAATTGAAATTTGTCCGCGAGTCGCGATTCGCGACGATCACATCTTCGATTCTGAATAAGAGTATGCCGAACTCTTAAAAAGGTTTGCCATGCTCATGCAAAATTTTAGTGTTTTCGTGATTATTTTTTTGAAGGGTATGAAAGCGTGATGTACATAACCATTGCTTTTTCGCGATGAGCATGCACACACACATTTACCATATCTTGCTACATGTATGAGCATTTATGTGACTGTGAGCGAAACTCTTGCTGCCTGTGGCAATTGTAGGGCCAAACATTTGCAGTATGTTTTCTTGCTATCTGCTCGATCCAGTAGTTTGTCTATTTTGTATGGTTTGAATTGTAGAGTGACTGTCAAATGAGCCTTTACGGTCTGCAGTCATTTTGGCAATCATGAGTACATGGTGTATTCTTACATTTGTCAATACATATGAATTTCCAGATTCACTTAAATTGTTTATATAATATATATATAATATATAAATATTATATATAATATATAAAATATTTTGGTGGCTGTTACTAAATTAATTATACCCATTTTTATTTATTAAACATTTATAAGAATAAATGCATATGTATGCATATAAACAGTAATGCCATATGAATGGTGGAAGTAGATTTGACAGTCTAGAAGGTCGAACAAATCTAAGACCGTTCTCACAATTCTAAGGCCGTGGTCCACAAGAAAAACAAACTGCAAATGTTGGGCCCTACAATTGCCACAGGCAGCAAGAGTTTCGCTCACAGTCACATAAATGCTCATACATGTAGCAAGATATGGTAAATGTGTGTGTGCATGCTCATCGCGAAAAAGCAATGGTTATGTACATCACGCTTTCATACCCTTCAAAAAAATAATCACGAAAACACTAAAATTTTGCATGAGCATGGCAAACCTTTTAAGAGTTCGGCATACTCTTATTCAGAATCGAAGATGTGATCGTCGCGAATCGCGACTCGCGGACAAATTTCAATTTTTGTGAGCTGCTGGCTTGTGCCTGCATACACACACAGACTTACATACATATATGTATATATGAGAGGCATAGAGAGAGTGAGTGAGAGAGTGAGTAAAGAAAGAATAGCACACAGCGGTGCTTCATATGAGAATAGAATCATTTCGTTCGAGCGCTGGCAGCGAACTGAATATCAACTGCTATATTTTCGCTGCCCGGACAGTAAATTAAAGAGCCGAGCAAATACGAAGATGACTAGGCCGGGATATCAAAATCAGGTTCGTGAAAAAAGTTTGTTCGAGTTGTCCAGTCTATGTGTTGTATGGTTAGTGCTTCAAGTCTTTATTGCTTCAGTTTGCCAATTGAACAACTCTTTAATACTAGATCTGAAAACTGCTTAGCATCAACTAATTATTTCACTTCCAAAGCCCTTGTCCACACATTTGCAACCACTGTGCAGCCTCTAATCAATTTGTAGCCGCTTAGCAAATGTCTCTCATTTGCATTTATTATGGATATGCCAGCGTCTGCTGTTGGCATTGCAGTTCAAACTTTTCACCCTAGCCACGCCCACACACACGCCAATCCACAGCTCAGGGCCACGCTGTAGCAACCACAGAAACTTTGCTAGCCAAATTTTTGGCCCGAAAAGTTGAGATTTGACCATGAATTTATCTGCGCCTGTGGTCATGAAAACTTTTTAGGGAGCTGTTGCGACTCCTTCTGGAACAGCTTCACTGCTGCAGCGGACAGCCATCCATCTGCAGTTGGACATATTCAATTTACCCATTTCATTTACATTTTCAGGTAAAAATTTGGTTTCAAAATCGTCGCATGAAGTGGCGCAACTCCAAGGAGCGCGAGCTGCTGGCCAATGGCGGCTCACGCGACCAAACGCTGCCCAACAAAAACAATCCCAATCCGGATTTGTCAGATGCCAAATGCGATCGCCCACTAACGCCGCTCTCGCCGACGCTGCTCTCGCCCAGCGGCAGTGCCACGCCACCGCCCTCAGCCGGGTCAGCAGCTGCTGCCAAGGATGAGCCGGGTATGGGAACTGGGGCTGCAGCGGGTGCGTCGGCTGCTGTCACACCCAAATCACCGCAATCTGCCACCAGCAGCTCGCCAGTGGAGGGCGCACCGACGCCGTCGTCCATCAGCAATCACCCAACCGGGCCGAGCGGCTATGGCATGCAAATCAGCTCACCGCCGCCGCTGCTCACCAGTATCAAGATGGGCGATCAATCGGGCACGCCCACCCCAACGCCCACAGTTTCATCAGCGGCCTCTTCGCCGCCGGGCATTGGCAGCGCTGCTGAGTTTCAGGCCAAGATCAATGCGGAGATGCAGAAGCAACTGGTGGCCGCAGACCTCAAGTTCAAGCTGGAGAGCAGCATCCAGGAGGCCAAGCAGCGACGCTTTGAACAGCTGCAGCAGCTCCATCACTCGCCTCACTTTACGGCCATGCGGGAGGTGGAGCTGGCAGCCGCCGCTGCTGCTGCGCAACTGCATCATCATCACCAGCAGCAGCAGCAGCAGCAACAGCAGCAACAGCAGCAGCAGGCAACGCCCAGTGGCACGCCCACTTCAGCTGCCCACTTTCAGAATACGGAGTTCATGAAGCTCTACTATGAGGACTACGAGGACTCCAACTCGGACAGTGATGAGGAAATAAGCGTAACGTGATCGCCAGGACATGCGGCCCGGGAAAACTATATTGTAAATATATGTTTAGCATTTTTAATTGTACATTTTGCATAATTATCATTATACCTACTTATAAAGCTAATTCATTAATTAATAATAATTATTGTACTTAATGTGTGCATATTTTTTCGAATTTAAATTCCAACACAAAATAAAGGTCTTTGAACAATTCACAACAGAGAGAATGTGATTTAATATCTAAGAGAGTGAGAGAGGGGAACATTGAAATAGGAACGATAGAATGAAAAAAGACGACAAAAATTGTACTAAGCTATGCTCAATTGGTTTGTGTCATTGCTAAGGTGACGATGCACAGCTCCACAGTTTGTGTCTGTGTCTGTGCTGGGAAATCGGCGATCATTGCTAGCAGAAAAAAATCATATCAATCATAATAAATATACTAATACAAACGTACATAGTTCAGCAGCAAAAGAGAGAACAGAATATATGGAACCACAAATAAAAGAGTAAATCATTTGCCACTGCAATACATACGGCATTCAAGTTTCGTTAGGTATGAGAACAACAAATGGTTTGTGTCATAGCTAAAGCGTTGATCTCTCGTACAGTGGCATCCGAAATAAATGTAACGGCTTACAATGAATACACAATTTAACAGTTTTATTGTTAACGCAAAGAACTGCGTTGTAAATTCAACTATATCTAAGATAAATTCACACATTATACATTATAAAATATTAAAATTAGTAAAATACCGTCCGCGGTTAGCCACAGATGGGAGCTTACAAACTAGAAATCACTCATTCGACTAAATTAGGCAAACTAGGAAAGTTTTGTACATGGAGGTTACGTTTGCACCAGGAATCTTGTTTTGCATATGTAAGACATCTATTTCGAGCTGCATTCATCGTCCAGACGTATGGCCAAATTGATGTGACCCTCGCCGCTGCTTGGCTCAATGGGTCTCATTGTGGTAAAGATCACTGGCTCGTCGCACTTGAAAACGTCCTCGGTGACGGCGGGATTGTCAATGCCCTTGGCCGTGAGCCGCAATACGCTGCGTCGTTGCACGGCATCGACGATAACCGATATTAGCCAGCCGAGAAAAACAGTTAGCAAACAGCCCAGCATACTGAACCACATGTAACTCATGCGAAATATGGGCCAAGAGCTAGAGAAAGTTGAATATTCACAATCAGCATCACATCGTGCATAAGTTATCTACAGCTATCGCCACTTACGTAAAGCCCTGCTCCGCCGGCGACACTAAGCTTTCGCTTAGCAAATCGTCAATGATGCCGGTCACATTCACATGGCAATCGCAACGCTCCACTGATGTGGGCAGCGCTGGCGTCTCCACATTGCCAATTTGCGCCACGACGCCCACAAAGACGACCAGAGCCAACGAGAGCAGGCCACCATAGAAGGCGCCCTTCGTATTCGCCTGCTTGCACGCAATGCCCAAGACAAATAGACCCAAAGTAACTCCGCCAATGAGTCCATTCAACGTGAGCGTTGCCTGCAGCACGCCGCCCAGATGCTCCACAATGAAGACCAGACCAAAGGAGCCAACGCCAAAGGCCAAGGACATCCACTTGGCATAGGTGGCGCCTTTCTCGGGTGAAATTTTAATGTTCATGCCATTGATCAGCAAATCCTCGCAGGTGACAGCAGAAAGCGAGTTCAGAGCGGAGGCGACAGTGCTGTAAGTTTCAGATATTGTTGTCCAGTAAATTATGAGTTATGTTCAGATTCACAGCAAATGCTGATGGACCTACCCCAAGCTAGCAGCAAAGATGCCTGCCACAAAGATGCCCGCAATGGTGTAGACATGATCATAAGTGTTGATCACATAGTAAGGCAGCAGCTGATCGGAGGCTGTGATGCGACCCACGCTCAATGGATCGCAGTCTGCATAGTGGGTGAAGACCATGAGACCCGTGTAGAAGTTGAGCAGGAAGACGACAACCAGTCCAATGATGGCAAAGCCCAAAGCAATCTTGGCCAGCTTCAAGGACTTGAGCGACATGCACTTCTGCACGGATGCCTGATTGGTGCAAAACAGCGAAGTCCAATAGAAAAAGCCGCCAATGACCACCGACCAGACGGTGTGACGCGTTGTGGGACTGGGATCGAAGCTGCAAAGAGACGATGAATTCAGTTGAACGTGCGAAGCTGTTAGTTGTTAGTTGGATAATCACTTACTTGAAGAACTCAAGGCGACTGCGCTCAGCTGCTGTCTGAAAGACTTGCACAGGATTGCCGCTATAGAAGGAGCCCAGGAAAACAATCAAAACCAAAGAGACAGCCAGGACAGCAGCCTAGGAAATATTCACACAATATACTGAAATGCTAAAAATAAATGTAAGCCTAAGACTCACTTGAAAGGAGTCAGCTATGACACACGCCTTGATGCCGCCCATCGAGGAGTAAAAGACGCAGACCACATAGATAAGCACAACAGCGATTTTGGTGTCCAAGCCAGTTGCCTTGGACAAAGCAATGGCTGGAGCCAGGACAGCCACAGCTGTGTAGAAGCACATCTGCAGAGCAGGAAATGTATAATGAGATAGAGTCGTATCCCTGCCCAATCTATGCTGAATAAGCTTACCTGTATAACGTAGAGCACTGCGCCGAAGATGCGTATCTCCTTGCCGAAGCGTATGCCCAGATACTCATAGCAGCTGGTCAGCTCCATTTTGAAGTAGATCGGATAGAAGACCTTGACAGCCACGGGTATGACCAGCAGCATGGGTATCACAATCAGCACAAACTGTGTGCCCTGGAAGTACATCTCGGAAGGATTGCCCAGCAGCTCAATGGCTGTGATGAAGCTCGTGGTTAGGCTGAGCGTCACGGGCAACAGGCTCATGCCTGAGCCAAGCAGAAAGTCATCCGAGGAGCTGCCGCCTGTCTCGAAAAAGCCATAGAAGATGCCAATGCCCAGCGAGACGACGAGCATGGACAGCAGAATGGTATAGTCAATGCCCGAGAAGGTGGCCTTGTGAGTGGGCTTGCTACACTCCTCCACGTCGAGGCTAGCCTCCAGCTGCTGCGTCTTGAAAGCTGACAACAGCAGCGTGGCTGCATCATCAAACTGCAAATGCTCCTCGGACGTAGCCGACGATTCGCCGCGCACAATCAAATACTTTTGCTCAGGTGTGATGGGCACCTGCTGCCGTTGCGGATCCTGCTTCAGTGTATGAGCGTTAATAGAATGCGCCAGGGCGCAGAGTGTCAACAACTTCAAAATGGTGCCGAACATATTAAGTGTTTGCTTAGAGATGTTTAACTAAATTGGATGATGCCACAACCACAAGCTGCAAAGAAATAATTAATATACAAAGAAAATTTAGTTATGCATAAGTTATGCCAAAAGATAGCTCAGATATTGATATATTACATATATGCATATATACATGTGTATGATATAAAGTCTTCATAAGTTCAAGGTTTTACAGTGGCGGCAATTACAAAGCTTTGTTGCTGTAGGCGTCGTTAATCAATTAAGTATCTGAATTTCTATCTGTATCTGTATCTGTAAATGTATCTGCGAGATATACACAATTCATGTATCCCATGAGACGCAATTCATGCATGAATTTGTCATTTCCTTACATAAACAATTTGATTAAGCCGAGCTCTGCCAAGTGTTCACTGTCTTAATATTCATATTTTTATGAACCCTAAATAAAACATTCTTCGAGGACATGGAGCATGATTTGAAGATGTTTGAAATGTTGTTTACAATATTTTATGTACATATGTGGAAATTGATATGATATTGAAATGCTAGTTAATATTGATTGGGATAACTTTTTTCTAAATTAATAAATTTTATAAATGTTTTCAGTCAATTTATTTATTATTTACACAAAGGTTTGACTTGATGTTGACATAAAATTATTCCACTTATTACATTCATTGTTCATTTGTAAGACTTAAATTGAATTTAATTAAATAAAATTTAATAAAATAAAATGAACAAATAAAATGACTTAAATTAAATTAAATTAAATTAAATTAAATAAAATAAAATGTAACAAATTAAAAAAAAAACTTGAATTTAATTTACTTAAATAAATTTTAATAAAATAAAATCCAACTGCTAAAATAAAGCTAGATTCAATAATATATCAAGTTTATTAAGTTAAATTTAAATTAATTATGTATATATTTCTTTACTACATATTTTACATTTTATTATAATGGTATACATTTTATTATTTTTATATTTATTTCAAATAAATATTAATGTAGTAATTTAAAAATAAATTATAGATATATATTTATTTAATTGCTTTTATATTGTTTTGATCTGTATAAATATAGTTATAGACTTCAATTGAATTTCGTTTAAAATCGGACTCGCAAAAATACAAACAAATGTTAATATTCAATATATGAAAGCAACTCCTGGCCCATAGGAACATGTGTGAAATATGCACGCGATTCAATGAGTTTTAAGCAAATTTAACTGGTTTTTATCGGAAATGCCGGCTCGTGCCAGTTTTGGCTAGAAACTGTGACTGAGGCCAAGAAGCAGGCGCAAAGCAAGCGACACTTTCCCAGAGGCGGTCCAAAGAGACAAAGCAAATCGAGCAGGCAGCCGATTCGCGTATAAATTCTCAAAGGGAACAGCATTACGCTCTCTCTCGCTCTCTCCATCTCGCTCTCCCACTCACTATGTGTCTTTATCGGTCCTCAAAGCTATTGCCTTCATTTCCTTACCCTCTCTCCTGCTTCTCTCTCACTCTCTATCTCTCACTGTTAGTCAATCTCTTTCATCTCTTCAGCATCGCCGCCTTCCCTTTGCGATCTGTATGAAATGAAGCTCAATTAATGTGCGCGTATCTTTGGACAGCATTTCGCTCGGCGCCTATCACGATGTCTGGCCGTTATTAAGAACAATAATAACAAATTTAATTTCATAATAATAGTAGCGAAGAGAAAAGCTCAAGCTGTTCACGCGCTGTACGCAATTCCATTTGACATATTTGAAATTTGCTGCTCTGGCCGTTGTGAGCAGACAAACTTTGTTCTTTATAATTTACGACTATTGCGAAAGCAAACTCTGTAGATATCGTCTGACAGAATGAGTTACTCTCCGGACGCAGATGCCTAATAAATGTACATATATAACTGTAACTGTAAATATTTGCATTATAATTTTTTCCAATTTTTACGCTCGGTGTAGTAATAATTCATGTATTGATTCATAGCTCTGCTCTTTTCCTCATACAGAAGACACACAATTTCTCTTCTCTATATTTATTATACCCTGAACCCATTGAATATGGGAAGTCAGGCAATAATGGTTGAGACGATTGAAATAAGTTGATTGAGCCCTGTCCGTCCGTCCGTATGAACGTCGAATTTTCGAAAACAACAAAAGCTAGAAAGCTGAAATTTTATTATGTTTTTTTTTTACAGGGTATCTCGACTAGAGCCTTCTTACTTGTTCATAATAGTTTCGGAAAATTCATTAAAAGTTTGCACAGTTACAGTCAAGTTATTATATATTATATATATTATATATTGTGCTCCAAAAGTATATTGATGAGACCAGTGCCTGATTCACGATTCACTCGAAATTGAAATATATATACCCTTTCTTGGATAATTGCAAAGATTTATCGGTTACGCCCAGCACGGCATGGCAAATTGGCTATTACTATATTTCACATTATTTATGGCGCTCACAATAGTACGAACTTCAAATAAAAAAAACTGTTATTTGTTTTATATATATCAGATAAATATATCATGATTATGCATAGACAGCTCTCTCACAAAATCTGACTAGTATCAATAAACTGATCTGAATTTGAGAATAGTCCATAAATCACATTTACAGTGCTGAGATAACCAAGTTGCAACATTTTGGAGCGCCTTTTCAGCTAAAGTCAAACACTCTATCCGAAAATATCTATTTATCAATTTAGACTTGACAATTTTGTACTTTGAACAAAAATTATGGAGTCGATTATGGCCGACTGCAGCATTTCTGTTTGCTTTTATTAAAAATGTTTCGTTTGTTATTTAATATTTATATTTTGCAATAAAATTACATGTATTATTATGTTTATTGAGCCTTTTGTCTAATTTGCTCTATTGTTTATTATGCAGCACCTCAATTAAGTTTGTATATAATTAATTAATTTGTTTAGTAAATTTTAAATAATAAATATAGAAATCAATCAGATTTTTACTCACACTATAAAATTGTTGTAATCCTTTAGCTTGATATCCTTTGACGGCGCTTCAGTTATTCCTTTTTGTGCACAAAACTAAGTTAAAAATGTTCTGAACTGTATTTGCAAAATAAATCCGCGATTGTTTATATATTTCATTAATATTATATTCACAGCTTTACAACTTTCTTTCAAGTAGAAAGAACACTTGGCACAGGAATTCAAAGTCACAAAATATTATTTATGAATGAATTGTATTTTATTTTCATATTAATAAACTTAATCCTTTTTGCCTCTTCGAATACACAAAATGTTATTTGTGGTTTTCGTAGTTCTCGTATTTCTCGTAGCTCGAACGTATTGACAGTTTTGAAATGAATGACTTTGTCCGCGGACCGTTGGGGCTTTTATATGGGCAGCAGACGATCGATGCGACGCCAATTCGCTCAGTGTCTCAGTGCCTGAAGCCAGTGGCCAGTGGCATGAAGCAAGAATGTGAGCGCGCGCGAGAGAGAGAGAGAGAGAGAGAGAAGGCAAAAGCCCTAACAAGAGAGTGATGGAGAGTCTGGTCATAAATGGCAAATCGAAGATAGGAAAATGATAGAGTGAGAGTGAGTGTAGAGAGCAGCGCACTCAGCACCTCAGACCTGGCTGAAGCCTTAATTGATATCTTGAACAAATTCATAATAAATAAATGCATTTTGTAATTTTTATCTGTTCCATTAATAAACTCTAAATTGTGTCATACAACCGACGAATCTGAACAAAAAATATTTGTTTTTGTTTATTTACAAGTTGCAATTTAAGAACTTTCTAAATAATTTAGCGTGACATTTTGCATGAAGATATTGACAGCTTTTAAAATAAAAGTGCAATTCCATATACATATATCTGCTTAATGTTAAGTCTGCTATTTGTCGTATACCCCATTGCAATTGCATAAACAGAGTATATTGCTTCAGTTAATATGTTTGTGACAGGCAGAGACAAAAGACGAATCGATCTAATATCGTCTGACTGTCTGTCTATCTGTCGTCACGAAACCGATTTCAAACAATTTTTAGCTTTCAAAGAATCGAAGAATAACTTTTCCATTTCCATGAAATTGATTAAAATCGTTATCAATCTTGAGTTATTTGAGCATATCTCATACCCTACAAGAGCTTTAATCAACAAACTTCTTATCTAAATCATTTTAAACTTTACTTATTTATCTTCAACTTAGCTAAGTTAGGATAAGGCGAGTGATTCCCTCATTCTCCCTGTAGCTTAGCTAACTCAGCACATGATTTCGGGTATTGGCTGGTCGTACACGCAATACTTGGCTACTCTCCCTCTCCATCACTTGTTAATAATTGCGTGTTGTAGAAGCTGTGTATAAACAATTCTACTATGATCATGGCAAAGGGATTTGCGGAAAAGACTGGAGACAGCTTCTTTGAAGCGGAATCTTCATCATCAATTGAACACGCACCCTACGGCTAATCGGAAGCGTCGCGCTCCTCTCCATCTCCCTTCCCACGACTACACCTATTCATTACATTGTAAATCGAAATGCGTTCTATGCTAAATAGTTTAACACCGTTTTATTATATTTCTACAAGATTCAACCACGCCCATAAAAGTGTCTGTTTCACTACTAACGCCCTTTGTGAATAACTGAAAGAGGAAAAATTTGCAGCAATTAATATTCGAGCATTTGTCTATACGATTTTTATCTCAATTGGAGAGGGGGAATATCTTACGTCTCTTGGTTATGCATAGACAGCCATACATATAGATTTGGTGTCTCATGCTTGGATAACGATATCGAGTTCGATCTGGTACCGATTTACAACGAACGAACGGCAACAATGGGCTTGTGTTCATGCACTAACCATACAACACATAGACTGGACAACTCGAACAAACTTTTTTCACGAACCTGATTTTGATATCCCGGCCTAGTCATCTTCGTATTTGCTCGGCTCTTTAATTTACTGTTCGGGCAGCGAAAATATAGCAGTTGATATTCAGTTCGCTGCCAGCGCTCGAACGAAATGATTCTATTCTCATATGAAGCACCGCTGTGTGCTATTCTTTCTTTACTCACTCTCTCACTCACTCTCTCTATGCCTCTCATATATACATATATGTATGTAAGTCTGTGTGTGTATGCAGGCACAAGCCAGCAGCTCACAAAAATTGAAATTTGTCCGCGAGTCGCGATTCGCGACGATCACAT
Source organism: Drosophila buzzatii (assembly GCA_035045845.1). Classification (NCBI taxonomy): domain Eukaryota; kingdom Metazoa; phylum Arthropoda; class Insecta; order Diptera; family Drosophilidae; genus Drosophila; species Drosophila buzzatii. The sequence continues at coordinate 1,428,301 of JAWNOS010000062.1, read as the reverse complement.
CTTCGATTCTGAATAAGAGTATGCCGAACTCTTAAAAGGTTTGCCATGCTCATGCAAAATTTTAGTGTTTTCGTGATTATTTTTTTGAAGGGTATGAAATCGTGATGTACATAAGCATTGCTTTTTCGCGATGAGCATGCACACACACATTTACCATATCTTGCTACATGTATGAGCATTTATGTGACTGTGAGCGAAACTATTGCTGCCTGTGGCAATTGTAGGGCCCAACATTTGCAGTTTGTTTTTCTTGTGGACCACGGCCTTAGAATTGTGAGAACGGTCTTAGATTTGTTCGACCTTCTAGACTGTCAAATCTACTTCCACCATTCATATGGCATTACTGTTTATATGCATACATATGCATTTATTCTTATAAATGTTTAATAAATAAAAATGGGTATAATTAATTTAATAACAGCCACCAAAATATTTTATATATTATATTATATATTATATATAATATTTATATATTATATATATATTATATAAACAATTTAAGTGAATCTGGAAATTCATATGTATTGACAAATGTCAGAATACACCATGTACTCATGATTGCCAAAATGACTGCAGACCGTAAAGGCTCATTTGACAGTCACTCTACAATTCAAACCATACAAAATAGACAAACTACTGGATCGAGCCAGATAGGAAGAAAACATACTGCAAATGTTGGGCCCTACAATTGCCACAGGCAGCAATAGTTTCGCTCACAGTCACATAAATGCTCATACATGTAGCAAGATATGGTAAATGTGTGTGTGCATGCTCATCGCGAAAAAGCAATGCTTATGTACATCACGATTTCATACCCTTCAAAAAAATAATCACGAAAACACTAAAATTTTGCATGAGCATGGCAAACCTTTTAAGAGTTCGGCATACTCTTATTCAGAATCGAAGATGTGATCGTCGCGAATCGCGACTCGCGGACAAATTTCAATTTTGTGAGCTGCTGGTGTGCCTGCATACACACACAGACTTACATACATATATGTATATATGAGAGGCATAGAGAGAGTGAGTGAGAGAGTGAGTAAAGAAAGAATAGCACACAGCGGTGCTTCATATGAGAATAGAATCATTTCGTTCGAGCGCTGGCAGCGAACTGAATATCAACTGCTATATTTTCGCTGCCCGAACAGTAAATTAAAGAGCCGAGCAAATACGAAGATGACTAGGCTGGGATATCAAAATCAGGTTCGTGAAAAAAGTTTGTTCGAGTTGTCCAGTCTATGTGTTGTATGGTTAGTGGTTCATGTTAATAGAAAATTATTTGTTTACAATTATTTTTATATGCTTTTCGCTATTCTTGCAAAATGCTGCTAAAGTGTTTAATTTAAATTGAAATGTATTAGAAATTTGAATTGAAAGCATTTGTCACATCATGACAAAAAAGAAAGAGAAGAAGAAACCGTCTGCATAGCAATAAATTCATATTTAAATGTAGTAATTGTCACAAGGGTTTAACTTTTGCACATGTACGCCCCATGTGCAATAATTTTAGCAATAATTAAAAGAGCAAAGCATGTTGATAAAATTAGGATTAACTTGATTGGATTTATGTGGCAGAAAGAATTGAGAATTGCATTTTAATTGAGTGAATCTTCTTCAAGAAGGCGAACAATGGTAAAAATATAAAAATATATAAATATAAATATAATTATTTATTGGAATACTTAATGACATAAGGTATATAAGCTAACATTGAATAAATTTAAGTTGGCCTTTGGCTTGGCTGTCTGTACGCCCCTGAAAATTGGAAGAAAGAATATAGAAAAGAAAGCGTAAAAGTCAATTGTTAATTGTTTCTATTAATGAAAGTGGGCGTTCAAATTGCTAAAATTGCCGGCGTCTTACATAAATAGCATTAATTATTGAATTTGTCTCAATTGGAGGCAGAGTTGATCTAAACTTAAATGACTCATTTCATAAAGATCATCAGGTAACTAATACTTAACCACATTCTATTTCTCTATTCAAACTTAACAGTGCGCGCAATTATTGCTGCTGTAAACATAAATGTTATGCTCAATATGGTACTGTTAACTGCATAACTATTGAATCCAAACGATAGTATCGTGAAATGTTTCACAGCTCTAAAGAAAAACAAACCTTGTAAATCTTATAGAAAAAAGAATAAATTTAGTAAAAACAAAAACAATTGCTGAAATCGTTGTGAATTATGAACGCTCCAGCAGCCCCGACGGGCATACAATGCACCGCAGGCGCAATACCTGTTAGAAATGAAAAGGGTAAGCTCAGCGGGAATCCTCGTGCAATCAACTAAATAACAAATATGTATTTACTCTTTATTCCAGGCGAGATTTCTATGCAAAAGGTTAAGGTACAGCGCTATATATCTGGCAAGCGACCTGATTATGCTCGCGACGACTCCAGCTCTGACGAGAGTGATGATGATGATTTCGTGGACAATCGAAAACGCATGGAGCGACACAAAGCAGAGCGCCACAAGCTCGAGCTGTCTCGTCGCGACAGCGGCGACGAAAAGACAGCAGACCAAGAGGATGAAGCAGAGATAGATGATCCGCGGCTGCGACGTTTACGTGCACGCCCGGTTGACACAGAAGATTTAGAGCGAGAACGACGTGAGCGACACAGGCACATTCACGAGCCCGAATTGATGGAGAGCGCTAGCGAAGACGAAGAGCCAGCTGCAGATGAAAACAGTGAGCAGCAACGGCGCATTGAGCGTGGCACCAACAAAATTACCTTAGCATCTGAGTCCGACACGGACTCGGAACTAAGTGACACAGAATTAGAGAAGCGTCGGTTAAGGTTGCGGTCGCGTATGTTGCAGCAGCAGCGAGAGGAAGAGGTACTGCAAAAAGAAGACGAGAAACAATCGGAATCATCAGAGTCTGAGAGTTCAGAATACGAAGAAGAAACGGAGAGCGAAGAAGAAAACGAACCGCGTCTGAAGCCTCTCTTCGTGCGTAAGCGAGATAGGGCGACCATACAGGAGAAAGAACGCGAAGCTCAAAAACAAAAGCAATTGGAAGCCGAGGCCAAACGAGCCGCAAAAGAGAGAAGACGCGCCACGTTGCGCATGGTGGAGGAGAGCGTAAAGAAGGACTTGGAAAAGATCAAACCAGAGACAAACGAAGCATGCATAGACGATGTCTGCACAGCCGATGAGAACGATGAAGTGGAGTACGAGGCATGGAAATTGCGCGAATTGAAACGTATGAAACGGGACCGAGAAGAGCGCGAAAAGTAAGTTATCTATTTAATCAAAATATAATTCAAGAAAATATATTTTAAATATTAATCTTTCATTTTCAATTTGCAGCGCTGAACATGAAAAAATGGAAATCGAGCGAATGCGCAATCTCACTGAAGAAGAAAGACGCCAGGAGCTCCGGTCGAATCCCAAGCATGTCACAAACAAGGCAACCAAAGGCAAATATAAATTCCTGCAGAAATACTATCATCGCGGTGCGTTCTATCTGGATGAGGAGAACGAAGTGCTGAAGCGAGACTTTGCACAGGCCACGCTAGAGGATCACTTTGATAAAACCATTCTGCCCAAGGTGATGCAAGTGAAGAACTTTGGACGCTGTGGTCGCACCAAGTACACGCATTTAGTTGACCAGGATACCACGAAATTCGATTCACCATGGTATGCTGAGACATCCAATAATATGAAATTTCATAACGAACGCGCCGGTGGCATGAGGCAGCAATTCGACAAGCCAACGGGCTCCAAACGAAAGAAGTTGGAATAGTAAAAATGACAAGTGTAAAGTTGAAAAATAAATACAAAATAGTATATAATCTTCAAATACATAATTACAATTTTTAGAAGAAACAATAATTTGATAATTTCAATCGGTTCATACTTAGAACATAGAAAATATTCGCTTAGGTGATGATTACTTTAAATTCTAACCAACTACAATGTAAGTCTCACAACGGTTTTTATACACTTTAGCTGAGGGCCTTTGCTCCTCCCTCTTTATATCTACTATTTACTTATATCTAGCAAATTTAGCTTGTGCTCATCCAACAACTCTAGATTATGCTGCACCAATGCCTGCATAACACCCTCAGTGGAAATATATTGTACATTCTTGTAGTTTCTGAGAAGGTGCCACACGTGCTTCTCACTCTTAGTAGCAATCACATATAGTTTATTCTTGCTTGCAATTGAAGGTACTTTAGTGTGCACGGTTCCACCGGCGCATTGAATAATGGCTGTGATAAAAAGGAGGAATCTTAGTTTACCAGCAATCATAGAGCTAGATTTAATTACCTTTCATATCCTTGTTAGTCGGCTGAATATTCTCACCGAGCATAAATTCGATTCCTTTTAATAAACTGGGATTTTCAAATACTGACAAAGGTTTAAACTTGAATGTTTTCTCAAACTTATCGTCCTTGAATATATGATCCGATTCCACAGCAATGGAACACGTTTTCTTCATGGCATGTAGCCATTTAGGAGACAAAATGGGTTTATTCCCTGCAACTCCAACCAAAAACTTGTAGGTGCGTTCGCCTCTATCCATGATGACCAAATCAGATTCTACTGGATCATTGGTTACTTCTATAGCATCTATAAATAGTAAAATATATGAATTATTAAAATTTGACTGTAAATATTTAAAAAAAAAATACTTTTTAAGGATGCCAAGACCGGATTCAGTTCTGAGAGATTGCACATAGATAATGCCAAACGAAGTTTTCCCGATCTTTTTATTTTCTTGATGTAGTCGTTTATTTCTGAAAATCATAATCTGTATTAGATGTTCTCTGGGACTTAAGACCTTAAAGCATTACCCGTTATTGGGTTTCGACTAGACAGTTTACTTCTACGAGCATCTGTAAAGAAATCAAATTGATTTATATAAAATCTCATTCAACTTAACTCAATTGAACATACTCATTCTTCGGGCAGTAGAGCTAGTTGTTGGCCTCTCTTGTATTTCGTCCAATGATGATTTGCTGCTGCTGTTGACTGATGCATCACTACTAACGTCCTGTGTGTCTTCGTCGTTTTTAGACTTTGGCTTAGTAGCTGTAAATGGCATATTAGAAATATCATCTTGTAGGCAAATTAAATAAACTCACCTTCAGTTTTGCCTTTGCCCTTTTTTGCAACGGTAGAATCCGTCTCAGTAGCTGCCTTAACTGCAGGACGTGATTCGTCTTTTGAATTTTCGGCAATTCTTTTACCATTTCCTTCAACAACATTTTCAATCAACTGAGATTGTCTTCTAGTTCTTCGGCTAATGGGTTGTATATCCAGCTTGACCAATGGTTTATCATCACTTGAATCGTTTCCCTTCCTCGATTTTCTTGATTTACTTGCAGTATCATTGCCTGCTTCGATTTGCTTCTTGACACATTCTTCTGCAGTTTTCTCTTCGCTGTTAGGATCTTCACGTTGTGCTAATTTCTTGGAGCCACGTGGTCTGCCACGGGGACGAACTTCCTTAGTCTCTTGTTTTGTTGCATCTGAAGTACTTTCAGCAGTTAACGGAGCTTCTTTGCCACTTGTCTTTCTTGGAACTGCAAAGAAATAATATGCAACTCATTAATTACAAATTAATATATATGTAAATATATTAGTATAACTTACGCGGATCTGCATTATCTGTTGAAGATCGCTTCAATAGTTTTCTTTTTTCAATCGGTACAGTTTCAACTTTGTTATACTCTCCTTCAGATGACACGGATGATTTTGAGAGCTGCCTTATGCGGGGTTTTTTGCAAGCTGTGTAAGAATCATTTGTATAAAATAGCCAGGTTATAAATGATTATAACATACGGGAAACTTCTGGTGATTCTGAACGAGAGGAAGAACGTTTACGGCTTTTTCCTACGATTTGTTGGTCTTTCTGAATATTGTTCGATTTATTTGGCAGCTCTGGGCTCTGGGTAAAAACAATAATTTTAATATATAGAAATCAGCTTTTAAACATATATTGAATCTAAAGAGCTAAATAAGTCTAGGTATATCAAACCTTGTTTCCAATATTTTGGACTGTGTTATTGTCTTGCTCAACGGAATGTGGTTCATCTTCATCGGATGAAGAAAGGCCAATCAGTTGACTGAGGTCTTTATCAAGTTCATCTCCCATTTTAATTGAATTTGGAATTTTCAGGCAGTCAGCATCCTTTTTATGGTCTGAAAAATATGTTGGGGTATTATAAATTAAAATAAAATTTGCTATATTACCTGAAGCTTTATCAGTTTTTAATGCGGGAGGTATAAACAATTGAGTCTCCAACATATCATCCGTGATGTCACCTATTTTGGCAGTGATATTCAAGATTGTGTCGACTGATTTGTTTGGTAAAGCCCCAGGTGTTCGAGGGGGCTTAATGAAAGCCTGTGTAGCAATATAATCGTCCAAATTATCATTAGATATATTTAACCTGGGATTTGATATAGCATCGGAGTGCGCTTTATTTGTAGGAAATGCTTGAGTCTCTATGAAATCTTCATTATGGCTATGAATTTGGGCTGTAATACTCAATCGCACGCCCATCATCTGCTGTGATTTTGGCGGTGATGTTCGATCGACATCAGATGCACTCGATTTGCGCTCTGCCATTCTTTTCGGAAATGCTTGTGTTTCAATGAAATCCTCCTTATTGTCATCCGTATTAGATCCAAAACGTTTTGTAAGTGTAGTTCTTGCTGGAAATGCCTGCGTTGCTATAAAATCTTGGGAGCTATCCAGCAACTCCGCAGGGATGGAATCTGGCGTCTGCATGCTGACAACAGCTTTAGTTGTTGATGGACTGCAGAGCACGGTTGCAGGCAGCTTTAAATTGGGTGAGAAAGAGCGTTGGCACTCTTCTTTATTAGAAAGAAGCATATCAAATATATCTGGAGTGCAATCATCACCATCATCAAGCTCTTGTGCACTCTTTCCTGTTAGAGATAAATCTGGAGTTAAGCAGATATCACCACGCGAAGACAAATCATCAGCCTTGGTGCTGTTTAATGCAGTGCACTTTGAATTGGACGCAGACCAATTCAAGGCACTCATATCCGGATCAGCTCCTGTGTTATCTAACAAACAGATGGTTCAGCAATTACATAATAATAAATTTAATGTTGTATTACCATTTGTCTGCTTGGCAGGTGGATGCACATCCAGCTCACCATTTCCAAGTATTAGCGATGAATCAAAATCATCTATGGCATCTTCATTAAATTCATTGAAGTCTTGAGTGCAAATGCGTATTTGAGTACCGAACTCAGAGCAATCATCCTCACTGATAATACCCATATCCTGATTTATTACAATAGCATTATTATTGGCATTGAGTACAATATCTTGAGTCTCAGGTATTATGAAATCATCGCCTAATGATATCTTCGGTTGTTTGCTAGCTCTTGCAGGTCGATCAATGCAAAACGCCTGAGTTTCAGGTACGACGAAGCTATCTGCGATTCCTGTATTGTTAGCTGATTGCGGCTCCGATTCGGGAATATTAAAGCTACCATCAGTTACATTGGTCGACCTATCACCTCTGGTGACCTCTCCAAAGCCGCTGGTATCGTTAGCCTGATCATAAGAGATAAATTAGTATTATTGTGCAACTCAGTTTCTCTGCTTCTCTTACCTCTTCGTTATCCAAACGTTTGCCATCGTTAAATCGCAATTTGCCTGTCACTTTTCCAAAGCGTAAATCAACGAGTCCATTGATGGCATCAGCTTCGTTTATGCTCCTGATTTCCAGTCCCATTTTATGGCCATTCACAAATACATCTCCATTCACCGCTGCTAAGCGCACGATTCCGCCGGCTACCAAAACAATTATAGCATGCGAAAGCTCAACAGACTGCAAATTAAAACAACTTTTAATGTCAATTACATGGAATTCAATCAAAGCAACACACTTCATCGTCAATTGAAAATTCAAGACCCAGCCGGCGTCCTACACGATATATTATATCGGGTTCAAGCTTAACCGTTTCCTTGTTGTTGATATCAATGTTTATAGATGCCATATTTATAGTATGCAATTATTAATACAAAAAATGGCGCGAAAATTTGTGTGAGTTTACAGAAAACATTTCACTTTACTTTGACTTTTCTTTCAATCCACTGACAATAACACGTAACAAAGTTGGCAAGTAAATCATAGAAATCCACAACAAAATAACAAATTTACAATTTACAGGAGGAAAGGAAATTCAGGAAACTCTTATCTATTGCTAGCCCATCGGCCAGAATCCGAGTGTGACCACTGAAAGGTAATAATGATAATGTTATAAAGAGCTGCCAGACTGCGCACCGTTTTTAACATTAATATCGCTGTTATACTAATTTAACATTCTGAATAGTTTGACAGGGACGTACTGACGTTCGTGACAAAAACAAATAAAATAGAACAGGAAAACGACATTTATTTGTAGTTTTTTTTGTAAATAATTTTTCACATGTGTAAATTTGTTTAGTGACAACTGAAAACATGTCTGCACGAATGCTAAAGAAGATGCAGGGCGGCTCAGATATTCTAGCACCACCGCCAGAGGATGAGTTAGACAACGACCACTTAACTGACAATGACGAACTCGATACGGTCAGGGGAAAATCGCATTTAAATCCATTTGATTTGGTAAGTACACAAACGTATGTGTTTCGCTAACGTTGAAAATATGCGACTTTCAGCTCAACCAACAAAGTCTCTCCGAGAGCGAATTCAAAGAGGATGACAACGAAACTGAACATCCATCGGCAGCCATACAGGCCAGTACCGCTGCTAAGAAAAAGAAGAAGAAGCGGAAGAAGAAAGTCAAATCGTATGGTAATCACATCAGTAGCGAGGATAATGAACGGCAGGACAAGTATTTCGAAAAAGTTGATCCACTGCTTGGCAAAGTCTATGATGCAGTTCCCAAACAATTGGAAAAGACGCCGCAACTAACTGTAACATCCGCATTAGGAGCTGAGGGAGGTGGTAAATTGCCCAACAAGAAACTATTGATGGTAGAGCTTAAACACTTGAATCAACAAAACGAAATGAGACGAACATTTGGCAGACGTGTAGTCAAGGTTGAGTAAGTTATCACGCTCTAAACTGGCTAAGCATTATCTAATGAAACTATTTTTTATTAGAAACAAACGTGGTCGCCAAAAGACAACGCTAAAGTCCACCTATATGGTAACTGCCAAGGACTCGTGGCCACCGTTGACCAAGAATATCGTCACTATGAAACTGTTACCAACACCCGAAACACCTGGCCCCTCCACAAGTCCGAAAATTCATAGGAACGACGATGAAAATGTGCAATGGTTTACCTTCCAGCACAGTCAGTACTATCAGGGAGTGCAGCACATGTTTTTGTCAGCATTGGAACGCATAGATTCGGAATTCTTGATCACATTAATTAAGCGCTGTCCCTTCCACGTCGATTCGCTGGTGCAGCTGAGTGAGGTTTGCAAGATGACAGAGGACTTTGCATTAGCGTCCGAATTGATTGAGCGGGCGCTTTTACTGCTGGAATCCTCTCTGCACATCAACTTCAGCCTGACGTCGGGCAACTGTCGTCTGGATTACCGAAGACAAGAGAATCGGGCCTTTTTTGTTGTGCTCTTCAAGCACGCTCAGTACTTGGAGGAGCGCGCCTGTTGCCGCACAGCTTTTGAGATCTCCAAGTTGATATTAAGCCTGCAGCCAGATGTTGATCCATTGGCCATGGTACTAGTCATCGACTATTATGCCTTGCGAAGCAAACAATTTGGTTGGTTAGTGGAGTTCTATGAGCAATACAATGCATCCCGAAATCTTTCCCAATTGCCCAACATGGCATACTCATATGCACTGGCGCTTTACACTCTACACGGTAAATGTGAGCGTGCCAACGAAGCTCTGGAATATGCGCTGCTCATGTTCCCCGGAGTTCTGCGACCACTGTTGGAAGAGATGTCTGTGCAAACGGATAAGCGTGTACTAGCTTCATCGTATTTCTTTACCGATGTATCTGGCGAGTGAGTCACGATTTATTCATACCAATGCGTGTCAGTCCCAATCTAATCTCTAAACTCTTTTTTTTTTCTCTCTCTCTCTCTGCTATAGTCAATCGCCAGCGCTTCACCAGCTTGTGTGCTTGTATGTGTGTCGAGCCAAGGTCATTTGGCGGCAAAACGATGTTCTCTTTTGGCTGGAGTCGATTGTAAATACTGTCTTAGATCGCATTGACAGCAAGGATCCGATTATCAATGATTACAAGGAAAAACGTTCACTTCGCTATAGCGGCACACCACCGCGTCCCATTTTGCGACATGTCATACTCTCCGATTACAAGGAGAAAGTGCCTCTAGCCATTTTCGTTTTGAAAGAGAAACAGGCCATCATGACCTACGACCCGTTGCCACCAATTGACAGTGTCAATTGCTATCAGCGGTTAGTTAATGACAGAATTCTTCAAATTCATATTGGTCATTGCTAAATTCTCTTATTTACAGCAAATCATCTTCGAGCAGCAGCCCCACAACCAACACCAACAACTCTGTTTCTATGTTTTTTCAGTCATTGCTGCCGTCTTTCAATCTGAACAACATTGCAGTTGGACACCACCAACCAGATGCCCTTGCCGGAGCTGGCGCTGCTGCACCTGAAGTGGTGGAACATCCGCAACGCCAAGCCAACGCTCAAGGCGAAGGAGAAGGTTAAATTGTGATTTGATTTCATTTCTTTTGTATTGGTTAATTAGAGCTAAAAAAAATTATATTACTACACGCATATACTTCATTTATTCTCGCAGAAGCTGGCATTCAGCAATCATTGACCCTGATGATGGACGCTATGCGCGACTTTTTGCAAAACTTCCGTATTGCCGAGCATTTACGCTCACCAGAAACAGCAGTTGCTCAGTCGAGCAGCAGCAATGACGACGAAGAAGAAGGATCTAGCGACTATGTGGATTAGAGCAGTCAATGTCAATTAATATTATAATAATACATTATATCCTTCACAGACACTTAAAGACAACAACGCACCACACGATTTCTATCTAACCAAAATGGGTTTAATCATTTACATCGCTTACTGTGTGCAGCATCTTAGAGCGGAGCTCTTGAGTCAGTGTTTTCGAAAAGCACTTTGCTTTCTGTTGCTTAGTCGCGGCTGTCACAAAATTTAATAATAGCAAATTTCTTATATACATGTGTTTTCATTGCATTAAATTCCTTGTCAAAGCTTTAGAACAAAGACATTGAGTATTCTTACTGTTTGGGTCAAGGGAACAATATTGCAGCTAAAAAATATGTCAATTTGAGCTTAAAGAATGTTTTATTGATTTAATGAATGCCTTTTTCAGTTACGCTTATCAATATAACAAACAGATTTCTCATCAATATTAGTTTTCATCATTTTCTCTTTTACATATAAACCTTTTGCAGTTATTGCAATATATAAATATGACTATGACAAGTACAATTTCATATATAATTGTTTTTAGAGCGGGATTCAATGGAGCGCCGTTTGGTGTGTGTATGTGTGTATGTTGAGTGTGTATGTGTGTGTAAGTGTAGGTTATAAAAAGTTACACATATACATATAATCTTGTAGAAGTAATGCACCTTATAAAAAGTTTAACTGGCAGACATTGTTGTTTAAAGATCTTTTAGCTTAAATTCAAAATCAGAATCACACAAAAAAATAATCATTTGGCCAAATATGATTTACGCGTATTGCTGATATACAAACATTTAGGACAACTTTAGATCTTAACATATAGAAAATCATTACTAACGGCTAAGCAATACTATAGCGTGGAATACGTAATCGCATATAGAATAGAAAACGAAATTAGAACGAAAATAAAAGGTAATCAAATGCGGCATTTCACAGGCAGCCACGATCAGACAACGATTATGATTATGTCATTGTACCAAAGACGGGATTATGACGGCAAATGCTGGGTCCGTACTCCTCATAGGCAGCCTTCGTGTGACATACCTGATAAAATTCGGGCTACAAAATAAAATATTTAAATTACGAGTTCTCATATTCTTATAAACAACGCTTACCGTTGAAGCCAGCATACTGCCTCCAAACCAGACGGCATAACGCTGCATATGATGCGTAATCACCGAAACATCGATAGGTTTTGGCTGAAATGGAAATTAAAATTGAGATTATGATTCATTCTTTAGTAATGATAGAAGTCATGTGCATATACCTTAATGCGTCCCTCAGACAAGTTCTCACTAATTCGCAAACGCGTATCCACAGACCGCTTAATGTCTCGTTGCAACCGTCTACCAAAGTCCTTGAACATAGTCGAGCCGCCGCTCAGTACAATATTGTTATACAGAGGACGACGTACATCAATGGGACAGTTCTGTATGACATTGTCAACAATCTCCGAGAGCGGTATGGTAAAGTCCGGATTCGAAAATTCGGGATGAAAGAAGATTTCCGGTCCGAGGAAGCGCTCATAGCCCACATCCACGCCGAACGGCTGTTTTGTGACAGTGTTGAGGCCCGTATAGTTCCGTATCCACTTGTTTGGCTCCGCATCGTACTTGGCAAACTCTTTGGCTATATCTGGACATATGTAGCAGTGTTTCTCTTTAATCGCTTTGGCAGTCTCGAGGCTCTGTTCTGGCGGAATGCCCACCTCCCGTTCACGCAATAAGCTCTGAATAAACGACGTAATGTTGCGGCCGGCAATCGGTATATGCTTGATGCATGAACCAATCACATAGCCTTCCGCCTGTCGAAGAATTTCATTTAAAATGGAAAACAGAGATAAGATATGCATGGTAAATAATAAATATTGTTATGTACACTTACCACGGGAATTACGTGCGTCACACCATCACCACTGTCTACCACAATGCCGGTTAGGGTTCGCTCTTCCGCTGATCGGGATGCCCAACTGGCGGCCAGAGCAAGCACGGCTTGAACCGCAATATAAAGACCAGGAACATTAAACGTTTCAAACATGATTTCCGCAGTATATTCTCGATTCTCTGGAGTATTTAGTGGCGGCTCGGTTAACAGAAAATAATGATCTTCAGGTTCCGCACGCAAATACTTGAACACGCATTGCTCCAAGAAGCGCTCCATAAGATCCCAGTCTTCAACTAGGCCATGACGCACAGGATACTACAAAACACAAAACCACAACACCTTATTTTACGTTTCAACACTTTTGATAAACAGTTTTTTATCAGCTGTTCTCATATCACGAAGTTATTCACGAGCTGTGATATCGTAACAAATGCGTGCGCATAAACGCTGCATAGTTAATGTCGCTTACTCACTTTTATGGCGTAGCCCGTGGCATCGAATGCCTCGTCGCCAATAAAAAAGTCAAGATCCTCGATGCCTTTTGTAACGCGTCGCTTATTGGTGTCACCAACGCCTGCTGACTCCTTAATTGCGATGGCTGAGGGTATTATGAACTGTGGCTCCTTGTTGCCAGCATAACCCAGTTTGGAGTAGCTGCCAATATAAGCAATGTATCATTAGTGTTACATTTAGGATTGTGTACAAGTAAGGCACGCCACTCCATAGACAACTATCACGCATCTTACCCGGTGCCTACATCGATTACGCATGCCGGTAGCCTGCCTGCCATGTTGACTGAGGATTTGGTTGATATTACTATTTAACGATCTAAATTACGCTTTTAGCTTGAGTTTTATACAACTTTCAATTTGATTGATTTGCTGATAAACACCAAATTTTGTAAATTTTCAACCACACCTCCTCCAGCGACGATGTGTCATTTAGAAAAACTTCGCTCTTTGTCACTTACACACACATTCGCAACATCTACATGGCCAGTGTTGCACGGGTGTGCGATGTGTTTTCCAGCACTACCATAAAATAATCGAAACGATTAGTGTCGGTAACGATAATATATCACACGCTTCGGTCGGACTGTGCGTGGCTGCGACAGCCTTTTTCCACGTTTTTCCTATTAGCGTATATTTTTGCAATTGGCCTTGCCAGTGCATCATTTCCATCGATAATTTAGCTAAACGTTAGCGAATTGTTGGTGCTTAGTGGACGCTTCTTTGTTTGTGTAACAATCACACCCGGCGAATAGAACTAACCACATACACGAAAATGGAGGCACAAAAATTGACGGAACTGTTGCGCGCAACCATTGATCCAAATCCGGAGCAAAGGAAGGCGGCCGAGGATCAATTAGCACAAGTAAGTGACTAGCTAAATAAATAAATAGTAAAGTGCTCTGACACGACCTCCACATCTTAAACCCCATTGGCGCCATCTCCAATGCATGAAGAAAACCATGTGCTTTTTTAATTGTTCGCTTTTAACCTCCCTCTCTCTGCCTATCTGTTTCTACATGAGTGTGTGTTTGTGCGTGAGAGTGTGTGTATGAACGCATGCATAGGTATGCATATGTATGTGTGCTGTGCGGGAGTGCTAGTGTCAATAGTAAATTGATATTAGCCGAAAACAGCAAAAGGCAGCAACTATATTTTGTTTGCCATACATTTAGCTGAGCCACACAATTTGGCCCAGCGACCCATTGGCCATGCGGTAACAAGTACTGCAGATGGGGGACATGCGGGTGGTGATTTTACAAATGCACAGAACGAATCCAGACATGCATGTATGTGTGCTCGTGTGTGACACTGTGCCAACAAGTTTATGCTCCTATTAATTTTAGGATATTTGATCTTTCAAGTTTCATTTACTAACACATTTGAGGCTACAAAATAGTTCATATAACGCAGAAAATTCGTATTAAAAAAAGTATATACATCAGGAATGTTATACTATAATTACTTCAAGTAAAAATCAAGATTTATATTTAATTGACATTAATTAAATTTCCTCTGCAGTACAAATTATGAGACATATGAAATGAATTTCATTCAATTAGCTCAGAATTCTGTACCACTGTTCAAGAGTATCTTATATTATGGCTGAGTCAGCTTCTAACGATTTCCATGCCCCTCCTTATTCAATCGGTTAATTAACTTTATCAGCATATATTGCAAATTACTACTACACTGTTCAAAGCTTCTTTAATGGGCAAACGCATGCCATTTAAATATATACATGTAGCATATAGCATATAGATATACATACGTATGTATATAGGGAAATGTGCCTAGAATTTTAAATGTTACGAATAGGGAGGAGCTTCGTGGCTGGTGCTACATGTATTGCTATTGTTTTATCAATACACGTTTTTCAATCTTTGGATTGGCATGCGAAATTATATCCATTGAGTGTGCCACTGAATTATATTACTCATACGCCGTACACCATGTTATACGGCAGCTGTGTAAACAAATCGACAGAAGGGAAAACTATTTACACTTGTTCGCTCATGTTCTATCGCCCAGATACACAAAATCATTGGTTTTGTGCCGACAATTCTGCAAATCGTCATGCAAACCACGTTGGAACAGCCAGTGCGGCAGGCGGGTGCAGTCTACCTAAAGAATCTGATCAACAGCAGCTGGTCGGATCACGAGACAAAGTCTGGAGAGCCCATACCATTTTCCATTCACGAACAGGATCGCGCCATGATACGCAGCGCCATTGTGGATGCTATTGTACACGCCCCAGAGCTGATTAGGTGAGATGCAATGACATAATACGATGTTTCATAAAATAATAAATCTAATCATGATTGTGCTGTGTGATCTACAGAGTTCAACTGGCTACCTGCGTGAACCATATCATTAAGAGCGATTTCCCTGGCCGTTGGCCCCAAGTGGTGGACAGTATTAGCATATACTTGCAAAATCAAGATGTGAATGGTTGGAATGGAGCCCTGGTCACCATGTATCAGCTGGTCAAGACATATGAATACAAGCGCTTCGAAGAACGCACGCCGCTCAACGAAGCGATGAATTTGCTGTTGCCAATGATTTATCAGCTCATGATGACGTTGCTCAACGATCAGTCGGAACAATCGGTGCTGTTGCAAAAACAAATACTCAAGATTTATTATGCACTGACACAATACAGTCTGCCGCTTGATCTCATAACTAAAGAGATCTTCTCGCAGTGGATGGAAATATGTCGCCAGATTGCTGATCGCGCTGTGCCCGACTGTTCTCATCTGGAGGATGATGAACGCACTGAATTCCCCTACTGGAAGACCAAGAAATGGGCGCTGCACATTATGGTGCGCATGTTTGAGCGGTAAGTTCGGTAAAATTTCCATTAAATTTAAATCTAATCCCAATCATTTAATTTGCAGCTATGGTAGTCCCAGCAATGTTGTAAGCGAAAAATATCAGAAATTCGCTGAATGGTATCTGCCCACCTTTAGCTCAGGTGTCTTGGAGGTCCTGCTCAAAATCCTGGATCAATATCGCAATCGTGTTTATGTGTCGCCGCGTGTTCTAACCGATGTATTGAACTATCTGAAAATTGCGTAAGTTTGCTAAGTTTAATGCTAAATCGAAAAATATTTAAATTATCTTGTTAGTGTGAGCCACGCCTATACCTGGAAGCTGATCAAACCGCACATGGTGGCTGTCATTCAGGATGTCATATTTCCTATTATGTCATTTACCGACTCTGATCAGGAGTTGTGGGAGAGCGATCCATATGAATATATTCGCCTCAAATTTGGTAAGCAACAAACGAAACACATTCTTTATATTAATTATTATTATGTCATATATCCTCCCTCTATAGATATCTTTGAGGACTATGCTACTCCTGTACCAGCTGCTCAGTCGCTGCTGCATTCCGTCTGTAAGAAACGCAAGGGCATTCTGCCTAAAGCGATGAGCACAATAATGCAAATAATTACCTCCCCCAACGCGGACAACAAGCAAAAGGATGGCGCTCTTCATATGATTGGCACATTGGCGGATGTTCTGTTGAAGAAGACGCTCTATCGGGACCAGGTCGAGTCCATGCTGACCACCTATGTGTTTCCAGAGTTTCAGAATCCCGCCGGACATATGCGTGCTCGTGCCTGTTGGGTCTTGCACTACTTCTGTGATGTTCAAATCAAGAATCCCCAGGTTCTTGCTGAGACAATGCGCCTGACCACAAATGCCTTGCTGACGGATAAAGAGCTTCCCGTTAAGGTGGAAGCCGCCATTGGCCTGCAAATGTTCCTATCATCTCAAGACGAAGCTCCAAAATATGTGGAGTCACAAATCAAAGAGATTACGAAGGAGTTGTTGACAATCATACGCGAAACTGAAAACGAAGACTTGACAAATGTTATGCAGAAGATTGTCTGCACTTTTACGGAGCAACTGCTGCCAGTTGCAACAGAAATTTGTCAACATTTAGCAACAACATTTAGCCAAGTGCTGGAGTCGGAGGAGGGTTCCGATGAGAAGGCCATTACGGCAATGGGTCTATTGAATACAATAGAAACTCTCCTAAGCGTTATGGAGGAACATCCGAATGTGCTGCTTAACTTGCATCCGATTGTTATTAACGTTGTGGGTCACATATTCCAGCAAAACATTACCGGTAAATTAATCTACAGTGTCAAGGGACAAACAAAATTTTAAATTCTGAGTTTCTCCCACAGATTTCTATGAGGAAACATTCTCCCTTGTGTTCGATCTAACATCGAAGTCTATTTCGGCTGAAATGTGGCAAATGCTGGAGCTCATCTATCAGGTATTCAAGAAGGACGGCATAGATTACTTCATTGACATTATGCCGGCACTGCATAACTATGTTACAGTCGATACGCCGGCTTTTCTCTCCAATCCGAACCGTCTCTTGGCTATATTGGATATGTGCAAAACTGTAAGCTGACTAAAAGACTACTAATCATATATATTATATTGTATGAATTGATTCCTGTTTAGATGCTAACAAGCAATCCTGGGGAGGATCCCGAAAGTCATGCTGCTAAATTGATGGAAGTCATAATACTGCAGTGTAAGGGACAAATTGATTCGGTGATACACGTGTTTGTGGAGTTAGCTTTGTCGCGTTTGACACGCGAAGTGAAGTCATCCGAGCTGCGCACAATGTGCCTACAGGTGGTAATTGCAGCCTTATATTACAACCCCCAGCTGCTGCTCTCAATTTTGGACAAAATGTCGCAACCAAACAACGAACCAATCAGCTCGCATTTCATTAAGCAATGGCTTCATGATGCAGACTGTTTCCTTGGGTATGTCAATTACTTTTTGAACTCCACTTGTAGACTTATAAATATGTTCGTTTAGCATACACGATCGCAAGCTGTGTGTCTTGGGTCTGTGTACACTCATCTCGCTGGGCGATGCCAAGCCCCAAGTGCTGAGCGAGGTGGCGTCTAAGATTATACCATCGCTGATATTGCTCTTCGACGGGCTGAAGAGAGCCTATGGATCCCGTGCACAGGAAGAGGAAGAGGAAGCAGAGGAGGAGTATGACGATGACTGCGACGGTAAGAGTGAAAAAAGAGTGCAATTCAATTTAATGTGAAACTAATTTTTCTATTATCGCCTGCAGAGGCTCTGTCAAGCGATGAAGATGAAATGGATGAGATGGCACCGAATTACTTAGACAAGTTAGCCGAGTTCTCGAAAACGAAAGGCGCTGCAGCGGGCTTTGAGGTGAACGCCGTAATCAAGGATGATGATGAGGATTCGGATGATGAAGCGGAAGAGTCGGTTCGCGATTTGAATGAAACTAGTCTCGAAACATTCACCACGCTTATTGATGACGAAGAAAACGAGAGCGCTATTGATGAATATTGGACGTTCAAGGAAGTTATAACTGGTAAATCTAAATAACATTTTATGAAACTATATGATCATTTAATTCTGTTCTGCATTCTCAGCACTTTCTACCCAAGACCAGCCATGGTACTCGCTGCTTACATCAAATCTAACACCCGAACAGGCCAAAGCGCTGCAGGATGTGGTTGTGACCGCCGATCAACGCAAGGCGGCCAAAGAATCGAAACTAATTGAGAAGCAGGGTGGATTCGCCTTCCCTCAGACCACCGTGCCGACATCATTTAAGTTTGGCTCTTAATTGACTGTGGGACACCGACTTAGTACGCTTTTCTTCTGACTTCATTGTTTCTCATATTCTTTCCATAACGAAAAAAAAAAGAAATAACTAATAGTTGCTGGCACCTTTATATGACGGCTGTTGAGGCAATCTCTGGATTCTCGTACATATTTTATGTACACACATTTACACATATACACGTGTTGCATGCATCGATCGGGTTGAGCGATTGATGTGTAGGGTGATCGCTTTATATTTATTGTAGATTTATATTTTAAATTTCTATATTTGGCAATTCCATGCCAACTAAATTATAGTAACTTAAGTTGAAAGCCTATTGTATATCATTGTATGTAACTACAAAGAAAACCTATTTAGAAGTCGTCTCATAGAATGAGATCGCGCTCAGCTAAGCATGGATCATTTACACCAGCGTAAGGTGGTCAGAGAATGAGAATTCAATGTAGAGCATTTCACTTACATTGTCTTTACACACTTATATAACGTTATAGACGGAGCGATATTTTTGAAAAATAAAAACATTTTTAACGTTTGAATTAAACTTGATTTTCTCTTTGTTTATAATTTATATTGTTTCCATGGTTTGGTGTTGCTCACCTGTGAGGGTTTTAAATTAAGCCTCCATTTTCAGTGTTGGTCAATGTGCAGTTAATGTTAATTTTTTTAGTAATGCAAAAATTGTGGAGGCTCACTGATTTTCTTTATGGTTTTGCCATTCACGTGTGAAAGCTGAATGCATTAATGCCGCATTGTTTATATTTTGTGAACGTAAACTAAAAAGGCGCCGACATGAAAATTGCTATTGAAGGCTGTGCCCACGGCGAACTGGAGCGCATATATGAGACTATTGAAGGGATCGAAAAGGAAAAAAACATTAAAATTGACTTGCTTCTATGCTGCGGAGACTTTCAATCTACGCGAAATGTTACGGATTTACAAACTATGGCTGTGCCAAGGAAATACATGGACATGTGCACCTTTTACAAGTGCGTAACTAGGCTTGTATCATCTACCATGCTTATTTAACCAACATCTTTACAGATATTACAGCGGCGAGCTCGTGGCGCCCATTCTAACAATATTCATTGGGGGCAATCACGAAGCATCCAACTATTTGCAAGAGCTGCCTTACGGGGGTTGGGTAGCTCCTAATATATATTACCTTGGATATGCTGGTGTTATCAGAATAAATGGCATTCGTATTGCTGGCATCAGTGGCATATACAAGGGCCATGATTTCTTGCGCGGCCACCACGAATTCCCGCCATACACAGAGCAAACATGTCGCAGTGTCTACCATGTGCGGCAGATGGAGGTATTTCGCCTGAAGCAACTTTCTGGCAAGGTGGATATCTTCATGTCGCATGACTGGCCCAGGGGTATACAGGAGTACGGGAACAAAGCTCAACTGCTACGATTTAAGCCACATTTTGCAGAAGACATCGAAAATGGGCAGCTGGGCAGTCGTCCGCTCGAGGAACTCTTAAAGACTGTGCAGCCCACATATTGGTTTGCTGCTCATTTGCATTGTAAATTCGCTGCGCTAGTGCCACATACTAGAAATCATATGAAATCAAGGAATGCCGATGATGCAAGCAGCAGCAGCAGCAGTAGCGAAAATGAGGATGAAAATGAAGACAACGATAGCAGTAACAGGCCAGTGCAAGAGAAGGTGACACCAGCACCAATGCCTGTTACCAAGTTCTTGGCTCTAGACAAATGTCTACCAAGGCGACGATTCCTGCAAGTACTGGACATGCCCACTGATGAGAGTTCTGAAGGCAAATTAACGCTAGAATATGATGCCGAATGGCTTTCGATATTGCGCACAACGAATCATTTGATTTCTGTAAAAGATAACAATTACTATCTGCCTGGCAAGAAGGCAGGTGCCATTGAAGAGCGTTGTAATTTCACGCCCACTGACGAGGAGCTGGAGTACATACGCGCTAAATTCGAAAGCCTTCGAGTGCCAGAAAACTTTTGTCGCACTGTGCCGGCATTCGATCCCGATGAAGAACAAAATTACAAGCAGATGCACATTGAGCAGCCAAACCCACTGCTGAACCCACAGTCCAATGAGTTTTGCTCCATATTGGGCATAGATGATCCACTTTGCTTAGCTATGCTGGCAAATGGAAAAGATTTGCCACAAACTGCTAGCTCGCTGGACAGCTCTGCAGACGACAGGCCACATCAAGGGAAACAGGAGCAGACTATAGAGAGTATGGCCCCGTTTGTCGAGCCTACGGCAACGCCTCCGAAGCGTAAACTAAATATGACGCTACCAGCGCCAGTCGTAGCTGTCGACCCAGACAAAAATGTCATTGAGCTGCCCGCTGAAGTCGACGAAGAGCTGACGATGCCAGCTACCGAGGAATCAAAAGTGGAAGAGACTCCACCTATTTGCACTACTCCTAACGTAAAGAAACTCAAGAGACGAAATCAAAGCATATACCAAGCTGAAGATGATGATTAACGGACGAATCTTATCCTGACCATGTTAGATTAAGTACTGATTGTTTATATCCCCAAGCAGTTAAAAGTCGATATTAAAAAAAAAGAGGCAATTTTATTTAAATAACACAGAAAATGCTTAATCTTGAGGATGCTACTGGTATACGGCATGTGATGTTCATGTTGAAAGGAAATAAATTAAGTTTACATTTAAACATACATTCATTAAGGATATAATTCACTGAACGTCGGTGACAGTGGCACCATACACTTCGGCGGCACAGATGAAGCAACATTTCAGCACAGACTTGGGAGTTGGGGTTAAATCACAATAGTAGCTGGAGGGCGACGGAATGCACTGCAATTGCAATTCGTCGCCATCCGATTTGGGGCGATAGAAGCGGCAAAGGCGTGGACCGTATTTCGGCATATTGGCATCGTATGGTGGACTAAGTATATCAAAGAAGGCAGCAATCCCGTTGCCGACCTGCGTTATCTGATGATAGTTGCGTTTGCGTGGAGTGAGTAAGGCGCTGGATGTTTCGGCTGTCACCAAGCTGGGCTCCTCAGCTGTCACTTTGACCACTGTTGGATTCTTCTCGTACTGAACCATTTCATCAGCGGCCAGCTTTTGGGAGTAGCTCTGTACATGCAACTTGCCCCATATGCAGCGCAGCAGGCCGTACATCATGGGATGGTCGTGCAGTGGAATCGAATTATTACCGCGGACAATGAACAGACTCATGGAGAAACGTTCATCTTCAAATATGTGCATGTAGCTGCATGGAGCACGGGTGACATTGGAGGCATCGTCACGGAACAGCTCCTCCTTGATATGTAGATCACGATAGGTGAGCTCATCAGTTAACTGTTTCAGAAGCTGCAAATTGGCATTGAAGCTGGCAAGATTGGCGCGATCGAAAGTCTTGAAGGCCTGTCGTAACACGCTCATAAAGTGGCTCGTCATTGCCGAAAAAGTTGACGAAAATATTTAGCTTTATCAGAAATGCACCAGAATCAACTCTCACTGACGTCAACTGAATTTTGAATGACTTTAGTTCGATAAGAACTCTTGATAATCAAGCTGCACAGCAATTGCGGCCAACAAAAATTATAGATAAACAAATTGACAGCTGTTCGCCAGTGTTGGGTATTGTTCTCAAACAAGCAGTACCAAAAACAATTGAATAATGAAGTATTTTTATTTTTGTTCAAAACTTTGAATTTCCTCTTAGTTTCCTAATGCCTGATATTTTAATATATTTATTTAAATATGTATAGACTCTATACGAACTAGCTTTTATCAGGAATATTAATAAATATGAACGGCTTTAATTCAACATTTTTTTTATTCAAGTCAATAAAAACCTTTTGACTATTTACATAAAAATACAATTATAAATTAATAGCCCCTCTCCTTGGATTGTGTGGCGTGCGTCAGGATCCAGGACTTGTAATCACGCTTCTTCATTGACATTTGCTTGTGACGCGGATGCGTGGGACAGATGACATAACCGCGCTCCTGTCGCACCACAATATAGCAATCCTTGCAGCGCCGCTTTATGCGCCCCTTGACTTTAAATCCTGCCACTTGCTGAACAAATGCATTGAAGGGCGTCAGAAGAGATGATACTAAATTAGTTGTGGTCCCTAACTGTTGACCAATTGTATTGTAAACCGGTGCTGTGGTTGTTGTAGCATTGGCTGTGGACCGCACTAGCACATGGAAACCACGTGTGCCGTTGATGCCATTCCATAGGCGTACGCTACTCTGAAGCAATTTACTTGTAAAAGACATCTGAAAAGCAATGTTTAATTTATATTTTTTAATAATTACACAAACACGCACCTTCTACTACATTAGTGTTGCCAGAGTATCAAAAGTGAACTGATAAGCGTGTTGCCAACCATTTACACTATTTCATTTATAATGTAAATGAACTAGCTCGCATTAAAAACAATTGGGTATTTTTTTTTAAATATGTATATATATTTTTTTTATAAAATTCAGTTGGAGTCGCTTTAAGAGTAATATTAGTCGATATTAATTACTTCTTCAGCTCTTGTCTCCTCCAGTTTTGTGCGTTTGCATTTAGTGGGACCAACACTTTCCTCATCCGACGAATCTATTATTTCAGTAATGTCCTCATAATCATTAGCATCCATAGTCTTGCTGGGCTTTCGTTTTGTTGCGGTTTTCTGTGGGCACTCCACCGTAAGTTTAACTGTTGCCGCCGCAACTGAATCCTCAACGTTCTCCTCATCATCTTCGACTACGAGACAATCATCATCGTCGTCATCCTCAACTTCCGTCGGTCGACTACGTTTCGAGGTTGAAGGACCATCGTCTGTCGCATCCTTACCATTTGCCGAACGTTTACGAGAACTTGTCTCCGCTACAGGTTCCTCGGGTTTCTCCTCCTTCGGCTGCAGCTGATTTTTATCGGCAATCACCTCGAATAGGACATCATCCCTTTCCGCATCGAAGTGTGCGACAATAATGCTTAGTTCGTAGCTCTGGAAGAAGTCATCGCATTTTAAGATGACACCATCAACTATGTTCATATCACTCAGCAGTTTTTGTTCATTGCATTCAGTTTCGCCCTCCTCCGAAGATATAAGAATAGAGCCAGTTGACTCGACTGTCACATCCGGATTGACCATGTTCAACGTCTTGATGAGCACTTCATCGCGGAATGCTTTGATTTGGACACGTTTAGTGTCGATGCGCAACGTTATAGCTGGATCACTGGCGCACACATAACAGTTAGGATTTGGGGCCGGGAAAAAGGCGTCCGGCACCAGAAATTGATTGCGGCCATTAAGACGGAGTCGAGCATACACAGCCTTGCACTGCTCCCACTTAGCCTGCAGTACGCTGAAAGCGCGCAGTACAGAGATGCCTGCTGTTATTGCATTGGTGGTGGCAATTGCGGGTATAATATTGCCAGCCATTGACTTAATTTCGAATCTTGACTTGCGCTCAATGTCAAAGATGTGTGAACGCACATTAGCACAAGCGGCGACAAAGTCCATGGCTGCCTGATCGTCCTTATCCCACACCAATGTGTCGTTGCCCTCGAGTTTAAGAAAAGCTGCGCTCAGCTCTTTGAGCGCATTGGCAAAGACATGTGCACACTCCTCCACTGACCATATCTTGTGAGTTTGACGTGCAATCTGGGGTCCTTCAGAGCTGGCGCCGTCGGGCAGTAGCGTGTCCCATTGTACGGGCACGGGCGCCTTGCGCGACTTCCACAGATTCGACATACGCAACAAATAGTTGATGTCTTCGTTGAAGAACTTGTTGAACAACTTGCCAGCATCATAGCTGCAATCCTTGGCCCATTGACGAGTATTGATGCGAACTACGTTGCCATTGGCAGTAGCTGACTCTGATTGCTTTTCCTTATCCTTGTGTTCTTCAGGAGCATCACCAGCAGCACCAGCATCGATAGCTTCAGCTGCGGCTTCTTGAGCCTCAGGATCAGCTGCATCAGGCGAAATGTCTTCGTCCTCTACAGATTCACCGAATAGTTGACTAAAAAATTCATTGTTTTTAATGTCTTTAGGTGAAAACAAAAGTAAAAACTTACTTAAATAGATGCTTGGCCCAGACAATACAGTGAATGGGCTCGGAGGGCGTATTTCGAATGGTGCAGCCGGGAAAACTTCTTTGCTTCTCCTTGGGAGTGCATTCGTAGCACTGGGTTAAGCCGCGCTTAATCAACTCTACTTGTCCATTATAGCCGGAGGTGCCGCTCTCGATCAGCGGCACATCAGCATTGAGACACATCCGGTTTACGTGGTTTCTCGCAGCGCGATTGTCCAATGCACTGAGCACCACATCAAACTTCTTAAAGAAATTGACGCCGTAGTCAGTGCTGAAAAACAAGCAGATAAATTAGATTACAGTATGTAATGGATCTGCATAATACTTACGACGTAACGCTGTCGTGGTAGGCCGTTATGTTTGCATCAGGATTAAAGCTGAGGGCGCTCTCACGTGCTACCCGTGCTTTCGACTTGCCTACATGTTCGCGATGGAATAGGAATTGGCGATTCAAATTACTTAAGTCAATCGTATCCAAATCGATCTGCACAATAAAACTCATAATTAAATGAAAAAATTGAAACTTCAAATTCAATTTACAATTTCAATATCCGTAAAGCCGCTGAGCACAAGATTCTTGAGCACTTCGCATCCAATGCCTCCAGCGCCTACTACTAATACTTTTGATTTCTTGACCAATTCTTGCAACGTAACGGGTAGAACACCATTAATTGCTGCAGCCATTATTTATTTTTTGTTTGATGATTTATCACTTAATGCAATGCAAAACACAATTCGCAAATGACGCCGGCGACCACACATACACATGCAAACTTAGGGAAAAGAGTGCTGTACAACGCGAAATAGTATTAGGCGCAAACTGTTATCGAATTTGTAGCCTATCGGTACAGCTGTTGATAAAATATCACATTTCAAACATTTGTATACCCGGTCACACCGCATTAATTGATTGTAGTAATAGATTGTATGTGTGTTGTGTGGAAGCAGAAAACGGACGATTTAAATTTTAAGTTCTTGTTTATGCAGCACTACAACTGCGCGTCAACTGCAACTAAGAAAAAAGCGTTTGACATTTAAATAAATTTGTAGAACGTGGTGAAGCATAAACATGGCAGAAGTGCGACGCAGAAAGGCAGAGAACGATGTTGACGAGGTTGCTGCTGCTCAGACTGCCGCAAACAGCGCAGCTGATTCTTCAGATCATGTAAGTTATCCAGGTCAATTCAGATTGAAAATATCTGCACTTATCGGTAGGCATATGTATTCAGTAATTGCATTCCATAATTTGCATAATTCATTGATGCGCATAAAAAAAGAAGCGAATTTTATGTATACCAATACAACAAGATATCTAGTGTATACACGTATGTTTGTACGTGTATCTTACATTATGTGTGCAGTGTTTTTGTTATTCTCTGACGCACAAGCAGGTGGTAAAAGAGCGGCATTCAGAGAGTCATTGAGAGTGGGATAGAGACGCAGGGAGAGAGAGAGAAAAAATGTGTGTTTTGGAAAATGAGGAGAGAGGACGCAATTGGAGAAAAACCAATAACAAATATACTACATACACAAAGCTAACTGTGACATACATACATATGCACACACACTCGCACACATACATACATATATAAATGACAATAACAAAGACCCCGGTGTATTGCAAGGAAATCCAATTAAGTGACCATTACGGAAGCGTCCCTAACAACCACCTAGCAACCACCCAACGACCTCAGCGACGTGCTTTGACAATATGATTCCTCTGTTTGTCTCTATGATAATGATAAGACCCCAGGCATATGGTCCAACTGCTTTGCAACTTTCTTATCACTCCCGCCAATTTTTTGACAAACTAACAAAACACGCCACTGAAACAACCAACCAGAGCCAAACAAGTACAAACTTGGATAAATAGTCTAAATGTTCCGATTATACTTTGCACAATACTATATACATAAATTACCCGACGTCTTTGGACTTTGAATTCGAACGTTCTCAATTGTTTTCTATAACTTAACGTCTATATATCGCTTTAATGATTGAGTGGCTGTTTGGTTCTGATAAAATGCTTTCAGGTCGATTCAGAGGAAGAGAAAATCCCAGAAGAGAAATTCGTTGAGGAGCTGGCCAAGAATTTGCCGCAAGGCACAGATAAAACACCGGAGATCTTGGACTCTGCTCTTAAGGATTTACCCGATCGGTATGTACAAACAAAGATATATGATCAGTGTATGAATAATAATATGGCGAGCGTAAGAATGTGTGAAATTCCAAAATTATTTCATTAGACAGATGTGTGCAATCAGTGCGCAAATAGCATTAAGAAACAAAAATAATCCATTTGTACCCTGTTAAATATTGAAATTCTTAACAGGGTACTCTAATTTAGTTTTTAAGTGTAATATATAGAAATTATTCTATATAAACAAACACTTGTTATGTTTTAGAAATAAACAATTAAAAAGTTCTCTTTAGCTTTGTACTGAATACAAATCCAATTTTGCAGTCTTACAAAGTATTTGTTAAGAAATACAAAAAAAAAAAGTTCAAGCAACGTTTTGTGGTGCTGTTAAAATATTTCCAATTAATGCAATGATTAAAATGAATAAAAACACATTTTTAATAAATATTTTCAACCTTATCTGATTCTAAAAGTTTCTATATCTTATTAATTATTATATGCCGTACATTAAATTATTCCAAAAATTGTAGCACAGTGTTAATAATAGATCATTTTGCTTATTTGTTTTGTATGCAAATGTTATTTTAGATGGAAGAACTGGGTCATCCGGGGCATCTTCACATGGATTATGATTTGCGGATTTGCATTAATCATCTATGGTGGCCCTCTGGCCTTGATGATTACGGTGCGTTAGCGTTTGAGAAAGGGTGCACACATATGATGACATACTATTAACCACTTATCGACATTTATAGACACTACTTGTGCAGGTGAAGTGCTTTCAGGAGATTATCTCAATTGGCTATCAAGTGTATCGCATACATGGTCTGCCCTGGTTTCGCAGTCTGTCCTGGTACTTCTTACTCACCTCCAACTATTTCTTCTATGGCGAACATCTAGTTGACTACTTTGGTGTGGTCATCAATCGTGTGGTAAGGGGCTTACACTGTCCTCGAGAGCTTTGGACGTGATTTACCTATTTTTAATGAATTGGTTTTGCAGGAATACTTGAAGTTCTTAGTAACCTATCATCGTTTCCTATCGTTTGCCTTGTACATCGTTGGGTTCGTTTGGTTTGTACTGTCGCTGGTCAAGAAATATTATATTAAACAGTTCAGCTTATTTGCCTGGACGCACGTCTCGCTGCTAATTGTCGTCACCCAAAGTTATCTAATTATACAAAACATATTCGAGGGACTTATTTGGTTCATAGTGCCCGTATCGATGATTGTTTGCAATGATGTCATGGCATACGTGTTTGGTTTCTTCTTTGGCCGTACACCCCTCATCAAGCTGAGTCCCAAGAAAACCTGGGAGGGCTTTATCGGTGGTGGTTTTGCAACTGTTCTCTTTGGCATACTATTCTCATATGTTTTGTGCAATTACCAATACTTTATCTGTCCCATTCAATACTCGGAGGAACTAGGTCGCATGACAATGTCCTGTGTGCCCAGCTATCTGTTTACACCACAGGAATACAGCTTGAAATTGGTAAGCAACGATTTAAACATGCCCAGTATGGTTTCCCTAATGAGTATTGATTTGTTTGTGCAATTCCTGCTATTTCAGTTCGGTATTGGCAAGACATTGAATATCTATCCATTCGTATGGCACTCTATTTCGCTGAGTCTGTTCAGCTCTATAATTGGACCGTTTGGCGGCTTCTTTGCTTCTGGCTTTAAGCGTGCATTTAAAATTAAGGTAAGTCGCCTTTCCCTAGCATATAATATCTGAGTCTTTTTAATTTAAATAATTTATAAATATGTATTTTTAGGACTTTGGTGACATGATTCCTGGCCATGGCGGCATTATGGATCGTTTCGACTGTCAGTTTTTGATGGCCACCTTTGTCAACGTTTACATTTCAAGTTTCATTAGAACTCCATCGCCGTCAAAACTCTTGACACAGGTTTGTTAAGCTTTCAACATAACATGTGCATATATACCATATTTTAACTGTGCCTCCTTTCTAGATTTATAACCTTAAACCGGATCAACAATACCAAATTTATCAGTCATTAAAAGACTCGCTTGGCGACATGCTAAACTAAAAATATTAGACAACAACAACTGTTTGCTTTAGTCGTACGTCTCTTTATATTTATATATATATCTATATATATTCATTATAAAAGGAAATCTATATTCATATATACACATACTTATGTGTATATACATTAATATGCTTATTTCTGTTTATGAACATTCGCCAAGCGCTATTTGGATGATGTAAATGGCCCCAAAAAGTGATTCAATTGAATCGAACACTATATATGAATAGTTTTTATTTCTTGAGCATAATTTTTTGTTATGTTATTAGTTATAGTTTAGAATTTTGTTGTTATTTACGATTTTTTAAGTTATTTCAGTTACAATTACTATTATGATTAATATTACGATAATGGCATTATATAGTGCAATTGCAATCCGACTACCGGTGATTTGTTGTTAAGCGATTCCATTAATTTTAATCAAACTATAATTTCGTTATGAGATTGACCTTTTACAAATTCGAATTAAATACTGCATGTGAAAGCCAGCGAAAGGCGAATAACAACAAAAACAACTATTAGAGCGATCCAATGAAATGAATTTAATGTTTATATGTCTTCATGTGTGAATTTACAAAAAATATAAATATATATAGATATATGTATATATATGTATGTATATCTAGTGCATCTATGTACTACTCTATTTACTATTAAATTATTAAAGCTCTACGCCTCTATGTCGAGAGCCGAGTTTAGTCATGCTAGAGAAGAGGCGCACCTAGTTTAGATTGTCAAATGTTCTATAGTAAATACGTGTAACTTAAAACATCATTTTTTGGATGAGCATTTTAGTTTTTTAACTTAACAATATACGTACGTTCAAGTATCTAAAGACTTTCAATTTGTGTTATTTTTATTTCTAGTGCAATATAGTTGAATATTTTTATTTTATTCTTCAGTTCTCTGTTAGGACGTAAATATGTTGAGTTTTGACATGCAGTAGAAGCGTTTCTATATGCATTGATATATATATAATTATATGGATAGTTCCTTTCGAGAATGAGATATCATTTCAAAGAGAAATTCCGTTGACTCATCCAATTCAAATTAGAGTCGAGCAACTGTTTTATATATAAGATCCAGTCTCTATTGATGTTACAAAACTACATTAAAATTAATAAAAGCAAAAAAAAAAGTTTATTTGTGTTGGAAAATTATATAAACAGATTTCAGGTCAATTCTATGTAAGTTAACTTATACATATTTTCTTTCTTTTTTATTCAATTTGTACAAATCTCTTAGGGCACTTAGGTGGTGATAATATTAATTGTAATTATCACTATGAGGTCGCCGCTGTGTCATCCACAATTTCGATCGGTTTTACTAGCATCTTACTAATTAGAGATTTCTGCAAATCCTCAACATCTTCACGCTCCAGATCAAAGTAAACATTTCGTTGCCGCGCATCGTCCAGCAAATGGCGCCATATATTTATAGACTGTTGATGGCCAGATATTGATTTTTAATGAAATATTGATTTGATTGCAAATTATAATGCTTACCTGTAGATCATCAAAATTTCCACAAATAACTAGACAACGAGTCGGTCTAGTGATGGCCACATTAAGACGCTGATAATTAGTGAGGAAGCCAACGCCGCGTGTCCTTGCATTCGATAGGATTATGACATCCCGCTGCTGGCCCTGATACGCGTCGACAGTGTGCGGTGTAATCTTCATGTGGCTGGGTATCACCTGACTGAGCGTATAGCAATGACTGCTATAAGGTGAAATTAATTCCATAAGTAAAACGTTTGACAGGCATCATCTTATCCATCTCGACCAGCAATTTGGCAACAAATCGTGCCTCCTCATCGTTGCTTATGCTACGGCTGCTCGTATCATTGGTGTCCTTTGTATAGCTCAAATTTATAACACAGTACGGGATAAAGGGTGAGATCAGTTTTTGGGTGCATTCTGAGTTGACCAGCTGGTTATCATAGAAGTAACTATTTGGCCATTTGCAAATCTCGGGATGCATACGATACTGCTCGCTCAACTTAAAGACTTTGGTATGAACAAACTGATTTACTCCCGGCTTGTCCAGCTGCTGCTTCAAGTTCCGCTGTATGCGATCGAACATGGAATTACCCAAACCAAATTCAATTGCCTTCTGGGACAGTACCGTGGCAGGCAATTGCTGAGTATCACCCACCAGGACAAGACCCCTTACACCAAAACGCAATGGTAGCAGAGTCCAGGGTTCGGTGCATTGTGTTGCCTCGTCAATTATGCATACGTCGAAGTAGTCTATAAAGTTGGCCAGTTTAACACAGCTGGAGAGTGTGGTGCAGACGATGTTAGCCCGTTGCAAGACCATCATGGAAAACTCGTGCTCTTCCCGTGGAGTCAGTTGCGGCTTTAATTGCTGCATGACCAAACGTAATTGCTTCTCTTTGGAATCTAGCTGATTTTGTATATAACTTATTTGATTGGGAAGCTTTTTGATATCGGCAATCTCGTTTTCGAGCAGCTCTTGCTGCTTTTTTAGCGTCTCAATATTTTCGGCCGACAGACGATTACGCTT
This sequence comes from Drosophila buzzatii, assembly GCA_035045845.1. Lineage (NCBI taxonomy): Eukaryota > Metazoa > Arthropoda > Insecta > Diptera > Drosophilidae > Drosophila > Drosophila buzzatii. The sequence continues at coordinate 1,396,566 of JAWNOS010000062.1, read as the reverse complement.
TTCGGCGAGTTTCTTACTGAGAAAGGCATCCAGTGAGACATCACGTACGTTTGGGTCTATTTTCTCAAAGAAACCGAAACGCATGAGCTCAAAGCGTGAATGGCTCATAGCGGAGCGTGCTCGTTTTAAATACCCTGTGATATTATCTACGGCTGCATTGCTGTGTGCACATATGAGAACCTTTCGATCAAGCATAATGTTGCTGCTACCATACATGCATTGCAGCGTTAGATTCGAGATTACCGCCGATTTGCCCGTGCCGGGTGGACCCTGAATTAGCGTTACACTAGGCGTCGAGTCGTCAATCAATCGACTCCAAGTGCGTTGGCAAATATCCATTTGGTGATCATTCAATCGTCTGTATCCTTTGTAATCAGCTTGTTGTATTAGCTTGTTATCATAAGATAATATACTTTCGCTGGGGTGCAGTATACGTTGAAAAAGCGGCGACCGGCCCATCAAATAAATAGCATTGAATGCACCCATTTCCACGCGTATATTATCGACAACAGGGCGCACTGTAAATGTATTGCAAGAGTTCAGCACATCTAAACTGATACCCTCTTGCAAGATTTCAAAAAACAGCTCGTAGACGTTGCCTGTAAATATACATATATGAATTCTAAAATCTCATAATCGATATATATTTCATTGACTTACCAGCTACGCGCTGAACTTGAGCAAGTGATGCGAACGTCTCTTTCAGATTATTGTCGCTTCTAATAGTATAGAGATCAAATCTCTTGCCGATCTTGTTATTGTCTTTGATATTAAAGAGAAGTCGTTAAAAAATGAAAATGCATAGGAAATAAACTCGCTTACATCTAGTGTTCAGCACGTAACGAGGTCGGTTTCGGGAGTTGGAATTCGAAATGCTTTTCAAACTGACTTCAAATGTCGTATTAGAAATTTTGTAGTCGCGCTCTATGGTGGTCAGCAGCTCCAATTTCATCAATGGTATAAGAATGCTAAATTTGTAAATGGAAATTCAATTATTACTTTCTATACTACAATTTCAATTAACTTCCACATACTCTTTGTACTGTTTGTAGCTCTTGAACTCATTTGGAATGGGAATTAGAACCTCAGATTCAGAGACTGCATCGACGCTGCCAAGTTTTAACCATTGATTTGCCCAGCTCAGAATGTTTCCCATTATCAAGTCGCTGAAGTTTTCCAATCTACCCTGTGCCTGCGACCAAGATCGACGCTCCGCGTACGTACTTAACGTTATCTTCTTGGTATCCTTGAAGTTACCCACTTTTCGATTAGCACCTGGAACCCTGTCAATTATTTTGATTTGCAAATTGTCATTGAATCGGACATGTCGACTGCTTTTGATGCGTTTCTCACGCTCTTGGCGTAAATCAAAATCTCGATCCATATCCGCGAATGTTACGCGATTGCAGGTCCTTTGATTGCGCGCCTTTTCTGCATCTTTACGTACTTTCGGACGGCTCGGGTGTTCAGGTAGATTCTTAATTAAATCCATAGCACTCAGCTGCTGTGAGAAGGACTCTATTGTTGCCCGTCGCATGGGTATTGGTTTTTTAGGCTGTTCCTGGATTTTCTCTAGTCTGGGCTTCTTTGTTGGTGGGTGTACATCCTTGGTAAGGAAATCACCACGATTGCAATTTCCCAGCGTAGGTACGTTAATTGGTTTTCGTTTATTATCATTAGAACGTCCCGTCGTGACATCTGGCTTGGGTTTATCAGTTAGTTTTTTCAGTTGCTCACGACGTTTTTCTTTGATTTCTTGGCACTCGCGTTTTCTGTCACTCGGTTTCTGATACCATTTTTTCTTCATCTGCGCCTGATAGTCCAGAAAGCGTTGCCTATCCACAATTTTACTTTTACGCTCATCTTCCTTGATTGTTATTGAAACGCCACGCAGCTTGCCGCGCGATTTTGGTAAATGTGGTGGCTCAATAACTGTTGGTCCACGGAAGTTTTCAAAGTTTTTTGAATATGCATTGGCGCTGTCACGATTTGATGACGATTGTACACAGCTTGAAGGAGAGTTCTTAGTTTTGTCTGAGAAATGTTCGCTAATTGTTTTCTTGACTGGGGCTTCATCTTCCACTGTAGATTTTAATTCATTAGTCGGAACTTCGTTAATTTTATCTGCTGTTGGTATATTTGAAAAAGTCGTAGAGTTTTCAATAAAACAAGATTTGGCTCTATTCAACATGCGTGGGCTGCATTTTTTTGTGGCCAGAGTAGACTCTGGTATTGGTGGAGACAGTTGATTACATCGGTACTTGTCTTCCTTATTGTCTACCGTTGCAGGAATTTGTGGCATTAAAACCGATGGCGTTGAAGCTTCTACATAACAAGATTTGGATCTATTTAGCAAGCGTGGGCTACGAAGCGCCCCAGTTGAAAGGGGTTCATCTACAGGTGAAGTTTTCTCTGGGACTACGGCATCAATCTTTGGTAATTTTACTGGCGATGATATGGGACTCTCTGGATAGCAAGAATTGGCTCTGTTCTGCAAGCGTGAACTGCGAGTTTTAGGAGTTTCTGGGTCTGGAGCTGGAGACCGTGTTGGAGAAGACAATGGGCTTTCCAAATAACACGATTTAGATCTGCTTCGCAAACGTGAGCTACATTTCATAGCTGGCGTCTTGGACTCTGGAACTGACACCTCGTTGGGCTGAGGGCATTCTGAAATCGTTTTTTTACGTTTGCGTGGTGTTGACTTCTTCTTTCCATTTTTTGTATCTATTTCGTTATCTGGAACACTGGCGAATGGCACTAAAATAACCTCCAATTCTTGCATGTTATTTCCTTTTTTCTCTTCAGATTGAATAGAAAGAGAACTGCTGTTAGGGCTGTTCGCGTTATAACTTTGCAATTGCGATAGGTCCATCGATTTAAGACGCACGCTACATCTTCGTATTTTGGGTTTTTGCGGCGTATTCTTAACTTCTAAAAGAAAAAGAGTTCAGAATATTTAAAATGCATATAAAGATTCCATTTACCTGGAAACTCATCATCATCACTGCTTTCAATTCGCAGCGCCTTTGATCTGCGTCTCATTAAAATTGGCACATCTAACTGCTGGATATCGCTGTCGGTATCATTATTGCAATTATTATCATTAAACAAATGTGAATCTCGTTCCTTAGCATTATCATTTAAGTCGCTTTCTTCATTATTGACGTCATTCAAGTCTTCTACCTCATCCAATGGATAAACCTGGGACATTATATTCTGAGTAAGCAATTTTGATGACCAATCAGCTACTTTATTGTAGAGTTCATCGTCTTCGTCCTCAATCAGTATAATTTCATCGTCATCAATTTTTGTGGCTATTTCAGATTTCACCCACGTGGCTGCTGGCTGAAAATCTTCTTCCAGTTCGATATCATCGTCCTCATAACCAAGATCCTGCGGATCGGCCATTTCTTCCTTCATCTCGCGCAACACTGCTTGGGACAGCTCAAAATTTTCATCATAGTCATCCTCGTTATCATCCACAATTATCTGATCATCCTCTGACCCTTTGTCTGATGCAACAGGCACTTGTGGAGATGGAATGTCTATATTTTGAACATTCTCCTTTTCTTTCGGGAAGTTGACATCTTCGGGCAGTTCAATTACATCGCCATCGTGTATTTTTTCACCAGATGTGGCAATGTTATTGTTATTGAGCTGCTTGTAGACATAAGGATTAATTTGAAAAACCGATTCAAGCAGTTCCTCATCAGGCTCGCCAAATATGTTTTCTATGTCTTTGGTTGCCTGAGATAATAATTCCTGCTTCACCTCTGGCAGCTTTGGCAAATGTATTGGGCGATATGCGCTTGGATTTTTAGAGCACTTATCAGTAGCGTCTTGGACATTGCGGACTTCTTGATTTTCCACTTCAGGGGCGTCCACATTATTATCGTTGATAATATCTGTGAGTCTGGGCGGAGTCTTATCAAAGTCTTCTTCATCAGATATGATGACAATGTCTGCAGCATTGGGACACATTTGTTTTAAATGAAATATGGCATAGTTTGGAGGAACCACTGCTTCCAATGAATCAACTTGTACACCAAGGCCGATTCTATCGCCAGATACAAGCGATTGAATCTTGACTTCGAGTTTGATTTCATTTATAAAGACGCCATTTAATGCATTCTTTCGATGATCAAAACGAAATAGTTAATATAAATAGATTTAAATAATACATGATATAATAAACTTACCACTTGCTCCACACTCACGACGTTTTCTTTATTTATAATAAATTTCGCATGCTGCCGGGACAAAAAGTCATATTCCTTTAAGACAATCTTGCAACATGAGTGCCTGCCTACTAAATTGTCGCCAGACTGCAAAATTATTTTTTTGCCGGTGCTTACGTGTTCCAAGTACCAATAACTGCATTGCGCAGCCATTGTGGAAGCGCATCGAACAGAATTATGAAATAGAATCGTAATCACAAAAATTCAATCCCAAAAATTCTGCGCTCAACAATATGAAGGGAATATTGTAAGTGTGGCCATAAGCGATTGCGAATTAAAAACCCTAGGAATCTAGATTTTCAATGTATTTCGAAAAAATACCGTCCATTGGAGAAAATACTAATGCATTTGGTAATCTTAGTGGCAGTACTGTCATATGAAAAAACAGCTGTTTTGCACTTTTTGGCGCGTTGCATTTGAGTAATGTTTTTCTACAATGTCCAAACGAAAATTTACAGACAAAGGCTCAACACCAGAACATAATGTGCCCACTAAACGCATTTGTATCCCGCATAATAAACCCGCCCAAAGCGGTAATGACTGCATGGAAATGAGCGAGAGTATCTTTTGGCCGGACAATGATGCCAGTTTCTTTTCAAATGCCAAGTTGGAGGATTTATTTAGTGGGCAGAATAATGTAATTTCTGCGCCTTTCAGTAGTCAAACCAGTAATAAGTTCCATGAGAGCCAGTCGGATGACAGCCTTTTTGGTGATATTTCATTGCCCAGTTCAGGCGAAACGGCGGTGGAGACGGCGACGACGACGGTGAAGACTGAATCTTCACAGAGCAATACAAAAGAGCAGAGTTTTAAAGAGATCAATCTCAATGACTTGACCATAGCAGAAATGGAGGATATTTTCCATGGCGGTGACGATTACAGCGATCCTCTTGTACAAAATACGCAACTTTTTATGGATGCAGTGGCCTTCAAAGTGCCCAAATCGCCAGAGAGGCCACCAATGCCCGCCACTCAATCCAAAGAAGACTCCATGTCAATGTCCTTCATATCCAAGTCCATTTTGGAAGGTATTGTGCAGGGCACACAGTATGCAACATTCGAATCGCTACAGAATCGCTCCATGCTGCAGGCGCAGCAAGAGCTTGCGGCTCTCGACCAGTTGGACTGGCAGACGCAGGCGTTTGCCGAATTCGAAACCTCTAAGAATGTGGACATCAGCTTTCCCAGTAAGGGTGATTTTTATGGACTACCAGAGAAGGTGAAGAAATTAATATTTGAACACAAGGGCATTAAAAGTTTATATGGTGAGTCAATTGATAATGGCATAACACATGTAAAACTAATCGAAAATATTTTCAGAGTGGCAGGATGAGTGTTTGAACCTGCCTGCCATACATAAGCGTAAGAATCTCATTTACGCTTTGCCTACTAGCGGTGGCAAGACTTTGGTTGCTGAAATCCTGATGTTGCGCGAGTTGCTTTGCCGGGAACGCAATGTCCTCTTCATATTGCCATATGTGTCCATTGTGCAGGAGAAGGTGAGTGCTATGTCACCTTTTGCCATTGCACTGGACTTTATTGTTGATGAGTATACTGCGGGCAAGGGCAAGTGTCCACCACAGCCGCAACGCAAGCGACGAAGCCTGTTTATAGCGTCCATCGAGAAGGGCGCCGTGTTGATGGATAGTCTAATTGATGCGCAAAGGCCACATGAAATTGGCATGGTCGTTGTTGATGAACTGCATTTGATTGGCGAACGTGGGCGCGGTGCCACTCTAGAGGCTTTCTTAACCAAGGTCATGTTTTTGAATGGTACACATATTTATAAGTTCACACAAATATTCAATCGCTAACTATTCTATCATATACTTAGCAAATATTCAAATTGTGGGCATGAGCGCCACTATTGGCAATCTGAATGAGATATCATCTTTTCTTAATGCGGATGTCTATACGCGAGGTTTTCGTCCGGTAGAGCTTAAAGAATTTATTAAATGTGGAAATGACTTGCTGGAAATCAATTCAGCTGGACAAACGCTTGAGGAAATCTTTGTGCCTAAGCGCACGGTTAGCTATAATGTAAGGGTGGAAAATTTGTATACTTTCCAGTGTTTTCTAATTTTAGTGTTTTACAGTACAGTGCCGCTGTGGAACGTGCCGATCCGGATCATCTGGCGGGCTTGGTAACCGAATGTGCACCGGAGCATTGCTGTCTGGTCTTTTGTCCCACACGCAAGAATTGTGAGAATGTAGCGCTGCTGCTAAGCCGTATTGTGCCTAAACAAAAGTTTTTTGAGCATCGCCAAAGCGAAAAAGCTGATCTCATGAATGCTCTGGACAAGATGTGTGGGATTCTAAGTCCGGTTTTGGCTAAAACATTGCCGTATGGAATTGCTTATCATCATTCTGGCCTCACCACGGACGAGCGAAAATATATAGAAACTGCCTATCGCTTCGGTGTCATCACTGTCATTTGCTGTACATCTACGCTGGCCGCGGGCGTAAATCTACCCGCCAAGCGTGTTATTATACGTGCTCCCTATGTGGGTCAAGAGTTCTTGACATTGTGCAAGTACAAGCAAATGGTCGGCCGAGCGGGTCGTGCTGGTCTTGGTGAAGCTGGAGAAAGTATTCTCATCACTCAGAGCAAGGATAATGCTCTTGTTGGTCAGATGCTCTTCTCGCCCATGGACAAGGCTCTAAGCTCACTGGATCATTTCGAAGCTGTTGGCTTGCAGGTAAGTCATTGTAATACTTAACTCAAATTCTTTGATATACTTATTTTAAAATATTTCCAGACTTTAATACTAAGTGTCATTGGATTGAACCTTGCTGATTGTAGACGCGATCTCAATCGGCTAGTGAACAGCACGTTGCTAGCAGTTCAGGCCGCCGCCTTGGAAGTAGCTGTGGATGAGTTGGTGCTCCGCATTCTAAGAGATATGTTTAAGAACAAGGTGCTGCAACTAAGAGAGACTGCTCCAAAGAGCAAGGCAAACAGCTCGGATATTATTACCACACAAGACATTAATCAGAGCGGTCACTCGGCGCCCGATCGACGTTTGCTCATTAGTCAATCTACGCGTTTTCAGCTGACTAGCATTGGTCGTGCCGCCTTCAAAGCGGGGATAGACTACAAACGTGCCTTTGCCATACACAAGGAACTGCAACTGGCGCAACAGCAGCTTATTCTCACCAGCTACGTGCATCTACTCTATTTGGTTGTTTGCTTCAATTCGAATGAGCGTGGCGATGAGCTGATGCCTGCTGATGCGTCCATACTCTTTCGGGAGTATAATTTGCTCCCGGCCCATACACAGGCGCTGTTCAAACAGCTGGGCTTTACGGAAGCGCATGCCGCCAAGCTAGCCAAGACGCAGTCGGTACAGGGTCCATTAGCCCTGCAATTGAATCGCCTGTACAAAGTGCTTATTCTAGCTGATGTCCTCAGCCTACATCCTCTACCCAGCATCGCCAGCAAGTATAATGTAGAGCGCGGCACGCTACAGCAGCTGATCAGCCAGTGCACCGCCGCGGCCAGTGCCATCGTTCGTCTGTGCGAGCAAATTGATGAGTTCTGGTGCTATAAACCTCTGTTCGAGCGCATCAATCATAAAATGGATCGCTGTGGAACACAGGAATTGGAACCGTTGCTCGAGCTGCCCGCTGTTAAGATTGTGAGTGCTTGCAGCTAATTGAATGGAGTATTTTGGTAATTTTGTTGTATTTGATAGAATCGCGCCAAGCAACTATATGCCGCTGGCTATAGAACCATCGAAGATGTGGCCAAAACTCGACCAATCGAATTAGTAAAAGCTGTGGAATTTATGCCACTGAAGGTGGCCAACGAAATCATATCAGCTGCCAAGGTTATCTATATATCTACCTTATTTGATCCCTAGTTACTATAATGCTTTCTCTCATTCCTAGATAATTCTAATGAAGAAGCTGGATCATTTGGAGGAGGCAACGGAGGCTCTGAAGAGCTGCCTCTGCACCAGCGAAACGCAATCAAGTTCAATGTAAATAAGATTTCGAAACACATTTTGTTTTTAGTTGTTTTGTTTCATATCTTTAATTTTGTTTAAGCACTCGACTTGAGCCTAGAATACAGCTTAAATATTAAGGCGCACACAAAATATTGTCTTGCATACTAAATTTAAATTAATTGGTTTTAATTTTCTTGTTGTCCGAGTATTTAGCTAAGCGCAGAGGCTGTTGATTGTTGATGTTTGTTGTTTGTTGTTCATAATGTTGTTCGATTGATTGTTGTTTGTGTACTACATAAAAATTAGCAGACAAAACTAGAAGATTACCATTTGTCTCGGCTACTATCACGACAATTGAGTATTATACAATGTATATATTATTAAATTTAGTGTTTTTGTTTCATGTAGAAAGTTAAGCGCAAATTGTGTTGATCAAATATTGCCTGCTTCAACTTTAACTAGAGAAAAAATATATTATAATTAGCTTGCGGCTATAAGACTAAAGTATGTAAAAAAAGATAGTGTAGAAAAGCAGTTGCCTAGGCAACCGATACGCCTTCTAGTTGTTGAAATTTATATACAGCTGAAGAAACTGAAAGTAGATATATAAATATGTATTGTGATTTGTATATGCATGCGTAGATCCAGCATTATATATACCTTGATTTTTCACAGACTTGCAACCGCGACTCTAATATGCAAACCCATCGAAGTAATGCTGGGCAAGTCGTGAGCCCGCCTGGGCGCCACTCACTGCTCCTCGGGCAGCGTATTCGTGTCTATGTGAACGCGCGTTCTGCGCCGGGACAATCGCTCGCCGGCGTATATCTGTCGATGAGAAATAGGAATCACTATGATAGTTCGGTGGCGATGGTGACTGTGACTGTGACTGTGGCTGTGACTGGGACGGTGACAGTGACGGCGATTGAGCCTGCGAAGCGGATGCAATGGATGATGACGGCGAATGATTCTGATAGATGGATGGCTGCTGATAGTTGCTATTGCCACTGGCATGACCAGCAAATGGATTATACGACCCGCTACCATGTGCAGGTGCTGAATACGCACTGGTATAGGGCCGGCTCTGATAGTTGGCATGCTGATGCTGTTGATGTGGATGCAGTGGCGTAAGCGGTTTAAGCGTGGGATCGAGCGCATCGTTCAGCGTCACATCGTAGTCGTTCTCATAGAGTTCGTCCAGATTGAGCTTGACTGGCTGTGGGGGCTCGGGGCGACGCGGAGTTACCGGTGTGGGCAATGCACTGCGTGGCGGCAATGTGGTGCGCGGTGGGTTGGGCGACGGTGCCGGCAGCTCATCACTGTCTCTGTCCGGCTGTTCGCCGCGCAGCAGTGGGGCTCCATGCTCCAGCAGGCGCACGCCCGATATGGTCGAGCCCATGTCAATGGGCGTGCTGTCTGTGGTGCGCGCCTCGTTGGTTAACTGGGCTGTTCGCACTGCCACACCCACCGGCTGCAGGCCACGCGGCAAATAGGGGCTGCCGCCACGCGACGGCAGGAAGGGTCGCTTGACCACACGTACCGAAGCGGGTCGCAGGGGTTTGGCTGGTGCTGCAGGCGCCAGTGGCTCGTCAGGTTCATCAGACTCCGCCGGCAAGGGCTCCTCATCTGCTAGCTCCTCTTCCGGCGCAGGTGCTGCTGTTGTCTTGGAGGTGGGCAGGGCGCGTTGTCGCGAGGCCAGCGCCAGTTTTTGATTGCGTCGCGCCGGCGTTAAGCTCGCCAATGAGTTCGACTTTGTGCGAAGTGGCGGAACACGCGGGTGTTCCGATAGCTCTTCGCTGACGGGCTCCGGCTGCTCCTCTTCATCTTCTTTGACAATGGGTTGGCGTGGACGTGCGACGGGCTTACGTCCCACTGCTGCCTTGGTGCGCACGCGCTGACCTCGTACAGGCGCTGGTCGCTCATCGTAGTCCACATCATCCACAAAGTCCACATCCACAGCTGGGATACGCGCTCTATTAGCCAGTGGACGCTTGCGTCGTGGCGTCTCTCTTTGCTCCACTTCATAGTCCTCTTCCTCATCCAGCAGAGTCTTCTTGTCTGTGACTGGTTTGCGCAGCGTGGAGCGCGTGGGCTTTTGCTCTTTGGGCGCTGCAGTGCGTCGACGAGATGCAGTGCGTGCTGGTAGGGTGGGCTCTTCATAGTCATCTTCCTGCTGTACACGATCTTGATAGTAATCGTCCTCCTCCCGGTCGGCGAGAACTGCAGCTGGCGTGGTCGCCGTGTTCTTTTGCACTGGATAGGAGAACTTCTTCTTCTCGTTGATGGGCACGGGACGAGCTATGCGGGGTGGTGCGCGTGGACGTGCGTAGACAGAGGCAGCCGCTGCTTTGGGCGTGACGAACTCTGTCAATGGCTTGGGCGTAGTTTTTACTTTCTGTGGAGTCTGCTCTTCGGCTGCCTCTTCCTGATCCAGGTCGTAGGGCTTTTCGTACTCATCAAGCTCATCCAAGACATCTGCTGTTGAGGGCGTGGTGCGCTTATCGCTGCTGCGGCGTCTGCCAGCCACTCGACGTGGTTCGTCTGAGTCGCGATCCTCATTGAAACTGCGACGCTCATCCACTCGTCCCGGCTTGCGTGGCGTTGCCTTACCACGTCCACCCGCGCCCGCTTGAGGCTTACCGCGACGGCCGCCAGGTCTATTACGACGATCATCGTAGTCCTCGTCTATTAGATCTTCCTCGTCCTTGTAGCGATTCCGATTGTGTCGCAGCGGCTTGTCATCGTACTCATCATCGTAATCCAGCTGCGGCTTGCGTGGACGCGGTCGTGGGTTGCGACGACTGTAGCGGTCCTCATAGTACTCATCGTCGGCCTCGTCATAGTAGTAATCGTCCACGGGCCGGCGGTTGTAGGGGCGATGATAGGGACGTTGACCTCGGCGTCTGGGCGGCGGCGGCGGTGGTGGTGGCGGCTCCGTTGTGGTGGTACTCGTCGAAGACGTGGTGGTGGCCATATACAGCTCATCGTTTCTGTGTGATGAGGCAACAGCGCCAGTTAGTCACGGTGCGCTAAGCAGGTCAACCATGTTTCGCACTCACCTGTTCCAATACTTTTGGGAGCCCTCGCAGTCCACGTCGGAGGCAAAGTGACAAATGAAGGTGCGCTGATCGAAGGCCGTGAAATTGGCGCAAAGGAAATCGTGCCGTATGCCATAGACGCAATGATGATAGATCTGCAAATAGTTAAAAGAGCTCTTAGTGTAATACGCGCATAACTAAGTCGGGTACTCCCACTGGAGGTGTGAATAAAGTCTGTTTAACGTCTCTTTGCCAGGCAAACAAAATCCATTTTGAGGTCAAGATCGACACGCAGACAAGTTTTTTTTTTATTATTATTTTTTTTAATGTTTTTCTTTCTTGGCTTCGCCTTTGGGCACGTAAGCTACACGACGGCAGCTAAAAGAGAAATTACTGGACACGAGTTACGTGGTAGCTGGCTGTTCAACTTGACCAATTGGATAACGTCGCCTCCTACGTTCCCCATCCACCATTCCCCATTCCTCGTTGCGCCACACCGAGCACAAGGTCAAACAACATACAAAATAATTAGCGAAACATATACTTTGGCTGGCTACAGTGACCCCTTCACCTGGGGAACACTTGAGAGCGAGACAGTAAGATTTATATGTTAGTAAAGCAAAACTTTCTTTGAAAGAAGATTTCGTAAAATGTCTTTCTCTTTGATTTGAAAGAGTATATGAGAGAGTTGAAAGGCTTTAAAGGAAGAGTGAGGATAATGAAGTACATTATAATTATACGAAAAAAATCTGCCTTTATTGTAAAAGAGTCAGAGAGAAAGAAATAGAGAGCGGGAACGATTGTGAAGTCGAGGAACACAAGTATAGGGAATCTGAGACGCATGGAAAGAGTCAGAGGGAGATAGAGATTGGGAACGAATGAGAAGCCGAGGAACAAAGGCATAGTAAATCTGAGCCAAATGGAAAGAGTCAGAGAGTGAGAGAGAGAGGTAGAGAGTGGGAACGAAATGCAAAGGAAACTTGCAAAGTAAGAGAAAATCCAGCAATATGAAAAAGAAAAGAATGGTAAGCAGAATATTGCTCCTCGCCTCTGTGCTCTAAATTAGGCTTTAACGAAGAGTGATTTTGTACTAACTAAGGCAGGAGTAACATTTGTTCGTTAAATTATCAAAATTAAGTTAAATAAAAACGAATTCACTCACCTGACATTTGTATTCAATGGAGGCATAGAAACCATCGTGCAGACCCTCGCACTTAAAGTGAATCTCATCCATGGGTGGAACGGAAGACAAGAAGGGATAGGTCGAGAGATTGTAGCTGCGTACAAGAATAAATGAAGTAGACAAGGAGTTGCATTACTTGATATCTGCCCATTTCTATTATTAATTAGCTTACCCTCTCAGCTCCCTGGGCAAATTTGGATCCCAGACATAATCAATTTGCGGTATGCCCGTCAGTTTGGAGTTCTTTGAAAGCGTGCCATTGTCTGACTGTGAATTGGAGAATGTTCCATAATTACTCTTGAGCCTAAATGTCTAGTGCTTACCTTGTTCTCCTCGCCCTCGGCAGTGGGCAGCTCCTCCTTTTCGGTGGCAGGCTCTGGAGCCTCAGTGGTCGTTGTGCTTGTGCTGGTTGTAGAGGCGGGAGTTTTGGCAATGGAAACCTTTTTGAAGGGCAGCGCAGCATCCGCAGAGCTCAGCAGACCCAATAACAGCACTGGAAATAAAAATAAAAAAAAATATGTAAAATTGCAGCTGGTTTTGTTTTTCTGCTTAATTGCATAAGCGAAGCTGTTTTTGTGCCCGAATTATATCACAGTAGCTGTGGCTGCTCAGCTGCTGTTCCATAATCCAGTTCGGGACAACAATTCAGTAGTGATTGCAATGCCTGAATAACCTTCAGCTCGACTCACCTGTCGCTGTCATGAACAGCCAGCGTTTGGCTCTCTTCATTATTACGACTCTTCAGTTGCTGTTTTATTTATATTTTCCGCTTTGGTTTGCTTTAAACACAAGACAAAGAAACAAATATAATAACATTATTATGTAAATTTCAACGAAAAGCAATGAAATAAAGCAAAACGAAAGACACAAAGTGTTGTAACACAAATGCAAGAATTTGCCAATTAACACGCCCACACAAACACACACACAGATACACGCACACACACACTCATGCACTTAGCCAAAGATTTATGCTTTTAAAGAGTCACTGAACGTTGAAAAGAAAAGAAACGAAAAGAAATGTCTCTGGATTCCGTTGGGTGCTTCACTTAACATTTTCGGCACGCAATTCTCAAGTATTTCTGATTTTTTTTGGAGTTATACCTAACTGCATTATATGCACACACACACACACACACACATTTATATGTATATGTATATAAGCTTCATTAACGTTACTCTAGCACTTGGTCAGCAATCATTCATTCAATCAATCAATTGTTTGAGCATAGCTGTATATGGCTATAGAAAGTGTTCTAGACATAAAAATCGTCGGCTTTTCTATATGGCTAAGCGATGAAAATGGAAGAAGTGAAATTATTTTTAGTTAAATTCGTACTTTAATTGCTTAGTACATATACTTCGGTTCTTATACTGAAATGAAATTAATGCTTTAGCCTGTACTCATGAAGTCTAGAAAATTCACCTAACAAACAGTATTTCTTTCAAGACTCAAATTTGTAGCTGTGTGTAAAAACAAAATTTGGATAAACATAAAACTAACTAAATATAAAACTAACAAAACTAAAAAAAAAAAATATTTAAACATATTACAGTTTTGATTGCCTAATAAAATTTTCTTGAATACATTCAATTAATTTTGTATAAATGCATTTTATTTAATATATGATAATATATTATTAATTTTGTTATTTATATATTCTTCATTTATTTTTTTAGAATTTACTATACAGCTCGCAGATTGCATTTTATTTAATATATATTAGAGTTTTATTTATTTTGTTATTTATATATTCCTTATTTATTATTTAGAATTTACTATACAGCTCGCATATTGGGCTTAGGGTATTAGCCCGTTGAGCATTGCCAACTAGAGCTATCTTAGCCCAACAAAAACAATTTAAAAACAAATTTGCCTATTTTTATTTTCGTAACAAAACTAAATGCCCATAAATGTTTCATGTTTAATGAATATGAAAAATAAATAAGTAAATAAATGGAGTGACTGCACATTTTGCTGCTTTATATAAATTTTAATATATAATAAAAGTTGTAAACGCTTTTGCTTGGCTGTTATTTCCGTTGAGTTTCCGTTAATTTAAAGACTTTGATTCAGTTGAAGTAGTTAGTAATTGCATAATTAGCCACTGCCTTCAATGTCACTTACGTAAAGCGCAGCGAAAGGGCAACAACAAAAGCACAACAAGCAAACACACAGAGAGACAGACGGACAGACGTACAGGCAGTCGGGCAATGCATAACTATATCAAATTGAAAAGTGAACAATAGATTACAATTACAATGCGGCAACACTTTCATTTTCAATGCGTTTTAATTGGCTGTGCAAATATATATACATAAATATATACATCAAAGAAAAGCCAAAGCCAAAATCAAAAGCAAAAATCAAAATTTCAAAAGCAGCAGCTGCCATAAAAAGTAAGTGCTTTAATTATTTATATTGATATCATTTAAGCATAGTATATATATATATACTACATACATATATTCACTGCAAATTCCAAGCTGCCAAGCACTTGCAGTTGATTTATTGCAAAATCAGAGAGAGACAAAGATAGGGAGAGAGAGAGAGGCAGCTTTAGCTTAGTGATACAAATCGAAAGGTTCATTGGAGCATTGTAATTCGGCAGTTTGGCATTGTTTGCATATACTCTATAGATAGATAACGGATAATAGTTTTATTATGCATTGTTTATTGATTTTCCTTGAATTTGATTAGCCATTCGTTTAACGGGGCGTATGCGCAATCCGAAATGTCAGACAGCGCAACGCGACGTCTGATTGTTGTTTATTTGGTTTTTCTTGCTTCTTCATTTTGGCAAAGAGGAAACTTCAATTGAATCGCTCTGTGTAATGGATTTTTGAAGCTTCAATCGCTCAGCTGCTCAGCTCAGCCTTTCATTTATTCATGGCACAATTTTTTCTTTGTTTTGTATGTCGCTGGCGTCTGTCGTCCGTCTGTGTGCTTTACCAATGCGACAGACGGAGTTCAAAGATTTTGCCGTTCACACCCCGCTCCACGAAAATAATGTGTGCCGCGCATTTTAAGTAGGTATTTTTTCTTGATGTTTGTTGTTTATGATGATGTCGTTTGTTTCCAGCTGCGTGTTTGCAGTTTTTGACATTTTGAGCCTAACTTGAGATAAATATGTGACAAAAGATGATAATAGACTGCAGTCAACTGGTTCTATTCATGCAACCACAATGTGATGCAGGCTCGTACAAATGTTTTTTAAATGTCAAAGGGTTCAGCTACGCAGCTTTGAATGGCAGCGAGCATTCAGATTAAAATGTTGTTAAAATGTATACTTGAATGCAAATATATTATCAGTCATAATGGATAATCAAGATATGCTTGGCATTTAAGCTCAATTTGCTGCCCTCTCGATCGCTCTCTTGCTCTCTGTCTGTCATAAATCTGTTCCATATATGTATCAAGTACTCCATCTATTATAGCTTGGCTATTCAATTTCACATATCTAAGGTCAAGCTTGTTTATGATAAATATTTGAACATACTAAAAATGTTAAATTTATGGCTTAACTTTATTTAGGCTAATTCCCATATTTTGGCTGCACTTTGCATTGCCATAAACAATAAACGCGAGTATTAATTTATTTATTTTTGGCTTTTGTTGCCAGCAAATGACAATACATTAATATGAACATCTAATTTTTTACGGCCCACCATTAAGCTCAGCTCACTCGGCTCACTGTCTGTTCGGATGTCGCTGACATGTATCGATATGCCTCGAAGATTCCATGCTGTTGAATTGCCTTTTAGCCAAGTTCAAATTCAAGGCTAAGCACGATCGCTTACAAACACACGAATACCGGTAAAAATTGTTGTTGTTGCTGGAGCTGGAGCTGTCGCTTAGGCTGTCGCTGTAGCTGTAGCTGTAGCTGTTATTGTCTTTGTTTTTCGTTTGTCTTCTATTTAACAAATTATTGATGATGGGCAAGCAAATTGCAGCAGCAGTCACAGTTCCAGTCATAGTCACAATAATGGCTATAATTAGTATTAATATTATTATCTGAGCAATTGGAGTGAACTTTATAGCTAAAACAAGCCGCAGTTTCTAGTTCTAGTCACAGTAGAAGCTGCACTATATAATTGATTTAAATGACGGAAATATTAGTTAACAAATTTTTGTATCGCAGGAAGTTTTCAAAAATGAATTTAATTCAATTTAATTTAATTCTTTATTATTTATTATTTCCATTCTATTTCTGTGAATTAGCTAATTTTATAGTTTTCTTTAGAAGCTTTTTATGAGCGCAAGTGCCTTGAAATTGTGCAAATTGGCAGAAAAATAATCACAAAACTCAAATTTGTTGAGTTTTTCACATAATTTAGCAATAAAATCGCTGATTGTGCGTGTGTGGGTTTTTTCTATATTTTTGTTCTCTGAATGTTTTTTATTTTATTTTTTATTCAAGTTGATTTTGGCAAATGACGTTAACTAATTAAAATATTAGCTAGACAGAGACAATGAACATGGAGATGTTTTCAACAGAGTTGGAGGCGGCCTAAGGTCGCTCACAGTCACAGTCACAGTCACAGTCTCAGTCACAGTCACAGTCACAGAGAGACAATGCACAATCAGAATATAAAATTTATGCATTGCAAAAGGTCGCTCGCTCTCCGTCTCGACTTTCGTCTGAGGCTGCCTACATCTGTTATACTCTATACTCTATAGCTCAGCTGACAAAAAGAGCTCTCGATTTCATTTGCATTTCTAATGCGAGCAGTCAAAAATTTTCTGTGAAATGTGTCGTCGCAACGACGTCAGCAACTGGTTTCGCTTCACAGTTTTTCCTTTTTATTTTGACTTGATAATATTTGATTTATATATATGTACGTATATACTATATATTTGTATTTTAATTTATGCATCGAGTCGCATCAACCGGTTGCCTCTGCCTCTACGAGGACCGCTGCTGATCTTCAATAGATGCCGGTTCCACAGACTCCAACTTGAACTGCTGCGTTGTCATCCAAAAATTAGCATCTCCGTTCGGTTTTTGGACTTTTCATTTTTTTTTTAGATATATTTTTTTTTTAGTACGCTTTCAAGGTCGCCTCAGCTGTTGTGGCTTTCGGGTTTCTGTTGAATTTTGTGGTGCAGTTTTTTTTTTTGTATTTTCTGTTTTGTTTTTCGATCTGTTTAGCATGCTATTATACAATATTAATGTGGGCTTAGCTAATTGCCCTTTGCAGAGCCATTTGTCAGTGTAAATTGATTTCTGGCAGATTGCCAAGATTAGTTTTAGCCAATTATATGCTATCGCTCACTTGTAGCTCAAGTGCAACTATCGCAAATTATTTGATAGAGATCTTGGCTCTGTGCAGAAACATTTATCAGCGAAAAAATCTCAAGAGCTTTACTATGATTAATTATAAACCTAAAATAGCACTTAAAACTTAGCTGAAAGCAACTTTTTACTACCAAGAGCTATGTCTATGCCGATAGATCATGTTCAACAATGTTAAGCTATAAATCTCGGTCTTATGTTAACAATAGTTCATATGTAATATAATTTGCCTGTTTAACAATATAATATAAGACCTTGAAGTTTTCATAATTCTGACCTTAAAACGCACAGCATGACAAAAGCTCATTAATATGGATTCTAATCAGAATATGCTTCCTATAACATTTTATGCTATGCTATTTAAATATTTCTAACTAATTCTATGACCTGGAATGTTTGAGCTTAAAAATAAATTTAGGAAATATTTTTAAAAATATATGAATAAAAAGAAATATATATTGAAAAGTTTAAAATAAAACAAATATATTAAATCTCTAATCTATGCCTAAAACAGCGCAAAAATACTGCAGCTTTAGTGAAGAAAATTATTTGAAAATGAAAATACATTTCAAATGTTAAATATATCTATTTATTATATGTTTCCATTTATATACAGTTATATATATATATGTCTTTTCAATAGACTCTCATCTTCAGAGCTTTTGGATGCGTGCGCTCGCGTTTGGCAAGTGAAAACGAGGTTTTCTTTTTGGAAAATGAGTGTTCAGTTTCGATCTGTGTGCCTGTCAATTGTTGTTTTACTTTTTTTTTTTAAATTTGTATTTTTGTTATGGCCAAATAAGCTAATCGCCGATTCCGGTTGCGATTTATTTGAGTAAAGCCGTTGGTGCATATGCAAAAACAAAAAGAAAGAAAGAAATAAAAGAGAGCAGCAGCAGCTCAATGAGAAATCTCCGTTTCACACGCCTTTTAGGTGTTTCCCAGTAATTAACAAAAATTTAAAGGCTACGAAAACTATGCGAAATGAACAAAGGGGCACTTGAGAGCTTAAAGAAATTATATAAAAAGAAACTAAATATATTTCGAGAAGTAAACTAAAGTTAAGCTAAAACTAAATATAAAAATAAAAATAATATGCACATACGCTTGGTTGCAGCTGAATGAAAGTAAAATTTGAAAATTTATTTGTTGCTGTTGCGGTTGTTGTTGTTGTTGCTTTTGTTGCTGCTGTGTTTACTGTAGCTGTTGATGAAAGTAAAATCGGCGCAGTTTTGTTTGGGCTCTTTGGCAAAGAGATGCGCAAGCCACAGATACAAAGCAGCAAATTGTGTATAAACAAATTATGGCAATTGTTTGTGTGTTTTCAGCAAGTAATGCCAGGGCAACAACAACAATAATATGTTGTTTGTATTTTGTGCCAGCAACAACAACTGCAACACAAGTTGTACATGGCAAATAATTAGCAACGCTTGAGATAATTTTGCAAAGTTTTGCCAAGAGTTTTGGCCCTGAGTTTTGAAGCGGCTGCTGGGCTCAAAAATATGCTGCATAATATTTCAAATAAGTACGACGGCTTACCTTAAAAGCAAAAATTTCTGTACGTATTTTATATTGTTTAATAATCCAAAACTTGTTTTTAGTAAAGAAATAAATTTTCCATAAATATTTTTGTGCTTGCTAAATATTGCTAAAAATGCAGCAATATAAATAAAATTTTATACAATAAACTGCAAACACACACACACATAAGTGAGAGAGTGTGAGAGAGCAGAGACTAAGACACACATATGCGTCTCTCTCTCTGTGTGTGTGTGTGTCGATGCAGTTTTATTGCATAGTGTGCGTGCACTTGTGAAAATTTTTATTGTTGTTTTTATTTTTATGCGTGTTTTTTTATATTTCCAACACACGCGTATTTTTAGTCACATAAAGCATTTATTTTTTAATTTTCATCTTTATGTTTTACAGCTTTTTGATTAAAAACTCTGTTGAGGGTATTACGACACTTGCGCATTAGTTTTTCACACCAATACAGCTGCATTTAACACTTTTGCCCATAGGCGTTTTGCGACTGCGTTTAATTTGATTTTTTTTCTCAACGAAAATGAATTGATCATTAAGCAAAAACAATTTGCATGCAAAAACTTTTGTTTTGCCGTATAAACTTTATATAATTTTTTACAACACAATGCTAAACACGCACGCACACACGCACACACACGCATACTCTCACACACAGACAAACACAGCGCATGCGCAGCGTTTGCTTGTTGTTATTGTTGCTTACGCCACGCCCACTTACTATTGCCAACCTGTCTTGGCTGCCGTTCACCTGGCTGACCGTTTGCAGACTGAAATTGCAGATTGTTGGCCAACTTTGCGTTGGCATAAAATCGTCTTTTTGGTAACGAAACGAAGCTTTTTAGCTCGCTAATTTGGTTTCCAGTCGCATGTCTTGGAAACTGGTTTCTTGCCGCTTCGCCGCAACGGCAAAGGCAAGAGCAACAGCAACGACAACGACAACAGCAACTGCGCATGCGCTCCAGCCCGAGAGCGGCAGCATGAGAGAGCGCAACAGAGAGCGCGAGAGCCGAGAGAGCGCGCAAGCTTAAGCTTAAGCCAAAGCTTTTCTTTGTGTAGCAGTTTTTTTGTTACAGTTTTTCCTTCACATTCTGCAATAGTTTGTAGTTTGTTTTACTTTTGTTTTTGTTTTTGCTTTTACGCTTGCTTTTGCTTTTGCCTTTGGGTCTGCAGCATTTGCTATTTAGTCGCTTGTTTCCATCTCATAAGCAGCTTAACAGGTTTTGCTGATTAAGATTATAGTATATATAAATATTTTTTATTTTTTTATACAATTTATTTATTGAATTTCTTGGTAAATTTATTGAGTGAGATCTAGAATTTGTATTCGGGTTTATTTTTATCTTTTCAATAACAAAATTTATGTCTTAATTGATTTTTGTTAATTTATATTGGAGAATCTTCGTATATGTTTAGCAACTTTTGAAATTGAAAAGTTGCTGCAATGTTTCTTATCTTTGAATACTCTTCTTTTCATTTGTCAACTGCTCTTCTTCCGCATTGCATTTTACGTATATTTAATTGTGATTGATCTATTAACGATTCACAATTGATATTCATGCGCTCGTTAATTTATTTTGAATACTTTCCGTTTGATTTGCTGAGTGACCGCAATGACATAATAACAATAACACAACAAATTGCTGCAGCAGCTACAACAACAGCAACAACAAGAGAGTCAGGCATTTCAATTAATGAACCAACGTAGGCCAAAACCATCTGCCATTAGTCATGCATACACAGACACACTCACACGCACACTCACACACACACTCATACGCATACTCAGAAAACAACCGTAACACAATAAGTCGTGGACGCTGTCCAAAGACACATAAATTGCTTAAACGGCTCATGCATTATTGCGCATACGCCGCGTGGTGCGGAGCACAATTAAATTTTAGTTAGGCACAAGCATAAGCACTCACACACACACTCACACACTCATACACTTGAGGCATGCTCGTATATTAAATGACTAAATCTAAAATCGACTGAATGCAAAATAATGTGAAGCATTTCAAGCGGCTCATAATGAAATCAATCAACGGTCACAACAACTGCTCCCCATCAGCTTTTGTGGCAGTCGTTGTTGTTGCTGCGCTAACTGCGGATTATGGCATATATACATACATATATCTTTTTAAACTGCCAAACGACTTGAGGCTGTGTCTGCAGTTTGTTTAACTGCCTCTGTGTGTGTGTGTGTGTTACGTCACTAAGCTAAAGTACTTGGACTGTGTTGCATTGCATCTGCGCATGTGAAAGTTGAATTTGATGGCGACTGTCGTTGCCTGTATTCAAATTGGAGCAACAGGCATACACACACACACACTCATGCACAGTGAGACGCTCACACACACACATGGCTTGTGCCTTAAATTTATGTTATATTAATAGCATCCACTCATATTCATGCAATTGTTTCCCATGCTCCATGTATGTGTGCTCGCTTTTGAGAATGAGTGCAATATGTCGACTCTCCGTATGTGTGTGTGTGTGTGGGTCGCCTAACCGAACCGGTATCTTGTTGCAGTTTTTAGTACATGTTGTAACTGTTAAACAGCTCTCAACTTGGTCGGCTGCCAGTCGCCCAGCTGTTTGTGATTTGTGCTCTGATAAAAACAAAATTTGTTACATTTTCTAAGGCATGCGAAAAGTCGAATCAAGTTTTGATAGGATAATCATTATTAACTCTTGTAGTTTATAATTAAGTGCAGCTGTTAAATTTGTATTAAAGCTACATTTTTGTATAGCTTTTTGTTTTAATTTATTTAAATACATAATGAAACATTAAGTAAGCAGGCATTATTTTTATTTTTTTATTTTTAATAATTCAATTTAATTTTTATTTATTTATTTATCTTAGCAGACTCTGCTAGCAGACTCTTAGCAGACTCTTAGCAGACTCTTAGCAGACTTAGCAGACTCTTAGCAGACTCTTAGCAGACTCTTAACAGACTCTTAGCAGAATCTAGGCATATTTTAATTGTGCAATTTGCAAATATTATTTTATTAAATAATAATTTTTGCGCTTTTAAAAATAGTTAATATTCACATACTTATTCTTTAGCCCAGTCAATTACAGAGTGTTTGGCAGTCGACCAGCTTTATTTATAGCTTACTGCAATTTTAGTTAACTGTCAAAAACTTAGTAAACATTTTTCAATTTTTTTTCAATATTTTTTTAGCTAATTTTTTTCAATATTTTTTTAAGCTAATTTTTTTCTATTTTTAAGCAGTTTTTTTTTTTTTGCAAATATTTTTGCAAGTCAAATTTTCGTTTGGCAATTGTCGGCAGCTGTTTTTAATCAGCCAACACATTTATAACTAAGCTGTTAAGAAATCAAAACTAATTTACTAAATCGGCAGATAAATGCCATTCCCAGATACGCATATATATATACTATATATATTTGTATATAACACAAATTTGCATTAAGAAATAATTGAGATTTTAAGCCTGACTGACTTCGAGTCACGAACGCGAGTTAATCAATTGAGTTTTCATGTAAATTTGAGAGTACAAAAATAAAAATTAACCGTTGCATTTGTGCCAATTTTCGAGCAGCCACAATATTGCCCCACCCCAAAAGTTAAATAAAAAATATATATTTCTGTCTCTTTTGTAAGAACAAAATGTATGCAAAAAGATTTTTTATTGTTTCTCTTACAGGCGAAAAAGTCGTTCAACTCGTTTGTTTGTTTAGTGCTGCTACGTAATTACATGGAAAAGAATGTATTTGCTGTTTTATATATATATTTATTTTTTTTCTTCTTTTGCTGTTGTTTTTCTTATGACAACCAATCGGGTTTTACATTCTCTTGCAGGCCTTGGCGAAAAAAATAAAGCACCCGCAACGAATTGCAATTCCGCAATCGATTCGAGTATACGAATTCGAGTTCGATATCGAATGCGAGTTGAGTTTTGACCTTGCTTTTGAATCAGTTTTATACACACACACACACATATATAAATATATATATAGATATCAGGTGGTAAGTCTAGTTCCTTAGATGATAAAGAAGTTCAACACGACGCGAAACACTTTGCTCAACGTGCTGTTCGAGGCCGGACGCTCGTTGGCCGCCAGCTGAGCGTCCAGCTGATCCTCCAGTTCGCCGCCATAGCGCACTATATACCACTCGGCGGCAAAGTAAACGACGAGCGTAATTAGAGCAAACTTTATATAGATCTTAAATATCCAAACTATGTTCAGGCCGAGTTGCTGCAGCAGCTCCATTGCATCCATGGCTAACGTTGCGTATGCGTAATGTAGCGAAAAAAGAGAGAGAAAAAAGCCAAAAGAGCCAACTCTCGCAGCTTGCCGGCTGAGTGCTTATGCGTAGGGTCGCCCGAGCTGGGCAAAGATTGCGATTTGCTGAAATGAGGTCGCTTGAGGCGTCGCTTTGGAATCGCTTTGTGGCTTATGCAATTGTTGTAGCTGCTGCCGCTGTTGCTGTTGCTGTTGTCGTTGTGGTAGATGTTGTGTTGTTGCTGTGTAGTGTTTGTGTGGAGCAGCGCATTAGTGTGGCGTTCAAGATGCACATTTCGCTTTCGTGTCTGACAGATGCCTAAGTCTTCGTTGCTGTTGCTGCTGTTGCTGCTGTTGCTGTTGTTGCTGTTGTTGCTGCTGTGTTCATTGTTGTTGTCGCCTCATTTGAATTTTATAGTGTTGATGATCCCGTCGCTTCGATTTTTCGTGTTTTCGTATTTCGCTATTTCGGCCTTTTACGCTCGTAATAATTGTTGCTGCCGCTTTCAGTTTGTTTTTTTCAGTCACCTCTCGTTGCTGTTGTTGGTATCTCTCACGTTGTCATTTGATCATTATGCGCGCCGCTTAATTATGTTAATTTGTGCACCAGCTTTGTACAATTTATTTCGCTTTTATTTTTCTATTTTTCAGTTTCCATTGTTGTTGTTGCCTTTGGCTCTGCTTTTATTTGCGCGCCCTGTAAAAAAAGAAAGAAAAGATTTTTGGAAAAATCAAATATGTTCAGCGCGTTTGTAATGTGTTTGTAAATTAATTTGTTTCGAGGCGGCCAACTCAAATTGATGAAGATAAATGATTCGATAATCGACAGCGCCATAAATAACGGCATCCATAAGCAAATTGGATTGCGAAAAGGTGGTCGCTCTTCGACATATTTGTTCACTGGCTGCAACTGGAGCAGTGGGCGTGGCCTGGTCAAATATTATATCAGCCCGAAATGTCGTAAAGATTTTGATTAATATGTGTGTTAAGTGGGGCGGTAAAAAATAGGAAATTATATAGGAAGCAGGGGAAGAGAGTTTGGAATTGAAATAAATATGTAATAAATATGAGTTTATGTGTTAAGAGATCAAGCATTGAGTTGAAAGTGAGTCCAAGATTAATCAATCAATAATCTGAATATAGGAGTAAACTTCGAATCACTAGAATCTGACTCCAAATAGAAGATAAAAGCTGATTTCATTTATATTTAAATTTATTTAATTAATTTAAAATTCAAGTTAAATTTGAGTTGAATAAGTTTCAAAATTCAAAATTAAATAACAAACAACACAAAATCTAACACATAAATATAAATTGAATAAATTGGATATCAACAGCTCCGCAGCTTGTCAGAGAATAAAATCCGGTCAGTTTAACGAAGCGCAGCTTGAGCTCTGCTTCAGCTGCAATTCCAAGATCTGCTTTTCTGTTGACTTGCAAATCAGTTTATAAATGAACAAAGCCATGAATAATTGATTCGCTGTGCATTCTCTTGCCGTCAATCTCTGTGCGCTAGACTATTTATAGGCTGAGAGATACTTAAACTCTCTGCATGACCTTGACTGCAACCTTCCAAGTCAAACGGCGAGTCAGTGGCCGGCCCCCTTTTGGCCACACCACTGTCTGCCGCAGCCGCAGCCGAAGCCATGTTTGACAAATTAAAGTGAGCTGCGAGCGAGACACAAAAAACTCGATTGCATCTTCAATACACTTGACAATCGCTTAACAAAATCTGCTTAACCTTACGATGTGCGGCTCTTGCTGCTCCTCCTTCGACTTTGGCTGCATTTGCAGCCACGAGTCATGCCTCTTGCCGTTTGCCGTTGATAAATGCAGCAATTATTTAAAGCGCACAAATCAACTTCAACTTGGATGGGTCTATGCGGCTGACCGGTGTGGCAGGCGTCGTGCCGTTTCGAAAAGCCAAACAAAGTATATTACATTGATTTCAAAATGCACGCGCAAAAAACCCGCAGTGGCCGCAATGCATGTAGAGAGGGAGGGGAGTAAAATGAAAATGTCTTTTACAAACCAGTCGCCAAATGGACAAGAGTGGATTGCCTTCACAATGCCTGCGGACCTGACTACGCGCCAATTGAATTCTTCCTGACTGCAGGCACTGCGAAATATGTAAATGCTGAAGTTGAACTGTCGCATAAACAGAGCCACAGACAACGACGCAGTTCGGTCTCTACTCCTCTCTCCCTCTCGCCCTTCCCTTCCCTCTACCTCAGCTGTCAACTTGTCAAACCAATAGCTAGACACTAGATTCAAAATGCGAAACTGAAAAACTCGAGTCTACAGTCTCAAAAGATTCGCTTAAATGAGATTTTTTTTTCTTCTGTTTAATTTGTTTTGGTAGCCAAGGCAGTTGCTTCACTCTCTGATAAGTGCGCGCACTCGTCCATATTGATGCTTACCGGTTTCTGCGGCAGACCCTCTGACATTCTCACCTTATTCGCATGAAACGCGCAATTTTGGTTTACTTTTCAGATACCCTCTTGTTGTGGGCAGTAATTGGTGGGGTATATCGAATGGGTATGCAAAGTATTAAAGCCACGATTAGCTAGCTTTTATTTTTATACAATAAAATAAATATTCCGAAAAGTTTTATCTTTAAAATCTCTCTAATACTCTAGGATATCTAGCAGTCTATCTCTGCCCAAATAACTTATTCGTTTGCAGTTCAAGCTAATGCTTATGGCATTATAAAAATATCACTTTTTTTGGCTATATGACATTTGCAACACTTTGTAAATTATTTAGCTGCATATTAATTAGCAAATATGTATGTTACTTCCCCACACAGACATTAAACGCTTTTTCAAGTAATTCGCGCTTATATAATGCAAACGGCGTTAATACGTTATCCACTTGGCAGTAACCCATTAAAATGTGGGTGACCAGCGAGCAAGACAGCCAGACCAGGCCATGCCGGGCCAACGAAACCAGTTGAAAACATGATATGAAAACATTTAAGTAGATGCCGTCATAGATAGATATCGCTGTCTAGGGCCTGTTCGGATTAGGGAGTGGGGGTGGACAGTCTGACACGCATTTCTACTCGCTAATTGCACAAATTGTGTCAGTTGTGGCAGACCAATGACCAAATGCTGGCAATTGACTTTTAATTAGGTAGCCACAAAGTTTGAGCATGTTTTTTTGTTTGTGTAAGCGGGTTTTTTATGGCTTCGCTCTATCTGTTTCCGTATGCGCTTAAAAGTGTTTGTATGAATTGCTGGAAACCAATGAGATTCTAGTTGGAAATTCGATATTCGAATAAGAGCATATGTATGTACGCCAAAGAAACTGAGAGGCTAATAAGAAACTGAGAGACGCACAAGATATTGTCAATTGGATTTTAGTTCGAATTTAGGATTCAGCAGCAAATATGAAATCTGCAGTATAATGACTGCCAAATTTACATCACACACATGTTTATATTTCGCCTGGAACTGCGAGTATACCAGTAAATAATTGGATTCTAATTAGAAATATGAAACTAGAATAAAATTATGTAGCAAAGAGCCAAGAAGTAATTTTTATTTTTATCAGCCAACTAGAACGATATCAAATTCACATTCCAAGCACATTCATATATCACTGGCAATTGTTTCTTTCTTTGCCTTTGCTTTATTCCCGAACTTTCCTAGACTGCTTCGACAACACAACAAGTTTCCCATAAAAAAAAATTCGGCATTTACCAGTCACAGCTTAGCACAATCAATCTTTCTAAAAAATTGCTTTATTCAAGCATCTTTTAACGCATGCTAATCTTATACTAATATATTTACCTCATTGTTATCTATTCGTGCACATTTTGTTGAGTAAACAAAAAAAATAAACAAAAAGAAGCGATGCCAACGCACACGCAGCTAACTTTGACAATTGGAAACTGGAAGCACAGCATTTCCAATACTTGGGCAAAGCTTAAAGCCATATGATCAGCAGCTGATCTGCAAGCAAAGCTTTCCAATATAAACAGGTAGCTAATGCAAAGTGTGCGAGAGAGAGATGACTATAGCTAGTGCTGAGCGGCAAGCGTGAGTTGCATAGCAACGAGCTTGAGCGCAGCTCACAAAATAAATCTGCATTATTTTATAACGAGCGCCTAAAAGTATGCAAGATAAAATGAAAACATTTTTGAAGCATTTTATTTCTATTTTTTTGTTTTATTTGCAGGTACATAAAATTTATACATAAAATTTGAATTGGGAATATACATATATATATATACAATATTTTTTAAATCGGGTAACGTGCCAACTGTTGTGGATAATATATGAAGGTTAACAAATTAGCGCCAATTTGCAGCAGATTTTTATTCGACAACAACTACAAAGCTTTTGGTTGCTTGTTTTTTATTTTGTTTTTCGTTAACTTTTGATTTTGTAATCTCTAAATTGTGTTGATTTTCACTCAATGGCCTCAATTATTTCATATTCTTCATCCAAAGAATGATCATAATCGATATTATATTTGTTTTTAATTTTACTTTTATAATCCTTGAGCTCATCGTCGTTCTCAAATTTATTCAAATTGTAACGCATGTTGCCGCGTTGTTTGCTTTTGTAGCTGTTGCTGTTGCTTTTGCCACCGCCGCTGCTGCTGCTGCTGCTGTTGCTCTTGCTGTTGCTGTGGTTGCTCTGCTGTGCTGTGCTATGTCTAGAGGACGTGTTCGCTATGCTAAATTGATTACCTTTATTTCTACTGCTATTCCTATTGCCCTGCTTACGGCTACTGCCACTATTTTGTTTACTTTGATATTCGCTATATTTACTAGAGTTAAATTGTTGTTGCTGTTGCTCTTGCTGTGATGATGAGTATGACGATTGAGATTGATTGGTTGTGTATCTCATGCTGCCTCTAAAACTATTTTTGGTCATTTTACTGTAGTTGGTTGGTGAGGTGCTATCTACGATTCTGTTGTTGTTGTTGCTCTTGCTGTTGCTGTTGCTATTGTGTTTGCTGTTATCTATGTTGCTGCTGCCGCTGCTGCTGCTGCTGCTGGTACTGCTGCTGCTTTTGTTTTGTGCCAGAAACTGTCGCTGTCTGCTGCCTCGCTGCCGATCCACTGCCTTCGCCGTTGTGTGTGTTTTCCCAATCTTATACTCATCATCAGCCTTATATCATACCTCAGCCTGCTGCTGCTGTTGCTGCTGGCTGCGCTCCGGTATGCGATAGAGCTCATCATTATTCTGATAGAGCTGTTCGGAGCTGGCGCAGTTTACGTTTGACCACCAATCGCAGACGCGCACAGCCTGATTGAAGACAGTGCCGTTCGGGCAGAGGAATGAGTATTGATGGCCCGAGTGCAGGCACCAATGCCAGACCTTGAAGAGAGCACAGAGAACAGTGTATGAGTCACATTTGCTTAGTAAATCGTTCAGGCAACATGTTGCTCTTCGCTTACCTGACACCTCGTCTCGGTATCCGCATAGTAGCCCGGCTGACGTCCTTGGCAGTTGAATGATAAACCCTTTGGTACCGCATCGTAGATGGGATAATCCTCGCCAGCTATGTAGCCATCAATTTGCTGCAATCGTAAACCATAAATGAGATGCGGCTTTCAAGTACAACTCGTGCATGGGTATGTGAATTATCTCATTGAGTGCAACTGCAGTAGGTGACCTTCGTTCGGCTGCTGATTGCTTAAGCAGGGCACATTTAAAATCACGGCAAAACAAACAGCAAAATGATGTCTAAACAATAACAAATTACGAGCCTGAAACAATTGCCACACACTCAATTTTAGTACATGCGAAAAATAAAAAAGAAACAGAAACCGAAAATTTAAAATGCAAATGCATCAACCGAAAAATCTGTCGAAAAACCAGCAAAAAATATGAACAAAAAAAAAAAAATGAATAAAGATCAACAAAAGAATCAGTGAGTGTTGAAAAATGTGCAATTGTGGGTGCTTATCTATGTATGTGTGTAGATGTGTGTGTGTGTGACAATAAAGCCTCTCTAAAGACAACAGAGAACCTGTCAATCTCATGCGTATGAAACCATGAAAAGCTGACACAGCAATAATGCGCGACCAAGTGGCAACTCCATGTCACACGCACACACACATACGAACAGACGATGACATTCCCATGACTGACATTCGACAGCAGCGCTCCACAACTCTGTTGTTCTTTTGTTCGATCCGCTGCAAAATAATGCCATTCCATTTTCGTATTCCTGTGCAACATGTTGCATGTCAGTGGCCTATCTTTCAGCTATCTTGATCTTGCCTCAATTCCAATCTAAATACATTTTTTCCATACCAATTTCGCATTGTTGCTGGTGCTGGTGCTGGTGCTGCAGCAGCAGAGTTACGCTTAAATAAATTCATTTGCAAGGCGTGTGACGAAAAACCTTTGGATGGACTCTTTTTTTCAGGTGCTGATGTCAAAATGCATATTTTATTGTTGTTTTTAGGTTAATACTTTATGATGGTGAACAACGAATTGAGCAGGGAAGTTAAACCATTTTCGTAGTTATTTAAATTTTCTTTTAAACAAAATATATAAAATCATTCGTAATATACCGCAAAGAACACGAGTATTTTAGTCCCTTTTAAGGAGTTTAGTATTTAAAATTATATTTTAGTGCATTTTGCATAGTTAAATGGCAACTGTGATTAATGTGACCCTTTTGGTAATTCCTCGCTGTTTATTAGCGAATAAATTGCTTTTTGGAAAACTATGCTTTTACTATTTGCTAACTATTCGATAACAATTCTCAGCTCTTACCAAACGGTTCAACAGCTTTTTTATTGCCTGTGCAATTTCCTGCTGCACGCTAATAACTTTCATGAGGTTTTAACATTTGCAACTGCAACAACAATAACCGCCCAGTGCCACAGTAACCCAGCTGCCTAGCTCTTGCCTCTTTGTGCAGTAAGTACTTTGGCTGTTTAAATACCAGACGACGAAGACTCCAAAGCAACAACAACAGCGATGGCAAAGCGTGCAATTTGCCTTTCTTTGCTCTAGTTGTTGTTGTTGCTTAGAGCAGTTCACCAAGGCTAATTGATAAAAGACTCAAGTAAAGAGGCTCCAGCAGCACTAACAAACGAAGAAAAAAGCCAAACGATGACGACACCTTGAGCCAGCCAAGTCTGCATGCAATGGGAAATGCGGCCTGGCCAATGGAGGAGCATCGGGTTCGTATAAGCTGGTGTGGCGTTAGCGGACGTGAGAAGATGTCTAACACTTTGCAGACAGGTCGACGACGACGACGACGACGACGGCGCTGTCGCTGCACTTGCAAAATCAAGAGACTTTTTGGTCCACTTTTATTTTTGTCTTGGCAACAATTGCATTGTTGTTGCTGTTGTTGCCACTGAGGCGACTGCAACAGCAACTTTGCGTGGGAGTTTGTTGTAGTTGTTGCCGATGTTAGCTGTGTGTAGATCGCAATCAGACAAGAGACAAATGGTGTGCGCAATCTTTTACTTTGAATGAGTATAGAAATTATCTAAGATGACACTTTTTTAGCTGCTGCTGCTGCCGTGGATGCTATTGCTACTGCTCATGATATATACATTCTAACGCTAATGAAGCTATCAAATTATTTTTCATTTTTTTTTTCCATTTTTTTTTAATGCGCTTTTATTCCCAGGGCTATAAAGTTTTATGAGCGCCAAATATTTCAACGATAAATGAAAAAGATAATTGACAAAGAGCAATAAATAGACAAATCGACAAAGAGACAGAGGGAGATAGAGAGAGGGAGGGAGATAGGGACATGCAGGTCAGCAAATAAGCAGTTGAGAGTTGAGACCTAAGCTGGGATTCATGGTGCGCCCTCAACCGAACTTACCCCATTGACACAGTTTCCTGCCAGCAGCACAGCGAACACGACAACCAAAACGATGGACATGCAGGAGGCAATGAAGTTGCTCGAGCAGAAGGAGGAGGCGGAGCTGCTGCTGTTGCTGCTGGCTGCCAGATGAAGATGCTGCTGCTGCCGTTGTCTGCTAGATTGCTGTTGTTGCTGTTGTTGCTGTTGTTGTTGTGGTGATTTGTTCGCTGTGGTTGCGGCTGCCATGATGTCTGTGATTTTGGGCTTTACGGCTACGCGGCGTATACGTAATTTAAATGTGATTTTTTGTATGTGTGTTTGCTCCGCTGTTCGTTGTTGTTATTGTTGTTGTTGCTATCTAAAATACAAAATCGAAAAGAGAAAAATGGAGACGAGCTAAGCTAAGTGCTATTAGATGTTATACACACAACATCCAATTTCTGTGTGTGTGTGTATTTTTAGAAAGGAAGCTGCAATTGGAAAATTGCATTGGGCCCAAGCAGCAGAGATGTCTTCTCAAGTGTTTTTTTCTTGGCTTTGGCATGTAATTAGATTTCATTTTTATATTTTTATTATTTTCTGATGCATGTGGCTGTTGGCTCTTTTTTGGAATTTTATGCTTTGCCGCAAATGGTAATGGGCATTTGTGGCTACGTTAGCTGCGGTGCTTGCTATAATGCTTGTGGTTGTTGCCTTGCCAGGAATAGATGATGCTGCTGCTGCTGCTGCTGCTGAGAGCAACAACATTCACTTCTTGCTACTTGGCTTTTGAATACGGCTTGTATTGCATTTTGATTGCGTTTAATGGTTGATTAAACTTAGCTTTGTAGGTGATAATTGCATTGAGTCTAAGATGGAATTATTTTTATTAAACTTAATTGAAAGATTGGACATGTGTAGCATGTGAATGGACATGTTCTAAGTTGAGCTGTTACTGAAGTATTTGTAGTGCTATATTTTCTATCTAAAGTAAAGTATGCCCAACTGGTTTCAGTCTAGTCTTTTCATTTATGATCTCTAACTAACTCTCAATCAAATCCTGGTTTCATGAATGTGAGTAAAATCATTCACAAACCGAGCCTTTGGTTAAGAAATTTAGGCTTAAAGTCCTAGGAGAGTCTCCTCTAAAATTTGCCTCAAGCATAGAATATATATCTCGTATTATGTTTGATATATATTATATACACATATATATTTTAAAAGATTCTAGTTAACAAATTAATATTAACCCAACCATAAAAAGCTGACTGAAGAACATTTGAACTTGTGTTATTAAAAACTAAAATAATTACAAATATTTATGCTGTTTAAAGACCATAAATATTTAAATCCCTTCTGCCTTTTCAAGTACTTTATGAAAAGTTTCTTAATTCCACTTAGTAATTCTATAATTTTTCAAGCAACTCTTTAAGAGATTGCAGTGCTAATTAACAAAGTAGTTTTATAAGTATATAACATTAGGCAATGCCTATGAAAATCTTTTCAAATGAAGTAATTTCCAGGCCACAATTGCTTTATTATTATATTAATTCATATATTATTTTTTATTTGTCTGCCATTATATAGTTTTTGGTTAATTTGATTTATAAGCTTTACGTAATTAATCTCTCAGCTGAAGAGGCACGCACTTAACCGCACACTTGAACAACTCTTGATATGTTTGTTGATATTTATTTATTTTTTTCTTGACTTAATCTGTTATTTCTTCTTCTGTTTATTTCTTTTGGTTCGTACGTTTTTGGGTCGCGAGCTGCGAGCTGCACGTGTTGCCGCGTTTGGAGTTGATACAAAAGTTAGAAAAAATTTCGCATCAATTTTAGTTTTATACTCAAGAGCAGGTCGAGCGTCGCGGCGTCGTTTGCCACTCGGCTGGGGGCCAATAGATGAGCGCAGCAATACAAAGCCAAATGCACAGAGTCATCGTCAATGCTGCTGCTGCCGTCGCAATTGCCAAAGAGCAAAGAGCTCATCGGCATCGGCATCGGCATCGTCATCGTCGGCGAGCAGCAGCCGAAACCGAAACTAAATCATCGTGCAATTGGCGCTCATTTGGCGCTCTCTTCAGCCTCTGCTGCTCGCTGCTCGCTGTTCGTTCGCATTCATCGCTAAATATTTGAAGCTGTGGCAGATGCCGCAGCATCGCAGCGGCATTACAGCATTGTTGAGCTGCTTTGTTTTGTTTTGCGGCTTTTGTTTGTTTATGATTTTGGCACATTTTGATTTGTTGCCATACCAAAAATATATAAAACAAATCACAAAATTGGTGCAAATTTTCTTTTGGCTGCTCAGCTATTGATGAAAGGCAAATAAAAGACTTAGGCAACGAACTTGTAAGGCTGTCACAGCGTTTAATTGCGGCAAAATGATTGCAATTAACTGTCTTAACGTTTAACTGTGATCAAAACGAAATAATTGAGCAACGAACTTGACACTTGATTGGTATTAAATAAGAGCTTGAATATAAATATATGTAAGGGAATCAAATTTCAGACTTGACACACATTTTTGAGCAGAGGAATATATGCACGTATAAGCTCTTTAGTATGGTTTACTTTTATATTCAAAAATTCAAATGGACTCTGAAATAATTGGAGCAAGCAAACACAGTAACTTGTTAAGAATTATTCATAATATTGCCAGAATAAAGTCTGACAAATAAATAAATAAAATCAGAAGTCTGAGATAACAAACTATAAAAGACTTGGAAAACGAACTTGATAATGAAAATATAAAAATATAAAAAAACAGTAATGAACTAAGCATTGGTGCTATTATCTGAATGCATTTGATTGAAAGACCTTAAGATATATATATATATATAAAATGAAAAATAAATAATAAAATATTAAAGACTTAGGCAACGAACTTGCTCGACTTTCAATTTGTTGAATATGATAAAACATCTCTGATAAGTCTTCAAATTGCAGGAGTTACAGCAACTACTAGATTAGCTGTCGGATGCTGTTAAGCACTTGAATTACGCAAATCCGTAACCCACGCTGCAAATGAATTTTTATTATAAATTATCATAAATTAAACTAATTAAAATCAAATCGCAGCAATAAATTTACAGCAGACATTCGCTCTAGAATTGATGCAGCCAGCGACAGCAGCCGCTCACTTTCAAAAGATGTGCAGTGGCAATCCGGTTGAGCTCAGGAATACACATGCATATACGTATATATATATACGTATATATATGTATGTGTATGCATCGACTTGAGATGGCTTTCAATGCGCTTCAATTGAAGCGCATGCAGAGACGAATCTTGTGACTAAGATTGAGACGGAGACCACAGTCTGGGACTGAGACTCATTCTGGTTCACCTTCGAGAAAAGCATTGCAGCAGCAACAACTAATAACAACAACAACAACAACAACAAGAGCAATAGCAAACGTTTGGCAATGCGGCTGCTGCTTTTTGGTTTAGTTTTTATTTATTTATGTTTTTGTTGCCGTTGTTGTTGTTGTTGCTGTTGTTGCTGCTGCTGTGTTTGCCTGTGAGAAATTCCCTTAATCAGCGCAGTCATTGCAACTGCCACACGGCGGTTGCAGACAAGAAAAGCCTAAATATGCTGCGACTGCCAGCTCAAAATGGCAGCAGGTACGT
Source organism: Drosophila buzzatii (assembly GCA_035045845.1). Lineage (NCBI taxonomy): Eukaryota > Metazoa > Arthropoda > Insecta > Diptera > Drosophilidae > Drosophila > Drosophila buzzatii. The sequence goes on along the minus strand of JAWNOS010000062.1, from coordinate 1,361,654 downwards.
CTGTCTGTCTCTCGGTCCGACTTGATATTTCATATGACCATTATCATTAGGCGTTGGTGCTGCCATTTCATAATGAACCCCAAACGGCGTTCAAGCAATCCGAACTGAACTGCAATTAATATAGCTCGACGCTGTTGCTCATTTCCAATGGACTTGTGGCCATATTTTTATTAGTGTTTAAGACTTGATTCACACGCTGCTATGGATTATTATTTGTTGTGTGCTTTTCTCGCCGAATGCCCGTTGAAAATTCGACATGGAGCAGCTGCCCTTGACGGCGGCGCAGACACAACATGTGCCATCGTCTTGAACGTCCGGATAATTTGGCTGGCCGCATTAACCTTGACTTTTAGCCGAACGGAGGTGCCACCAGACAGCCAGACAGCCAAACAGCAGCTGCTTCTTTCAAATTGGTTTAGATACGTGACGAAAACAATGATAAAGTAATTATCTACCCACACACACACATGACTCTCATATTGCTGTTGACACTTGCTGCTGCCTCGCATCATTTTCTTCATCTGTGCGTCCTCCTCCGCTGCTGCTGTCGGCTTTATGGAGCATTAGCTTTATTTAAATGGTTTCTTCTTTGCTGTGCTGCGTTTCTGCCTAATGTGGCCATTTGCTGTAGTTGTTTACCATAATTTAATAAATTATTGTTACGAAATGCCTTTTTAATATAGGCTCAAGTGCTGAAGCCCAAAGAGCAAAGGCATTCATCAAATTCGCTGGGAATTTGACTCAGAACAATATCGCAGAGATGATGGTTATATTCTTATAAGTAAATATTATTTCATTATTATTTATTTAAGCAGTGAGTTCATTTTAATTGAGGCTGCATTATTTATATAGTAGACTTGGCTTTGTTGGTAGCTGAAGAGATTCTTGGACAGAGCTTTGACATCTCTGAAGGTTTTTGGCTTGTTGAATTCTAATCTGAAATCTGAATGGGACGGAAGTAATTTCGTATATTTCATTTAATTAGCGAATTGAAGAGAAGAAGAGAAAACAGAAAGATGCAGAGTAGCATTAGATAACATAGTTGTTAGGCTGAGTTGATTGTGATATTCTGGGAGTGAAACATCTTTCTCTCTCCCTCTCTTTCACTCTCTCTCAGGCACTATTACTTCTGCTTCAGTATTACTCAATAAAATAATGAATTATTCTATTTAAGTTGTCTTCATGTCGTAATATCTCTGCTTCCTCTCACATAACTCTTTAACGACTTGGTCGCTTTACACTCATGCGGGCAGGAAGTATCTCCCTCTGCACTTATGCATATTCAATTCAATTGCAATTGCACCGACTGCCCATTCGTAATGCACGACATATCATTAATTCACTCAGAGCGCACATTATTCAAGCCTCAAATCCTACTTAAAGAACTCCTAAACAGAGCGCAACTTGATAAACGCATTTCGAGTTTCGCGAGTTCTTATTGTTCTGCTTGCAGCGCAGATTTTGTACGTTTAGCCATTTTTGGCTGTTTTGATTAGTTTTGCTGCTTTTACGAGCTCCTTGGAGTGGGCTTGTTTCTCTTTTTTCGGCTTGACTGTGCGCAAATACAATGCAGCTGCAGCTAGCTGATTATTGTGCAAATAAAAGTTCTAATGATGATTTCGGCAACAACAATGCAATTATGCAAAGCAACGGCCAATGCGACTTAGAGAGGAAGGTAATTAAAGGCAGCGCATGGTAATAAAAAAGAAAACGAGATCTGCAACTAGAATTAAACGAGGAATTATAATTATCATGGCGCTGCAATCAACAATGAATATGCTAAACAGTTGAGACGGGTCGAGTCGAGTCGAGTCGAGAACATCCTATGTGGCACATGCCGCATCCGCCACAACAGCAGCGGCAGCGGCAGCAACCGTTAACATGCAGAGGGCAGCATCCACAGACTGTGGCCACATCCACTTCAGGTAGCCATTTGCGCAACAGCCAAAACCCACGTCCGAGCCGCAGCCCAAAAACCAAAATCAAAGCAAATATCATACATCATCGCAAAGGTTGCTAAATTATATCGGATCTCTCGCTCCCTCTATCTCTCTCTCTCTCTCTCTCTCTCTTTCTTTCTCTCTCGCTCTCTCATTGAAATTGTAGCAAATTGTCGAAGTTTTGTAATCAAACTCGCTTATTGTATTTCTTCGCCCATCTTCTTTTGCGCCCCAGCAATTTCACACACGCTGACTTTTTCGCCCAAGCTGAACTTCTGCTGCCTCAGTCATCGTCGTCGTCGTCGTCGTCTTCTTCTTCTCTTCGCCTTGGCTCTATTTAGCGCACTTGATTTTTCATCCAATTTAAATTGAATTCAAATATATATTTTGTCACCATTTGCTTGCGCCATTCGCTGAGGCTTTAGCGAAAGTGTTGACACACATCAGCTCTCTGAATGGGCCCACTGCGAATTGTCGTGGCTCGATCCTCTGCAATTTGATGCCTTGATTGATTTTCAGTTGGCAATTGTAGTTGTTAGTCCAAGTGACTTTTAAATTGTGCTAAGCTGCTAAAATTGGGTTGAGTGTGTTTGATAGGGCCAGCGAGAGACAATGATTGAAAGGTTTGCTAAACTATTTATTAGTGAATTGCAAAAAGTCTCGACTCTCTCGCAAAGTAGTTGAGACAGTAACAATTTAGATATGCCTGAAGAACAGATTATGTAGACATATTATGGATATGCCTGCATAACTCGAAATTGTAATAAAATCCATAGTTACAAGTCTTAAGCTGAGTCTCTCACCTGGTTCTTTTGGTATTTCATGTCTCTATTGTTATTGCATATCTCCTTTGGCATTTCATATCTCTGCTCACTTCCAAATACTTCTCAGCGCTCAGCTGTCAGCAAAACGTAATTGTTGTTAACAAATTTGACAATTTTTCAAAGTTTTGAAAAGACAAACATGAATTATGAACTGCGCGAGGAAAAACAAGCAAGAGTGCGCCAAACGCTGATCGACTGATAAATACCCTAAGCACAGCCAAAATCATCATTAAGTTACAGACTTGGCAGCGGCATCGTTGTCATTCATAATGGCATTAAAATGGTCATTAATATAATTTTTAATAAATATAAATTTACAAATTGTTATAATAACGATCCTTATGATTTATCATTTAATTTTCATCATATCATAATTATAACATTTATAATAATTATTTTAAAATAACACGATTATCTTAATTATTATCACAAAGACTTTTATAATTCTCATTCAATTAAATATCAGAAATAATTAATATGTAGTTATCTAACTATTTCAATTAAGATAACACCCAAATAAACATATCTTACAAAACGATTAAACCCTTTTCTGTAAATTTTCAATTTGTTTTTAGGGTATTCAAACTGAAAAATTGATGAAAAATGCCAAATAAAATTTTATTGAACAAGAGTTGATGAATGCGGCGCTGATAGACAGCTGTGACAACAACAACAACAACCAAACAACAACAATCCGACTGAAGATGATTGAAATGACTTGAACAAAGTTAGAAGGCCAAAAAACAACCGTAAAGCAATTGCAGTGGATGCTCAGAGAGCGGGACGATGCAAGCGAAACGGGCAACGATTCTATTGAAAAAAATAATGAAACAAAGACTAAAGCAGAAATTGAAAAACACAGAAGAAAAATGGTTGGACAAGTACAAATGATAATCATGACGCTTTAGAGCAGACGATGATAGGCAAACGCTTTCGGCGAAATTTAACACGAAATGCCAGCCGAAAAGTCGCAAAAGACTAAAATGATTACAGCTCCAATTGCGACTAGTCGAATATTGAAAATGCCAGCAACTGGTTAAGCAGCAGCAGCAGCAGCTGCAGAGAAGGGGTAACTAGAGTGCGGGAGGTGGGGGGTTAATAGAATCTATAACGAGGCGCGAACAGGGTCAATGCAGCAGGCGAAATAGCCAGCGAAGCGCTTTGGCCAGTCTGCAGACTGCGGCACTCAATAAATTGCTGGCGACAAACAAAAACTAAAGTGATCAACATAGTGTAGCCTAAAGATAGAATAGTGAATACCCTAACAGAAGAAATATGACACAAGATGTTAAGGAGTTAAAGCAAAAGTTGTTATACTTATACCTTTAGCTCTACTCATACTCATAATTATACTCTATAACATAGTCTAGCGACTCGCTGCAAGTGCATCAAAATGTGGAAGCTCTGCAGCTGTAGCACTTGCTAGATATTCAGCATACGCCATGTGGTGCAGACACACACACACACACACACAAATATACTCGTCTCGTAGTTGGTCAACTATTGAGGCACGATTTGTTGTTGGCTGCATTGAAATCGAATTTCATTTATAGCACATTAAGCGCACAGATTCCAACAAGGTCAGAGACTATATTTCGATTATGAGATGCCTCAGAATGCGTTCGTTTAATTGGGCTGTGAATTTATGTAAGACTCATAGAAGACCTTAACGTACAGCAATGAATCGTGTGAATCGCACTCTGGTTCACTGATCGAGTGGCTGCGAGAGCTGAGGCGATCTGGTGCCAGCTTCTCGAGCTGCAATGGATACGCGACCTTTGGCGTTGGACTTGGACGCCTCCCAATCACGAGCTGCTGATCGAAGATGACACCTTCTGTTAGCCACTCGCATTGTTGTTGCTGTTGCTTTTGCTGTTGTTGCATGACTCAGCGCATGATGTTGCAACTGGCTATTGTTGTTATTGCTGCTGGCTTGGCTATTTGTAGCGCGGCTGCGTTTGTCTTGGCCATAAACAACTTTAGGCCCAAGGCGGCCTTTGCTGCTTGACTCTGCGTAGTTTTTTATTGAACTGCCATTTGTCAGTTTATATATATTTTTTATTAGTATTTCCTCTTGTATTTTTGGCAATGGCATTCAATTTGTTATTGTTTTTATTGCCGTGGGATAATTAGCGTAAGCAAAAAATTAAATATGTAATATAAAGTTGTTCAACTGAAATAAACACATTATATATATAAAAAAAAAACATATTTAATTTAAAATTTAAGCAGGGTAGCTACCTGTCATGCATTTTTACTGCATCATATTTACTATAATCTTTGTTGCGCTTGGTTGTAGTCTAAGCTATTTTGTCATTTTTATTAAAATTCTTGCAGCTATAATTTCATATATATGCCGTATAACAACTTCCATTTAGAACTCTACAATTATATTTCAAGCGCAGCTACATGTTTATATACAAATTTATAGCAAATGTTTATAGCTTGCCATAAACCAAGTTTCATTGCAGAGCTAGCGCAAAGCTGAAGCTTTGGTTCGAAACTTGGCTAAGTGCGCAGCTTTGCTCAAGTTCAGTTTGTGCTCAAACCAATTTGCTATAACAATTTGCATCAATTGAATTAATTTGCATTGTAAATTTTGAGAGATATATTATATATGTAATATGTTGACAGTGCATGTCAGTTGGCCAAGCACTGCCTATGGCTTGCATGTAAATTATATTTAACTCACACCTGTATCGCCATTTGATATATTCAATGGAAAAGAGCAATTGGCATTTGACCTACGCTTGCATTTGTCACGCCCAGCTGAAGCCTTACATGTGAGGTCAAGGATCACACAAGCTGCTTGGATTTCAATGGCAATAAATTGTTTGACAATGTAGTATATATGAATTGCTGCAGCTCTGCTCTACCCTGCCCGCCTTTATGTATCCTGCTAACAATACATCTTTGTTTCTTTCTGCTGCCACTTGACACCTCTGTCTATGGCTGTGTGTGAGTGTGTGGGTGTGGGAATATGAGTGTGTGTGTGTGTGGCAGCTGGTCTTTTGCTGCTGATAGCTTAAATCAAATGTAAAATTCAGAGCTATCGTATTGATAAACAAAAATATGTGAAGTTGAGAAAAGAGCGAGTAAAACTGACTAGGAGATATCCTGTATTTAGCTAAACTAAAGAGAATGAATTCGAATAGATTTCTAGTCTTTCACATACACTAAGATAATCACTAAGATATATCAATGTGTTTATCTCAGAGCTCGCAAATATCAGTTGAACGTTTCTCAATGTCTGCAAACAAGTGTCTCTCACTCACACTTTCAGAAAAAAACTCAGTGAGCAGTCGATTCCATCGGTTCTTCAACGATTTCGTTCGCGATTGGTTGACTTGTTGGCAGCAAGAAGATTTTAGTGTATGTATTGGTGAGAGTGAGAGACCCTTGGCCTTCTGCTCACGCTGCTCCCTTACTCGGCCTCATTATGCGAGCGTCAATCGTATCGCTCCATAAACGATGTTCGGGTAAAATGAGCATCACACGAATAGGTCAACGCGAAGCGCTTAAACGAAAAGAACCGAAGGCTTTTGAGCCGAGCGAGAGCGTGAGAGTATAATGTTATTCGCTTGATCTCCTGACTAGAAAAGTTAACTGTTATTTGTGAGCTATGGTTTATCTCTTATACTCTTGACATGCTGGAAATATGTTTATCGTATGACATAGAATGTCTTAGCTTAAACCTCCCGCTGCCTGTTGCACATACAATACCACATAACCAATATACCCACTTGGCTAACACTTGTCTGAGTATGTACTGCAATGAATAATAGACTTTTGCGTAAATTGCTTGGCATTTGTGCTGCAATATATTTGCGAAAAACTTGAGCCAACAGGTGACTTCTGCAGCCAGCACAACTGGGGCAACTTGAGCCATGGCAAGGAAGGGGCACAGAATGCTAGGATGCTGAGTCGTGTTAAATGGTCTGTGTAATTGGAAGGCTATATTGGTTTGCTGCCCGCTGAGATGCCTTGGCTATTATATGTAAGTAATCTGAGCAGCAGGCGCCACTGCGGCCAGAGCTGAGCCTGGCTAATGATTATGTTTTGCATTTGGGTATTAAGCAAATTAACAATTGGCCAAGGACACTTTGTTGAGGCAAAGAGTTAGCAAAAAGTGCAACGCACAAAATATGCACAAATCTCAATTTGAAACGAAATCAATAAACTTTGAATGAGGCAGCTGGCAAACAGACAGACAAACTGACGAATAGTCAAACACTCAGTGCAGTGCCGTTAGACTGCTCCTGTTGCACTTCTCTCCCTCTGCGCAGGACTCTCGCCACCGATGCGACATTTTGCATGATTTTGCTGACAGAAAGTTTTGCTAGCTGTTGACACGCATAGGGGGCGAGGGGGAGTGGATGGGTGACTAAACCTGATTGCCGTTTAAATTACGAAATCATGCATGTCAATGACAGCCACTAGAATGTGCCTACAATCAGCTGTGGAGCAGCGAGCTAGGGGGCTAGGGGAGCTGCTTGATTTTGAAATTATGGAGCATTTGTGTTTTGTAATTAGACCCCAAATACTCAACCAAACAGCAGCAGCAGCTGCCTGTCGAGTGTGTGTGTGTGTTGGCATTGTTGTGCAGCTTAATGAGGCAATACTTTGAACACTCGCCACGACACGCCACGTCAGGCGATACGGCACTCGCCTCATCCTGAAAAACGCAACCACATGCCGCAGTGTTGGCACACAAAATGTAAAATGATCCTCGACAAGCACTCAGGAGAGGGCCTAAAGCTTGTGCCACAGTGTGTGTGTGTGTGCGTCTGTCTGGCAACTGTGAAATATAATCGCTCAAAATGGATGCGATGATTACTCACACACACACACGCACACACACACAGAACACACACACATGGAAACACCTTTGAGTGAGGCTTTGTATTAGCGTTAAAAGCAAAGCTGCTTTCAATTTGTTAACTGTGCAAAATTTCACTTGAATGGCTTATGAATCCCATTTCGAGTTGTGCCAGAATATAATATGCCAAATAATGCTATTGCTTCATATACTACATGAAAGAGAGAAGCATGGCTAGCGGGTGTTGTAGGCTAGCGAAGGTAATGGAAGCTGAGCAGGAGAAGGGGCAGGGTAAAGGTAGAGAGAAGACAGCGAGGCATAGATTGAATGAGAGAACGAAAGTAATGAATAGTACGAGGAACATATTAAGTGAGAGAAAGAGAGCAAGAGAGCAAGAGAGATATTGAGTGAGAGAACAAAAATATGCAAACAAACTGAAATATAAGGAACAGGTGTTCTATATGCTATATAGCTCGCAAATAACTATTAAATTCATACTCACTCGCTCACACACACTCTCTCTCTCTCTCTGTCTGCTTTCTCTCTCTGAACAAAGGCCTTCGGTTCTTTTCGTTTTGGTTTTCGGTTTCTCCGAACAACGTTTAGGCAGCGATACGATTGACGCTCGTAATATAACGAAAAGGTTTCTGTCCGATCGTGAGCGAAATCGTTGACGAACCGGACGCTATCGACTGCTCTCTGAGTTTTCTTTTTCTTAAATTGTGTGTGAGAGATATTTTTCTGTAGGTATTGAGAAATGCTCAACAGATTTTTGCAGAGCTCTGAATATTTTTGTTGTGATGCAAACAAAATATTAAAGCTATCAATCAGCATAAATTCATATACATAAATATAAATAAATTAGCTATATAAATATAGTTATATAGTTAACAATCTTCTTCTTTGCCTGCAATTCTTGCATACATACATGAATCAAATCACTTTTCTCACGCTGCTTTATCTCCCTTATCTTTATCTCTTCTGCTTCTTCGTCTACTGCTCTTATAACACACTTATTTCAGAGTTTATCTATTTTATTATTTTAATTTAATTTAATACCAATTTCAGGCCAGGCATTATTTTTAATTAAAGCTCGTTCACATATCGAATGTTTTTTTTTTTACTCTTACAGAACAATCTGAAGTGCGTCCATTTCTATGTCGTTGCTTTCGCTCTCTGCTATTCGCTTTTCTATATCGCTCATTGGAGCGGGCGGGCAGAGGTATGCTTTAATATCTATATGAATATATATATGCTTATATGTATATTTGAACTTTCGATGGTCTACTTATGGCTGAGCCGCTTAAACGCTGCCAAATTGTGGCACTTCAATGGGTTTTATTACTTTACGAGCGTGCGGCAGGCGGCAGGCGGCATGCGGCATGTGGCATGCAATGCAAATTGACATATGAGCTGACACATTTGGGGTCTGCCACGCCCTTTTGGCAAACTTCAATTGATTTGTGTGGATGAATTTGCTGGCATGTCGAGTCCCTGTGTTATCCCCGGCTTCTCTCTGTGTGTGTGTGTGTGTGTGTGAGTGTGTGTGTGTGCATCAGGCACCGCATGCCCACACAAACACAACAGTACTTACAACAACAATGAAAGAAAAATTGAAAATGAAAATACGAACAACCGAAAAGTGGACAGCAGCAACAGCAACAGCAACAGCAGCAGTAATAGCAGCAGCAGCAGCAGGAGGAGCAGGAAGAACAGAAGCAGGAGGAGGGGCAGGATGAGCAGCAGCAGCAGCAGCAATATTATCAGCAACAGCAACAGCAAAAGTAACTAGAGTAGCAACAACAGCAGCAACAACAGCAGCAACAGCAACAACAGCAACAACAACAACAGCAGCAATAACAGCAGCAACAACAACAACAGCAGCAACAACAACAGCAGCAACGGCAGCAGCAACATTCCAACACATATGTAATGCTACTTTTTGACAAGGACACACGCACATTTACACTCTCACACACGCACACACACACACATACTCACATACATATCGAGAGGCATTCAGAGTGTCGATGATGATGCGTCAATGCATGCAAATTTTGCTTGCCACAAATAAGTTGGCAAAGTGGTTTTCGGTTTTCGGTTTTTGCTTGTCGAAGTTGTTGTTGCTGTTGCTGTTGTTGTTGTTGCTGTTGCGGTTGTTGACTGTGCTTAACTCAGCTCAATAGCTGTGATTTGCATAATATGGCAACGCCATGCAACAATTTCCTGTTGCCGGTCCTTGACAAACAGCAACAGCAACAGCAACAACAACGCGCCAAACCAAAAAATACACAAATACAACTTATTAGGGTTACACATGAAGAATTCAACTAAATTTTCAGCCAATTGTCAAACCTGCCACGCCCACGCCCACGCCCACTCTTACTGTATGCTGTCTGGGCACTCAATCATACAAACATTTCATTATTTTGCTGGCAGCCAAAACTAAACCAATATTTTGTCAGCATTGCCTTTATGCCTCCCCCCACGCCTCTAGCTGCGAGCAGCGCCTAGTTAATAGGATTTTCTATTGTATGTGTGTGTGTGAGTGTGTGTGTGTGTAAAAGCGGAAATTGCGTGCTCAGCTTTTGTGGTCATAATTTTTGGCAGCTGCCACTAAATCGAGTTAAATAAGTCAATAAATTAAATTAAATAATTAAGGCAGCAGCAGCAGCTGCAGCATATGAATTCCAATTGCAACTTGGCTGGAATTTTGTTGCCTCCCCGGCATGCCTATGTGTGCGTGTGTGTGGCTATGCCTTGTTAGCCCTGTTATGGTCATTTTATGCATTTGCTTGTTCTACAGCAATGCAACTGCCCAAATTGACAAGTGTTTTAGTGGGTGTGGTAGCATGTGACAGCTTCAAACTCGGAAAGCCTGACAAGTGTGTCCACAGCATGGAAGGAAGGGAGCTGCTGCTGCTGCTGCTGCTGCTGCTGGGTGAGCTACTCTAACAGTGGCTGGGTGACTCAAGTGGCTACAACCACAATATTTGATTTTACGTAACAACCAGCTACACACGCAGACAGACACAAACAGTCAGACAAAGTGTGCTCAAGTGTGTGAGCCGTAAACAGACTGCAAACATAATTTCCTATTGACATGCATTGCGGCCTCCAGGCCCCAAAACTGAGATCTGTGAGAGCTGTGAGAGCTGTCGCATAATTAAATTTATTTGCCAGACCCCAACCAGAAGTGCAACGAAACTTTGCATAATGTTTGTTAATGAGTTAATATGAATATCAACAAATACGCTATAAATAATGTACAAGACCTTATTGAAAGTTTCTTTCAATAAAGTCAAGTTGCTTTGCAAATGCTAAAATATTATAAAGTAAATATAAACAAAGTGTGCTTAAAGCCGAGTTGACTTGTGGTTGATAAATTCTATATAATAAGTCATGTATATATTTTGAATGGGAATAAAACAATATTTATGAAATGTAGGTAAATTCTGCAAGAAGAGTCCTCTAAAAAATTGCAGAAATAAAAGATTGAGAATCGCATATAAGGGCAGACAAACTAAATATGCAAAATGTATAGAAGAACTAACAAACTATAGATAAAAGTATAGCTGATGAGAATCGCCTAGAAGGACATGCATACAACAACTAACAAACTATAGACAAAAGAACTAGCTGTGTATGAGCTCATGAATATGATATGAGCTCATGCTGAATATACATATGTATAAGGTCACATAAGCATAGCTTAACCTAGCACAAAACGACATAATTAAGCTAGCGGAAGAGATTGACAGCTCAAAGATATTACCTGGTCAAAAAAGTACTTATTTTGTATTATGATTAATGCAATTTCATTTAACATTTTGCTGCTATATTTAAAATTCGTTTGACATGGACAAGTTTCAAGGCGAGTTGACCGCAGCTGTCTAGCTCTCTCCAGCCTTAATGCCAAGCAGCAATTATGTATATGCGAAAAGGTCGTTTGGGCTATCGCATTACGCAGGCAGCTCATCAAAGTTCCATTTGCGGGTCAGTTGGGCAAATAAGATTTGGAAGGCAGCTGCAGCTGCAGCCGAGTTGCAATCAGTAAATCAGCAACAGGCATTTAACAATTTTAGCCGCAATTTCAAGGGGGGCGGCCTGGCTAGCAGTGAGTCGCTGCAGTTGCCGTCGCCGTTGCAGTAGCAGCTGCAGCTCGATTAGGCCTAATCAGAGCTAATTCAGCTACCACAGACGAACACTCACACACACTTAGCCACACTCGCACAGAGGGAATAGCATATGCGAAACGTTTCGAGCTGCGTAGCAGGAGGCGCTATCATAAAATCTGTGCTAGTTAGGAGTGCGCCCCCGGGGGGTGTTGCCAAATCTTTGCTGATGACAAATGTTGCAAATGTTTTGGAATTGCAGTTGGCAGCTGGGCAGCTGGGCTCTAGTTGCAACTGCATTGGTCACTTATTCTTATTGATATGCACTGCCAAGCACACACATGCACACTTGGTCAAGTGCTGGAACAACTCATAAATGCGACCCAAGGGGTAGCAAGAGCTCAACTCGAGCTCGATCCAACTCGGACTGCAGAATTCGCTTTTGGACATGCGTAATTAGGTTTGCTGTTGCCACTAAATATGCGTGTCAAGTTCCAAGTTCTAAGCTGGTGTGTATGTGGCTAATAACTGGCCTGGCAGTCGTCGGCAAATGTTAATGTCTGGGTCTATGCGGTCTCTGCCGTCGCCTTGTTGCTTGCATAAATCATAATTGAAACCTCATTTCCGTTGCAGGCACATTTCACACGCTCGCTGACAGCATAGCCACTAGCCACGCCCACACACACGTACCGAGTCGAGCTGAATATTTGGGTTTGCCTTAATAATAATAAACTGTCATCATCAATAGCAGCAGCAGCAGCAGCAGCCACAGCAGCAGCAACTGCTGCTTGGCTAGTCAAGTTTTGTCAAACTAGGCGACAAGTCCATTCTGTCTGCCTGGCGACGTGCTGCGAATTACAATGAGACAGAGGCAGAAAAGTGCAGCAAATGCAATTATCTGCATACTTTGGTGTGAAATGCATTCGAAATGCAGCCAGAAAGTAGCGCAGCCAGCAGCCTGAATGCAGCCAAGGAATGGAGAGGCCCATTTAAAATGCAATTTAATGAGTTTGCGTGTATTTTGTCAGGCTTGTCTTTGCTGTTAGCAAGCAGACAGTTATTCAAGCACTCAAAGCACTCGCACACACACATACTTAAGCAAGCATTTAGCTGCTGCTGTTGCTGCTGCTGTTGTGTTTTACTTGTTGCTGCTTGCATTCAATAGCAACACACAATACACACACACACATACTCACACTCTGATGATTTTCGACAAATGCCGTAAAGTAGGCAACACTTTTTATGCGCCATCTCCCATTTGTTGCGCTGCCTCGCCAAGCATTGCTGATTGACACAACACAAACAACAATTGCAGCTGCTCTCTTTGCCTGCAGCACTTCCAGTAAGAGCACGCAGTGCACTTGCCTCTGCCGTTCCATTCCATTGCGTTCCACTTGAACAGAAGAGCGCCAGCTGTGCAGCTGCTGCGCTCTTCGTTTCAATCGCTTTCAATCTGCATTCAATGGCACGCTCTTCGCTTCATCGTTGCAGCGATGCGAGCCGAACCCTGACCCTGGACAACATTCATTTTATTTTGGCCTGAACTTTTTGCACTTCGTGCTTGGCCATTGTTGTCGTGCTGAGGCAGGATCCACATCGAATTAGTTAATTGCATAAAGCAGCACAGCAACGCGCGGCACACTACAGTTTGACAGACAAAGTAGCGGGGAATGCGTACACTAAAACACAAAAGTCTGGCCATAAACAATGTCAGTTAGCCAGCTGGCGGGACAGGGCGGCAATATATGTTGTTAAGCGAACTTACTTGAAGTTGCTAACTTGGCGGATGTTTTCCTTGCAGTTGCATGTCCATTGGCCAAGCACTTGCACAGGGCATTATCACTGACTCATGAAACGAATGAGTCTGGTGTATTTATTGCTGATCAGATTAGGGTGTCTTAAGGAGTTAGTATCTGAATATGTATCTGAATATCTCCATACGCTTCTTTTTCAAAATTTAAATTTAATTGAATAGTATTTGGAATGCATAAAGTCGACAGATATCTAAGAAATCTTCTCATATACTAATTTCTAGCTATCTCTGTCTGAGCTGAGTTATGTTTGACTGGTGCTAGAAAGGAATCAAGCTATGATTAATAATCTTTCATGAAAGGAAGTACTGATTTAGGTAAAACCTATAGCAAGACTTAAACATAGTCGAACTATAGCTTAAATATATTTTCCAGTAAGCAACTTATCATCAAATGCAATGCATAGCTAAATAAAGCTAAATTTCCAGTTGTTAAAACAGATATATTCTCTTTCACCTAGAGCATTGCAAGTGCGGCATTTTCTATAGTGGCTCGTCATTGTTTAACTTGTTTTATTTGTTTGTTTGTTTGTTTGTTGTTTTTGCACACTTTGGCAAAGCGCAGCGTTGCGGCGATAAATGAGTTGAAATTTATGTGCTTAGGATGAGCAACGCGACAGACAAACCTGCTGCACCTATACAACTAACAGACCAGACACGAGACGAGGGCCAAGAGCTAAGAGCCAGGAACCAAGAGCTAACAACCAAGAGCTAACAACTTGGTTGTTATTGTCATTCGAATCACTTGAATGTGCGCATTGTTCGTATGTCATTATTGTCGCTGCTGCAGTGCCGGAAATGTCCGGCTATCAAAGCGAGTGAGAGAGCGAGAGTGAGGAAGCCAGACTGGCTGATGGCTTGAACAAAGATTGAAAATAGAGATCAATACACTAATTGGCAGTAGGTTCTAATTGTTAGCTGTGCGTGCCATGCTGCAGATGGCATAAAAAAGAATCAAATATAGAAAAACGAATTTGGATGCTCTCACTAGCCAATCAATGGCAATGGCAATGGCAATGGCAATGGCAATGGCAAAGGCACGCTTCCAGCTAAACAATTCAATTAGAGTTCCGATTGTAAATCGAATTTGCCAATACAATTGTGGTTTATAAACAAAACACACACGCACACATATACAATTTGGAATAATTGCATTAGTCAATCAGTCGGAACTCGTTTGCAGGCACTGTTTGCAGCTAGCCTAACGAAAATGTTATTAAATTATTCTCAAACGCACAGAGCCAATTTTTTATGCTTCATTTTTTGCAAAATTAATTTTGTAAATATCGGTCAACAAAAGCCAAATAATGCAAAATTTATTTTAAATAAAATAAAGAATCCAATTGGATGTGAAGCATTTTCCTGCAGAATCAGTGAAGCGTCAAAACAATTTGAAATAAGCGCGTGATAGCAAAAAATAAACTGAAACAAACAGCATAATGAAGCCAAAGCGCAGCAAAAAGTCAAGAATTAAATTCATAAAAAAAAAGCAAAAAAAATAAAAATTGTGAAATTAACTCAAATAGAAGCAAACGCATAAATCATATGCGGCGTGACATGTGTGAAATTACTTAATTAAATTAATTTTTCGACTGCGCACAGCATGAAGACTGTGTCAAGTGTGTGAGTGTGTTTGTGTGTGTGTGTGAATGTGTGCATGAATGAGAGGCAAATGATGTGACAGCACTAAAAAAAAAAAAAATGATGACAAATGCGCATAATTTATGGCTTGTCAATGCCTGAGCAATTTCGTTAGCTAATTAAACAGCAGCCAATTAGCGTATGTGGAGCAATAAATGAAATATATATATATAACAAGATTTAAAGAGAAGAACGAAGAACTATATAGAAAGACAGGGAAGAGACAGTGAAAGAGAGAGAGAGAGAGATGTGAGCACATTATATAACAATACAAAGTGCTCTAGCTCGACTGAGAGCATGCCAACAGCTTAGCTATATTTATGCATATTTATATCGATGAAAACTCATGCGCCCGCCCACATGCAGAAAAGTTTTATATAGGTTGCATATATATAAGTCGAGCTTAATTGAATTCGTGGAATTGCGAGTTGGTATCTAAACTGTGAAATAAATCAAATTTAGTTATGCCATATATAATGGAAAGCAAATGCAAAATATGCTAGCTCTAGTTCGAAAAATATGCGAGATATGCTAAAGTTCAATAGAATTTATGGAAATGGGCAAAGTTGGCAATTATATGAAACATAACTAAACTGCTTGTAAGAGAAAAGTAGAGAGAGAGAGAGAGAGAGCTGTTGAGAGACGACTCACTTTATCATAGCTCATGTGTGCTGAGATCGACGAGCAGTTGCATAGACAGCCAAAGAGACAGTCAGGCGGCTAATGAACATATACTCTCATAGGGTTAACTTCAACTCGGCTATTCATTCTAATCAAAAATGAATATACATTGCCTATGTTACACATATATTTAATAAAAACAAGCCTCATTAGCTGCTTAGCATATAATTCAGTATAATATATATTAATCATGTAGCTACAGGGAAATGCATTCAAACTAGCCAACCTGACATGCAAGTCTAAATATATCTCACACTATATATATTCATAATTTAACACGCTCAGCCCCAACATTTCTTCACAGCATCTGCAAATAAATTTGAGCCACGTTGTGTTTTGTTCCCAATGCGAAACGGCGTCAATTAATAATTGTGTTGCCTACTTTTGAGGGCCGCCTGTTCAGGTTTTAGGTTTAGGTTTTAGCCATTTTTCAAAGCAGAGTTTTTGTCAGCAATTTGCGCAGTTCTTTAGCTTTAAAACAAAACACGCATACGCAGCGTATGCTGACTGCAACCACAGAAGAGAGAGAGAAGAGAGAGAGCGGGAGCTGGGAAGTTGAGGGAGACTGAGTCATGCATGTCACAATGCGGCAAACAGCAACAGCAGCAGCAGCAACAACAAAACATTTAAATCAAAATGATAAAGTTGCATACTTGAGTAGAGTTATGCGAGGGCGTTGGCGGGGGCGTGTCAAGGATGAGATGCTGCGAACTGCGAGCGCTTGGGCTGCAGGTCGGTCGGTCGGGACAGAAGCGCACTGAGCGCGGCAAATAAATATGAAAACATTTTTTCTCGTTGCGGTTAGCCTGAGAGCTGTTGCTGTTGTTGTTGCTGTTGCTGCAGCAGCGTGCCTCAACGAGCGTGCAAAATAATATGCCAACAACAATGGCAGTTGAAACACAAACAACGCAGCAACAGCAGCAGCAAAGTTGAAAGCAAAAATAATAATGGCTAGACCCCGTTGTATTGTTGTGTAGCAACAACAGCAATAGCAACAGCAACAGCAGCAGCAGCGGCAGCGGCAACAACAATGCTAACAACAACATTGTTGCATGGCACATGTAAAACGCAATGACAACAACAGCAACAACTACAATTTGATGGCAACAGACACCGCACTAAAAGATACTTGCAACCATTTTCATTTTGTTTGCCAGCTCTGCCTCTGCCTCCGTCGCTGCTCTGTCCGTTCAGCTGTCTGGCCATTTGGCACATAGCTGATTTCGCTCTGGCTAGGCAACTAGTCGAGGAACCGCTGCAAATTAATGCTCAACTACCTATGACTTGGCTTAGCCATATTCATTTTTTATAAGCCAAAGTAAAATAGCTTCACTGAGTCAGCTTGAAACGGAGCAAAATGCCAGGCAACTAGCTAAATGTCCATGCAAATTGTCTGGGCTCTTAGCTATGACAGCCCTTATATTAATTATTAAATATTACATTTTAAAGTAATTTGACTATGTTTGTTAAATATTGGGTTTTTCTTTATAAACTTAGAGTACTTGAAAAAAATAGTAAACGAACAACTATACCATCTTTAGAGATTCTTGGGCTTGAGCAGATTGCATTTTATTGATTATAGAGGATATTGAAATACGAGAAGTAGAATATCAATAGAAAATAAACCAAGATATATCATATATTCAAACATATTCCAAGATTTTTATGAATTATCTATTATATTATATATGAAACATTAAAATGCAATTTCGGCAATTTTAGTATTTATTTGGTAGTTTTACGCACTTTTCAAATTTGATAACGCTCACTATCTAACGTCAATTTGATTGTTGATATCTGTCAAGTCGGCTGCCAACTAAACCCCTTTTCAATAGCTAAAGCTCATCGATATGCTTTTAGCATGCATTTTCCATCTTCGTTTTTTCATTTTGTTTGGCATCCATTAAATCTGTCCCATACGCTTTTCTCGCTACTCGCAATTTCCATGCCATCATTCAGCCATAGACAATTTCTAATGTTTTCCAATCACAATTTTTTGGTTTTCGGTTTCTTTATTTTCGCCTTCATTTTGTTCAAAATGTTTTGTTGACAGTTGCGCTGGCATCCGCTCACTCACACCTCCCTACACATGACGACAAATTGTTGTTGTTGTTGTCGTCGCAACTCTTTGCAGTTTGTTGTTTCTATTGTTGTCATAACTGTTTTTGTTTATGCTGCATTTTTTCCATTTTTCCCATTTTTTGTTTGTTTTTCCTCCCCTCCCCTTTTTTTTTGTTTTTGTGATAGCGTTTCGGTTGCATCGCATGCGTATGTGCTGTTGGCTCTGTTATTGTTATTGTTGTTGCTAACATAAATTTCAACGTGACATTTAGACACTCGCTGGGCGCACAGTCAAGCAGAGCGCCGACTCAAGTGCCAGGCAACATCATGAAATGGGCATAAGAACTCTGCACAGATTCGCATTCTCCTCGTGCAGCACTCATCGCTGTTCCAAGTAAGAGGCATGCACTAACAAAACTATTTGCCACTTTGTCAAAAGATCTATGAGAGTGAGTAAAGCGTGGATTTGTGATTTTACTTCACACATTTTAAAAGGTATTTATTACTAGGAAATTAAATATCCCTATATGGGGAAATAATTAAATACAGACTTAGCTAAGAATACAATTAGCTATTAATTTTTTTAAATTCCCTGCAAGTCATAAATTTATTCAGAGAAATTTTAATTATATTTATATTCAATATTCAATAAATAATTATATAAGAAATATAAACAATCAATATGTAAGACATTGAAATAGAAGTCGCTTCAAGAAAAACTGTCTTACTTTAAGATATATTAATAAAACTTCTGGCTTTTAGCCATTGGCTGGCTGAGCTCAGCAATAGCTGTCCAATCTGGCAGCGAAAACTATGCAGCAATTCGCTCAAGTACAAAACTCAAGTTACTTGCAATGTGGGCAACAAATTTTAATAGCGAAACTCCATTTACACGCGCACATGATCTGTTCGTCGCTTGGCTTTAACATTTTTAGCGCTGTGTGTGAGTGAGTGTGTCTGTGTATGCGTGTGCGTCTGTGTGTGTGTGTGTGTGTTATATCTCGACTTTGGCTTTTTGTTCAAACTTACTTAAGCGACCTTCACTTGAGAACTCTTGAAACTCTCGCCTCTTGCATATATTTCCCTTATGAATAGCAAGCTCTTAGCAGCCATGACTGCTATCATATGCCATACACACACACACACACACACACACACACACACACACACACACATGGCGCGCGTTTCACAGTGCGTATGATAAACGCAAGTAAAATTCGTTGGCTCGTTGCGCATACGTCACGGTGTACGGTGGCGTGCTATGCGCTCCAGCTATCGCTTATCTGGCCAACTTTGAAGCGCTCTCAAGTGCACTTAACTAAAACGGAGCATTGCTTAAAACAACAACAACTACAGGAGCAGCAACAACTTCAGCAAAGAGCAAATGCAGCAAGTAACGTGTGTGGCATTTTATTAAAGTCGAAGCTGTTGCTAGACCTATGCGCAACTTAAAATGCATTTAAGCGCTTCAAGTTCCACAATTCTGCGACTATCAAACAAAACTTTCTGTCAAAGCACAGCGCAGCACAGCACAGGCAGCAACAACCAAAAGTGTCATCATGACCAGCAGCAACAGCAACAACATGAGCAACAACAGCAACAACTTGCTCACATGAGTTATTGCATTGTCGCCATCGTCGTCGTTGTCCTTGTTGTTGCTGCTGTTGTGGCTAGCGGCCTTATTCAGATTCCACTACTGCAGCTGCTGCTGCTGCTGCTGCTGCACTGATCCAAGCTGTTGTTGTTGTCGCGTCAGACGGATTTAGTGGCGCTTAGCACACAGAAAAGTACAAGAAGCAAATGCAATGCAAGAAATGCAAACGCCAACTGACCTCCCCATGCGCCTCTGTCAGCCCTTGGCATGTCGACAGCCACAGCTACTTCAGCTTAGCCTTCAAAAAGTGTGGACACACATTGACTGTTCGCCCCTCACTGCTCGCCCCGCTGCTCAACGTGCACTGTCTTCCACTGTTCCACTGGGTGCAAGTCTTTGTCTCGCGTTATTTGTTAGCACTTCAAAAGGATTTTAATCAAAGTTTTCAAGTGGCACAATGTCTTGCTCTCTCGCTGTCTCCATCTCGTTCACTCCCTCGCCCAGAGTCATGCCGTCTCGCTTGGTGTGCTAAGTTTTTTGGTTTAACTGAGTGCACTCATTGCCTGGCTCTATGCTTTGGAGATTTATATGCCATCACTCACTGTGATTTAATTATCTTTTGTGTTTTCTCTTTGCTTTTTTATGGCTCTTTCCTTTTGCCACGCATAAAATTTATGCGACGAGTTGAATTAGATTCGTGGATAGATTCGTTCTTAAGTGCGCTGATGTCCATTATCCGGGCTTATGTTGCGATTGCAATTTGTGGGCTAGTGAAGAGATAGCGAAGGGGAGAGGCAGTGATAGAGAGAGAGAGAGAGAGAGAGAGAGAGGGAGCATACAATCGAAACTTTCAATTGATTTAATTAAATGCAACAGCAACAAAGCCGCAAAAACTACTCTCGAACTCGAAATATTCATTTTGTGCACATTTTCAACTTTGCACTTCTGCTGCGGTTGACACCAGGCACCACAGCAGCCGCATCCTGCTACCTCCAGCTGTCTCTAGCTGTGCCCAGCTGCGTCCTGCCACCGCCTGCTGTGCCCGTTGCTGGTCAGAGGCGTTTGTGTCCTGTGGCCACTTGTGGCACTTAACAATTTTGGCAGCGCGACGTTTTCAAGTTGTCTCGTCGCTTTCGCATTTTTTGACAAATGCCTGAGCCTGAGCCTGAGCCTGAGCATGGGCCTGGGCCTGCCCTCTAGCATCGCCTTTTGCCTTTTTGATTGACTGGCTGCGTGTTTTTGACGCTGGCCAAGTGCTTAGGCTGTGTTGTCAAAGCGCCATCCGAATGGATATGAGTACTTAGCCCACTCGTCAAACCGTCGCAACTTGCAGCTAGCACCACAAGTGCTTGTCATTGAGATGCGCCGAAGGTGGCTTTTAGCGTTGATGGGCAGCTGCCCAGCAGCTTGGAAAAAATCACACACACAAACACACTATGCTTTTAGCAGGGCTGCGGACTAGTTTATTGGAAACGTAAACGTTATCCAAACTCAAACGATTGAAAAAAACAAACAATTGAAGTGCCGACAACATTTACCCAATTGATAGCTTTCTGTTAAGACTGCAACTGGAGCGCATTACTCCGATTGCTAGCTGAGCTCTGTTAACAGAAAGCGTTTGTTTAATTGCTTACTGAGACTGTTAACAGCAAACATAAGCCTTTAACATAAGCCTATAACATAAGCCTTTAACATAAGCCTTTAAAGAATTATGTTAAAAGAGCCAAATTTATGTTTCCTCATTGCCTTTCACCTTTCCAGCTATCAATAAATTGCCATCACCTTAGGCATACATAGCTAATTTAATTTATCGCGCGTTTTCCGTCGCGCTTTACGCCTGAGCTGAAAACTTTACATAATTGGCAACGCATTTGAAATGCAGTCGCCAGGCGAGCCATTAAAGGGGAATTTTTTTTTTTGATTAAGCCTAAATGTATGCAACACTTTTTTGCGTTCACTCGAATTACATGTGATTGTCGCTCTGCCTGTTGCTCTTTTAATTGACTATGTTGTTGTTGCAGTTTTTGGTATTTGATTCATTTAAAGTAAAAAAATATATATTATTGATATGCACAAAATTTGTCAATGCAAATTACAAAAGCCAAAAATTGCCAAAAGGCAAAAGTTGCCAAAAACAGAAAAAAAAACAATAAAAACTCCTATTGCAGCTGAACAACTTTTGATCCAGACTGACTGACTGACTGACTGACTGTGTGTCTGTCTACGTCAGTTTGTGTGGGCCTCAGCGTCTGTGTGTGAAAGGAGGTTCAAGCGTAAACGTAATTAAAATAGCTGAATATACGAATCAATAAACAAATTGATTATGCAAATTTACTGTTTATTTGCATGCCAGTTGCCATTGTTCATTGCAATGTGTCTGCATCTGTGTCAGTCTATGTGTGTGGGCATGTGTGTCTGTCTCTGTCTCTGCGTGTGTGTGTGTGTGAGTAATTTATCTATATATTGTTGTTTGTTAGGAGGCATTAATCGCTTTTGTTGCTGCTGCCAAATTGTTTGCTTGCATTATTTTTAGTAAAATTTATATGCATTTAATGCTCAATCGGAGCGGAAATAAAAACTTGGCTGTTTTTACATATTTTTGGCAGACTGTTAAAAACGGAAACGGAAGGCGGAACTGTTTTCCAGCACCAGCAGCAGGAAAGGGCGCACCTATGGGGTGTTCACTGTATACGTAATTGAGTTATTTTTGTAATTTATAAAGCGCCGCATGATTGCAATAATGAAGTGTTGTGTGTGACCCTCTCTCTCTCTCTCTGTCTCTCTCGCTGTGTGCGTTGCTATTCGATCCCATCAAATGTGTTTTTAATTAAACATGAGCAACAAAATGCAAATAACAATTCGTAACAACATAAACAAATGAAAATCAAATTAGCGTGAACATAACCAAGTTGAATGCCCATTTTCCAGCCAAAAACTCTGCATTTTATTGCTGCAGATTGATGGAGATAAATTGCAGCACACATTGATTGAAGATTTCGCAACAATAGTTCATTTATCAACAGCATTTCATTTGGCTTCGCTTCGAAATAAACTGCAACATGGCAACTGATTAAACCTGCATCAAAATCTTCTGGCTCACTTTAGCTGTCACAGCACTAAATGTGTATAGTTAAACTGACTAAAATTAATAACAAATTGATTGATTAGCAGATTAAAGTGTTGGAGTAATTGCAATGTTAATAACAGCAAACTGTTCTAGATCAGCAACTAGCATAAACTGTTAAGTGCGCTGTAGTTAACAGTGAACTGTGAATTGACAGCCGAGTCAGATCAAAAGACTTTTAAGCAGAGCAGATTTCTGTAGAGTGTTTTTCTATGTCTGCTAATAAGTGTCTTTCACTCACAGTTTGATAAAAATAACTCAGAGAGCTGCTCGTTCTTCAACGAGTTCGTTCACGATCGGTCAAAAACCTTTTTTTTCGCTGTGGTATTTCTCTCATAGAAGAAATAGGTCTTTTATGGATGTATTGGTTTGCATGAGAGTGTTATGTTCAGTAGTGTAGCATAGCATATGTGAGAGACTGCATGTGTGTGTGTGAAAGTGAAGACCGTTTGCTTAGACTCTTTCAGTTATGCGCACTCGGCTTCTTAGCAGAAACTCATTGGACGAACGTCAATCGTATCGCGCCCTAAACGATGTTCGGAGAGCATCACACGATTACCTTAACTCAGGCCGACTCAACCGAAAGCCAACACGAAAAGAACCGAAGGCACTTGCTGAGAGAGCGAGACAGAGAGAAAGCGAGCGAGTATGAGTTCTTTCAGTTGATCTCTGATTGATGTAGATTAGGTATATTAAATTTAAAATAAATTCTATAAATATCCCCTGTATTTACACTTTTCAGCATTATAACAAGCAAGCTCTCTGCTTTGTTGACTATATCAAATAGCAGAGTTCAGTTTTTCAAGAGTTTTTCAACAATCTTATATGAGCTCTCAACTGATTTGCTATTGCACTTTGGCACTTTGTGTATATCCTGTTCTTCGCTTTCCAGCTACTTCCTCTGGCAGAGCTTATGTTGCGCCTGTGTCGTCGGGTGACTTTCAAATCGCTTAAATTGCCAGTAGAAAGTCAGACGAAGAAGAAAGAGTGAGTCTCTCGCATTGGCATAAGCTTCAATACCCAGTCTCTATACCCAGTTGCACCTGACGCTTCCGCAGACCCAGCTGCTGCGCCCCACGGCTGTGTCAACATGGCGTGATGCAGCCCACTGTCTTCCTGGCTTGCATCTGATGCACAACGGCAAATTGTTGCATCCGTTTTCTTTTAGCTTTTTAAACGCACACACACACACGCACACTAAGTAAAGCTGGCATACATTTGCATGTGTGGAGGTTGCCTGCTGCTGCTGCTGCTTTTGCTGCTCCTGCTGCTGTTGCTCCTCGAGCAGTTCCTGCAATGACTGTTTCCTGCAGCAGACATACACACACACACACACACACATACACACACATACACTCACTCAGCGAGCCGCTTATGTTGTTTGCTTTCATTTTGCATTGTTGTTGTTCTTGCTGCTGCTGCTGCTGCTGCTGCTGCTGTTGCCTTCTGCACCGCAAATTGCCTTTAATTCATTTTCCGCAATTACTGCAGGCGCAAGTGCGACCATTGGACAACATTGGGCAATGGGCGTGGCATTCTCATTATCATGCATGTCAACCAGAACAAAAAACCCGTCCCTTCATCCTTGCCCCACCCTCAGGCTGTCTACGCTGCTAGCACTGTCAGCATTTTTCACATTTGAAGCGTATTCCATTTGCATGCCTTAAGGGTCCAGTTTGAGTTCGATTCGCATCTCCATATAAATGAGACCCATTCCATGGCCACGCAGCGCCTCCGGCCAGTGGCCATCGTTTTAAGCGCATTAAGTGGCCCACAGTTGTGCAGCTCACTTTAGGCTAGCATCGAGTGCTCCCTGCTAAGGTCAACGCTGATCACTGTCAATCGCTTTGCTACGTGAGCATCGATGCAGTTCACATTATTGTCGATTGGCCCAGCTACCAGCTACCAGCTCCTAACGTCCAGCTCGAACTGCCCATCACAGTCGCATACAATTAACGAGCCAATTCAAACAGACAGGCTACAACAACGATGCAGTTTAGGCCAACTGGGAAGATGGCTAACTTAAGATGGCCCTGGACGTGGCTGCAGCTATGTGCGACAAATGATTTGGAATTTGCTTTAAATTGAACAATTTTATTTGCTTTGAGAAATTAGCATTAATAATTCATAAAAAACATGATCTTTGGATATATTTATATGTGCTAGGCAAAGATTTCATAAATAATACTCAATCAAGTCAACAAAAATATCGCATCAGCTTGCCTGGTTCGATGTCTCATGTAGACCTAGGCACAGCTGCCAAGGCGTATTTGGAGTACGCTGCATTACCAGTCGCAACAGTGATAATATCAAAGTGATAATATCAACTGCAAGCATGCAGCAGGCAAAGCATATAACGGGAATTGGAAATGCTTACGAATACGTCCGAAACTTGTGCCGTTGTTATTCGGACAACTCGTAGCTGGTTAGTCGCAACGCTGTTGCCGCCTGCTGCACATTTTGGTTGCCTCGCGCCATTTTCAATTTACTGACGCTGTCATGGCCGGAAGACAAATGCTTGAGTGTGAGTGTGAGTGCGTGTGTGTGTGTTACTATGTGGGTTGGTGTGTTGTGATTGCGGACTGTTGCTTCATTTGAGTGGCGCCAAGTCGCTGACCCGCTGCCGAATGCAAACGGAGATGGCGATGGCGATGGCGATGGAAACAGAGAAGGAGAAAAAGAAAGAGACAAAGACGAACATGGATGTGGACACGGAGTCGGAGTCGGAGTTGGAGACAGCCACTAACCCACATTGAATCCGGTACAGGGTGCTTCTATTTTCCTAGTGCCACGTTTTGCTTTTTTGTGCTTTTGTGTTCGCAGTTTTTGTATTTTTATTTCGTACTCGTTTCCGTCTCTGTTGTAATTGTTGCTAAAGCAGCGCCAGGCAGCAGAAATTGCAGCAACTGTAATAACAAAATGGCCCCCGGAGTTGTTGCTGTTGCTACACACACACACACACACACACTCACTCACACACACTCACTCACTCACTCACACACTCTCACACTACAGCTTGGAAGTGCGCGCATGTAACATATTTCCAGCTTGACTTATTTTGACTTTGTATGTTTCCCCTTTGGCCAGAGTCAGAGTCAGCGGCAGCGGCGGCGGCACTAGCAATGGCATAGCCAGCTCAAGCTCCACGCCCCACTAGCAGCTCGTAAGCCACCCACAGCCACGCCCACTTTATTGTAGTTTGCTGCAGTAAATGGCAAAGTTTATTCAACGCAAAATGTGCAATGAGAATGTGCTTCCCATTGCCATGTGCTGTGCCAGTGGGCGGTTGGCTAGTTGATGCGCGGCACGAGGAGGCGTGGCTGCACTAACGCTGCACACTGATTTCCTGTTGCATTTCCGCTTCCAAAATGCAACTGTATGTGCGTGTGTGTGAGCTACGCTGCTGCAAAGTAATAAAATTAAATCGAATTTGGGGCACATTTAACGGAAATTTGAAATTAACCTGCAAAATAGATTTTCAACAGTTGCTTTCCATAAATTGATTTAACAATGTTTTCAAGTCTGCTCGTCACATTTGTTGCTGCTCTTGCGTGAGTCGAAAGTGTTGATTGCAGGAATTTAATAATGCCCCAAAAACACTCGAACTGCTTCACAAGGCAAGCTGGAATGTGTGAATGTGAATGCGAGAGCAACGACTAAGCTATGCTCTATAATTGTGAAAGAGCTTGAAGTCTTATGGGTAGCTCTCTTAATCGTTCTCTGTTAGGTATTAGAGTTATTAGAGTACTCATGATGCGAGATGCTCTTCTTCTAGCTGAATCTTCTCTATATATACTACATATATAGCATTTGCTACTCAGACTGCTCCAACATATGAACCAAATCAAGTCGCTCAACTATTCTTTATAGAATATTCGAGATAGTCTAGAATGAAAACATTTAAATAAAAGCTCAGTTGGAAATTGCTGTCTCAGCTCAGCTATACTGTTCAAGCATGTGAACAGGCGGCATTGACATGTATTTCGACTATTTGTTTTATAATTTTCTTCTTCTACTTCTTCATCATCATCTTCAATTTATGCAATTTACTTAAACAAAACGGCGCATTGCCTGAATTCCACTTTCGTTCGCTAGACGAAGCTCTCGCATTTCAGTTGTCATTTGAGTCGCTTGGCAATTGGGTCGAGAGAGATCTGTCGAGGTCGAGGCATCTTTGTTCAACTGTTTGACAATTTGATGAAATTTCATCTTTTTGCTTCAACAGATTTTTGAATGCTCCAGAAATCAATTTCAATGGCTGCAGCCAACAATTGAAATGAGTAGAGCGAAGCGTAACTATTTAAATGTTTTATACAATTTGTGAATCTCACACTAACAGCTCTCCCTCTCTCTCTGACACACACTATCTCACTCACTTTCTCTGGTCGCCGCTCTGCGGTTGTCTATTGTCTTTTTTGTGAACAATGGCAGGTGTCATGCAGGCATTGCCACGAAGGGATGACACCGGTGTGAGAGCCGCGCAGGTTAAGATCCCTTTGTGCATTTTACGCGGAATTACACAGCATAAGCAGCTGCCACAGTAGGCAACACTCCACCTCGACCATTCCCCTCTCTCGCTCTCCCTCTCCCTCTCAGTTAACCGCAGTTCCACTCGCACCATGCGGCAAACGCCAGCAGGCGACTTGTCTGCTTTGTTGTGCCCACGTAGCGAGCGAACCTTGTGCAACCCATTGTGGCCAAAGGCAAACACAAGGCAATGGCAGCAGCAGCAGCAGCAGCGCCAACCAATTGCCCACCCTCTACCCCAACTGCCGCCCTTTGCCCTCCGACAGTTGATTTAAGCTGCACAAAAACTAAACAACGACGACGACGACGACGACGACAACGAAGGCGGCTATACAAAATGAGAAAATGGGGAAAATGGGGACGACTAAGAAAATGCATGCACAAAAGTAACTCATAATTAAGGCAAGCCAGCCAAGAGCCAAGCAGTCCACAGGATGCATACCTAGCAGAGCCAAGTCGAGCAGGCGGGCAGCTGGAGAGCCCACTCGTTGCCGCCAGGCAGCTCCTTCTGTTCGTATGGCAATTGCCAGCGTATTGTTGCCTACTTTTTGGGCTATGCTACTAAGTAGTTCGCATTAGAGATGGCTGAGGCCATTTGAAAATGATTCCGCTTGAATGAACCAGTTCCGATAAGCATCTACAGCAGTGACTGCGCTACTTTGAAGTAATTTGAAGTTCATTTAAGACGTGGTTCCAATTTATAATTTACTATTTAACTGTTGTCAACTAAATTATTTTTTGAACTACTAATTAATGAACTAGTTTAGGTGAATTTAATGTAAAGTTAATTGTATTAAATTTATTGAGTTAATTAAATACCTATAATTACATTTCATTCTTATTTGTAAACAGATATTTAATTCCGAGCGCAGCTTATGCTGAAACTAGTTCAGTTCAGCGTTAATTTCTGATTATTTGATGCATAAACTTTGAACTTGCAGCTCAATACGCAGTCAAAAAGTTTTCTCTTTTATATAGTTCATTTGGCACACTTTACTTAACAGCATTCAGCGAACTAGTTCTTATTTCCTGGCACACTTGCGCTGCTTGTTGGCTCGCTTGCCATAGACTCGCATAGCCGTAGTCGTAGTCGTAGTCGTAGTCGTATATATTTTTGATATGCTTCAGCAAACACCTGCAACGTCTCAACAACAATGAAAAATATTGTTAAGTAAACTGCACAAAGGAGCGCAGCGGGACGAGTCTAGGGCATGGAGTGGGGGGTGGCAGGTTGACGGGGTTGCAGTTTTTGGTGCATTAGCGGCAAGTGCGTTGCGTCCCTCACTGCTATGGCCCCCACAGTCGTCAAGCTAAGGTGCACTCTTTATTGTTTATGTTTGGCTTTGGAGCTGCATTGTTGTGTGTGCGTGTGTCTGTGTATGTGTGTGTGTGGCTGTGTGTGTGTGTGTGTGTGTTTGTACTGTTAATGCATTGCCTTGGCCAGGACATGCAATCTGCATTTGCGACGAGTCAGAGAGTACACCCGCCTGCGCCTGCACCTGCACCTACAACAGATCCAGCTTCAGCTTCAGCTCCCGCACCAGCAGCTGCTCCTGCTCCTGCTTCTGCTTGAGCCTTGACTTTTGGCAGTCGGCGGATGCGAAATTCATGGAAGCTGCAAATCATGGCAATTGCCGTTGGCCAACAACGGACAGCGTTTCTTTTATTGTCGGCCCGTGGCACTTGGCTGATATATGAATGCACGTTATTGAAATTACGAAATTAATATTAATAATGGTGAGCTCTGGAGCATAGGAGCTCTACTCCCTGCCCCGCCGCTTCACACGGCGTATGCACAATATTTCCATTAAGTTTGCTGCATTCGTTTGTCAATTTGCTGTGGCGCAATAAATCACACGACTGCGACAAGGCCGCAGCAATGAGTCGCCTTAAACCCAATTAACCCATTAGGCGAGCGCGTCTTAGCCATTTGATGCGGCTGCCTAGAATGCAATTAAAAGATGCAACCAGCTAAGAAGACATCGTCGTCTACAGCCTCTTCGGCGTCTTCATCGTGCACTCACATTTAATTTTTATGTGGCCAAGGACGAGACGCTGCACAAATGGAGGAAGCAGAAAGTAATAACTGCGCATTGCCATTATTTATGTTTATGTCCGCACTACATCATCTTCAAATGTCCAGACCCAGACCCAGGCCCAGGCGCAGCGCCCGCCCGCCCCTGCGACGCGCTCCCTTTGGGCCATAAAAAACAAGTGCCGGCGGACAAGTTGTGTGCAGTTGTACAGCAGCGAGCTAGATGTCTATATCGTTGCTGTTGCTCTGCCCCCCGGATGCTGGCTGGTTGGCTGGATGGGTGGGTGGATGGTTGGTTGGCGACGTTTAACTGCCGCAGTTTGAGTGCCGTTGAACTAATTTCCGCCGCCATCCACGCTCACATACACACACACACAGAGACAGAGTGCAATGGATGCCACAGGATGCACAGCCTCCTGCTCCATGGCTTGAGCTTGAGCCTCTGGCCCGCTGCAATTGCGCCATTTCTATGGCACTCGCATTTGTCATTGAAGCGCTCGCTAATTTGACATAAATTTTAAATGCTCCGATGCAGAATAGAGCGTGCGGTTAGCCAAAGGCACTGCCCAGCCAGGATGACGAGTCTCAGCTTCAAAGAAAACCAAATGAAAATCATTTCCCTCTATGCATGCAAATTATTAGCAAAGCTCTGCTCCAAGCACTGCCTAATGAAATTGTATTTGAAATGATCAACTTGACTAGCCGGCAATAAACTGTGGACCGTCTGTCGACTGGCCATAACTGCGAAATGCAGTAAAAAAACAAGAAATGAAAATTAAATGAGAAAACTCACTCACTCACTCATATTTCAAGCCAATCTATGGAAATATTTATTATATCTACAGCTGAATATTTTCATGTAAAATACCTTTGAGCCAGTGCAATGCAATGGCAAAATCAATAAAGTTTTCGTAAAGTGTGCCAATAAAGCGAACAACTGACAAAACTTTGAATAACTCAGATGAAGTGCAGCTCTCCACCTGTCGCACCTGCAATTGCATAAAAGAACAGCGAACTAAAACTTTTGCTAACCCAAAAGAAACACAAAAATCAACTCAAGAAATGCATAAGAGTACATGTTTCCAAATTGAGATACGTATATATGAATGCAAGAAATCAAAATTGAGAGTTGAGAATACAAAGTGAAGCTGGGCAATCGTTAAGGCTTTTGTTGCCAGGGGTAGGCGGGGAAGGCAGCGGGCGTGGCAGTCATTGAAGTGAATTGAAGTGAAGACGGCGACTCTTGTTAGTCTTTGACTTTGACAGTTTGCCGGTTGTACGAAT
Organism: Drosophila buzzatii; assembly: GCA_035045845.1. Classification (NCBI taxonomy): domain Eukaryota; kingdom Metazoa; phylum Arthropoda; class Insecta; order Diptera; family Drosophilidae; genus Drosophila; species Drosophila buzzatii. The sequence goes on along the minus strand of JAWNOS010000062.1, from coordinate 1,331,199 downwards.
TGTTAACATTACAGACAGTTATTATTGTTGTTGTTGTTGTTGTTGTTGTTGCTGTAACTGTCAAATTGGCAACACGAAATGGCTTTGTTGTTGGCTTGTTTTGCAAACGGTGTCGTACATAAGAAATATGCGAGCTGAATTATGCGGCACATAAAAGTCACGGCTGGGCAGTCTCTATCAAATTAGTTCGCTATTAGCCCTTTTGTAAAGCTGACGACGTGATTAGTGTCTCTGTTGGTTGGCCCATTGTCTGGGGCATTACACGTGCGAGATGTGCGGCATTGAAGGGCGTACGTTAAACGTACGCGAGCCACCCCGACCCGCCGCATCCAGTGACCAGTGGAAAAAGTACCGTTAAATGAGTGCGTTGCCATAGCTAATGCAGTTTATACTTTTTTTTTTTGCTGTTTGCATTTTTTTGGTTTCCTTTCGCTTGGCATTAGGGGAAAACGGTTGTATTTTGGCAAAGCTGCGCTCTTTAATCTTACAAGTCACGCACTGATTTTGCAATTTGCATGCAACGACCGCTAGATGGCGCCAACCAGTCAACGGCACGTGTCTATCGAACAACGACAACGAACGGCAACAATCAATATTTGAATTTCTATTGCAGCAGCAGCAGCAGAAACATTTTATGCAAATACGAAATTTCATAATTTACTTAAGATTTCCATTTGGCAATTTTTATTCGAAAACATTTCTACAAATGGCATTTTTAATGCCATACTCAACGTACTCCAACAAGGTAGCTGCTCACAGGTCGTATGCATATTATATAATATATTATCCATACGTAGAGCCGATTGCGTTTTGCTTAAATAACATCGATGTGTAGCCGGCAGAGCAGTTTAGCATTTGAAAATTAAACATTTTAGCTTTCAATTTCCAAATAGACAATTCGCAAAATGAATGCACTTTCGCTTTAGCATTCCAATTTGCATAGAATCTGAGATTTCTTGCCGAACGTTTGTTAGTGGAGCAGAGCAGAAGAAGTCTGAAGAGCAGAGGCTGAGCTCAGAGGGAGTTCATTTCCATTTGCTGCACATACATATGTACATATGCTATTGCCGTGCCATATAAGGCTGAGAAGTCACTCATTTAATAATTTTAATCCATTAACAACTCTCTCTCTCTCTCTCTCTTTGCCTCGATAATCGACTTAAGGAAAAGATCATTCCATAACAACTGCATTACAGCATAATGTGCCATTATTAATAACTGACTTCCCTGCTCTGCCTTTTTAGCTCTGCTTACCTTTGTCTGGGCCCCTTTTGTTGACTGCCTCTGGCAATGCATTGATATCGATAACATTCACTGGGCCACTGCGCCCTACCTTGGGCGCTTTAAATGCATGCATGCACACACACAAACACACACACACACACGCACACACATACTCAGAAGGATACTTGTATGCATACATTCATTGCATAAAGCCCCGAACAACTTTTTCATGCTTCATTGTGTTATAAATATTCATAAAAGCGCGCCATTTTTTTGTTGTTTTTGTTTTATTTTTTGTTCGCCTTTTGTGGGCGCCCGCCCGCAACTAAAGCCTTGATTTCTTGCATTTCGCTTTGTTGCTATGCTCCATGCCAAATAGCTCACCAATATGCCACGCCCACTGCTGAACGCCTTTCGCTTTGCGGTAACCGCAAACTATGCTTCTAATACCGCGATGGCATAAATTTAAAGCAGCAGCTGCGGTTTTTCCACTGCTTCCACTTGCTCGCTCGCTCGCTCGCTGGTTGGCTGGCTGGCTGGTTGGCTGGCTCGATATTTGCAGGTTGAATGCGGAGCGCAGGAAGAGAGAGGATGTTTACATGCCACACTGATACCAGCAGCAGCAGCATCAGCAGCAGCTACAAACTAACCGGGTCTCGGCTTTAAACCAAAGCATTTTATGCTGCTAATTGATTTTTCAAACCCAACTATGTTTTTGCAGCGCATTGCTGCCTCGGCGCTTTTGTTTGGCGTTCAATTAACGGGAATTTGCATTTTATCTAAAAACACACTCCATATCAATACACCTACACATACTCACACACACACACACTCGCACACGCAGAGAGCTGCTTATAGTAAACCACATTTTGAGCTCACGTTAGACAAAAGTTCTTGTCGTTTTTTTCCACTCACTCCCTCTCTCTCTCTCGCTCTATCTCACTCTTTCAGGCAACATATTTACTATTGCTGAGCACTAAGTAAATAAGCAGCTCAAAACATTGTTTATTTGGCATTGTGAACATATTTTATTACATCAGCTAACTCTGATCTTTGAAATCAATCAACTGTACGAATGTTTACTAAATGCCGTCAGTGCAAACAATTCGTCAAAGCAATACAAATGAAAACAATATTCGCAAAAATCGTGAATAAAATCATCACTCGGATGTTATGAATTACAAGGTAAAGTAATTTTTACATTGATTTGAATAATCTAGAATAAATTTATAAATTACGAAAGTGCATGTCTTTTTTTAAATAAATTCTATTTCAATAAACAGTTGCATTTTTAACTGTTCTTTGTCGAACTCTTTAGCTATATGTTAATATTATTTTGTAAGTTTTGAAAATATATAAAAAATAATTTTTTACCACTGAATATTTTATAAATTGCGTATGCATATTATTATGTCCACAGCTGTACTTTTATAAATATTAAAAGTTTATTGAATTTTCTATTGTCATTATTAGCTTTGCTTGTCTATGTTTTGCCTTCTTTATAAACATAATATACAAAAAATAATCATGTTAAATGTTACCTTGCCATAATTTACTCTTTCATTTGCTGTTTAATTATATACAATTACATTTAATGCATTAGAATTCTTCTAATTTGTTGACTGAGGCTCAACCACGATTGAGTAATACAGAGTCTTTTAACAGTGAGGCTCAACGATGCTTAAGCTGCTTACTGTTAACCAAATTCCTCTCAGTTAACATTAGCCATTACAGAACATGACAGGGTCGCTGTTAATTAGCAGTGCGCGCATTGTCTACTCTTTACATCTTTGGCTGTAATCAAGCAGTAAAGAAACTGCAACGCCTACATAGTTGAGTTTGTCTGGCCGAGACTTGTAAGCGATCTTTGCGGCTGACTACACAACAATGTGTATATTTAGCTTTAATAACAATTACTATAGAGGCCGGCTGGCTGGCTAGCAGGCAGACATGCAGCATCATAAAAGTTGATGAGTCGTGGATACATAATGCATGAGCTTGACCACAGAGATGACCACAGAGAAGGCACATTGCAGTTGCCAGCAGGTTTCAAGGTCAAGCGGCCGCAGCCAAATTAACATTGAAACTGCAGTCTCTTACATGGCGCGCAAACCGGTTGCCTTCTTACATTTGGGAATTGCGACACATACAGCATTAACAGCAACAACAAACAACAAAAAAAAAGGGAATAAAAACAACAAAGCAATGACATTGAATTGTAAATGCAGGCGATAATAAAAGTAACAAAAGACAAAAGTGGACAGTAAACAAAAAGAGATCAGCAAAAAGAAGAAAAAGTCCAGCATAAGTAAATAAATGTAAGCCGCTGTCGGATGTGCGATGCATGTGCAATTTGTATCTGCAAAAAGCAACAACAACAACAACTGGCAACACACAGATTACGTATACGCAGCGTCTGCCAATGTCCATATCAATGGCCAGCGTTTGCCACTGCTGCAGCTACTGCTGCTGCTGGTGCTGCTTCTTCTTCCGGTGCTGTAAAAGACATTGACATTTTTCGCTCTACTTTGTTGTCGCCCGTTTAATGCTCTTTATTTTCAACTTCTTTTTGTACTTTTCCTCCTCTTTTTTTATATTTTGCCAGGGCCAACGCCGCATTACGTCACTTTCACTGTACTTTGTGGCTTAAGTCCCGCCCAGCCCGCCTTCTGTTTACCATGTTGCTGCCGCTGCTGCTGCTGTCGTTGTTTGTACTTGTTATTTGTTGGTACAAACAAGCGAATTGCAATAAAAATACTCGTGCTTAATTTATTGCTGCGTGCGTGCGACTCTCTTTGGGCTATGATTTATCTGAGACATTTTCGGGCTCGCGTTTGCTTGCCCCGATTTTTGTTTTCAGTTTTCGGTTTTCTGTTTTCAGTTTTTCTGTTTGTCGCGCATAATTCATGCGCGTTAACTGCGTGTTTTTAGTTCAAGTTCATCAGCTCAGTTCAGATAGATAGTCTGTGCAATGTTCAGGCTCTGCGACCATAAACCAACATCAACTGAATAATGTTTTCGGCTTCCGCCTGCTGCTAGCTTCTTGCATTTATCATTCCAAGTGGAGACAAATTAACCAAATGATCAGACAAACAAAGGTCTGGAATGTATTTAGCGAGATTTGCAGCTGCTGTCGGCTGCATGCTTGAGTCTACAGTGTCATATTCTGCATGCCCAATCAAGTCAAGTGTTTATCAAAAGTTAACGTCGTTAAAGCCGTCCTCATTGCTGGTTTCTGGCTTTTCGCTTGTCAGCTCCGCATCGGGCGTCTTCTTGGTGACCTTTACTTTGAAATTTATTAATCTGGTTACCTCCTCGTACACCTGCACCAGCTCGAGGAGCGCAAAGTATCTGCCATCCTTGATGAGCCAAGGCAGCACGTTGACATCGAAGCTGGTGTTCTCCACGTAGTAGAAGCCCGGCATCAGTGGGCACGACATCAGGAAGGTGGACGGAATCAGAGGCTCGCCGTGAAATTCCTCATTTGTCATGTTGCGCAGCAACTCCAACGATTTGCAGAAGTCCACATTTTTTAATTTGAGCATCTCAAAGGAGTTCGGCCCGCCCGGCACATCGTCCAGCCGCCGCGCAAAGACCTGAATGAGCAATTTCCCAGGAAAGTGAACCAATAAAGTCAAATTGAAGTTGAGAGCATCAGGTTTGCGCACGTTATAACTGACGAGCATATCATTGGGCACAAACGACTTGGAGTAGAATTCATCAATTAGCATGTTGAGCTGCGGATGAAGCAGATGCAGAGAGCTATTCCAATTGTCTATTGGCCGTTATATGCAACTTACACTCAGAGCCTGCGCTGCCAGGCAGGCCACAGCCAATAGTCCGCGATATGAGCTCATAACCAAACAGCTGAGCTGAGCTGGGCGCTCTTCATTTGAAAGTTCTCCAACGACTCGATTCGCTTTCAGTTCAGTCACGCCACGTCGCCTGACCTAATGGATTTGTTTGCCAGCCACGTTTGGGCATATTGGATGCCCCGATGCTTATCAGCTTATTTGTATATTCGGGCTAAACAGAGCTCTGAGTGGAGGGCGTGTGCGTGATTTGTTTCAGTTTAACAGCTAAACGGTTAGACGCTAATTTGTATGTGCCGAGTCTAGTGTTCTACGATCCAGGCAAAGGTCGTCAGCAGCGCTGATCTGACCTACAAACATATATATGTTTATATAAATTGTATGTATATATTTGTATTATATGACCATCATTTGTGCTACATCATTGGGAGCGACAAATGTGTAGTGAATGTTACGCACTTTTATAGCTAATTCCCAGACGACTTGCGACAACTTTACAATCTTCATATGCGAGATGTGCGAAATACTTGTCCATAGAGAGGGGGCATATATATATAACTAAATTGCCAGCTCGAGCCACGCCCTTATTTGAAATGCCCATGGGCAAAGAAACGGGTTAACAAGAGGCGTTGGGCGCACAGACAACTCGACGACAAGACGTGACGTGACGTGACGTGACGTGGCGCTGCTTTGATCACGATGACTTGATCAAAAAGCATTCAAACAATTTCTGTTCAAGCAAACCCAAGCTGCAACTGTTAACATTAGTTCAGTATCATTTGCATAAATAGATAAAAATAAACCGATTTACATCTTTTGCCTGTGTTCGTAAGCAAATGCTTTGTCATGCTTGCTATCGGCTAATTCATTCTGATGATCTCCATTCATTTCCGCTGCACTACATTCGATAATAAAAAAAAAAAAGGAAAAAGGTAAATATGAAATGACATTGACTTTGACTGATCTCAAATATACCAAAATTTATATTCACTGAGTTGTTTGTCTTTATTTGTCAGCTCTGTGGCCAACACCCAGCAGCCAATCGACGTTGATTCGGTCTCAGTTTCGGTTTCAGTTTCGATGTCGACTTCAATCTTCGGCTTATATTGTCTTAGCTCTACAATCTTTCAGCGTGATAGCGCTTCTAATAGCCACCAATATTTATGGATCTGTTTCTCTCTTTTTATGTTTTCAAATCCAAACTGATTTTAATTGCCTTGTCCATTCATGGTATTACTTGAGGTGCGAAATATACTAGATCTTGATCGAAGCGCAGATTACTTGATTTCCTTTAGCTACAGCATTTGAGAAACTCAAACAGACACATACATACATAAGTGCTAATCAATTAATGTCAATTCAAATGAGCTAAGATAAGCTCAATTTCCGCATATTGCAATGTTGTTCTTAAATAAATAATATAAAAATTAAAGTCATGCTTCGTAGGCACCTTGTTGACTGATTGTCAATTAACACTGTAACATAGCTCTGTTAGAGCATTCTAAAAGATTAATTACAGAAGACTGTTATAGTAGAGCTGCTACAGAGCTCTGTTACAAGCCGTGTCAATTCCTGTTACACGGCTCTGTTACATACCACTGTTAAACAGGTCTGGAGCATGTATTACAGAGCTGCACTAAGAGCTCTCGAAAGATCTAGTCATTTACGTCTGTGACAAAGCTTTATTACAGAGCCCCCTTATTTGGATTGACATAACCTTCAGTTCAGCTATGTCAATCTGAAATGCTCAGCTGCACAAAGTGTATTCAAAGACTAGATGAGCTTTTGTGAAAAAGTATTTATTTATCCATCAATAATCATGTTGTCGCCTTCAGAGTAATCGTACTTAGTATAAAGTCTATTTGCAGTGTCTAAAACTTCTTCAGTGGCACAGTGGAACAGCTCACATGGCTCCGGCTCTGACTCTGGCTATGACTCTGACTTAACCAATGCAAACAGTAGCAGGCGTGTCGCTCAGCTCAGTTTTTGTTGCTCTGCCTTATAAATACATGCTTTATTTGCAAAGAGTGCCACGGGCAGGTGCCCAACAGGGCTCAACGTCTTGACTGCGCCACGTTCGACTAATTTGCAATTTGCAATTTTTTTGTCAGTTTTTCTTTATTTTTATTTATTTTCTTGCCGCCTGTTGTTTTTGTTGACCAGACTCGTTTATTTATGCGCTTATGTTTATGTATCGCCAAACTTGCCTGCCAATGTAATATGTGCAGTTTACATACGATATTATCATCGCCTGATGGGTTTCTTTTTGTCTTTCATCTTTTTTCGAGCGCCAACTATTGGGTATAAAAGCCACTGGCACTCTGACCATCACCTGCAGTCAAATTTTTGGATTAAACCGCTCTACAGTTGACCACAATGAAGTATATCGCATTGGTGAGTGTTCGATCTGCTGCCTTGCAGGTAGTGAGACACCTGGTATTCAAGGATAACACGTATTATTCAATCATTTTGCAGGCCCTTTTCGTTTGCCTATTGGCTGTGGCTCTAGTTGCCGCCGTGCCGGTGGATGAGACTTTGCAGGGCGATAATATCTATGCCCAGGCTGATGATGTGCACAATCCCTACGATCCTCAGGCCATATTCAAGCTGAAGAAACTGAAGAAGCTGCTATTGGGCTAAGTCCAAAAGCCACCCGCCCAACCAGCCATTCAGCTAAACCTGTTGACTCTAGTCTAAATACCACATATGAAACTGGGAACCTTTCCGCTTGGAATACATTTAACGCTTCGCTTAGAACCTTAAACACACATGTTAATTGCATACTCAGCCTATCTGTATACGTAACTAAATAAATGTAATTCTCATAAAAAGCTACATCACAATCGCAATTTCGTCTGCTTATACAATTGGGCTTCACTTGGAACACTTTCCACTCGGAGCCAAGGACCGCCAAACACGTTGTCTACATTTGGCCAGCCACCTAAATACCTGATTAACATGATGTGAATTCGGTCTAAGAGGCGGCATCAACTAGTTTGCTGTTTGCTTTAACGATTTACGTGCTATCAATTTGCTTAAATATATATCTAAAATGGTGTTTGTTTTTAATGCCTTTGATAATAGCCAAAGCGAAGTGCTTTTAGTGTATAGCATATATATGCTGATATAAGTCGCATACCTATATAAACAGTTTACTGACATTGACCTTTATAAAAAATATAAGAAACAAATTAATAACTGTGAATTGTTGTCATGGCTGTAAACTTAGTTTTTAGCAAACATCAGCTAATAGAAATGTTAATTTTTCAAGCTTCAAAGTATTTAACGAGCAACTTACGTTTCAAAGAATTCATAGAAATGTGATTATATAAATAAAAATAAAAGATATATAAATTATATACATACATTACGTTATATATATGTATAACTGTATATATACGTACACTTTTTCTTCAGTTTCTTCATATTGCGAAAGAACAACTTTTATTTTTCATTTTATTTTTGTTTTAAAAATTTGCTATCTTATCATATATTATGATTCCCCACATGTTTCATCTCTTAAGTTTCCCATTCAGCTTTTTGAGCGTAAATGATGATATTTTCCAATACAAATTATATTTGTATTTTATATACCTTTAATTTGTTTAAGACATCCCTTCTTATTTTTCATTGCCCATTGCCAACTTATTTTCAATTAATAACCATTTTTACTTTAAAATTCAGATTATAATTTTTTATTTCATTCTTAAGAACTAAACACAAAATATGCTAAAGAAGTCCATTGGATGTCGGCATTTAACCCAGGAAGAGCAGCTTCTTGAGAAGCTTCAGCTTTAGCAGGAAGGACTGATCGTCGGTTGGGCTGATGGGCTCATTGCCTGGTCCTTCAATGCCCTCGGGAATGGCCTCCTCCAAGGGCTTGGCGCTGACGGCCATGAAGCACACAGCCAGGCAAACAAATACGGTCTGTAAATAGGCAAACATAATCCACAATTAGTTATATCCATAGCAGCAAAACGTCCAGTGAGGCACGCACCAAAAGCAAGAATTTCATGGTAATTGAGTTTTGAGGGTTGGACTCCTTGACTGAAAAGTGACTGAGTGTTGATTGATGATCTCGCGGTTCGCGTTGACAGACTTGCACTGATCATAGAGACCTCTGTCCACCTATTTATATGAGAGTTTCGAGCCGGTCTGTACGATGAGATGCGGTGCGCAAGCGCGTTCGTCTTTCATAGATATTAAAACAACACATCGCCACAATGGAAGCTCGAAAATATCTTTGTCGTATCTACGAATAGCGAAACCCAACAATAAAATTTGTTTGGACTATTAAATGTGATTTTAGTGTACCACGCAAGTCGTTCGGACGTGTGGAAAAATAAAATATACAACAAACTGATATATATATATATATATATTTTTTTTTTTTGTTGCTGTAGAGACCACTTTTGTTGTTATTGGCCCCATTGTTGGGTTAGTCGGCTGGCAAATTGCTTTATTGACTAACATCTGGCTGTAGGTTTTCGCTAATATATGTTTCCTTGATTCTGAGTTCTATTTGATTTGAACATTAGCTAATCGTTAACCCAACTCTCTAAAATATGTTGCCGTTTTCGCTGAAAATTACTATTTCATCACCTCAATGGCCAAAAATCAATTTCGCATAGAATAATTATTTTAAAAAAAAAGTATTTGCTAAGTCCAAACATTCTTCAGTCAAGGTCATAGCAGTCTATAAGTTCTGAAATATATTTTTCACAAGTAGACGACTTTGACTCTGACGGCTATTGTAAATAACAATATTTACTTCTAACAAATATGTGACAAAATTTTAAATTCAAATATTTCCCGCATTTAAAATGCGGCTTGGCATTTTTTAGTACATTTATATGGTTATGCGTATCGGCTGTTTTTCCATCAAAATGACTACAGTGTGGCAACACTGAGATACGCGATAACCATACAATATTTTGTGACACCCATCTCTAACACACATTAAACAATACACGAAAAAAAACGATAAAAATAAAAGTTATAAGACAATAAACACTCTTAACCAAATCAGGGCATAATTCCAAAAGCTGAAAATTGGGGAATTATAACATACCACAGAATCAATTTTTGGAAAAAAAAAAATCTAAATCATAAGAAAAATGACTGGATCATTTAGTGTAAAGCTAAAGACGAAAAAAGGTCAATTCATTGTTAATGACCTGAACGAAAATATAACAATAGCTGAACTTAAAACACGGATATGTCAAGCAACGGAAATTAACGAACCACAATTGCACGTGCTGGTGGGCTTTCCACCGCGCCCGCTGGATCTCAATGAGGAGCAGAGAAATCTTGCCTCCATTGGCATCCAAAGTGGTGAGACGCTCATTGTGGAAGAAAAACTTGTACCTGTAGGCAATCATTCTGCGATCATGGAGGATGACGAAGCGCTGGCGCGTCGTCTCCAAGCTGAGGAAGATGCAGAGCATCTGCGTCAACTGACAACAAGCAATACTGAAATGAACGGCATTAGCACTGGCGTTCAGACCAGCAATGAGAGGGAGAACGCATCGGTGTCCGCACCCGTGGAAGCTGGGCCCAATGGCGACTTTAATGGAATTTTGTTGAAGAAGGTTGTGCCAGCGGATAACTCATGTCTCTTTACGAGCATACGCTTCGTGCTGAATGGCAAAGTGGATAACGAAGGCAGCGAAATGATGCGGCACATAATCGCGCAGGAGGTAGCCGCCGATCCGCAGCAATACAATGATGCCGTCCTGGGTAAATCCAATGCCGAGTACTGCGCCTGGATACAAAAGGCAGACTCGTGGGGCGGTGCCATTGAAGTATCTATACTTTCCAATTACTATGGCATAGAAATCGATGTTGTTGATATACAAAATGCCATTATCAATCGATTTGGCGAAGACAAGAACTTCGGTTTGCGAGTATTCTTACTCTTCGATGGCATACACTATGATCCACTTTACATGGAGACATCACAAAGCGCCTCCCCAGCTACCATCTTCCCCGTAGAGGAGCTGGGCGTTTACCAGCAAGCAGAGCAGCTGGCAAACGAAGCAAAGTCCTCGCGACAATTTACAAATGTCGAAAAGTTCAACCTTCGCTGCCTACAGTGTGACCTACTGCTGGTGGGCCAAGTACAGGCCACAGAACACGCCAAAGCAACGGGTCATGCGAATTTTGGAGAAATTTAATACGTACTGATTTTTGGTACCATTTATATTTTGGCTTTTATTCTGTTTGCCTATTACATACTCACCACGTAGAGTTTCACAGCTAGAGCCAACTAATTTTATTTGAACATTTTTTAGCAAAATTTATTACAAGTTTCCGCGGATTATTTATTTAAATCATTTATACACATCCAAGCAATTGTTTTTGGGAAATAATAAAGTTATATTCATTTAACTAGCAGCAACTAAATAGTCGTACACATCTTATTACGATGCCCAAGGCGGCGTCATTGCAGCTGGATTCTGCAGATATGACATGACCACAGCACTCACGCTCAACATGAAGGAAGATAACACCTGGAAATTTCTCATTAATAAAGCGAACTCAATATTGTAATCGTACTCACCTGTTTAGCATCATCGCTAGCGCGCGAGCTGGAGAAGCTGATGCAAGAGCAGTAGAGTGCAAACCAGGCACACCATTTGAGCTGGGCGAGAAACATGAATATATGCATACAAACACTGAAGTCAATTAAGACACGAAATTTACCTTCATCATCAGGCCGCACATAGAGAAAATCATTCCCAAAATGTTCATATAGTCCGGCATCATGTCCTCATTGGCACCACCGCTTTGTCCCTGGTTCTTGGGCGCCTTGTAGCGATTGATTTTTTCTTTTCTACGCGGATCGACAGAATAACTCATTTTTATATGATTTTATTAAGGTCGGACAGATTATGGAAAAACTGAAATTTTATTGAACAGTGCAAAGGGAATGTTAATGTTGCCACATCGATTCAAAACAGCTGAATGCTATTCACATGCAACGTAAGTTATGTGAATGGCGATTCTTGTTCTTAAACTCGGCAGTAACTGTTCAGCGGCATGCACATTTAAAAACTTGTTAAATTACATAAAATTAAGAGAAAATTACCAAACTTAAAAATGGCATTGCGTTTTTTCAGCTTAACGCTGAGATCGCATATATACCGCATACAGCAACGCACACCGAAGCACTTCTTACATCTAAACAAAATACTTGATATCCAATCAAGATTCCCGGGCTTGCAAGGGGGCCAAATCTCTCTGCTACACGTGCGTATTACGGATCAGGATGCAGGCTTGCAATCAAAAAGGGAAGCAAACAAACCGACAAATCCATTTCAAGATACTATTTTAGATGAGGACCCCCGAAGGCAAACTCCTGAGCGGGCTCAGCGAAACAAATTTAAAAGGCCCGATAATTTCGAAAAGGAGACTGCAAAAGAAGAAACTGTTGCAAAGAAGCAACATAAGGAAACAGTGGCCGACTTTGGAGATCCAGATACTTTTGGCGATGCCAAGTTCAGCACTACTCAACCAGAAGATCCCGGCGACGCACAAGAGGAAGAGTTTATTAGCAGACCCACTCGACAGACACGAAAACTTCGCACCAAAGAATACGCACGCCTTATAAAGGAGCACCTGATTGCTCGTCGTATCAATGATGCTATTGCTGTGCTGGAGGTGCGCATGTTAAGAGAGGATCGTGTAAAGCCAGAGAATTACATTTATAATTTGCTAATCAGCGGCTGCGCCAAGGCGGGCTACACTCGTAAAGCATTCAGTCTCTACACCAAAATGCGTCAACGTGGATTGAAGGTCACTGGCGGAACCTACACTTCTCTCTTCAATGCGTGCGCGAATGCGCCCAGTCAGATCGATGGCTTGGGCAAAGCGAGGCAGTTGCGAGAGAACATGTTGGAGAAGGGCTACGAACCAAATGTGAAGAACTACAACGCAATGATCAAGGCATATGGCCGCTGCGGCGACATAGACACTGCATACATGTTGGCCGACGAGATGCTTGAGCGTCAGCTCCCATTGAATGCAGAGAGTTTCAACTTTCTTCTGCAAGCCTGTGCTAGCGATGAGAAAAATGGATTTCGACATGCATTGCTCACCTGGCATAAGATGCTGCAGCGTGGTATAAGTCCAGATTACTACAGCTTCCATAATATGTTGCGTTGTGTCCGGGATTGCGGCTTTGGCGATGTGGAGTCTATGCAACAGGTGTTGGAGCAAATTGCCCCAGGCGTAGCCATCGGAGAACTATCAGCGGGAAAACAAGAACAGCTGGAATCAGCTCCAGCTGAGACCTTAGCTATTTCACCCAGCTCAGCTGAAGTTAATCAGGTTGAATTATCTACACAGCCCACGGAACAACTAGAGCTGCCTAATCTGCTGCTACCACGCCCACAGTTAGGCAGTTTAGTTGCCTTGGCTGAAGTGACGCGTCCTCATGAGCGCTTTCTCTTATTGGGCGGCATTATTGGCTACCTTGAGCTCATGAAAGTGCACAATGTAACGCCAAATATTGAATTCTTCACAACCATGTTGGAGGTTGTTCCGCCGACTAATGCAGCAGAGAAACAAGTGCTAAGCTTTGTACGCAAGATTGGACTTAAGGCGGACATTGACTTCTTCAACATACTCATTAAGAAACGTTCGATGCGTTTCGATTACGAGAGCGCCCGCGAGGTGTTAACCATGATACGCACAGCTGGCTTGAAACCTGATATTGTTACCTATGGCGTTCTAGCACTGGGCTGTCGCACGCAGGAGCAGGCGCGTGAGCTGCTACAGCAAATGCAGGCTGCGGGTATACGTATGAATATGGCCATACTGGGAGCTATGTTACGACAAGGTTGCGCACAGAAATCGTTTGCGTACATAAACGAAATTATGCAACTGTGTATGGAGCAAGGCATGAAACCAAACGAATCCTTTCTACGGCATTTGTACAACTTTCACAGGGGTTGTGCCAGGGCCATAGATGCTAGGGTAATTCATGGCCAGATATCAAACGAATCACAACATACCTAATAGCTTGTTTCTATTTACAGCACCCATCAACAAAAACTGAAGGCTTCAAGAAGGGACACTCTAAGTTCTGTGATAAATACCGCCTATTTTACGAGGAGTATGGCTTGACCGGATTAAAGCTGGAAGACGCTATTGCTAAAATGAAGCCACGTGCCTACGCACAGTACAATGAAGCTCCAGTCAATGGTCAGGAACCAGTGAAGCATGAGCAAGTGGAGAGGAAAACGAAGTTACGCAAATATATTAAGAAAATCAATATTGATAAGTTGCAGGATGGACCACAGCAATCAGAACCAGTAAAAAGAATAGAATAATCATTAAATGTAAGTTCAACATTTTGTTATTTAAGTATTCGTTAAATATAGTTAAATATGTTAACCAATCATTGTGCGTTTCCGTCCGCGTGCACGTACCTCCTCGAACTTGGCCAACACAGCTTCTTCATCCTTCCCGCACTCCTTTCGATATGCTGCCAGGATACACTCGAATAGATAAGGTTGCTCACTGTGTGTGCTCAAAAGAGCTCGCTCCAATACATATAGATCCACGCCTTTATCTTCTGCTGCCTGATTATAGTGACTTAATCCAAAATCTATGAAGATAACATCATAGCCAGTCGAATTCGGATTGATTAGAATGTTTGATGTGGTCAGGTCGCCATGTATTATATTGTTGGCATGCATTTTGCCAATGATGCCGCCGATCTGCGTGCACAGCTGCTCCAACTGCTGTTTCACCTGCTCTTTGCCCGACTCGGCGACAATTTTCTGTATAAACTGTTTTGCTGTCTGGGCACTGCCAAAGTACTCCATATACAGTTTGTGTGAGTTCAAGTCTGAGTGGAGAATTCTCGGAGCAAGAATGCCAGCAGCCAGACAACGGCCAACTGCCTTTACCTCGGCCTTCATGCGTTGCCGCGTTATTTGTGTATCCAAATCTGGATGACGATATTTCTTGACAAAGCGTTCTTTTATCAGACACGATTCTCCTTTGAATTCGCCAATGTATAGACGACCCTCAGCGCCTTGTTTCAGTATTTCTAATGCCATTTTAAAAGATGTAACAAATATAACACCGGTAAACACAAAAACGCAATTTAGAGCAACCCAGGCGAATTTCCATTCACCAATATTTTTAGTCATTCACATCACAGCGTTAACAGCTGACAAAGAAACAGCTGATAATGTTTTGATATTTACACACAGCAAACGACAGCATTAATAGTGATTCATCTTTGAAAATCCCGTCCTTTTCGGCCATAAAAATTAGAAGAACAGAATGTTTAACAATATATTTGGCAAGAAACCCACCGTGAAGGAACAGCAACGTGAAAATGATCGCAGCCTGCGCAAAGCGACACGCGACATTGAGCGAGAGCGTCGAAAAATGGAAGAGGAGGAAAAGAAACTAGAAGCTGAGATCAAACGCAACGCAGCCGCTGGGAACAATGACGCATGCCGTATACTGGCTAAACAACTTATAGAAATTCGCAAGCAAAAATCTCGCAGCTATGCCGCTGCCGGTAAAATCCAGTCCATTGGCTACCAGAATAAGAATATGGGTGCAAACATAGCTTTGGGCGAGGCAATGGGCACCACAGCCAAGACGATGGCCAGCATGAACAAGGTGATGCGCCCAGAGGCAATAGCAGGCACAGTGCGTGAGTTCCAGCAGGCGAATATGCGCATGGAGATGACAGATGAAATGATTAACGACACGCTAGACGACATGCTGAACGAATCTGGGGATGAGGAGGAATCTAACGCTGTGGTCAACAAGGTGCTCGATGAAATTGGCATCGAAATCTCTGGAAAGATGGCCAGCATACCAGCTACAGGGTCTAGCGAGTTCGAGACTAGTGGTAAACGTACCGAAAAGGACATTGCAGAGCAGTTGGCCAAGCTGAGGTCTTCCTAAATATTCCGAGCTATAATATGTTGATTTTTCTGTGCTTTATCTCTCCCACAACTATACTAAAATTTTTGTAAACACATTTGTTATTCTTAGGCCATAAGACATAAAAACATAAGTAAATACATGTACATCACACTAAAGACGAGCGCTCATTCCACCAGAGGCAACGATTGACTCGCCTGTTATATAGCCTGCATCCTCAGAGACAAGGAACGAGACAACGCCAGCCATTTCCTCGCTGGTGCCCAGACGACCCATGGGAATTTTGCTAAGCGCAGCTTCATTGGCAGATTCGTTCTCATACAGAGCTTTGGAGAACTTTGTTCGGATGATACCAGGTGCCAGGCAATTAACACGAATGCCTTCAGGAGCCAAATCCTTGGCCGCTGCTTTAGTCAGACCAATCAAAGCAGTCTTGCTCACAGAGTATGCGCCGAGCAGCTGTAGATAAGGTGGCAGATTAAGATACGGTCATATGTTATACTGATAAAGCACTGACCTCAAATGCATCGTAGCCAGCAATGGACGAAACAAAAACAATGCTGGAGCCCTTCTCTTGTCGCAGATACGGCAGCGCCTCTTTCGCCAATAGATAAGAGCTCTTCACATTCACATCGAAGATCTTGTCCCACACTTTCTCATCGCATTCCAGCACGCCGCCGACTGCTGGATTAGTAGCAGCATTGCTAACCAATATGTTTAGTTTGCCATATTTGCTGATGGTCTCTTCAAAGAGCTGCTTGCGATCTTGAGCCTCGCTCACGTGGCACTTGAGTCCATGCACATTAAGATTCAGTTTGCGCAGCTCGGCAAGGGCATTGTCCACATTCTTTTGCTTGCGACTGCTAATGACCACCGCGGCGCCATCCTCAGCCAAACGTTTGGCAATTGCAAAGCCAATGCTAGAAAAGAATATATATATATGTTTATTAGTCAATATATTACGGATTATATCATTGAGACTTACCCATCTGTGGAGGCGGTAACTACTGCAACTTTTCCTGCTAAGCGCTTCATTCTGTTGACGTTTGTACTTTGACTGGCACTACCGCTATTTAACCGTTTGTGGCAAAGATTGTGGCTAACAAGTTTGTTACTGTTGTTATTGTTCCTATTATGTTGATTAAGATTTCTAATCGATGTTCCGATTTGCGTTCTATTTTGGACTTTGCCTCCAGACAAAACGGCGGCAGCGGTCGAATTGAGCTTTGGCGCCTTGTTGGCCATTTGCTTGCAGAGATGCAACATATTTTTTTTTTAATTTAGAAAATTTCCTAATGTGATGTGCTATACGATGCGTGCAAAATTGATTTTCCGCACTTTAGTTATTTTCAGCGATTCCTATACGATCAGACAAACAGTTCCACTTGGAACTTGTTTTGTTTATTGCGGCGGTTGTCATTCACCACGAAATCGAAAGCTTTTTCTGAGCGCGCTTTTTGAATTGAAGCTGTACATGAATTACGTATTTTCTTTTGAATAAAAAGTTTCTTAAAATACTCAACGATGCTCTCAGTGGTTGAATTTATTTTTCTGTATATATACCTTAAGAAATATTATAATATATACAATATAGCATATTTGGATCATTTGGTTCGTAGACCCCAATTATTAGATAAGAAATTGTTGAAATAAGAATCTTGACAACTTAAGTAAACATTACCCTTACGCATTATATATGATCGTGATTTCGTAACACGATAAACAAAGATAAATATGAAGTGGAGAAAAATACAAATACGAACCGTCACACTGAAAGTGAATAAGAATTGTTGACGAATAATCGCCACCACAACAGCTCAAATCATATTCAGAAATAAACGCAACAACAAATACAAATGTTTACTCTCAGCTAAAAGTGCAAATTAGTGGGTTGGCGAAGCGGCTTCAGATGTTGCTTCATTACGCTACTCCATACCCAGAGCTCCAGTCGAAAAGCATACTTTCGATAGTTTAGTCGCTCCGTGTTGTTCCTACTGTGCAAGCCGCTTTTTTCAGGGTGTACAGCACGCGGCTAACGGTTTTTGATTTCGCATAGCATGTGATATAACCAAATAATTCAAGTTCACAAGATTAGCACAAGATGAATAACCAGGCCAATGAAATAGCGCCTGCAGAGCCCGCACCACAGGATTTCAAGGCTCCAGTATTTAATGATAACAAACTCGTTCTCTACTTCCATCCGTACAACTTCTACTCGCAGAAAGTTAGTTGACAATTTAAATCATGTGATTTTCGATAGAGAGAAAAATTCATTTAATACGTTACAGAGCACGCAATTTGTGCGCCTCACATTGTGAAGGTTGCCCATTAAATGGCGCGAAATTACAAAATTAATAGTAGTAATTGTCTTTGTTATTTAATGCTACATAGATAGCTGTGACTAGGCTGGAGTTCCCTACTTAGTCTCCCATTCACTCTCTCTCTCCCGCACTCTATGAAAAGTGCAATCGTGCTTGACGAGGGCGTTTGAATAATATATAATTTAAGATCTGCTAGACTCTCAGCACAAACTGCTTATAACTGAGTACGGTTTTTCGTTCTTTCTCCCTTTTGAACACCATCAATAAATAATATTATTTAACTGTTTACCTTGATGCAGGTGCTAATGAAGCATATATAACAACGCTCAGCGTTAAATAAACAAAATTGAGAGAAACTCTCAAATAGTACAAGCAAATAATTAGATATCCTATAGTGATTAGTACAGAACATATACATATATATATATATTCGATATATATTATTAGTAGACTTGCGGTCAACCGAATCAGATTAAAAATGTATTGTTTTATTTATAGGTCTTGCTGGTGCTTTATGAGAAAAACATTGACTTCACACCCTATGTCGTCGACCTATGCAATGGCGAACAGTATTCCAGTTGGTTCCTAAATCTGAATCCCAAAGGTAAAAAAAAATTTTCCTTCCCAAGGCACTCTGTATAAAGTGACATTCTTAGAAATTTCTGTATGAGAATGGGTTGTGGGCCCCCGGTGTTAATGCAAGGGTCACTAGCACCACCGCCAACTGCGCCTCGAGACACGGCCCCATGATGGGACACACTTGTGAACCCCCGCAACCGAGCGACGCAACGCCGCGACCCTCCTCAGAAGCCCAACAAGAGCAACCCAGAACTCAGAACCCAACTCGGACAACGCGATCGCAACCGATTGAGGTTCTGACAGCGACTCTGATGACGAAATGAAGAGCGATGTCGACTGAACCGATCAACACTCCAACCCTGCAAAGTGTCTTGAGGAGTGTCTAAAACGTACAGAGGAGAGCTTAACGACGCATCAGTCAACCTAAATCGACTCCAAAGACAAAATCCACCAATACCATCCCAAGGCTGACAACCTTCCTATGTTGCAGGATCTACTAAAAAACAACAACTTACGGTTCCAACAAGGTACAACTACGCACCTCTGCCGGAGGTCTCACTCGTCTCTACGCTCAAGACATTGAGACCTTCAGACGCATTCAAAACCTCTTTGAGACGGTCAAACTCGAATTTACACTACCAACTCAACAAGACAGGCCAAAAATGTAATCAAAGGTCTGCATCATTCCACATGACTCTTCAATAAATGAGCTTGGTAGCTTGGCTTCAACGTCACTAAATCCACGCCCAGACCACAAGAGACCGGAAAATCCCATTGACTTGTTCTTCATAAGTATTGCGCCAGGCTGCAACAAAGCAAGCCTTAAGAACAAAGTCAACTCGATGGCCAACGGATCACCATTGAAGAAGCTCGCAAGAAGCAGCAGTGGAGCCAGTGCTCAAGATGCCAAACTCGGGCACACTGCAAGAACTGCAGGCAGACTGGGTAAGTGCGCTGAACACCACAAAACCTCCGAATGTCTGCTCCCAGACTCTGCGCCCCACCGCGCAAACGCGGCCAGGAGCATACATAACACAGGGGATGCAAGCGAGCGCGATGCAGCCCGAATCAGCGCAAACTCGCAACCAAATCCACTTTCATCTACAACTCACCATCTACAAGCCAGGTCCAAGGCCACCCAAGACTTCGGCAACCTCCTCACTACAACTCCCGGCCTACTTACTCAGAGACTAGGGGTAACTTCACGGCGAAACGAAGGCCCTCAGGGGACACTTCAGGAGCCGGTCACCCCCCAGACAACAAACTCGTCCCACCACAGGCCACATCACCACCGAACAGCCAACCCTGAGTCCCGACACTTAGCACTCTCAAACCCTGAACGAGACAGTAATTAGACTTGTAAAATGCAAGAAGAATGTTGCGCAGCAGTCCAAAAACTACCTTCTCGTCGCGCGCGCTAATAATGTCTAATCTACAAACATTAGTGTTGGAACGCCAGGGGGTCTCCAACAAGAGCGTGAGCTAGAACTTTTCGTACAGCTTCACGAATCCACACTACTAATAAGCGAAACGCAAACTCAACGACTTTGACCCAAACTCTTCCGCTAGCCTGCCACACAGCAAACACCCTTCAATACTCAAGGAGAGGCGGCTCTGCCAATCGTCAGGGAAGACAGAACATTTCGTCACCATCCCTGTTCGCTCTGCTTCTATTCAACTGACTAGGGCAAGAGAGCCACAGGGCTGGGTTAGAGAGTTGGAGCAACACTGCCCACCAAACAACCCACTGTCCATGGTGGACAGCTTGAGTTGGCAATCCCTAGACCAGAAATCCTAATCTGTGGCGATTGGAACGCTCATCACCAATCCTGGGGATCAGTGAGAAGACCGCTAGGGGCAGAGACCCTTCAACCTTACTCTGGCTACATCCACACAGATCTTAGCCACTGGCAGCCCACCCGATCCCAGACCACAAAGGCAACGGCCTTCCTGTCTGGACTTCGGAATGTAAAGGGCAACCTCAAGGAAGCTGAAAATCGCCTCTTATAACGACTCGACTCAGATCACCTGCCTTTGGTGATCTCGCTGGAGCCACTGTAAAATCACCCCCAGGCCGAAAGACTGATCAACAGGAACGTTGACGGAACCATCAAGACTCTAAACAAAAGAGCACCCCGAACTGGAGTACATCGAATCAGGATAGACGACGCGCTGCACCTGTTTAAGAGAATATCGCTCCGCTGCCAAAGACGCGCAAAAACTCGCCCGAGCAGCTTTCGCCAAGCGGCTCATTAAGCTCACTTCGGATCTACGCTATCTACGCAGCAAAAGCGCCGCTTGAGGAGAATCACCAGCGACTCTACACCCGATAGAAAATCCAACTGGAACAGAGAGCTAACTCACTTAGATCTGAGTTGGCTCGTCAGCGAACGCAGAGTTTGAGGACAGCTGGACAATATGTCGACTGCAAAGGACGCAAAATTAACCTCTGGAAAGCCACCAGGAATAGCAGACGACAAGTCTTAAGGCAAGCTCCCATCAAAAATGGCCCTGATAGCTGGTGTCGATCAGACGAAGAGCAAGCTGAGGCTTTTGCCACTCACTTGGAGAGCCGTTTTCTGCCTTCGCCTTAGCAACGCAAGAAGACATGAGACAACCGAGCACGTACTGACCACTCCACTACAGCTCGATCTACCAGAGGAGCCATCACTTTGACGAGGTGGCACGTCATCAAAAAATTGAACCCAAACAAGGCCCCGGGACATGACCAAATCTGCAACCGCACGTTGAGAGGCTGCCGGACAGTGCTATCCTCGAATGGGCTAATTTTTAAGCCATAATGAGGCTTCAGTACTTTCCAGCCCTAGGAAGATGGCACTGTCGTGATGAACACAAGCCTGGCAAACCTGAGGAGAACCCCAGCTCCACCGACCTATCAGCTCCACCTTCTTATCGAAGGTCTGGGAAAGACTGGTCATCCGTCGGCTAGTGGCAGTGGGAGTTCAGAAGCCTGATCCGGATCAACAATTTGGTTTTCGCGCTGGGCACGGACTATGAACAGCTGCACAGGGTGACAGACCACAACTCCGAGCTCGATAAGGGAGAGCACGCAACGCCACTTTCTAGACATCGAACAAGCCTTCGATAGAGTATGGCATCCAGGACTGCTGCAGAAGAAAAGGAACAGCGCCCTCTCAATACTTTACCCGATCCGATCCTACTTGGAGGATCGTTCTTTCAGAGTAAAAGTAAAATCGAGCCAGCTTCCACGTACTCAATTGCCGCTGGAGTTCCACAGGGCAGTGTCCTGGCACCTTTTTTGTTCTGTTTGTTTAAGGTGATGTCCCTCTCCCTGACGCCTCAGGATATGGCCATCCTCTAGAGCAACGCTATTGCGACCTAGCAGACGAAAGTGTGTGGCTTCTGCTAAGTGTAGCCACGCAGCGGCAGAAATTCTGCAGGAGTAGGACTCATGCACAATGGGCTAGCAGGTGGAAATAAAATCAGGCCACAAAAGCAAAAACCTTGCTTTACGCTGAGAAGAGATGAGCCCATTGCCGTTCATATAAACAAACCCCCTGAAAAAACAAGGGCTACAAAATACTTGGGGGTTATCGGACAAGCGTCTAACTTTCAAGCCACAATCATGGCAATTGCAGGCACCTGCCGCACCCGGCTTAGGCAAATGTCCTGGATGCTTCACAGTAAAAGCAAGCTACCGCTGAAGAACAAGCGCAAGATACTGACGCACATCATCACTCCAATCTGGAGGTACGGTATGCAAATATGGGGAGTCGCCGCAAAGACCAATAGACACAAGATCCAAGTCATTCAAAACAAGGCTATGCGTCAAATTACTGGCTGCCCTTGGTTCGTCCGCAACTCTGGGCTACATAGAGACCTCAACCTGGACACTGTGGAAGAACAAATCTCCTTCCACTCGAGTCGCTATAATGACCGCCTGATGGTCCACGCCAACCGGCTCGCAAAAAGCTGCCAACCTCCAGACCCATCAGAAGGCTAAGAAGACGCCAGTTCGGAAGCCTTCTCACCCCCACTGTAACTTAGTTCTACTCTGTATATATGTTTAAATTGTATAAATAATTGTAAACCTGTGATGTTAATTGTGTGATCCAAGGGAGATAATGGAGTAGAAAGATGCTCCGGTGCTTCCTACTAAATAAATTTATTAAAAAAAAAAAAAAAAAAGATGTGCCTGTCCTGCAGGATGGCGCCTTCATCATACCCAACTCGCCGCAGATTATCAACTATGTAGAGTCGAAGTTTAGAGGAGGTAACAGATTCACTCTCGAGCATATTGCCCTAGTTCATGTAATCGAAGAATACTCCTCTTTGCAGAGCGTCATCCGACGCTAAAGCCATATAGGCCAGATTCGCTCGATTATGATAGGATGAGCACATTTGAACGCGCCTTCGCACGCCTTCCCGTGGGCGCACTTAGCCTCGGCTCTTTTATCCACGACGATCTTAAGCTGAATCCAAAGGCACCCTTCATTGGACCCGTGCGGCAATCTTGCCTGAGTGAGCAGTATAAATGAGCTAAAGAGCTGTTTCTATTTAATAATTCGATTGGTGTCTTATTGTCTCGCAGAGAACAATGATAAGGTCATGGATTTGCTGCGTCGCTCCATGGACGAGGTGGATTCGAACATATGCTTAAGTGCATTGAAGCAGAAGCTAGATATTCAGGTGCGTCGCAGAAATCTTGTTGCCTCACGTACAGACTTTCAGCAAGTGCTGGATGCTGTTCGCAACGTGCTGCTCTTCGTTGAGCAGGACCTCTCAAAGCAAACGTCGCGCAAGGAATGGCTCATTGGCGATGAGCTCACCCTGGCCGACGTCAGTTTAGGTCTGCTGCTACAGCGGCTCTATCAGCTGGGCTTCGAGAACTACTATTGGGGCTACGGCAAGTTGCCGCAGGTTGAGGGCTTCTTTTTGCGATTCAAGCAACGGCCCTCGTACCACAAACTGATGCCCAGCAGCAACTTCGAGATACTGAAGGAGATGTGGAGTATGACGCCCACCAACTACAAGCTGGGAGCTACCGCCGGTTTCTTGGGTATGGCCATGTTCGCAGCCTTTGCGCATAAGTAGACGGCAAGATGTTCGTTAACAATCGTTTTATTGTTATTGTTAAAGTTGGGCACATATAAACACAAACAAAAGAACGCTTAAGACTACGTGGTAACAATGCAAGCAAGATGTGGAAGGCAGAAACGGTGAGCGAGAGAGAATGAGTGAGAGAGCGGATCGTCGAGACCCTATGAACTATGAACAGCGCACCACGGTAAAGTGCGAGCCTCAAAATTATCGATATCATTGTACATTCGTTTTTATAAAATTCATTTGGTTTTAAGTTCTATTTGGTACAAAAGATTTCGCTAGCCACTACCGGTTAAAATGATTCCCGTATCCAATATAATTCAATTCCTGTTTTCTGTAGCTGGGTCACATAATTCTGGGTTTAGCTCTCCACGCCCGTTTGCTGGTCCCGCTTGAGCTGATCACTTTTCAGTAAACTGGCTGCTGCAGTGGCTGCCTTCGCATTGGTGAACAATGGCATACCCATGAAAGTGGGTATCTGCTGCTGCTGCTGTTGCGTCGGCTGAGTGCCCAGTTTGCTCGCTGACCATTGACCACTGCCATTGGGGTTTGCTTTGTGTCCGCTGGTAGATGACTGAGTGCTACCGGTCGGCGTGGAGGTGTGTAAATGCGTTGGCCGCCTGAAAGGAAAGTTCTCACGCTGATAGTAGAAGAGGCCATTGCCGGGAGCCTCGGGCAGCAGGCCATTGGTTGGATACCAGAATCGATACGTAAAGTACCACGTCAGAATGGCAATAATGCCGCTGATAACTTTCTCGATCATGCGATGATAGTACAGCATTGTGCCCACCAACATTATGTCCCACAGCAGCTGCAGGCCCGCCATGCCGATGAACAAGGTCCGAATGATAGGCGTCAGACGCGTGTAGAGAAACTGCAGACTACGTATTTGCTCGTCGTTCAGACTGCGCAAAGGATTGCTGCTCGATTTCTCGGCAATGCTGCGATTGTGCAGTTCATTGCGCAAATGCTCTTTGATGGTCTCCCATTTGATAATGGGTCGCGCCTCCTCGATCAGCACCAGACTTGAGTGTATTAGAATAAACGCATGGCCGGAGATGTCAAAGCCCTGCCATAAATGTCCGGCCTTTAGACAGCTAGATTTGCTTTGGAAGCCTACAAGCAATAAAATCTCATTAATAATATTCATATGCTGTTTATATATAACACACACAATTACCTTTAGTAGTGCACCGACCATACGAGGTTTCTACAATATTAAAAAGCTTTGTCCAGAAGAACCAGAAGAACGTAGCTATAACAATCCGCGGAAAGTGATGCCTCAGCATGCGCTTCATATCGCCACAAGTAATTGTATAGGCGGAGAGCACCGCAAAGGGCACTACGAATAGTAGGGTCCAGCCCCAGCCAACTTTGACAAAATACAAGTTGAACAGGTTGTCGGAGCGGGCAAAATATGTTTTTGGAAACGGCAAGAAATCGCCTATGAGTGAGATTATAAATAAACTTCCCAAATATAGAGCCACTTTCAGGTCGGTATTGAAAAATATTGTTTTTTTGCAGAGATGAATGACTCCCATGACTAGAATTTCACGTATGCTGGTGGGCGCAGCAGTTGGACGCGTACCCCGTGCTTCGGCTCGTGTTATATCGGGACCACCAGGTCGAAAGTTCATATTTGAACTACTAGGTTGAGCAGCCCCAACATTAGGTCGTAATGGACGTCGTTTTGTTGCCATTTTGACACGTAGATCTAGTTTACTTCGTTGCGGTAGATGATATTTGCACTTTGGCAGGCAATTTTAAACTACGTCGTCTTATTGTTGCCGTTTTTGGTTATGGTAATATATTATCCAAAAAGTGAAAGCGGATTTGAAACGTCGGTGTCAAAGGTCAAATTGCATTATATTTATTACTCTTTAATTTAGTTGCACCGAACAGTCCGAACAATTATAGGTACTTTATTGAATTTTTCATGATTTTTTCACATAGCACGAGTTTATTTTTGTTGTTGCTTTCTTCTCGTTCATTGCATATTTTGATCAAAATATGCAGCTGTTGATTCAGCCAAAAAATAGAACACCAGTCCCATGCGTTCACATGCGAATGTCAACACGTTTACATGCGAAACTCCATTCTGATCAGCTGTGTGCAATTCTGATCTGATTCGGTTGTTTAATTACCGGCTCAGCTGCTGGGTCCACATTGCTCGCGCATGTAATTAAGACTGCAATTAATTGGCATGTACAACTCGGCCAAAAAGCTGCAGCGTGTGCTCACAGCACGCGAAATACGCAAAACATTCATCGATTACTTTACGGTCAGCCATGAACACAAATTTGTGCGTTCCAGTCCGGTGGTGCCCTTCTGTGATCCCACCGTAGCATTTGTCAATGCAGGCATGAACCAGGTGAATATCAAGAAATATTAATTTTATTAATCTATTGTACGCTAATCAGACGCTTTGCTTTAGTTCAAGTCCATTTTTCTGGGCACAGCTGAAGCACGGTACAAACGCGTCGTCAATTCCCAGAAGTGTGTCCGAGTCGGTGGCAAGCACAATGACTTATCGGTTGTGGGGCAGGATGGATACCATCACACGTTCTTCGAGATGCTAGGCAACTGGTCATTTGGTGATTACTTCAAGGTGTGTGAATTTACATTCATATGTGGGCATTGCTTATACAAATTTCTTGCAGCGAGAAGCATGTGCAATGGCATTGGAGCTGCTGCGCGGCCCCTACAACATTGATCCTTCGCGTTTATATGTCACCTACTTTGCCGGCGATAAGCTGCTTGGCATACCAGCCGACATGGAGTGTTTTGAAATTTGGCGGAGTTTGGGGTAAGCGATAATTGGTTACATAATGCTAAAAGATATTTAATCACTTTTTCCTGATAGCTTTCCCGCTGAACG
The DNA here is from genome assembly GCA_035045845.1 of Drosophila buzzatii. Taxonomy (NCBI): domain Eukaryota; kingdom Metazoa; phylum Arthropoda; class Insecta; order Diptera; family Drosophilidae; genus Drosophila; species Drosophila buzzatii. Next base: position 1,304,383 of record JAWNOS010000062.1, on the reverse strand, counting down.
TATCTTGCCTTTCGGTTGCAAGGATAACTTTTGGGAAATGGGCACAACTGGTCCGTGTGGACCCTGCACAGAAATACACATAGATCATAGGTCTGGAACGGGTTCAGTCAATGTTAAGGAGCGCGCAAAGCTAGTGAATGCGGGTCGTGCAGATCTCACAGAGCTGTGGAATTTGGTGTTTATACAGTACAATCGGTTAGTGGCAAAGCTAGTGCAATGAGAAACTTAATATTTAATCGAATACCTGATATGTGTAGCAATGCAGATGGCAGCATAACAAAATTGCCCGCTCAGCACGTGGACACGGGCATGGGCTTCGAGCGTTTAGCTGCGCTACTGCAAAACAAATCCTCCAATTACGACACGGATCTATTCACCCCGTTATTTGATGCCATACATAGCGTACGTTTACCCTGTTATACTGATTTAATTAGCAAGCTCAAATTTAGCCTTTTGTTTCCTAATTAGCTTTCTAAAGCACCCGTGTATGCCGGCAGTTTTCCCGATACACAGAACGCCGCACTACTTGACACGAGCTATAGAATACTTGCCGATCATGCTCGAATGGTGACAGCCTGCTTGGCTGATGGTATGTTGCCGGATCAAAAGTGAGTTAGAACGTAATGCAACGGAATGAACTTCTCTCCTAACTATATATTTTTTGTGCGCAGCCAAAAATTACGTCGCGTATTACGAAAAGCGCTTAGCATCTCGGAACAGGTATTTGCACATGATAAGCTCCTGTCACAGCTGGTGCCTATTGTGGTTGAAACACTGGGCGAGGCTTACCCGGAAATGTCGAGCAAACAGCAGGCGGTTATCGATTTGATTGCCCACGAGCAAGAGGTCTACAAAAATCTGCGAGAGAGCTCATCTAAAGCTTTTGCTGAGGTGCTAACTGAGTTTCCCAAACTGGATGATATTGATCTGATGGAATGTCCTGGTTTTGTTCCCGCCTATCGAGAATTTCAAGTGCAACGCTTCAATTTTCCTAACAACACGATACCAGGTGAATTCCTATACAAGCTGACGGACACTTATGGCCTGACCGAGGAGAGTTTTCTGAAGCTAGCTGAGCTAGAGAATATGAACTGTGATTTGGATCGTTATCGTGCCGAGTTGGCTCTAGCCAAGCTTAGAACCAAGGAGCCACAGAATAACAGTGTCAACTTCGACCTCGCCCTTCAGCAGCGCATCGCAGATGCACAAGCGCAGCTCACTAAGCGACTGGCATCCACTGACAATAGTTACAAGTATATATACAGCTATGACGAAGAAAATGAAACCTATGCAATTCCCATGCTCAAAAGTAGCGTGCTGGGCATGCTACAAGACGAGTCGGAGGTGTCGCGCATTCGTCCAGAAGAATCATTCAATATGCTTTCCATTGTCACAGCTGCTAGTAATTTCTATTTTGAATCTGGTGGTCAGCAATCGGATCTTGGAAAGCTATTGGTACGCAATAAGCAGAAACCAGAGGAGCCTCATCAGTTTGAAGTGATAGGTGTAAAGCATCTCAATGAGTGTGTGGTGCATATTTGCCGGCTGACCACACCCAGCGAAGATTTGGATCTGGCCGTTGGGGACGAGGTGCAGCTCGAGGTGGATGCCAAGCACCGCCAGTTGAACACGTGCCATCACACGGGTAGGTATCAAGTTAGCCGTTCGCAGAGAAAACGATTGTTTAAATGAATACTCTTTTGATAGCCACCCATCTGCTGAATGCCGCTATACGATCTCTCTTCAACAAGGTGACATATCAGGTTTCAAGCGCGGTTAGCAGTGAGCACTGCAAACTGGAGCTGGGACTTTTGGGCAAGCGCATAAACAAAGCCGATGTGCAGCACATTGAGGATCTGATCAAGTGAGTAGCACTGTAATACAATTTCATATTTCTATTCAACTAGTTAATTCTCTATATTAAGCCGCGCAATCTGCTCTGCCACGCCCGTCCAAGTGCATCAGCTCAGCGCAGCCGATGTGCTGCAGCAGAATGATATTACTATGGTGCCAGGTGAGGTGTACCCTGAACAAGGACTGCGTCTTATTAATGTGCAATGCCCGGAGCTAAATCTCAGCTCTAAAGAACTGTGCTGTGGAACGCATGTAACTAACACGAAGGAGATGTCCTGCTTCTGTATTGTTAATCTCAAGCAAACCAACAGAGCTCGTTTTGCCTTTACAGCTGTAGCTGGACAGGCGGCGGAGAATGTAAGTTTTCGAAACTTTCTCTCCATCCTCCCTAATAGTTGCTCTTCTCGAACAGGTTCTAAAAACAGCAGCACTACTCCGCCATCGAGTGGATGTGCTCGAAAACCAGTTTCAAACAGATAAACTAACGAACGCCACGGAAACTGAGTTACAGACCATACGCCACAACATGCTGCACTCCGATATAAAGCTGCCCTACGCTTTCAAGTTGGACACGCTCGATCGCATAAATGAAATGTTACATAGACTTAAGGAGACATCGCGCACAACCCTTAAGTAGGTGAATCGAAACACCATCTTAGAGAAAAACTAATGCCTATTCTTACAGAGAATTTGTTGAAGTGGAAATGCGAAATTTGCTACTCGAAAAGCCGCTTGACACGCATCCCTACATCCTACACTTTATAAGCAGCTCGGCGCTGGTTGAGGAGATTCCTTTGCAACGTGCCACCAAATTATGCACAGATCGTCCCATTCTGGTTGTTAGCATGTGTGATAACATAGTCAAAGCGCGCTGCTGTGTGCCGCAGGTAATCTAGTAATCTCATTCGTAAATTAAACAGATCTTTATTCTCCCATATCAATATTTGCAGAACTGCATTAGCAAGCAATTTAATGCCTCACTTTGGCTGCAGTCCTTTGCAGAAACATTTAATGGCCAAGTGGCTGCCCCCAAGGGTCAGAATGCGGAAGTCGTCTGCAACATGAAAGGACGCAAAGTTAATACACAGTTTGAGGAACAATTGGAGCAGGCGATGAGGAATGCTCAACTCTACGCCAAGCGTTATTTGGAGTTCTAATTTGCCACAGAATAAACGCAAGCTTTAATTTTGTTGTTGTTAGCGAGAATATATTGCAGACTATTAGATGTACATACACAAAAATACTTAATCGCTGTCACTGATTACGACCAAATCCTGTTCCGTGTGCTTTAAGCTCGATTCCATCACCTGCTCGAAAGCATCGGCAGCTTCAATACTTTCATTAAAGAAGTAGCTAACATTTGCCGTTGACTTCAAGGACGGCTGTTGTAGAGTATTTTTGGTTTCGCTCGTAATGGACAGACGATGCAGCTGTTTAAAACGCTCCACGGGCGTTCTGACCAGGTGTGGCACTTTCTTTAGATCGCCCTTGACCAACAGATCAAAACTGTCGTCTAGAGAATAGCGTTTGGCCAATGGCATACTCTCAGTCTTCATGGAGATATCGCGGCGCTTTTGAACCAGTAAATCTACATCATCTATCAGTAAGCTTTTTTGGAGTGACACTTCACACTTGTCCAAGCTAAGCTGAGCTAAACGAAGACTTAAATCCTCCGCCAACGGTTCGTAGTGGAGCTGATATCCCTCGTGTTTGGTTACAGCAGGAACTGCTTGCGGATTGGAAACGATTCCATTGATAATGTCGGACATATCAAATTCACCATCGCTCTCCAAATCAGAAGGTAAATGCTTGTTAAGAGGCGTGGAACATTGGTTCGCCAGCTGTCGAAAGGACTTAATGGGCGTATTCTCTTTCTGTTTAAGGAATTGCTGCATTGTTTTTTGTCCATGAGTTGGTTGATCAGTTCCCATCTTCTTTTTACCACGCTTGGGCTTTGTGATAATCTCTGCTGTTACTAATGCCAAGTCCGACAGATTCTCAAGAGCACTGAGCGGCGGATCTGAGTTGGGTTTCTTTTTACGCGTTGCTGTCTTTTTGGGTGGCTTTTCCTTAGATTTTATGTAAGCAGCAACCAAATCTGGATAGGCTGCCTGTAACATGTCCAATGGTTCGATAGTGTAATAAAGCTCCTCCATACCCTTTGGATGATCCAGTTTGAATTCTTCAATTTGATCATGCGGAATAAGTCCCTTGAAGCAGTCGCGAGTGTCTTCCCAGCGCAATTCTAGGCTGGCAACTCCCTTCACAATGCGTTTCTTAATAATCTCTTGAGGCCGAACCAGAGCTGGGCATTCACGTGGCTGCTGCACTTGCCAACGGGTGAGCAACGGAAAAAACTTTTGAAAGCAATAGATTTCTGGCCACTGCAAAAGATGACCAATCTGTTTGATGAATTTCACAATATTGGGCTGTCGCCAGTCCAGCTCCAAATTGGGAAGTTTCGCTGGCTGAGAAAGAAACTCTGATATGATCTCTTCATTGGGAAAGTCTACATCTAGCAGAGCCTTTTTGCGCAATGTCAGCTCCGCCTTGATAGACAGCCGCTGTTCTCTGAACAGAATAAGACATTAACGAATTAAGACATAAAACTGACAAGTATACTCACTTCCATAAGCTTTCATCACATCCCCGATGCGTACGACAGACGCCGCAACCGCTTTTTGTATGGCTCTGCGTGCGTCCAATGTGGCCGCAATTGCTGCAAATGGATTTGTCGTCCACGCGCAACTCCAGCGCGTTGTATTTGTCCGTCTCGGAACGCCAATTGCGTAATCTGGGGAATAAATTTCTTGTAAAAATTGTATGCAAATTCGAAAGACCTATTAACCTATCCAATATATCCGATTCCTTGTATTTGTTAAACAGCTTAAGTACACCGTCTTTGCCTATGCCACCTATACCGTCTGGACAATAATCGCAGCCGCAGAGCAACGCCATTACAATAATTTTATTTTGTCCGAAATCCATGTGCTTGCAAATTTCATGCATGTCATAAATATCTACGGCTCCTCCAGCTGCTGCCTGAGCGCCCTGCGTGGACACAGAAAAGTTTCGATAGACACGCACAGCTCCATACGCAAAGCAGTCAGAGTCCTGACTAATGACACCATCAACTAACTTGAATATGTGTAAATTATGAACTTAATCATCTAAAATATGCAATTATACTCACGCCATGTTTATTTAGAAATGCACAATACGCCTCAGCTTCTCCTGGTCCTTGGACGCATTGAATGCCCATGGATAGCAGTAGATTCTCGCATTGTTTTAGGACATGGTTAAAACGTGTGCGTCCTTTGTCGGTTTTGGCTACGGCTTGTGTAGGCGCCGCCGCATCCTTCTCCTTATCCTTGGGTCGCACACCACGAAATTGCAGTTCATTCCGCTTAGCTATAACCTGGCTTTTTAGCTTGGGCGCGACTCCTTCCAATACGAATACAGGAGTCACCTGTTCCCAGATGAGGTAACACGTACGAAAGAAGAGATTTCTGTGATAGACATTTACTAAATGGATATATTACTAAATCATTTTTCCCTAACTTACTTCAAATGATGTCGAGGATGCACAAAATAATCAACAACATTAAGACTTTCGCAAACCCATCCAGCAAGATCTATGGCAACCCTTTTGCCGCGCAGTTCGCATATTGGTTTGCGATCTGCATATGGTGTTAAAACGCTCCATAATTCCTTTACGCCCATTAATTTACGAGATACGAATTAGCGCGTTAATTTTAAAAGAAACTAACAGCATGACTGACAGTCACAGTGAACGCACACAGCTGACTGGCAAATATGTGACATTCACACCGACTCACACTCGAATTGTTTTGACATTTGCACATGTCCATTTGACTGTCAGTCTTAACTTCTTCTTTGTGTTCGACATTTGACGTGTCAGAGAAAATCAAAAGTGAACTCGTTTTCAATTCGCATGTTTTGTTTTGCAAATAAGGCAACTAAATTAAAACGCACGGCGCTGCAATACAGTTAACGTATCACGTAATACGTCAAGATGGTTTTAGCAGATTTGGGACGTAAGATAACGACGGCGTTGCACTCGCTCAGCAAAGCCACCGTCATTAATGAGGAAGCCCTAAGTGCGATGCTGAAAGAGATATGCGCTGCTCTGCTGGAGGCTGATGTAAACATACGACAGGTAAAGCAGCTGCGCGAGAATGTACGAGCTGTCATTGACTTTGATGAGATGGCCGGAGGATTAAATAAACGCCGCATGATACAGTCCGCCGTGTTCAAGGAGCTCATCAAGCTGGTGGATCCTGGTGTCAAGCCATATCAGCCAGTAAAAGGCAAGGCCAATGTGATCATGTTCGTTGGTCTGCAGGGCTCTGGGAAAACAACCACATGTACTAAGCTAGCCTATCACTACCAGAAACGTAATTGGAAGTCGTGCCTCGTGTGCGCGGACACATTCCGTGCCGGTGCCTACGATCAGATCAAGCAGAATGCGACCAAGGCGCGCATTCCATTCTATGGCAGCTACACAGAAATCGATCCTGTGGTCATAGCCCAAGAAGGTGTGGACATGTTCAAGCGCGAAGGATTCGAAATGATTATTGTGGATACATCAGGCAGACATAAACAGGAAGAGTCACTGTTCGAAGAAATGTTGGCGGTGGCAAATGCTGTTAGTCCAGACAATATCATTTTCGTGATGGATGCCACGATCGGACAGGCTTGCGAAGCTCAAGCGAAGGCCTTCAAAGAGAAAGTAGACATCGGTTCCGTGATCATCACAAAGTTGGACGGTCATGCTAAGGGTGGTGGCGCTCTCTCTGCTGTGGCTGCCACTCAGTCACCCATCATCTTTATTGGCACTGGTGAGCACATTGACGACTTGGAACCCTTCAAAACGAAACCTTTCGTGAGCAAGCTGCTGGGCATGGGTGACATTGAGGGACTGATAGACAAGGTAACTACAATGCAACATTCTCTTAGTAATTAACTTAGTATTTAATGTTTTGAACAGGTGAATGAACTGAAACTGGACGGCAACGAGGAGCTGCTGGAGAAGATTAAGCATGGCCATTTCACCATACGCGACATGTACGAACAGTTCCAAAATATCATGAAAATGGGACCTTTCTCACAGATTATGAACATGATACCCGGATTCTCGCAAGACTTCATGACCAAGGGTGGCGAGCAGGAGTCGATGGCGCGTATCAAGCGCATGATGACGATGATGGACAGTATGTCCGACAGTGAACTGGACAACCGTGACGGAGCAAAACTCTTCAGCAAGCAACCCACACGTTGCATCCGAGTGGCACATGGTGCAGGTGTCATTGAGCGAGAGGTCAAGGAGCTGATAGCACACTACACGAAATTTGCGGCAGTCGTTAAGAAAATGGGCGGCGTCAAGGGCCTCTTCAAGCAAGGCGACATGACTAAAAATGTGAATCCCACGCAAATGGCCAAGCTTAATCAGCAGATGGCCAAGATGATTGATCCCCGCATGCTACAACAATTGGGTGGCGTTGGTGGCCTGCAAAATATGATGCGACAGCTGCAACAGGGCGCGGCGGGTGGCCTCGGTGGACTGGGGAACCTGATGGGTGGCTTTGGTGGCAAATGAGTCAAAGAGAAAGGCCATCATACGTGTAAAGAGTTTTGTATGATTATTTTTTAAATAGTTCGGTTCTTAGCATTAATTTGTTAACGGTTTTCAAGCGCGACAATTATCATCGTTTCCATGGCAACATCTTCTTGTTTAACCAAATTCAATTACAATTATAATTATGATACATGGCAATAGCGGTAAACAGTGAATGAAATCGATGTAAAACAGTTAACACTTACAGTTAGCGGTTTTCATTTTTGTACGATTAAATCTTCGCATGAACTTAAGCTAGATTTTGTTTAAAAAACAGCTTACGAACAATTAAAATTGCATGCATAAGAGTCTGTACGAAATTAAATAAATAAAAATAAATAGAAATTGAGAACCATGTGTATATTTGGTATTTAGATTAAGCTTGATATACCGTTGATTTCATCAGCGTTGTAGCGCCATCTGTGAGTCGCGTAGTTAGGGCAAAGCTGCCGGACTTTCATTTTAAAAGTTAAATTTTTTGTTTATAGCTGGCCAGAATTTCCTAAATAATAAATAACAGCTTTTTAACATTTTATAAACAAATTGTTTACTATATTATTAACGATGACATACCACAAAATTAAAATAAATTCATTGGCAGGTAAACCACACAACCTGCTCTGTCCCACTGCGTTCGCTCTGTCGTTACGCGATGGCAATGCTGCGACACTCTCATGTCAGTCTCGTCGTCACACACAACTACTACAAAAAACAACAAACTACCAAGCATGCAGAAACGCTCAGCAGCGTCCAAAGCAAAACGAGAGCCCAAAACGAAATAACGGTAAGCAAGTAAACAACAAGGCATACACGCGTGCGTGCGACTGTGTGTGTGCACACTGTAGTTATTGTTGTTTACATTGCTTTGTCATAGTAAGAGAGGGGAAGAAAGAGTAAGAGTGAGAGTGAGTGCATGAGGCGCTCTCATACACTCACACACAGGCATAGGCATGCCAATCTCGATGTTGGTGCTGGTGCCGCCAATGCCGGCTCACAGCAGCCAGTTTTGCGTTTGTATTAACAACATAAGCAAAATACAAACGTGCATACCAACAGACTCGTCATGTGCGTATACATATACATACTTATGTCTGTATGTATTGACTGGGTTGTGTTTATAGGGTAGTGGGAGCTTTGCTGGCGGTTCTTACAGCATCCCTTGCGCATTGTGTGTCTGGCGGCATGTGGCTTGTGGCACATACACACACACACACACATCACTGGCTTACATGTTACAGTCACCCCAGTCCCTTATACAATAACAATGAAAATGCGATTGCTGTCATAAAAACGTCTATTAAGCTGTCGAGTTTTGACACTCATAAAACCATCAAACAAGTCAAACGAACAGGTTCGCAGCAAAATATGTAGGCTGAATCGCTGTCAACATTTTTCGGTTCATCCTTACGGCTTTGCGCGCACACAACCACACACACACACACACATGAATATAAATATATATGTTTGTGTGTGTGCGTATGAATATGCCGTAGGCTTTTCATATTTTGTCCCCCCACTGTTGCGTATTTTAGGGGAAGTTCCGGCCAGTGCAGATATTACGGGTCCAGCCTGAAAGGCTTGGAGCTGTGTGAACTTATTTCCTGCGACCATTTACCCACACTCCGCAGACCTCAATTGTTAAGGGTGTCTTAGCAGCAACCCCCAAATCATGATATTGATCCATCATCAGCAAGCGACAGAAACCCCATACCATACAATCACATAACCCGCTTTCCAGTAAAAACACTAATCGCATTTGTTTTCTTACAGAAAATCAATTTGTTTTTTATTGATTCAGAAAAAGTTCAGTTTCTTTTTTTTTTTGGTTTTCTTTTTTTTTTTTTTTTTTTTTTGGATGACAGCATTTACTCTTTAGTGTTTTTTAAAGAGACGTTTTTACTTTGTATGTTCTTCATGTATTTTTTTGTATTTTTTGTTTTTTAACTTTTGCTATTTTCTGTTTAATGCTTGCTGCACCTCCTTGCTGCACCTGCGCTCACCTGCAACTCCTCAAAGTTTTCTCGTTTCTTTTATTTATTTATTTTTTCTTTACTTACAATTATATTTAATTTTTTCTTTTTTCAACTAGTCTTACTTTTCTTAAGCGAAATAAGCACAAAAGCTGCAAAATGTTTTGCTTAAACTATTTTTTTTTTTTTTCATTTAATCATTTTTTTTTTTTGCATTTTTTCTTTTATTTTCATTTAAACTTTATCTCCTTAGCTCCAATTTTTATTTTGTCTTGTTTTAATGTATGATTTTTTGCATTAAAGTTTTTAGCGCACAAAAAGTACGCGTTATAAATTTGAAAGTTTTAGCAAAGTTGTCTGCTTCGTTTACTTATCATTTCTTTATCTTTATCTTTGTCTTTGTTTTTGCTGTTTGCTTTTACTAGTGTTTAAATACAATTCTTTTCCATATGCATGTAAAAAATGCTTTCAAGCGTCACATTGATGCAAAAAATAATACCTTAAAAAATACACAGAGATTCGAAAGGGTTTTTTTTTTTTAATAAATAAATAAATATATGTATATATATATACTTTTTTATTTATTTATTTATTTTATTTTTTTTTAATGGAGAGTTACAAAGAGAGGAGATATAGTTAGCTTCACGCTTTATCGTTTTACAAGAGAAATGAATAAAGTTCTTTAAAAGACTTTGATTTAAAACTTAAAAATAGCAACAAGCGAAATTTACATTTTACTTTGCGCCCGGCTGAGCGCTGATCATTTCTTCATCTTAACTTCTTTTTTTTTCTTTAGTTTTTCTATCATTTTTATCATTTTTTTTTCATCTAAGTTTAATTAGCTGCTTCTCTGCGCGAGCTGTTCTTTTGTTTTGTTTTCTTTTAATGTTTACTTTAAAGTTTTACTTAGAACTACATTTTTACGCTTTTGTCGTCGTGTTTGCTTTTTAAATTTAATGAGCTTGTTTCTTGACCTTTCACTACGATGTTGTTGTTGTTTTCTTTTTACTTTTTACTTTTATATGCCTGCATTTATCATTTATTAGATCTCTTCCCCGTGAACCTTGCTTTATATGCATTTATTTAATGTGTTTCTCTCTTTTCTTTGTTTTTTGTTTTCGTTTTCTTCTCTTTTTTTTTGGTTTTTTGGTTTCGTCAAAAAAGTTTCAAAAAAATATATATATATTCATCATTTCCTTAAATTGGCTTAATTAAAAAATGTTTTTTTCTTCTTCCTCTCATATTTATGCTTTTCTATTTTCCATTTTCACTTTGCCGCCGACTTAACTGTCTAAGTTGTTCATGTTGCCCTTTGTTTAAAACACAATTCAATTCATTTATAATTTGTTTCTGGAAACTAGCTTGGAGTTATTTCAATTAAGCTTATTCTCCAACTTATATATAGCAAAAATTTAACTATAAACAAATTCCAAGGAGCAGGGGAGTAACAAAATATACATTCATATATGGAAAACAATGAAGCAAATGATGTGAAAAACAAAAAACTTAAATGAAAAACAGTTCAATTTTTTTTATTTATTTTTTTGTTGTTTTTAAGTTTTTTTATTCAAAGTTTTGTTTAGTTTTCAATTTTACGCACTAGACATTTGCTTTAAAAATTACTTCAACACATTTTTCAATTTCAATTTCAATTTTCAATTTCTTTTCCACTTTCGCTCTTCAAATTGTGAGAGCAACAGGCAAAATTTCAAAGGATTTCTCTTTTCTTCCTCTCCGTGTTGTTGTTGCTGCTTATCTTTTCATTTGTTTCTTTTACGACAAATAATAAATTAACTACTTAAAATTAGTTAAAAAACTAAAGTAAAACGCATTAAATTAAAACAAAATACAGACGCAAAACAAACAAGTTTTTTTTCTTCTTAAGTTTGATTTTTTTGGGAGAAATCGACAAAAAAAAATTGCAATAAAAAATATATATGTGTATATAATAAACTTCTCTCTGCTGCTTGCCAATTAGACGATCTGTCTGTGAATCGATTATATATGCAAAATTATAGCTAATCCGTACCTGACGACCGACGACCCGTCGCTTTCCAACACTGTTTACACACCTCTAACTACACAAAAACTACAAATTTCTATTCCTCTTCGCTTTCCACTCTGCTCCCTCTATTCATCGTCGTCTTCATCTTCATGCTAATCAACTAATTGCTACCAATTAAAAATCATATTTCCTACATCAACTACACTTCACATACTATTCTGCTGCTGCTTCTTCTTCTCTTTATCTCCCTATTCTTCTTCTTGTTCTTAATCAACGCAACGCTCTTGTCAAATCTATACTTAGCTCAGCTAAACTTAAACTCTAGTGCTTTGATCTTAGTTACTAAGTTGTTGTTGCTGTTGTCTCTCCTACTAGTTCTACTCCTACTCCTACTCCTACTCCTATTCCTTAGCCACAATCTGCCTTCATCTCTTTTGTTTATTTCTTTCTTTTTTAATCATCTACAACATGTGTTTTATGCTTCTTGCGGGGATCTTTGTAGTCAGCCCCGTTCTCTTGGCTTAAAACTAAGGTTTTCTAAACACTTGCAGCTAAGATTCTTTTCTTTTTCTTTTCTCTACTTCCTTTCACGATCTTCTTTTCGTTTATAAATAACCTAAAGTTTAATGTTTTTTTTTATTCTGCCTAAAAACAGCGCAAAATGTTTGTAAAAAAAAAAAGAATTTCAAAAATAATATTTAAAAATCGAACGAAATCGAAAAATTGCACTTTGTGTAAAAATACAGAAACTAAAAGTAGGGGCTGTCGTAGGGCGGATGTCTGTGTGTGTGTGTGTATGTGGGGGGCTGAGAGAAGGTTAATTTTGAGCATATAAAACTCAAAAACAAAACTCTTGAAATTTTTGCTTGTATTTGTGATTCTTGTTTTCCCAATTGCTGTTGGTTGGTTTTCTCTGTAGCGTCTCTTTTTCTTCTATTCAAATATTCAATCTGTGTATACAAATTTGCATAGTTCTTTTTATTTGTTTGTTTTTGCTCTTGGAATGTTTATGCAAATAATTCTTTGCCCCATTTGCTGATTTCCTTCCGTTGATCTTTGCTTTATACTCTGACGCTTGCTACAATAGTGTGTATGTATGTGTGTGTGTGTGTGTGTGATGTTTGTAGATCCTGCATTTTCATTTGAATTCAATTTGTTTTCTTTTATTGTTTCATTTCTCATAGTTTGGTATTCAGTCTAAAGCAAATTACAAATTGTACAAATTAAATCGAAAGAGAGAGTATATAAATTATATCTATGATAGTTCTTGATGTTGTTGTTTTTTATAATAGGAAAACATGCACTGCATTTTGTTTGTTTTGTTTTGGTTTAGGCTTAGGAAGACTTTTGGCGTTGTGTTTTCATTTTGTATTTATATATATAGCATATAGGCAATCCATATAGTGCCAAATCATATATGTAACATAGTTAACATGCATACATATGAAGAATCAAAGACTTTGCTCAGGAATGTTTGTGTGTTGTGTGTGTGTGTGCGTGTGTGTGAATAATGAAAAGTTAAATCCCTGCTGGAAACTTGCTGAATCTCAAACTGTCTCTCTCTCTCTCTCGGCCTGTCAAGATTCTGACTAATTCTTTCTTGCAAGTGCCTCTCTCTGAGATTCTCAAAGCCCAGTCCAACTCAATTCTTATATATTTCATAAATCACAAATACAATGTGTGTGTCTGTGTATCTGGGTTATATGAGTGTGTGTGTGTTGTTTGTCAAAGATAATAAATACGCTAGGCTTCAATTTCAAACACTGTCTGTCTGTCTATTGTGATCTTTTGATCTGAACGATCTATCAATCCATCGACTATTTTGTTTTTGTTAAGACTTACACTTAGAGACTAAAGAAATAATCGCTGCTGCATTATCTTTTTCTATTTTTTCATCTTCTTATTGCTACGGTACTAAACGTAGTTTTTTTTTTTTTAATTCATTTTTTTTAACATTAATTTGCTTTGTTTTTGTTTTTTGCTTTCATTTCTGCTACTGGTGTCTGCTTTCAACTTCTCTACGCTCGCCTGCCGTTCTGCCTGCTTTCCATTTGATTTATTTAAAAAAAAAAGCAGATCGCCTCCCTTTCCAACTTGCAAATTTACTACGTTTTCCACGTGCCACAATGAAACTAAACTACATTGCTACAATTTCATATCCGCTTCTCATTTCTTCTTCTTCTTCTTCTTCTTCTATATGCCTCATTGTTTGCCTAGCACTTGCTTCACTTGCCACTTTTCATTTCTATGCCAACATCCTAAACGTAATCTTCTTTATTACTCTTTGCTCTGCAGACAAAAAATACGCTTTGCTATCTTTTATCTCTGCTGCTGCTTCGACTTCTGCTTAATTCAAGAATATATCTTAGTTTTACTTGCTAGAAAAAAACACACACAGTTAAACGTAAAAAAACTGTAGACAGCTACAAAAAATTCATTAAATCGACTGATGAGCACAAAAATATGCTAAAAACTAGTACAAGATTTCATATTATTTCTATTTCTCTTTCTTGTTGGTATTATTTTCATTATGGTTTTCTTATTAATCATAATGTTTAATGAATTAATCATTCATCATCATCTGCGTCGTGTCATCTTTCATCTGTTAGACTAAAGAACTACTAAATTTTCTGCTTACTGCATTTTTGCTAGTACTTAATACTACTGTTTTTTTTAATTTTTAGATTTAGTTATTATTTTTTAACTTTCTGCTTCAATTTTTTCATTTTCGCAGTTGATCAGATTAACAAAATGTGTGAAACGTTCGAAATTAACAAATACAAATGTTTACCCCTTTTTATGGGCTCAACATTTTCTTTATCTCTTTACAAAACGAAAAACAATTTCATCTCTCGCGGGCGAGAGAGTGGGTAAAATTATCGCTCTCTTAGCTTTGTGCTTCAAACGCTTTTGACTCTTTAAAAATTGCATTTAAAATCGAATCGAAGACAAATTAAAATAGCAAAATACAAAATCTTGGAAAACCAAAATTTTCTTTATCTTATTACTTTGTTTTTTCTTCAACTTCGGTTTCGTAAACGACAATAAAAAATAAATTTATTTGCTTTTGCTTGACTTTTTTATTATTAGTATTATTATTTTTTTTTTACTTTGTCAAATTGTTTTTATTTGCCATTTTCTGTGTTTTCATATTTCATTTTCATTTTGTTTTTGTTTCTTGTGTTTTCTTGTTTTTCGTTTAACATACATTGCACACATTTTTGGGTTCTTCGGTTTTCATTTACTTTGCTTTATTTCGCCACAAAGTTTGTTTTTGTGGTTTCTCTGTGTTTTAACATTTTTACATGCGTTTCTTTTCCCTTTTGCTGTTTCAATGCAATTTGCTTGCTTTTCCTTATATAGATTTACTTAACTAGAGTTTTGCGTTTTCTTTTCTGTTTTTCTCTTTGCAAATTGCTGTTGCTTCAAGTGTTTGGTTTATTTTATTTATTTCTTTAATTTTCCCTTTTCGAGAAAATGTTGCCCCCGTTCTGGTAAGTTTTTCCGGCGCTCTCAATGAAAATTGCGACCTCTTTCTTCTACTGCTACTCGCCCGCATTCTTGTTGCTGTTGTTTAAGCATACTATTTAGTGTATAACTAATTTCTATTATTTAAGTTTAGTCTTTGCTTTTCTTCACTTTTTACGCTCTCTTTTCTGCTCGCCTGCTTAACTCAATTATGTATGTATTTTTTTATTCCTTTGTTGTTGCTGCTTCTGCTGTTACTGCTCTTGATCATCTTTTATACATAACTCACTTAATTATCTTTCTCTATTTTTCTTTATTTTTTTTAAACATTTTTTTTTTAGTTTTGTGTTTAGGGAACAGCCTTTTTGACTGTTATCAAACTGCTTCTACCATTCCGATGTGGCATCCTGTTGTTCTTCATATTCTTCTTCTGTTGTTGTAGATGTTGTTCTTGTTGTTATTCCAGCGCTTAAAGCTCCCAACGCTAACCCTCGATCGCGTCCATTATATAGTACTCAAATGGGTACTAAAATATTATATCTGCAAACGTACAAAACGAATTAGTAAACAAATTACAAATTGAAGTTAGAAAGCCACAAGGAACCATATCATATATATATAATAATATCTAATTATATATAAATTGGTTCATTGGGCTTAGTACGTTGAAATGATATTTACCTAGTATGTATTACCAGTGTTTAGGTGGCTTAGTAACTATACTAAGTATGTAAGTAATTGTTGTCGTTGTAGTTGTTGTTGTTGAGACGGCAGGAATCAATTTGAAAATAAAAGAATTGCGTTTAGTAATGAGAGAGAGTTAAAACGTTTCTAAAGTCAAGAACAGATTTTGTAAGCAAACAGGCAAGCAACAACAAGCAGCACACAAAACGAATGAAAAGAGAGGGAGAGAGTGTGTAAAAAGAAGATGATGATAGTAAGGAATAGAAAAACACCAATGATCGTGGAATGCTGGGAGGCGAGTCGGAGTGAGAGCAAGAGTGGGCAAGGTGTAAGAGTCGTGAAATGGTTAAACTATTAGCACACAGCACATGCAAAACAGTGTTGGCAAACGTAAGCAAACTACAGCGCTCTAAGTGGGTGGCACACACACAGTGAGTGTCCAATGCAAAACAACAAAGCACAACTAAAGCAGATGGAATGAAATAGAGCTCGGACAGAGAGCGAGCGAGAGACACAGATAGATAGAGAGAGAGAGAGTGAGTGAGTGAGACGCGGACTTGACTAGTCGCGACTCAACAAAGTAACAGACGGAAGAGATGTTCAAATAGAGACAGTGATGAATAGAGAGTAACAGAGAGAGAGACAGAGAGAGAGAGAGAGAGAGAGAGAGAGAGACATCACTCACCTCGCGAAGACCTATTTGGGAGCGGCTTGATGTGGATACTGTGTGTATGCCTCGTCGGGTGATGCAGCTGTGCTAGCCTGTTCGGAATCTGTCATTGGCATTGGTATAATAGTTGGTGGTGGTGCATAATATGGATAAGTTGGACTAATATACTGTAACGATGGAGAAAAATTCTATATAGGAACCGAAAAGAGAACGGAAAAAAACAATGGAATAAAAGAACAGATATAGAATACAAATTATATATCAAACATCATTCAAATTTAATTGTAAAGAACACTCTCTCGCACACACAGACGTAGACACACACACACACACACGCATACATACATATTTATCATCAATATTTTCTACTGATCTACTCAATCATGATATATGATAATACTCAAGCATATATGCATATATATATATTGATGAAAGAGTTAAAAATCTTCTGGCATATGACCAAAGAATTTCAAGATTTATTTGGAATCAATAAGAAATTGGTGAATCGAAATATTTCACATTATTCAGATATTCTCAATATCGAACATATATCGAAAACAAAGTCTGTATATATTCTAAAGACAATAGAGGCTTAAAGTTGCGATTAGCTGACAGTGACTAGCCCTAATGCACCTATCTATATGACAGACAGATTGCTCTATCGTTCTTCAACTCTGACATCCATTTATGCATATATTTATTTGAGTATTCTCTGAGTAGGTCTTATATATATGTATACTCTCATATGCGGACACTCGCTAGGCACTTACAGAGTTTCCAATCTGGAGGGTGGCCAACTGCGGCATCATTGTTCCATATGGCACAGCCGTGTCGCCACTGACCATCATCGAAATGCTGCGTGCGGGCACCTGGTTGACTGCCTCCGGTTTGTACGAGGTGACGCCCAATTGGGGAGCGGCAGCCATTTGCATGTACTGCAGGGCAGAGGAGGAATACTGATAAATGTTGGGCATATGTTGAAAGGTTAAGGAATGCGTGCGTCACTCACCTGATCATCTACCTGAGTGATCGGCTGTGTCATCATGTAGCCGGGTATCCATTGCGAGCCAGCGACCGGATAGCCACCCACCTGTGGTGCACCGAAACGCGAATATGGAACGCCAATTGGTGTGCCCACATTGACGCTGACGCCATTCTGTTGCATAGTCGGATCGTAGGCAACGGGTATGCCCTCGGCGGAGACATCGCGCCATGCGCGCGCATTTGGATCGGGCGTCTTGTAGAGATTCTTCTTTTTGGGACCGCCATCGGCGAACTTCACCAATAGTGGATCTTTGGCACCCGTTATTGTGTTACCGTTAAACATTTGTATAATTTGTTCGCACTTCTCGCGGCTCTCCATGCGTGCAAAGCCAACACCTGCAAACGAAATCCAATCAGAAGTTTACGATATATATTCTAATCGAAATATGTATATATTGCCGTTAGCTTACCCTTTGAGTTCATCTGCTGATCACGCAATATTCTAGTGGAAACGACTTGACCAAATTTCGCTAGCATTGCCTCCAGATCGGTCTCTTTGAAGTGTGGCGGCAAATTTGCAATATACAAATTTGTGGGATCCTGTTCCTGTTGCTGTGTAGTCGTTGTACGCATAGGATAGCAGCGTGTTGTGTTGTTTGTTGTTGTTGTTGTTGTTGTTGGTGTTCATTGTTTTTGAAGGATCAATCGAATCAGTTTTAGTTGGTTTTTTGTTTCGGTTTGTTTCAAAAGTTGCACACAAAAGATTTTAACATACACAAACAAAAGCAGTTTGGCAAAAGCACATGTTGTATGTGTGTGAGCGCGTATGTGTGTGTTGTAATGACGTGTGAGTGTGTGTGTGTGTGTGTGTGTAGTTGTTTGTATGAGCGACAAAGACGACGCATTTTCAAAGAAGGAGAGAGAGAGAGAGAGAGAGGAGGAAAGAAAATTAAAACGTAGAAATTTTGTCATTAGTAAAAATTTGTAGTAAAATTTTTGTTTATTTTGCAAATTTCTGTTATCGGTAACTGGCTCTGTGTGTGTGTGTGTGTGTGTGTGTGTGTGTCTGTTAAGTGATTGTTGGTGTGTGTGTGTGTTTGTTGAGTGTGCCTGACTTAATGTTTATGTAGCATGTTGTATGTTGTATGTTGTATGTCTGTAATGCCAAGACCTAATAAATTGCTTAATTAATGAAATACCTTACGAATTCCAAGGAATTCGCTCAAAGACCTAGATCACATTTATATACACATTGCATGGATACAGTTAGATGTGAGATGAATTCACGTGTATGTATGTATGTACTGTATGAAAGAGTATGAAGAGTCGCCTAGTTAAGCACTTAATTAAGTTAAATACCTGATCTCTTATGTATGTCTTATAGTTTTAGAGTGAATTTTTCTTGTTCGTTTTCTTTTTACTTAAGAGTTTAAGTTTTCTTTACATTATATATATATATAAGTATAGATATCTTAGTTAGTTTTTGGCCGGCGCAGGTTTGTAGCATTTTGCGTACTCAAACAACAAACTTGGTAGGTTGATTATATGGCTGGCTATAACTTCAAATATACGATTACAGTTTATACAGTTTTTCGAGAGAGATACATGTTATGTTGATTATATATTTCGATCTATATATAGAGAGAGAAGATTAAATGGTTCATCAATTCTAAATATATTTCTAGCTAATTTAGTTACTTTACGTTACGTTACGTTACGTTAGACTTCAATGTGTTACGTAGAAAATAATAACGTTTAATGAGCTCCTTAATGTCAGCTATCTTTAATGTTTCTATTCTATATAAATTCGACTAGAAAGTTTGTTCTTGATTTGTTTACAATTTTACATAGTTATCGATTTCTTCGTTTCTAGCTAATCGATTCTTAATATGTATCTAAAATACTTTTAATGATGGCGTCTATACAAATCGAAGAGCTATAATATAGGTTTGCAGTAGATTTTGTTTTTATTCTGTTTAGGATATCTCTATATTGGACCAAGTCAGGTTTAATACTGTTTTTTTTAGCGAGTTGTAGTTAACTACTTAAATAAAAAATATTAAATAATATATTATGTATAACTAGAAAGTACTTTATGTATTTCTAAATTAATTAGCTAAATATACGAAGAAAACTGTTTAGAGAATAATATTAAATGGAGTTTAGATAAGTTGATTTAACAGAGGATTAACGAATGTTCCTCTAGAAGCACAGTTTTAAGTACAATTTATTAATTCTCTTGAACAGTTTTCTTGCAATTCTTATATCATATAAAATAATATATATAGTATTTAATGTATATATTCGAATAACCAATTAACTAAATGGAAAGATTATAAAATATGAATATATGTATGTTCCAGGAGAACATCTGATACTATATTACATATTGTCTAGCAAATTACATATGATTATAATGAGCAAATAGCTCAGTTTGAAGCTTCTTTAAAATCGCAAGAATTCAGTTCTCTGTTATAGCATTCGATATATGTGTCAGATCTGCTAGGCATTAAATTACGAACTGCGATCTAAGATAATATCGCTTATAAGCTAGCTCTCTTTACGTTGAACGCGATAGCTAGACGTTATATGTGCTACATCTTAAATAGCTAATTCGTATAGCTGGCGATTATTAGAACTGTGGAAATCAATTGTGGAAAATTAAGAATCGCTTTTAATGCAATTAATTTACCAGCAAATCCACTAAATTGTTTTTTTTTTCACAATTTCAATTTATTATTATTGAAATTAATACGCATTTCTATTTCTGCTAAAGGAGGATTAAAAACGTGGATTAAAACAAGTTTTTATAATAAATACCAAAAAAAATAAAGGTAAATTAATGAATGCATTTGCCTTCAATTATTATTTAATGTACACTAAATTGAAACGCATTTTCAATGCATATTTAATATTTGGCAATTTTGCAGCTATGCTCGCCGAACGCTGATGAGAAAATATATATTAGCTACGAGTAAATTTCATAATAAATGCAAACAATTTCTTGTGTAGTCTGCCGTAGTTGGATATCTATGTATATCCAAAATTTTCAATTATGTATGCTAATAAAACATGTTTAAGCTACGCTAAATGTGATTTATATGCGGATTACTAAATTGGATATTAAATATGTACTAGAATAATATTTGTGTTTCGATGTGGGAATCAAGTATATTGAGGGCAAATATAGTAGAGTACGATATACAAGTCTGGTTTAATATATGTATAGATATATAGTTTAACAACACTACAAACTAGGGGGGTTCGGCTAAGGTTTTCTGGGCTAGGTTTTGGGGAGGGGGGCGCACATTTAGTTGAAATAAAACTCAAATTATAATAACTTAAATTGAGCTTCAACAGCAACAACCGCAAAAAGATTGCTGCAAATTTATTTAGCCCACGCGAATTCTGCGTGGGAGTCGCACAGAAAGTTGCAAATGTGAAACGAAATGAAATGAAAAAAAAAAGGAATACGAGAAGAGAGTACAGATAGCACCCGAAATGAATTCAGAGCTCTGATGAAATACCTCAGCAGCGACAGCGTGGGCCAGTTGACCTTTAAGGGCTGTGCGTGGGTTGCCTTGAATTGCAATGCAAAAAAAAAAAGGCGAAGAAAACTTTCAAATGGAATTTAAAGTCGAATCTAATTTGGCATTTCACATATTCTGATGCAAATGGGAATCCCTAAGCTGAAACTGCAGATTAAAGCAGAAAAGATTTGAAAAGCATTCAAATTGAAATGCAAACTCGAGCTGCAGCTGCAGCTGCAAACTTAGTTTAAGGGAAGCTTTTTGGCTACGTTATTTCGTAATATAAAAAGATAATCAAAAAATAATATATACACTTATATAATAAAATATAAAATACACTTAAAAACAAAAGCTATTCTCGAAGCAGCTGTGTAAACGAATTGTAATGTTGGGAGGTAACGTTGGGCACTTGTCAAATGTGGATTTTAGTACAAGGTTAGATACGGATTACGGATTACGGATTAGGGGGTTGGGGGGTTGTCGGTAGGGGGTTGACTGGGATAGTTTGCGGTGTGAGGGGTGAGTATTACTTGCATGCAAACAAACGTACAATGGCCGGCCTATGAAGCACCCAGATACCCACTTTGGCCATCTGAGCTTGCACGCCCTTCGCCTGCAGTCCCTTGACGGCCCCCTCAGCGTAGGCCGGCTGCTCGAAGTCGACGAAGCCGTAACCTGTAAGAAACATATTTTGTTTTTGTTTTGTTTTCGTTTTTCGTTGTTATTTTTTTGCGTTTTGTGTATTTTGTTTTACAGGGGGCGGAGGTGGAATTTTTTTTAATTGCATGTTGAAAGACATATACATATATAAATATATATATAATTTGCATAAGTAGTATAAGAGTATTTTAATTGAATTTTTTATTTTTGAAGTTCGCACAGTTTTACAAAAGAAAACAAATGTAATTCAAGAATTAATTATTTCCGCACGTGCAAAAGAAGTTGCCAAGAGATGAAAAACAAACAAAACAAAAACAAAATATATCATTGGAAGAGAGAGAAAGAAATGTGGAAAGAGAGAGAAAATGGTAAAAATAAATTAATAATTTCTCATATTTTCGCTGCAACTCATACAATAAGCAAACGGGAAACAAATAATTCCAACTATAGATATTATATATAAAATATATTATAAACAAATCAAATCAAATTACAAAGTACTTAAAGCCTTTCATATACACACACACGCACACAATTATTTGTACAGCTCTTAGCTTGCTGGCATACTTTATATATATATATATATTTATAAGAGCGGGTATTATCAATAGATAAATATCATTAGCATTAGTAGTATATAGTAGATATAGATATATAGGGCATATCGGGAAGGCTTAGGGGTGCAGTAGTAGAAAGGTGAATGCATGAATGATTCGATTGCGAAATAAGAATTCAACGAAATCATAAAATTATAATTTCAATTAATCAAATGAAAGCCGAAGAAGAGAAAAATCGACAAATTTATCTGCCAATTGTTGAATTTTATCTTAATAATAAATACATCAAAATACCAGACACAATTAACGAGAGAACGAGCAAAATTATTTCAAAGAAAAAACTATATACGCAAGTCGATAAGAAACAATATTAAATATGCCTAGTACTCAAAGGAAAAGAGAGAGAGAGAATACGAGTGAGATAGATAGATGTACGTATGTAGATCTTTTTATATTTGTTTGTTCGGTTTTGTTAACCTTTTGACCTTTTGAGTACTGCGCATATTTACAAACTTATAAATATACAAAATACGAAAAAAGAGAAAAGTAAAACTTTGAAAGAAATCATCGATTATTATTTTGAATACTTTTTTCTCTTTTTTTTTCTTGTTTTTTTTTTTTATTACATAACACATACTAATAATACATATACAAAAAACACACATAAATAAAATAATGATGAGAATGGTGAAGAAAAAAATACCTTTACATTTGTTTGTTGTTTTATCTAAAATAGCCTTGGTTGATATTATTGTTCCGTATCTGTAAGGGAGAAAGAAAGAGTGGGAACGGGTGTACCCGGTGAATTAGTCAACGCAATGGACATGTGTATGTGCTATAGCATATATGTAAAGTAGACGTAAAACTAATTACAAGACTCTTGCATGTCACGAACTTCTCTCCCCCTCTCTTTCTAAGTTCGACTCATGCACAGAGCTGGTTATATTTAATGTCTGTCTTGATTGCCATAAGCTGTGCGTGCGAGAGACTTTGGCTGGCTTGACTTTTTCTATTATTTCCATTCGGCTTTATTGTTGATTTGTATTAAACGTCACGCTTCTGTGTGTGCTGGCCCAAAAGGATAGCAGCCAGGCGCAATAAGGCAATTAAATAGTCATTAAAATGCAATATTAATAGCGCGCGCTGAAAAGTAGGCAACGAATTATTTTTCGTTGGAAATTGCTCATTTGAGCTTGGACCAGAGGCAAATTAAATCGATATCAGCATAGTTACAGGCATCGATAATACACACCCACACACCCTCGTTCATATATACACATCTATATAGTATATATGTTTGTAGTTATAATAACATTAAAGCTGCCCAAGCAAATAAGCCGCTTATTTTGATTGCCTCGCAGTCAAGCAGCTGCCAACATAGTAAAAAAAAAAAAAATGAATAAAATAAAATAAAATAGAATAAAGGGTGGGCTTAGGCCCTCCAACTACACCAAGTCCAGCCAGGCGACGCCATAAAAAATAGCCAAATTTACCTTCAATTTAATAAGTTGACTTATAATTATTAGCCTACTCGTGTAAGCCCTCTCCTTGTGCAGGACTTGACTTACGGAATCGCAACCAATTGCTCGTTGCCTTCTTTTCCCTCTACTTCTTCTGCTACTCTCTGTAAGCTCGTTTCATGTTTTTATTTTCATTAATTTTTATGTGCGTGGCCTTTAATAGTTTCATAAGTATGTATATATGTATTTGTTGTTGTTGGCCCAAATTGAGTTTGGGCCACATTGCGTATGCGTTATGTACACAACATACCACATCATAATCATTTGCAAGTGGTTCTAGTTGAAGTTCTGCTATTTGTTTTTATATTCGTGATGAAGCGTGTGCTCTAATTAGTGGATTTTTGTTTAGTTTTGCTAAAACTCGTTTCCTGCGGACTGGGCCAGACAGCCGTGCGGGAGGCAGAGGCATACGAAATATATATGTATATATTTCGGGGGTTGCTTGCCCCCGTTAGTGGGGGGTCTATTGAATTGTATATACGTGTATGTGTGGCCTTTGTAGAAACTCAACCAAGCGGAATGAGCTGAGGCTAAGCTGCTCATTAGCAGCTGGAATGAGGCATGAATTGAGTTTAAGCTTTCGGCCATACGCGCAACACAATTCCGCTCCAGCTGGGGGTTACTTGGCCAGGCATAGTTTCAATAGAATCGATATGCCAACAGTTTAGCTTGAATTATCTATATTTCATGTATGTGTGGCGCTTGCCTTGATTTACGCTTAACAAGCGAGGCGGAGCTGGTTTCAATACAAATAATTATATCTCTTAGGCCTACTCTTTTGGAAATGCGTTCGATTATTCCGGACATAAATATAGCATTTATCATGATTCACATGGCAGCCAAGACACCTGCCAGCCTTAATAGATTTTCCAAACTGACTTTATTTGGCTACAATTCAAGAGCTATATTCATTCCATGTGAAATTGAATTTATTTATATTTTATATTATTGTTTTCTTTTTAATGAAACCTTAAATACTTTTTCTATTCACCTATCTATATATTCTATATTAAATAATTGATACTCACTGTGCACACATGTTGATCAGATCCTTATCGGTTGTGCCTTGCTGCAGTCCGCGTATGTAGAGGTTTGTCTTGGACAACTGCTCGCCGCCCTGTTGATTTTGATTCTGTGCCGTGCCGTTGGGACCCATTGTGGTGTTTGTGTTTGTCGTATTGCTCAGACTGGTGCTCAATGTGCCGCTCTGGGAGCCCGTATTCGATGAGCTGCTCGAGTTCGTGTTGCTCGGTGAGGCTGCAGTTGGCACACGCTGCCCGTACTGAAGTAGTATCAAGAAAGAGAACAAGAATGACAAAATGAGAATTGAGTCTAAAATGTAGATTAGAGTGCAGTTTATAGTTAAATTGACAACAAGCTGTCCACAATATATGCACACACGCACAAGCATTCAATGCGTGTTCCCCGTTCCAACCCGTTCCCGATTATATTAAGCGATATTTCCAATGTCTGTTTCACAACTTTGTATCGTTCTCTCTCACTCTCTCTCTCTCTACCACTCACGCTCTCTGTCTGTCTGTATCAGAGATAAAGTATTTTTATTGAAATTCCAGTCAGCCATACGAAGTTATTGAATGGCTCAGCTTGATTCAATGCCACACACACACACACACACACTCACACACGTAATGCACAACACAAGCATGCATATTTAGGTGTAGTTGAGGTACAGTTGGAAAAGGATACACAGTTGGATATGCAAAGAAAGGCATGTGGACCAAGCTGTGATGATGGCGTTTTTCACTTAAAATGCCACAAAACAGTGCAAGTCCATATGTGCATGAGTATGTGTGTAAATATATATGTGTGTGTGCAGCGCTGCAGGTTATTTGGCAGCATTGCACGCCAGGCGTTGAAAATCTATAAAATTTGTATGTAGCACACAAAAGCACACGAGCAACCAGCTAGCCCTCCACAGCTCCACTTGATTCACTTTTATACTGTGCGCCTTCTTCTTCTGCTCATTTTTATTATTTTTGGAAAATTGCCAAAAATAAAAATGCAGAGCATGTCTAATTTTTTCTCTTTAGTCAGCATCAAAAGCAAGTTTTCTTTTACTCAAGTTCGGCTGCTAGCGAAACAACGAGAAACAATAAAAAAAAAAGTGTTTGGGCACAGGTAAGACTATGACTGCCACGCCCACTTGTTTAATCGACTGTCATTATTCTAATTGTGAAAGCATATCACATGTCATGTCTAGTGTCATGTTGCTTGCCACATTTTGTGGCATACGATTGGGCTAGCGCTGATGTAGCAGCTGCAACCGCAGCGATAAGCGAAACAATTAAACGCCACAAAAACAACAGCAAACAGCAAAAAAATATATGAAAATAAATGTATAGAAAAATGAAAGTTTTATGTTTTAATATTAATCAAAATCAACCACAAAATGAAAACATAACTCAACTAAATATTTCAATTAAAATTCATTTTTCGGGCTTATTTTTATATCATTTTTTTGTTGCTGTTTTTTATGTGATAAACAACAATTTTAAATGCGGGGCGTACGTGGTGACGCCCATTATATATAAAGAGAAATTAAATCTAAAATATGCGACTGAACTGCATAACTAGAAATGACTCTAGTACATGTAGGATAGTAAATTAAGGGAAAATTGACAGATTGACATTGAGAGCGTAAGAAAGAAAGAAAAAAGTAAGAGAAAGAGAAAGCGTAACAGGAAAGCATAGATAGTTTTCTAGTTATTCAATATTTATTCTTACTTAGACACAGAATGCATGAATAAATATATCTCAGAGAATGAGAAAGACTCTTGACAGAAAGAGTGAGAGTGAGAGCGAAAGAGAGAGAGAGAGAGTTGTCTATTCAATAAGCCTAAGTATATCATAATGAAAACAATAAATATATCAGACTTCATTCAATTCATGAAAATTGCATAGAATGGCTTTAAATTTATCATTTACATATATAAATAAAAATAGAAGCAATTTATATTTGTCTACCTCGACTTGCTTGGATATTGAAGCATGTGTGAGAATTTGATTGACAATTGGCAATGCGATTGTTGTTGTTGTTGTTGTCGCTGCTGATGGTGCGTGATTTGGTTTGCTGTTCTTCAAGTGTTTAACTGGCATTTGAAGTGTGATGCAGACAGAGACAGCAAACAGATGAAATTTGCTTTATCAGCAGGCAAAGTACCAAAAGGGCACATGTATGCCAGGGAGTGGGAGCGGGAGAGGGGGTACTTGGTAAGAAGGCAACTCTGCAGCAAGCTGTCGCCTACACGCTTTATACAATATCCTCTTTCGTTTATTTGCTTTGCCTGCTTCCCCCTTTGCTTCTCCTTCTTTTTTTTTTTTTTGACAATTTCTCACAGCGTGTGTGCTGAGAAGCATTGAAGCGCGAATGTAACAAAACAAATATTGCGAATGCTGATAAAATATTTGATACAAGTGGAAAGGGACACGCAGCAGTCAAAAGATGCAAAGAAAAGAGAAGAGAAGAAAAGAGACGAGACGAGTTGAGACGAGACGAGCAGAGACGAGACGAGTAGAGACGAGTCGAGTTGAGTTCAAGTGCGAGTTCATTTCTTTTGCACAGCTTTTGTTATCTTTTCTTCCAGCACAAGTACTTACAGACGCGCACTCACACTATGTGTGTATGTGTGTGTGTGTGTGGTGTGTGTGTATACTTGAGCAGAACTAAAGCTTTTATATGCTATGCGCTGTTTCGCTCTCGCTCTCACTCTCTCTCACCCTCCGTCTCTCATTATGTAGGCACAACAAATTTGAGCCCTTGTCGCTTGTCTTGTGTCTCGCTGTCTCGTAATTAAATAATAAATTCAGCTGCAAAATTTTTTGTATATTGTCTCAAGTCTGGATGACTATTTGTATGTGTGTCTCTCTCTTACACACACTCTCTTAGGTATAAGGCATACGCCTCGTATGCCAATGAACTTTTTTTTCTGTATTTGTTGCTGTCTGATAATGAAATTATATCGTTCGCATAATTTAATGCGCACAGCAACAAGAGCAAAAGGCATAAAACAAACATACAAACACACACACGCACACACACTCTATGCCATATATGTATTTGTGTATGCCTATGTATGTATGCCAGTCCCAAAATGGGCGAGCGTCGCGCTGGCTGCCGTTTTATTAAACAAAAAAAATAAAAATACAAATAAAAAATTAAGTTGCTTCTTTTCTTTTTTTGTTATTTGCAAAATTGCGTCATTTGCAAAATATTTCAAGGCACAGCAGCAAAGACAACAAAAAGAAAACCAACAGCAATAACAAAAACAATAACAATAACAATAGCAGCAGCATTAACAACAACAACAACAATTACAACTATCTTTTCTTTTCTTTTGGCAGTTGATTTGTTAAATTTATCTTTGGCATTAGGAAATATATGTCTCATGCTCTCTACCTTCTCTTCCGCTGGCGAACACGTGTGCTGAGTTTTAGTTAATTTTGTGTTTCCCTCAGTTTATTACACTCTTCCTCTTGTTCACAGTCGTCTTCGGCTGCTTCTTCTTTTGCTTTAGGTGCTTTGGGTTCATGTTTAAGTGCATAGTTGTTGTAATTTATATTGATATTTATGTGCATAGTTGCTTTTGCTTATAGTTTTAGTTAACATTAACCTTTTGCCATTATTTATGTGACTTTCATTTGTTTAGTCAGCTATATTGCGCAAACATTGTACGACAGTGTGAAAGAGAAAGAGACAGCAACATGGGCCAGGCACAGAGCGAGCGAGTTAGCGAAACAAAAGACAATCGCAGCAATAATGATAAAAATACAATTTAATGGCATAAGCTAAACATTTTGATTGCTACACACACATATATCTATATAACAATGTTAATAATCACGTTAATAATGACAATAATGATAATGCTGATGATATAGCAAACGGATGCCAATCACGCAACTGCAAACAGACCAAAGACTCTCGACTGTAATAAAGGTAAAGGCAGTCAAACGAATATGTTTAACGTATCACACACACACACATACATGTGTGTACGTGTGTGCATGTGTGTGTTACAAAGAGTTAGGAGGTGCTCACATATTAACCTCAAAGATGAGTAAACTATTCGAAAACTAGGTTAAGACATGTGTCGTCGTCAGCTTAATTTGAGCTAGCAAACAATGCAAAAACTATTAAGCTGGTAACCCTAATAATATGTTTAGGAAGACCAAATATTAGAAACAATGTAGCCTTTGTGCATGCCCTAAAATATGCATTCAGAGTTATGGTCACTCTGTGTTCTTTACCAACACTAATTCATTTCATTTTTCTCTCTCTCTTTTCACTTACTTCCCACACTTAAGTCATAAGCTTAGCCTTATTTATTGCCACCCCGTCCAGCACTTAACAAAATCCATAAAACATTCATGCCAAGTCATATATAACTATCATTCCATTAAGATCGAGTGATGCTTTCTGCTCTTTTTCTCTTGTCACTCGGCTGGCTGTTGGTTTTAAAATGGACACGGTCTCGAGTCGAGTCGAGTCGAGTCGAGTCGAGTCAGTCACGTGCCAAAAGTGCCTCAAGTCTCAAAGACCCAAAACATAACCAGACCAAATACAAATGGACTCGTTTTTGATTTATGATGTCGCCGACATGAGCGCCATATAATTCATTTAAGCAGCGTCCGTTTCTGATGTCTTCTCCAAAGAGACTCTCTCTCTCTCTCTCTCTCTCTCTCTCTCTCTCTCTCTCTGCATCTCTGTGGCTGTCTCTACTAATAAATCAAAGGCACAGTCGCATTGCACTTGTGCCAAAAACTTAACCATAAATCCACTCAATCACGATTGGCGACAGTTATTATTTGTCCCAATGTCAACCCGTTGCTGGATTGAGATATAACTATATAAATACATATATCTATATGCACATTTAGTATATTTTTGTGTGTGGCACTTGCTAAGTCTGACTTGCTGTTGGCTTTAAGGCTGCGCAAATCTCTTGCTGACTGCCAAAGTCATCAAATCAAGCAGCAGTCAGCTTATTCCGGCACGCTTCGCCTTTTCCACTGATTGCGATTCCAGGGGGTGAGTTATGAACGATGGAGGCGTGTGGGTGTGGTGGATGGGGAAGGGGCAACTGCTGCTGCTGCTGCTGTTGCTGTGTGTGCATAAAAAATGCCGCTCACGTGACTTCTATAAATTAAATGCGTATATGAAGGGTAGAGAAACTGGTATCTGATAGATGGGCAATACAGGAAGGAAGCCTTGGAAGTCGGAGCTAACAGATACGTCGAGAAGGATATGGCCTGGCCTCGTCTTCGACGAATCTGCCCCACCTCGAGATCTGAATTTGCCATTGGCAAAACGCATAATTGACGCAAGTCATGTGCAAAAGCTCGGAAGAGAGAGAGAGAGAGAGAGAGAGTAGGTAGAGTGAGGGAGAGAGGCGGCGGGTCCTGGCCTGGCAAATAATTCAAATGCCTGCCGTGAAACGCGAATTTCGGATTATCAGCCCATGACGCGGCAGGTGCTAAGTAAGAGAGAGATGCAGAATGCAGAGCAAGTCGGAGAGGAGCGAGGGCTCAGTCACTGTAATTTTTCAAATTCAACATAATCCGCACAAAATGATTTGACTCTCGAATCTGGCGTGTCAGCAATCGATAAAAATAAAAGCGTAAAGCCCGCATTAATTTTAAGCTCTGACTTTCAAACTTAGTTCACTAACAACTTTCCATTAAACTAAATATTTACTCGATTTAGAGGGCAAACTATTAAACGGTCTTTGGTTTAATAATCTCGAAGCGAAATTCATTCGACAAAGTTCAAGCAATATTTGCCATTCACTTCAATTTTCCCTTTTCACTTTCCATAAACAACAACAAAACAGAAATAAATGTATATTATGCAGATAAATATATCATATAGCAGCTATATTTTTAGCCCGAACAAAGAAGAGTTCATTAAACCTGACCTTGAGCTGCTTTTATTCATCGTGGCACTTGTGATATTAATCTTTATTGCTCTCGATGGCGTATTATAATTTAATCAGACAAAATTTAAGGAAAGTTTCATCAAAAATCTATAAAAACTGATTAAAAACAATTTGGCATAACTGAACAAAATGCAGATACAAGGTGTTTGAATTTGAATCGATACAGACATCGATAACGACTATTCACATGACTCAGACCTCAGTACTTTTCTTTTGGTCTTTATTATAATTATTAATTTTTGGCAATCGCTCAATGTTTGATAAGCATTTATTAGTATAGGTTGTAAATAGAATCGCTTATCGTTAGAGTTCAGAAGATTGCGTTCTTTTTTGAGAATTAACTTGTAAATGATGTCAGCATTTCTGATAAAAGTCTGAAGATTATCCTAGCAGCAGCAGCAGCAGCAGCAGCTGTGTTGCCATACTTACGATACATGAACTTTACGAATCAGAGTCTATATATGCTAATTAGTTTTGAGGCTTACCTGCAAAGATACAAAGAGAACAAAATATATTAGAAAATATGTCAATAAAAATACTATATTAAAATATTTAATTAAGTAAATATTTGTTTATTAATTTGTGAATATTTCTTAGGCATTCCACGCTTGAAACACATTTTTATGTTAAATATTATTATTTCT
This sequence comes from Drosophila buzzatii, assembly GCA_035045845.1. NCBI lineage: Eukaryota > Metazoa > Arthropoda > Insecta > Diptera > Drosophilidae > Drosophila > Drosophila buzzatii. The sequence continues at coordinate 1,273,243 of JAWNOS010000062.1, read as the reverse complement.
TTTATTCTTAGTTTTTATACCCTGAACCCATTGAAAATGAGAAATGAGGGTATAATGTTTTTGTTAAATGTATGTAACAGGCAGAAGAAGGCGTGGCAGACTGCTTAAAATATATATATTCTTGATCAGCACAAAAATAAGTTGATCTAGCCCTGTCCGTCTGTCGGTCTGTCCGTCCGTCCGTCCGTGTGAACGTCGAGATTTCGGAAACTATAAAAGCTAGAGAGCTGAAATTTCACATGAACATTCACTCGTATGTTAGTTACGCAGTAAGAGTTTGTTACGTTTTTTCGATAACTCATCCCATTTACAAATTATCGATAAAAAATCATTCGAAAATTCATTTACTTTTTTACGTTTTTTGAGCATAACTTCTACACCGCTTTAGCTAGAGACTAGAGAATTTGTATATTTAAATAGATATTTTAGATACACATCTTTCTTAATTTTCAGATTTTGGATGCCACGCCCCCTTCGTCCACAATTTCAAATGAGTTCGCGCTCATGCGCTCGTAAAGAAGAAGAATATTAGTTTATTTTTTGCAGGGTTCAGGCAGGGTATCTCGTAGTCGAGCCGTCTCGACTAGAGCCTTCTTACTTGTTTATTCTTAGTTTTAATTGTGGCAAATTGCAAACATTTAAGCAGATACAACAAACAAAACGTTTCAGCTATTTCAAGCGCAATTGTGCGTAAAAATGCTATAAAAACAAGTCAGAGTGAAAATTTAAGCACTACTCGACTTGGGAATACCCTTACTCTTGTTAATCCTCTTCTCTTGTTCTAAATTGTGAATTGATATTTTGAATGAAAGTACAAAGTACTTTAGTGAATGAACTTATTTAAATTTAATATTATATATTTCTATATATTTTTCTATTGTATTGCTGAATTATATTAATAAATATATTGCATAATTTCTTCAGCCATTTACATACAATTGCTCTACAAATAAACCTTTTTGTCTACTTTTTGCATAAATTTTCAATTCAATTTATAAAATGCATAAAATGCACCGCATAAATATTATTCAATTATTTTAACTAGTGTATTCATTCCATTGAACGCAATTTAATTTTGAATAATGTGTGAAGATTTTTTTTTTTAATGTAGTTTCAGTTGAGATTTGACCCTTTTATTGTTTGCAGGTTAAACAAATTTGCATTTGCGAATTTACTGCATTATTTCTGCACAATTTAACATTTACAGCTTTTGTTCATATACATTGATATATATGTATATATATTTTATTTTATTTTATTTATTTATTTTTTATTTTTTTTTGTTAAACAAATGTTTCATTTTGTGCTAAACGTGCAAGTTTTTTTATTCCCCCTGACACAAATACTTTTGCTTTCTTTATTATTTTATTTTAATTTTTTTTCTCTGCTGCTATAATAATAAATGCGCATAAATAAAACAGAAAAACTGAGTAATATTTATACACAATATATAAATAACAATGGCAATGGCAATGGCAATGGCGTAGGCAGAATTTTCAATTCAAAAAAGTTTAAGTGTGAGCTGCCTGCTAATCCCTAACACTTGTCCATCCATAACCCTGCCACGCCCCCCGACCCCTAGTTGGGCCCGGGCAAAAACAATTTACATAATTTATGAGCAAAGTGAAATACAAAAATTTTGCTGCCAAATCAGAAGCAAATTTCCAGCCAGGGCAGGACGCCCAAACAGACAGACAGAAATCGCACTCTTCAATCAACACAGTGAAGAAGGACAAAGGTTTTAAGCAGGCGATTGGGTCGAAGGGTTCGCTGATTGTATTCGATGGGGCTTTGAGCAGCTGAATTGGGTTTGGTTTAACGGCAAATTAATATTGATTCATTTTATTATTATATATTATATTTGTTATTCAATCAGTAGTGGCCCAGCAAATGCATTCCCGCATTCTGAAACTGTGATAACTCTCTCAAGCATATTTTCATCATAATATTCTGCAAGGAATGTCACTATCATAAAAGCCCCATTGTTACTCATAAATGCATATATTCATACATATATTCATATATATAGAAAACCACATGACAGACAACTTTCCCCGTGCCGCAAGTTGAACAAACGCAAAAGAATCTGTCAGATAGAAAAGTGACTGTGGGGCTTAGAGCGGCGGGGCAGGGGCAGGGTATATAACCCTTGGTTGGCCTTTAAAAAGATGTAAAATCTAATGCCAAATGCAGATGCAGCTACAGATGTGAACGGAAGCAGCAGCAAAGTACTTGAACTTGTCGTGATACGCAAATATGTGGGATATATACCGATATATTTATATGTATATGAGGGGGACAGGCAGGTTCCGGGGGCTGCAGCCACTTGGCGTCTGTCGCAACAATAAAATGCAATAATTTTTATTGAATTAAAGACGATAACTCAATTGAGTGGGCGACTGGCTTGACTTGACAGCCAGCGCAAGGCAGCGAATGAGAAAGAGGCAGTGGCAGTGACAGTGACAGAGAGAGAGCGAGAGAGAGATAGAGAGAGAGCGCAGTAAAGAAAAACATTTAGATAAAATGACCGATGAGTCAAGAGTGCACAAAGGAAATGAACATAAAACGAGCAGCTATTGAACCCAATAGAGCAGAGAGGAGGAGACTAGACTATGTCTGCCATTGAAATAGAATGCAGAGAGCAGAGAGCAAACAGAGCGAGACATGGTTGACTAAGCTCCAAGCATATTGTGAAACGAAAAGCAATTGAAACGATAAACATAAATATAAATATATTTATATCACACAAGTATCGCACACGCATCGATAACTATCGCAGTTAGCTACCAAAATTTCCCATTTGTGTTATCATACTTGATATCAGCTAAATAATTTATCTGTGATTTGTGCAGATAGCCAGAAGGCAAGGTTGCCAGAGCGAGCGAGTGAGCGAAGAGTGAGCGAGCAAGCATACATTTATAGTTAATGAAACACTAAAAGCATTTTAGCACGATTAGTTGGGAGTTCAGCATGCTAAAGGGGGTCAAGAATGGGCCAGAGACAGAAAGAGAGAGAGAGAGAGAGAAGCAAGCGAGAAGGTAGCTATGCAAGTTGCTCGATTGTTTCTGTGCTCTGGCACAATACATTTTGCAAATTTAGTAAGTGTATTGCCTTTTGTTAAGTATGTGTGTGTGTGTGTATGCAGGAACAACAATTGGCTGGCAACTGCACGTAAATAAGATTTTAATTGAAGCTTTTAGCAGGAAATGGAATATTAATAGAAAATGCTGAAGAGTTGCTGACGAGCTGACAATGTCTGGCCTGTCAGCCAGCTCAGCCGAGCTGTCTCTAATGGCAAAACTGGACAAAGTCCTGGCGTGGCCCCAACTGCAGCAGGGCATAGTAGTGAAGCAGCTGGAATTGTTGCATGAGCCGCTTACCGTTAAAGGTCAAAAGTCGTTCGCTCGCTCGTTTGTACGTTTTAGTTCCACTTAGATTGCGTTTGCTGCTGGCATTTGCATTTTTTCTCTGTTGATGAGTTGGATTAATTAGCTAAAAGGCGATTGCACTGCTGGGCGGGAACGGGACGGGGGCGTGCCGCCTTATTAGATACCTGACTGTCTACCTGACTAGCTGTGTAACGGTATAAATCCCTGTCTCTGATGGCCGCCATAATTGAGACTGTCCAATTAACAAGTTGTTTCTGTAGCTCGCCCATAAAAGGTTAAGCGAATGATTGGCAGGCAATTAGCAAAGTGTACGAGTGTGCATGTGTGTGTGTGTGAGTGCTGAGCAATCGATCTATATCTATATATATGTATATAATTGTATGCTGTCTGATGGTTGTAAAAGCGCAAAGGTAATCGTGTTATAATTAACCAAGGAATAGATGATAAACGCAAACATTAAGCTAATTTCATTTTCATTTCCATTTCCATTTCAATTTCAATTTCCAATTCCATTTTCGTTTCAATCAAAATTACAACGACTCGAGTCAATCATAATTATAGCATTAATCATATTTATTATGTATGCATGATTGTGTTATGCGAATCAGCTATCAAGAGAAATATTAGACGCCTATCATATTGCAAGCATGGAAAATTCTTTAACGAATGTATGTCAAGCAATTCAATATGCTGATTCAATGTTGTCTGGCGAATATAGAATAGAAAATAAGCGATATTTAAATATATATTAAATGATTACATTATTTGGGTTTTTCCTCAATTGTCATAAGGCAATCGAGCTATACAATTAATTTGCCTTGCTCCAAACTCAAGGCCAATTGAACTCTGCCTAAAGAGTAATACAAAATCAGTTCTCTATAATAAATAAATATATTTATTTCCATATAAACATATACAAATCTGTATATATGCTTTTAAAATATATTTATGCATATACATTGATATATAAATATATTTCTATACAAATAAATACGATTTAATAGCTCTTCTCTCAATTTCGTTACGCTTCGTTGAAATATATGTGCATATATTGTGTGTACTCAGTGTGTGTGTGTGCGTGTGTGTGTGTGTGCTTATATACGGACATAAATACTGATGTATTTATATGATGATAATATATGGCGCGTGATATTTAACATCGCAGCCACATTAGCAACGAACACTAATCACGGCAAGAAAATTTGTGCAGTATGCGAATAATTTATGTGACAACGTGCAAAACTTCATGAAGCCACACGAAAAGTGGGAAGAGCGAGGAAAGGGAAGAGAGCAGAGCAGAGGCAGAGTGAGAGTTAGTGCGACAGACAGAGAGAGCATAGCATAAGAACTGCAAAGCAATTGCAAATAAATCAAATAAAGCTGTTGAACGTGATCGGAAACCACAGCAAGCTGCACACTGAAATAGTGGGCGGGGCTAGGGCGGCGGCAGGTGGTGCAGTCTGCTCTAGACCGTTAGCAGCTCGTCGCCGTCTGTGGATGGCAAATTGAAAACGTCGCTCGAATGCCACAGAACCAGTTTTGACAATTAAACTATTTAATTAAGGTCAAATTCAAATATCGTATATATATTATTTATATATCTAGTTATATCTCGATATATTTGTGTGTGCATATCTATGAACGATCAGCTCACGAATCTCTTTTTTTTTCTAGTTTTATGCTACTCTTTGCTGTGCCATTCTTTATGTTTGTATAATGAATGGATGCGAATGAATGACTCGTGAACGCGTGCAGAGCGGAAGTAACACTTAACTCAAAAGCATGAGCCCACGAGCTAAAGAATGGAAATGGGGGCGTGGAGGGTGTGAGTCGGGTGTGCGCGTGTGTGTGTGTGCGGGGAGAGGACTGTAGGGCACTCAACACACACACACGCATACGCACTCAACACACATACACACACAATGGCTGCTTGGCAAAGTGACAAAGACAACACGTTTTTGTGCACAACAGCAGCAGCAACAACAACGATAAGAATACCAACAAAGTTACAGTAGCCTCTTAAATACAATATACCAACGCCTCACCCTCTCTCTCTCACTCATTCTGCCCCTCTGCCACTGCTCTGCTACTGCTATGAAAATGCGGGTATTTAAATTTAATTTGCAAGCTGACAAAAAAGAAAGCAAACGCTTTTCTTGACACATACCATATGTGTGTGCGTGCGTGTGTGTGTGTGTGCGTGTGAGTGTGGGACAGGAAGTAGCACCACTGAACCACCCAATATGCCAGCCCTACTCATTTAGCTGGCCGGCTTCACGCTCTTAGCTAAGTTATTTGAAAGCAAGTCAAGTCAAGCACAAAACCAACCGAAATGCTGCTGGCTGCCTGTTCGCTCTCTAAGTGGTTTTCTTGGCCAGCCGCAACGCAACGGGATATGAGATAGGGGCAGGGGCTAGCGTAGGGCCTGAGCTGTCGAGCAGAGTTACACACATTGAGAGAGCCATTGTATTAAAACGTATGTATGAGTATTTAGAGTGTGTCAATGTCTAAAGTTGTAGTAGTTGTTGTTGTTGCTTTTGTTGCTGGTTGTCGCTGTCATCGTTGTTGTTGTTGTTGTGCTGCTGAGTGCAACATTGGCATTAGTGGCACAACATTTGTCAGGTGGTTGCCCAAAGCTCTAAAAGCTTCGCACTTTAATTGAATTGTTACGAGTTAAGTGAGCCAACCCGGGGGTTACTCCAAAAGGGAACGAAAGAGACAGCAAGAGACTGACTGTGAGTGAGAGGGGAATAGCTCATGGTCAAAGGGTAAGCCATCAATTAGTGGCAATAGCCAAACCAAAGAGAAAAGTTGAAAGCGTGGCTAAAGCTCAAGGAAAAATGTAAAACATGAACCTGGCTAATGGCAAAGTGTAAGCACAGTAAAACCTGGCTAATGCGAGCGCTAGATAAATGTGACATGCATTGGATTGACAAAACTCAAGTTTCAGTGATTTCATTTTGATTTGTGAAAGATCCCAAGTAATACAAACAGAGCTGTCGAAACTTTGTCTATATACATATTTCTAAATAGCTTTACTGTACTTAAACACTTGTAGCCACTGCTTAAGCGCATATAAATAGTCTTTATTGTGTCTCATAGTGCGATCATGCATCACTTAAATTTTCATAGAAATTTTTAATGATGTAGAAATTCTATAAAACTTTGCGCCACATTTTCGTATTTTTCTTTATTTAAACAAGTTATTGCTTCAACAGAAATTGCTCACAAGAAAGAATATATATTATAGTCAATTAAAAATTTACCATTTATTTGTATATTGTTTATTCACTCGAAAAACTTTATTTTATACGCTTGACATTTGCTGCTGCATCTGTGCAATTCAATCAATTCAAGTCGCTGAGAGCAGCAGGCGGCAGGCGACAGGCAACAACTTCGGTCCAACATGCAAAGCCATTAAAACAATTAGCCAAATGCACTGCACAAACCGAACAAGCTGCTGCTATTCAGCTATTCGACTATTTGGCTGTTCAGCTGGGAGCACATAAAACGTATCCATAACGTGGCTGGGCAAGTGCCTAATATCCAAATGGACAACAACAATGGCAACAGCAGCAGCAGCAGCAGCAGCAAGCGATAGCGCATTCGACTAAAGGGGAAAGCACACAAATTGTTTTTATCACTCATACGCCGCATGTGCCACGGCAACAAATGCGTCCCCAGTGAATGAGCGACAGACAGACAGACAGAGACAGAGAGGCAGAGGGTGAGGGAGAGACTGAGCGAGATAGACAGAGAGAACGGGTAGTGCAAAGGCAAACAAAACGCCTACGTTAATTACACTGTTGCAGCAACAACAACAACTAAAGTCGCAAGTGTAATCTAAGCTATATATGTATGCATGCTTGTGTGTGTCTGTTTGTGTGAGTATGTGAGTGTAATTGAAAATGATTCATTTGAAAATCCAGCAACTGCAAACACACACAAAACTGACCTTTAATATTTCGTATAATGCAATCACCAATGCCTCATCATTTTCTTTGCTTTTAATTTGTAAGATTTGCAAGAATAGGTGCAGCTAGAGCAGGGCGGAATAGAGGCGTGCACTAAAACAAATTGCCATAAAAAATATATACCACCTGTAAAATGTCAAATAACGAAGAAAAAAGAAGAAGAGAAGCAGGCGACACAAATTTTTTTGCCAGCACCGAGTGAATCATAATTAAACACAGCTAACATTTGATAGAAAGCAACGACTAGGCAATACCCTGCAAATTGTAGGTATGAATATAAATATTATAAAATAATAATTAATATTAAAAAATATAAAGTTATACATATAGCTTAACATATTTTATTTAATATATTTTTATTGTTAAAATGTTTTTTATTATTCTCATTTTTGCTATATTCTGCATTGCAAAATAACAAGAAATTTTTCAGAGCCTCAATAAATATTTATAAAATTCTTTAAACATTCTCTTTCTTTTGTGTATATGTATAAAACAAAATGCATGCGATTTCTCTCGCTTTCTCGCCGCATTTATTCTAGTGAAACGAGTTTAGAAACAAAAATTGGCTGACATCATCAAATGGAGAACTTTTTAAATGCTGCAGCAGCAGTAAAGAAACGCCAAATGCGAACTACTAGCTGTGAGGTTCACATTCTTTGAATCAATAATACGTATATTACTTCATAATAGATCTAGCTGAATCATCGTCTAGTTTGCTGCTTTCATGGAGAGCGCAAATCAAAATCAATTCAATGACGCCTTAGTCACTTGAACGACCCGATCGTAGATCGTATAACCGAGATGCCGGTGCCTGGCAGTCGACGCCTATATGACACACCTTCCCAACCCGATTTCCGATCCACGATCCACGATATATGTAGTTTGGATGACGAATATACTTGGCAAAATAAAGAGAGAATGAAATTAATAGAGAGAGAGAGATGGAGTTCAATTCAGTTGACATAATTTCTCTTGTTCTTGTTTTTTATTTTTTGCTCAAGCTGATAAGAAAACGCTTTAGATACACAGTCAACGTTTTGCTTTTGCTGAGAATGGAACTATTTTATCGTATATTTTGTCTTGCAACATGTTCTTGTTGTTGCTAAACGAACGTGACGGGAGCTACAAGTTTACTGATAAGAAGCAACTAAATATATTTATTATATGTGCATGAGTGTGACTGCGTATGCGAATATTAGTTGAATTCTGGGAATTCACCGTTATTGCATTTAAAAGGCCTGCGGTTTGCACAGAATTCCAAGTATAAATGCCATCAAGAAATCTGAACAAGTTTATATACACAGATGTATTTGTGTACGTATACGAAGAGTACAGAGGAAGCAATATGAATATTTATTTAGTTTATGATTTAGTTTATGATTTCGTTTATAGTTTTCCAAACAAAACTTTATACAGTAGAAAAATCTCTTAGCTACTTTTTATGCTAATTTTTATTAGTATATTTCAGCTTTTTAGGTACAGCTGTTTTGAATTCAAAAACTGTTTAAGAGTTTCTTATTTTAAATTATATAACACTTTTATTGGCAAGATGTATTATAGAATATGACTATTTCAGATTTAAATACTTCTTGATATTATGTTTTTTTTTTAATTTTTTTTTTTCATAAAAAGTTTTATATTATAAATTTTTTTTTTTAATTTTTTTTAAATTTAATTTTCTTTATTTTTTTTTATTTTTTTAAATTTAATTTTCTTTATTTTTTTTATTTTTTTTTTAATTATTTTTTTAATTTTATTTATTTTTTTATTTTATTTATTTTTTATTTATTTTATTTATTTATTTTTTTTAAATTTTGAATTTGTTTTATTTTCTTCTAAAATACAAACAGAAAGCTATCAGTATTTTGACATTCAATAGAGAGTTACATTTGGGTTGCTTTTCGCCAACTTATTGACTTAAATTTGATATTTTAACTAATGTGCTCTTTCAATTAGCCTAAAAATATTGAATTACCAAAAAATGGGATATGGGAAAATGGACCTTGTATGGAATTTTATAGGAATGGTGAAAACATACATACATATGTATATACATGTACATATGTATGCCCAAACATGTGTAGGCCTTAAGGTCGTATCTGGAATAGAATCAGCTTTGACAACGTTTTCAATAAAACTAATGAAAATTGTTTTTTAAGGGCAGCTGCTTTAGGCATATTTGTTTCCTTTTCAGTGCTTCCTTTTATATTGTGTTGTTTTTTATTTTATTTATTTTTTTTTTCTTATTTATTTTGTGAATATCTAAATCGTGTGTGATTTGAGTATTTTCCTGTATTATTTTTACTATGGCGCTGCGTTTTCTTTTTTGCCTTGTTTTTCTGTTTGTATTTTATGTTGGATTTGCATTTTCAAGCACGTACGAAATAACAACAACAAAACACACAAATTGTTGACGCCAAAAAAGCAACCCCCCAGTGGGCAGAGTAAGAAAGAGACGGGCGTATTGATAGAGAAGGGAAGGCAGGCAGTCAACTTTGCTAACAAATTGCTGTGTTGTGCTCATATCCTGGCAGAAAGTCCAGGAAGTTGTCGACGCCGCACGATAAGTGCAGGGAGACAGAGAGAGATGGAGAGAGAAAAGAGGGGAGGCAGGACTGTCAAAAAGTAATAATAAAAATAAAAGAACAAGCGAGTATGTAAATCAAAAATTGCTAACAAACCATAAAAGCGTCGGCCAGGTCATAAAACCTGAAAGTCAAAGCGTTAAAAAAGATGCGCAAAGACGCAGAAGAACAAGAAGAAACAGCCGTAGAAGAAACCTCCTATGCACGTCAACAGTTTATATATATATATATATATATATATATATTTTTTTTGGTTATTTTCTGTCTCGTTCTCTGCTTTCCTTCTCCTGCCTCGGCCTGGACACGTTTTGTGTTTTTACAACTTTTACTTTGTTACCGAAATAAAACAAAGGCGGCCGCCCTTAGGGGATGTTGTTGTTGCTGTTGTTATTTGCCCAGGCAGGTTAACGATGTCTGTTAGGTGAGACAAGTGCACCAGAGCGAGATAGCACGAGTGGGGGAAGCAGAGTGAGAGCGGGCGGGCAATTGAGAGAGTACCAACTACAATGACGAAGAGGGTGCAATGACTGCAACTTTTAGCATTCGTTTGTCAGTGTCTGCGTACGGATGTGTATGTGTGAGGAGAAAGTCCCGTTGAAGCTGCTCTGTCGCCCCCCTTTAGATCCAGTTCTAAAGCTTCTGCATAGTAATTTCACCGAGGGTTGCGAGCAGACAAAGATACAGTGTTTAAAAATAACAATAACAAAAATAAAAGAGAAGTAAAGAAGGAACATGGAGGGAGCAGTAGGGTTGGGCAACTACGTGACACCGAAAATTCGCGTCAAATACATTGCCCTCAGAAAAGGGTTTAACCTTGGACTTCAACAGACTAGAGCGACAAAGATACAAAGAGGCAACGAGCGAGCGAGAGGGGCAGAGCTAATCAGGCGCTGGCTGTCACGCGGCTCGCCAATGCAGAGCGCGGGGGATCCGCTTGCTGCACTCTTTCGTGCATGGCACTAACAGTAAATGTGGCTGACTAATCGACGAAAAAAAAAAACAGCTCGCGATAAGTCGAAAAACTCAAATGAAATCAAATTGGAGGCAAAGCCCAAATACGTTTGCATAAAATGGCAAACAAATTAAAATAAATAAAGAGCAGTTCAAAATAAGTGTGTATCATACATACATACATATGTACATATGTATATAGAAAGAGAACTGCTTTTGCTGTTGAGGTTGGAATTGGAATTGAAATTATACTAACCTCCAAAGTGCTGAGCTGATTAACCCACTGGTAAGCCTAGAAACAAATGCAAAATCGTACGTACATATCAGACAAATGAGAGAGACAGAGATGGGTTGTAGTTGAAGAAGATGAATAGCTCAACATTTGTCATTATAAATACATACATACATATAAATGCAAAATAAATATATGTAAAAGTGAACAACATTAACAAAAAGGCTTGTTTAATCTACTTCAAAGTATACGTGACTATCAATTGTTTTATTACTTACTTAAAATTCTCTTTAAAACAATATCAAGAATTCACTGAAATTTACCGGTTTACACATTCGTTCGCACAGTCTCACACACGCACACAAGCACGCGCCTCACTCACTAAATCAGCTGATTTACCAACACTCAACTTCAATTTTAGAGCTAAAATAAACCGCTATAAAATTTGCAGCTAAATTGTGAGAGTAAATGTGTGTGTGTATGTTGCTCTCTCTCCCTGCCTCTCTCTCTCTCACTGTCTTCTTTACCATTTCTTATTCTTCACGCTTGGCATTTGAGCAACGGTTAAAACTACTAAAATAAGACAACCAAAAGCTGTTAAGCATTAATCGCGCAAAAGTTTAATAAAAAGCCGCTATGAAAATTTTGCAAATACACACACACACACATTCATATATAGTCGAGCACACATAGACAAAAACTGACGGCTGTGGCTCATTTAATTTTTCACACAAGTAAGCAACAATACAACAGCAACAACAATAACAAAATCTGGGTAATAAATTTTATTCAAGCGAAATTCGCCAAAAATGTTTTTCTTCGCTGTTGCTTTTGTCGTTGTTGCTGTTGCTGTTGCTGCGGCAGACATTGAACTTTATTATGCCGCTATTTTTTTTAACGAATTCTACTGTGTGGGCGCTATTCGCAGCAAGAGCGTGGCGAACAGAAAATACCGCAAAAATTGAAATACAAATAAAAAGAATAAAAAACAAAACACAGACAATTGAGAGCGACACACGCACGCAAAGGAATAACACAAAATGTAGCTGGGTTATTTGTTATTAATTATTCCCATTACTTGCGAGAGCGGCCGACAAAGAGTAAAATTGAGTTTGAGAGTCTACTTAAAATGATGCCCTTTGGGCAATTGCTTTTATTTACTTTGTTTTCTGTTTGACAGCTGCTGCGGCGGCTAGAGAGCGATGACGATGACGACGACGAAGACGAAGACGAGGAACAAGATGTAGATGGCGTTTGCTTTTTGCCGCTGCTTCTTCACTTTTCTATTGCACACACACACACGCGCGAAAAAATTCGCAAGAGCGTACGCACACAGCTGCACAAAGCTTTCTGCTGTTTACAAACTTTTGCGACGTTTTCAAGTGCGCTCCGAGACGTGGACGTAGACGTTGACGTCAACGCTGGCAGCGACGTAAGCAGAGAGTGAACGAGAGAGCTCGCGATTGTGACTGCGACTGCGACTGCGATGTCGGAGCGGCGGCAACGTAAGCTTTAACTATTTTTCTTGACTTTGTTTTTTTTCCTTTACTTTTTGTTTTTGATGTGTGTATAAAAAATATGTATGTATTTTTTGCTTGCTTTTGCTCACTGCTGCTGTTGCTGCGGCTTTTTTCCTTCTTTTTTGCGAATCGCTTTAATAACTTTCTATTGCTATTTTTATATTTTTTAATGGCGTTTCACAAACTGACACACACACTCGCATACATACATACATATATACAATGACAGACAGAGAGACGAGCTATGACGACGAAGGCAATGCAGGGAAACAATGAAAAAACCGCAAATACGATAATATTTCACTACCTTATTGTTATAATTTGTAATTAATTATTTTTGCAATATTTTCAATAGTTGCTCCTCTCTGGCTGATGAATTTCTTGTTGTGGTTGTTTTTGTTGCTGATGTTGACGTTGAGGATGACGACGAGCGACGTCAACTTTAAGTTAAGCACACGCAATATACACACACATTCACATTCACAGGGAGAAAGAGAGACCGAAACGAATAGAGACGAGAAACTGTATGCACAAACACAGTTAGCTAGCTAAAGTCGTGTTGTTGTTGTTGTTGTCGTTGACGCGTACACGTAGCAAAATTTTGCGAGCTTGAACAAACAGAACGTACGAACGAACGAACAAACAGTGACAGTGTCCAGCCCAGCTGATTTCAATTTTGTTTGAATTTCTTCGCTTTGAACCACGCGCACAACGAACTGGCCACGACAAAAATTAAAATGAAACTGAATGGCAATGGCAAAGACAAGCGACGACAAACACAATCCAGAAACCGGTGGAGAGCAGTCCATGCGCAATGCTCAGCCAAAAAGAGAGTACGACTGCGTGACAGAGAGAGGGCAGAGAGAGACAGGAATAGTGTGCGCAACTCTCAAGTGCGAGTGAGTGCGCCTCATAGAAATGAATGGGCGGCAGTGTGGCAGAGCCGACAGTGAGAGCGGAGCGGCTGAATTGAACAACAAAAAAGTAATAGAAAAGCGCCGGTATGCGGCGATGTCTCTGGCGCAAACGGAACTATTTGCAGCGCGCTCACTATTCGAGGCGCTCTCTCTCTCTCTCTCTAACCCCCGCTTTTAACAACAAACTCACTATGCGACCGGAAAAAAGCAATTGTGGCGGGGGTGTTTTTATGCCCTTTTCGTATTGCCGAGAGCGCCAACAAGAGCAAGACAGCGAGTGAGAGAGAGTATATTAGGGAGCTGCGTTGACGTCAACGACGCCGTCGTCGGCGTCTGACTCAACCGCAGCGCCACCACCCAAATTCGCACAGTGGAGCAGAAGTCGACCATATTGTGGCAATTATTACTTCATTCATCAATTTTTCAGCCGTTCGCTTTTGGCACTTTTCGTTTGTTGTTCGAGTGTAAAACGATGTTAATTGCCGTCGGCGTCAGCCTTAGCGCAGTCGCTGGCGTCACTTTTGTAATGATTTCGACCAAACGCCTCCGTCGCTGTCGCCGCAGCTGCTGCCATCCACTTGTGTTCGCCAAATAACTCAAAACAAGTGGTTTTTTGGCATTTGGCGAACGCGTGAGAAACATATTTGAACGTTCGGTAACGCAGCCGATTTTGGCAGCGCTGTCGTCGTCGCCGTCGGCGTCCACATCCCAGTTCGCAGATGTCCCCAGAAATATTTGGCATTCAGCTGTCTTTGCATCAGCTGTCAGCTTTACGTCGACGTCGCCGTTAGCGTCGCTGTCACTGTCACTGTTGCCGTTGCCGTTGGCGTTGGCTTTCGTTCGGGTCGCTTCGAGACTTGACCGTTTTCTATGATGACTTTTCAGCCAATTTTCGTGTGAATCTAAATGTTTTTGTTTTTATTTGCTTTTTGTTTGCCATTTGAGTTTTTTGTGTGTTTACAGCTCGTAAACATAAATCATATAAAATATAATGCGTTATTTCTGTCTACTTTGTTGTTTTATTTATTTATTTATTTTCTTTATTTATTTACTTTTTTTTTGGCTACAGATACGAAAAATAGTTGCAGTCAACGCGACGTCTCCGCCTTTGGCTGTGTTCAATCAACATGATCATTAAATGGAATTTATTATAGCGACCCAACTGCGAATCGGCCATAAAGATAAGCCAAAAAATGTTTGGCAGTGGAAATGTCAAAAGCAACTGCAACGCTTGTCAGCCGAGTTGCCACCTCTCCAACTGACATACTGTGTAGTATAACAGTCAGTGATAGAAGGGCAGTGATTCAAGCTTCTACTGCCATCTAGCTGTTGGCAATGACAGCTGCGATATCTATCGCATATCGCATGCTTTAAGGCTATCGTAGCGAATGATTCAAGCTATCGCCCATCGCATTGGCCAAGTATTTTCACTTTGCTGTCAATTTAGTTCAAGGTTGTCTTTAGCCGCAATCGTGTTTGTTGCTTCTAAATAAATGTCAAAACCTTAGTTAAAGACCCATTTCAATGGAAACTCAAGCAAACACATCACGAACTGTGCAAATTTGTACGGATCAGTCGGAAACCTGTTTCTATGCCACTATTAGAAATTCCCATAACTCAGATTGACTCTTAGATTGTTTACCTGAGCACTAAGTGATTGATGTTTGCTATAAATAGACAATAAGACTGTACTGTATAACAGTTGGGTTAACCGTGCTTAACGTGGGATTCCCCAAAATGCGAATTTTATACATAAATATGAACATAGAACTCCAAATATTATTCACATTACAGATTTCGTTAGCCAACGATGGGAAAATGTAATTGCATGAAAATTGCGGAAATGCAAAGAAAATCAGCAAAATTTGATCAAGTTAAAATAATGCAAATACAAACGATATAGATTTATACAAAGAAAAAGGGCCAAACGCAATTTTCAATGGAAAATAACAAGTTTCTATGGCTTGCATTTTATGTGCGCGCGTTAGCTAAAGCGAAAGGCAAAATAAAAAGAATTTATATATCAGTTGATAAAAGACAACAACAACAACAAATGGCGAAGAAGAAGGGCAACAACAACGGCAAATGACAAATTCCAAACGCAAAGCCACCAAAGCCAATCGCAGAACGTGCGGGACAAGGCGAGAGGGACGGGCAACGGGCAAAGCAATATCAAAAGCAACGATAATAGCAAAACAAACGACCGTCTGACAGCAGAGACGTCGCAGCGGACGCGGCTGCGGGCGCAAAATTTTCAATTGAAAACGAATGCGTATAAATGCGCCCATATGGTAAATATACAAGCCAAGGGATGAGACTGTGTGTGTGTGTGTGTGTGTGTGAGTGTGGGGTGCTGCACGCAGAAAATTGCTACGTCGCGCTGCCTACGTCACTTGCTGCTTATCGGCCTGCTTGCAATTTTCTTGCTGGTGCTACAACGTCGGCGTCGCAGCCAGCAGCGCTCTATTCTGTTGTCGTGAGGGTGTAAATGCGTTAAAATAATCAGCGAGGCGAGCGCTGCCAACGCAGCAGCTGTGCTGCTGCCACGACCACCACCACCACCACCATCATCATCCTCAGTCGCTGCGTTATGGGCTTTGTTCTGTTTGCTTAGCTGCTGGTAGCCGCCGCCGCAAGCAGAGACGTCAGCGTTAACGCAGCATCTTTGGCTGTGTTTGTTCAACTGTTACGCAAAGCGACCGCTCTACTTGGACTGTTGCTTTGCACTCTCCGCAACTCACAGTTGGCATTTTATGTTTGCTCAACTTAAGCTGCGTGCCATCTCCCACTCTCACTCCCACTCTCTCACTCTCGTCACTCACACACTAACACGCACACGGAGTCATACATCGTGTCATTCTTTTCCATTCTCTCAGTTTATCTTATGTGCATAACTTTGTTCATTTCGCCCCATTTCATTTCGTTTACAGGTTGTCAAGAAATTAAATGCTCGTTATTAGTTTTTCTTTGCTTTGGCTTCGTTCTCCCATCATCGTCATCATCATCATCATTGTAATTCCTATTCCTTATCAGTTGTATGTGCGTTCACTCTCTCTTTGTCTCTATCTATCTTCCCTTCTCTCTTTCTGACGCGCTCTTGCTTTGACTCTGCGCTCTCACACTCCTTTTACTACGTTTCGAACGTCGTTGGCGACGCCGACGTCGACAGCGCAGCCAGCATCGCCAAATGCTTTGACGACTCATCAATTTGTGCGGCTTCTTTGCCAAAGGCGACTTACGCTGACCATTTGCTGGCTTAACGCGCACAGCACACACTGCCCCTGGCCACGCCCCAGCCTCTGTTACCGTTAGCGTTAGCGTTAACCGCTACAAGACCCGCAGCCACCCACATAAGGGCACACTAATACACACACACACACATGTATAAACAAACATTTATTGCATGTTGCTTGTCAATCGTCAATCGACAATTCTTGCCGTTGTTGTTGTTGTTGTCGATGTCGTAGCTCGACGGCAAAATTATCGCAAAAAGGGAAAATAAATATAAATGTGTATCCAAATAAATGAGTAAACATGTGTGTGAGTGTGTGGAGTATGTGTGTGCGTGTGTGTCTGCTGTATAAATAAGCGATTTTTATTAGACTCGCAGATAAAACTGTTAATGACAAACGCATTTGTGCAACGTTTTTATGTTTTGTTATGATTTTTTTGTATATATTTATTATCTATCTCCTGTTTATATACATCTTCCGCCTTTGTTTTTTCCCCCAGTGGGTCAAAGGGGATGAGAATCAATGGCTTTTCGGTTTGCGAACCATTAAATCATCAGACAAATCCTTTTGATTTCATAATACATAACATTTAATACATAATCTGCAGTATTATGAAATATATTGGATATAGTTTTATTGTTTTATCTGTCTTGTTTGTTGCCCTGCCTTTTATCAGAAATATTTACTCCGACGTAGTTTCAGCATGAGCTCATTGGATTAAAGAAGTTAACGCTTCACGTTTCACACTCATGATTACGGTCAATGTAAGTAATGCTTGACTATGATATACCCTGTAACTTAGTTGAAAGCAATTTAAGCTAAACAAATTTATTACAGAGAAATTGGTATAGTTATGAGAATTGAAGAGAAGAGCATTTTCTAGAAAATTATTTCTGTGATACGAAAGATATATTATAATAATATTATAATAGATAATATATTTACATAGATTAATTTTTCTTTTATATATTTTCATGCCATCATTGAACTATTTATTTTTATAGATATTTCATTCATTTACTGATTCATTCCTTATGTGCACACATACATACTCATATGCATATTTACATACTTATAGAGTTAGAGATCCTTATATGAAACCTTCTGTCCTAATCGACAGAAGGAATCAAGAGAATTGTTCAAATATTCAAGATATCTCTTCAGATTTCATAAATACATACATATATCATAGCTAAACACTTTCTTATACAGTTATATATTCGTATATATAACGCTTCTGTCAGTTCTACCTTCAACCTACTCCTAATTGATTTCCCCACATGCATTCGCTTTTATTACAGGGTATCTGAGGCAACTAGCTGCGTATACTGGACTTTTCCATGGAACGCAACTGGCCGCCTAATGCTTTCACCTGACGTCAGTGGCCGAAGTCGCAGCTGACGCTGACGTCGCGACGCTCAGCATTTGCATTCATTCAATGCGAAGCAGCAGCAAAAAGCAATTGGCTAAAAATAAACACACATATGTAAGGTCGTTATCATTCACGGGACTAGCAAAATTCCCGCTACAAAACAAAACAACAGTAAATCGAAGAAGAACAAGAGCAGATATGACAAGAAACAGAGCAGCGAGACACAGGCCACAATATGGAAATCAGTGAAGTTGTTTATCGAAACAATGTTTCGGGCTGCGAGAGTATGGGGCATACATAAATACCTAGCTATTTATCGGTCTATATAGCCCTGATATCAGCGACACAGAAAGAGTCACAATTTGTGGGCGTTTCTCCACTTTTTTTTGCAGGCTTATCGATTTTTGTAGGTTTTGTTTTATTTTTGTTTAGTAAATTTTGATGTCGTATTTGGTAGTAAAGATTATTATATCAACGGCAGCAGCCACAACATTTAGCGATAAGACAGGAAACTTGATTACGTTGCTGCGGTACGTCAGTTGATATATGTAAGTACGGGGTGTTACCCCTGCGATAAGACCAGAGGATATGCAATTCTATTTTTGGAAATATGTGGGAATTTGTGAATGGGAAATGGCAAATGGTAAATATTATAGTACAAGTATTTCGTTTGCAAAGAGTTGATAATACATAATACTAAATATATATATTATATTATATTTAATATACAAATACTTCTTATTTTACTAAATTTAGTTGCAATAGCTTAATTAAAAGTCCATTTAAAAGTTCATCGCAGTTTTCTCTGCCTCATTAAAAACTGTAAAAGAAAAAGCATTTTTCAAGCGACGCCGCAAGGCAACTGTGGCAAAGGTATTTTTTTTGCAGTGACAGGAAAATGTCAAGAAATATGTGTAGCAAATGCGAGCAGAGTTGAGCTGGTAGGCGTGGCTGCCTGCTGGCTAGAAATAAGCGGAATTGCATTAAGTGCATCCGCTCGTAGAGGGTCGTGGATCGCTTTCTGTGTGCCTGCAGGGGTGGCAAGGTAGCAAGGTAGCCTGGCATCCTGTCGAGCTGTCACCTTGAGACACAGTTTGCCTGGCATGTGGCTAAGGAATTCAAGGTTATGTCACAGATGGAATTAGTTCAGTAACGGGGACATTTTAAGACAGTTAACTAGTAAATTGAGAAGGGGCTGGCATGGGGGGATGCAGGGAGGTAGGTAGGAATGTCTTACTATCCTTTTGAATATGTAAAACTCAAGGCAAGGCAAGGCTACAAGGAAACTCAATCTCAGCCAGTTGCTTATCAAACTTCAATTTAGCTGAGACAATTTAAGTGTTAATATCAACACGATTATAGTCTGAGGGTGTGCATGTGTGTGTGTGTGCGTGTGTCCATTTTAATGATATCATAAGCTTGGACAACATGGTCATTAATGGACATCAAACATAATGAACATCGAATGGCTCACACACACACACACACACATGAATAAGCAATAAAGTGAAGCGTCTGCTATGCGGGGTCAGTCAAGTCCTGACAAGTCCTGCCTGTGCTTAAATTAGGCCCACACACACACACACATATGCAGATTAAAAGATGCCTGCGCGTAAGCTTTTCATGTAATAATATATAATTTAAATGAGGTCAAAAGACGAGCGTCGGAAAATTGATAGCTCTCTGAGTAGGCGAAGGCGCGCGGCGAGGGTAGCTCAAGCAGTTGCAGAGGCAGTTGTGAGCATGCATAATATTGATATCTTAATGAGCAGTGAAATTAAGGCACTCTGGTGTGGGCGTAACGATAGCCAAGAGGCAAGGCAGAAGAATATAAGAAGGGAATTAAAAAATAAGTAAGAATGAGACGGATTTCAATGAGAGATTTATCTTATAATATATAAAATTAATTGAAAAAGTATTTTTGCATATATGTGATATTTTTAAATGTAATTTTTATTTTTATTTTTATTTGTTTTTTATTTTATTGAAAATATATTTAATGCAAATATTTTTATTTATTTTTTATTTTATTGAAAATATATTTAATGCAAGATTTATCTTATAATATATATAAAATTAATTGAAAAAATATATATGCAAAAAAAAAATCACTTATAATTTTTATATTAAATTTTTATTTTTATTTATTTTTTATTTTATTGAAAATATATTTAATGCAAGTATTTTTATTTATTTTTTATTTTATTAAAAATGTAAAGACATTCACAACAGCAGCAGAGCAGAGCAGAGTATGAGATGTGCTTAAGCCCTCAGCTATCACTTGGCTTCACAAATATGTAGGTAAGCCTTTGTCATATTGAGTAATAATTTTCTATAAATTGATGCGAAGAGACTTATTGTCTGTCTTTATCTAGCAGATTTTCAGCTCTTTCAGCTCTTTCAGCACTTCAATGAAAATTGACAGCTGTTAATTATAGAAAAAAATACAGAACGAGTATGAAAAGGCTTTGGCAGAAGCTAACCTAGACATATATTTTGAGCAATTGTCATAGCAGCACTCAGAACGAAAAAAAGGGAAGCCAAGAAGAGTGCGAGAGGCAGAGAAAGATAGAGAGCCAAAGTGAAATGAAATGAAATGAAATCCATTAAATTCAGCTCAGCAGCGAAGCTCATTAAAATGGGTTTGGGGTTTGACCTGCTGCTGTTGGCGCAGCTCATAAATCATTTCAGTTTTCCGCTGCATTTTCATAAATTTAATGAGCATTAAGTGTGAGCACAAGAGAAGCCGAAGCGAAGAACTGTGGGACGACTTAATGGAGAGTTGGCGAAAAGCGTAACCAATACGTGGTCATCAGTCAGACGTAGTTCAATGTAAAACGATATGAGCACACACACACACATGGGAACTGGGTCTGGGCTGACGCTCAACTTGGGGCAACATTTCACACATGGCGGACAGTTTTGGTTGACAGCAAATCTGAATTTGATCAGAGCGCGCAAACATTAAAAGCGCAATTTAAAAAGCCAGAGGCGACGAGCACAAAAAGTGATTTATGAACGCCCACATGGAGCCACAGCTCAGCACACAGCAAAACTGCACCACATCACACCATAGCACCACGCGCCTGACCCACTCTGCCCCACTGCTTAATTTCGCCTGTCTAAAATTACATACAGAAAAAAAAACAAGAAAGTTCTATTTACTTAAGGCTATTACCAACTATGGAATACCCTTACTATTATTTGTGTGAATTGTTTATTTAATTTATTTAAAAATAAGTTGGTAATTTTTTATATCTATTGGTAAAAAGAAAAGCATATTTCGCTTATTTATAAATAAATATCAGACAAAAAATATTTAGCTTATTTATAAAAAAATCCTTGATTAAAGCTTAAAATAATAAAATTTAAAATTGAATTATAAATAAATATGTATTTTTTTTAACTATAAGTAAAGAAAAGACAAAAAATTTTTAAATTTATTTAAAAAATAAATATGTAGTTATTTTGTTTTAATAATCAAATTAAAAATTGAATTATAAATAAATATGTATTTTTCTTTTTAACTATAAGTAAAGAAAAGACAAAAAATTTTTAAATTTATTTTTAAAATAAATATGTTGTTTTTTTTTTTTAATTAATCAAATTTAAAATTGTAAATAAAAGACAAAAATTATTTAATATATATTTAAAAATAAATATGTAGTTTTTTTTTTTTTTTTTAATACTCAAATTTAAAAATTGAATTTAAAATAAATTTGTATTATTTTTTAAACTATAAGTAAATAAAAGACAAAAATTATTTAATTTATTTTAAAAATAAATATGTAGTTATTTTTTTTAATAATCAAATTTAAAATTGAATTATAAATAAATATGTATTTTTTTTTTAACTAAAAGTAAAGAAAAGACAAAAATTATTTAAATTTATTTTAAAAATAAATATGTAGTTTTTTTTTAAATAATCAAATTTAAAATTGAATTATAAATAAATATGTATTTTTTTTAATACTTAAATTTAAAAATTAATTTAAAATAAATTTGTATTTTTTTTAAACTATAAGTAAATAAAAGACAAAAATTATTTAATTTATTTTAAAAATAAATATGTAGTTTTTTTTAGTAGTTTTTAAAACATTTAATATATATTTATTAATTTTATTTTTTCAAAAAATGTTATGTACTATATTATTTATTTAAATATAAATTAGGAATATTGTATATATAGAATTGTGATAAAAGAAAGCCATATAAATTGCATTTATGTAGAATTTGAGCAACTTCAATAACTTATTCAATATTAAATTATGTATAAAATAATGCTGCACAATAGACTCTCAGTCATGAGCACTGCAAATCTCAGTCAAACAGGCTTAAAACCCAGAGTACCTCTAATTTATTTAGCAATATTTATTATGCACATACATATATACCTCTCTCTCTCTTTAAATACATATCAATCCATGCCAAACACGATCAGCTCCGTGCATTACTGGGTATTCACAAAGTGAAATACAGGAAATGAGGAAAGCTGATAACGCAGCGTATGCGCAATATATGCGCTTAGTCATGCTGAAGGTGTGAGAGCAGAGCGCGGACTTTGCTAAAATATTGACGTTAGTTTTTGGTGCTGTTGTTGCAGCTGCTGTTGCTGCTGCTGCTGGTTGCAACTTTTCTAATTTCTAAACACGCTTTAAAAAATCAAAAAGGTGAATAACGACAACAACGAAAAAATGTTACGAAAAAAGAAATTGTATAAAGTAGGAAATGTGGAACAAACGCGTAAATTGGCAAAGTACGTGACAGGCAAGGGGTGGTTGCTGAAGGGGAAGGGGGTGGGTAGGGAGGGGCCCAACAGGGCGTGAGGGGGCTTATTGAAATGGCAGCCCTTTGTTTGGCTTTTGACTAACCGGGACGCCACTTAACGCGTCCTGCCGCCATTTCGGGTTAAGCCCCAACAACAGGATATTTTCTTCTCTCTTTTTTTTTTTGGTTGCCCTGTCTCTCGCTCTCCCTCTCTCTCTCTCTCTCTCGCTCTCTTGCTTTTGCTCTCGTTCGCTCGACTTGTTAAAAGTGTCAATTTTCGCTTTACGACGCGTGGGCGCTCCAAATAGCTGGGACGGCTGGTCGGGCAGGGACGGGCGGTAGACAAGTGGCTGCTCTGTTTGTTTATGCTCACATGAGGCGGACAGCAGCAGCGGGTATAACAAGGCGCTGAAAGGCGCAAGGTACAAGGCGTATAGCGGCGCCCGCTGGGAGCTGAAACTTCAAGGAGCGCAGCGAGGGCCGAGGCGTTCGAGGGGTTTCGGTTTCATGTCCATGTCGCGAGAGCTGTGACAACGTCGGGGGCTTATTGTGTTACACACACAGACACAGACACACAGAGACACACACTGGCACACACCCCTACTGACATACAGGAGCTGCTGCTGTCACTGCTGGAGCTGGCTGTCAGCTACTTTTTAGTCCTCTGACAAAATTGCCAATTAAAACGTGCCACAAGCTTGGGGCATGCAGCCCGCCTGTTATTTTTTTTGTCATCTGCTCTCCCCCTCTCTCTCTCTTTCTTTTTTCTCTCATTTTTTTTAGTTAACTTTGAGCCGATTAAGAGGCTGGCAAACAAAGCTGGGCGACAGGGTTGCCGCCTTTATTGCAGCTCCTCTGGCTAATAGTTATGCAAAGGTAGCCAAAGCCTTTAATAATTAAGCACGAAATTGCAGCGTTTCGTGTTGCCTTTGCTCTCTTTCTTTATTTTGTTTGCTGTTTATATAAGTTTTTATCTCTTTTCCCTCACTCTTTTGACTGCTGATTAAAGGATCACAAATTGTCGGCGGCCAAGTGTTGTTTGCTACTTACCCATACGCTTTCTGGCATTGGGTTTGCACTCAAATTGATTGTGAAACTTACCTGCAAGTAAAAAAGAAAGAGAAATGTGTTACGTTAAGCATTTTGTCAGTTGTTAAGAGCCTAAAGCTAAAGTGTAGTGCTTGAGAGGCGCGTAGAACGGCTGTAATGTAATTGAATTCTTTAACTCTCTCTTTCATATTTTAGACTAATTTGCGGAAGTTTTGTTTAGAGTTATTCTACAAAAGAGCTGAGAGAAAAGCAAGGTACTGGTAAGGTAAGTGAATGGAGAGCAAGTTCTTAAATTCTTCTTCTACTTTACACTATTTTCTATAGCTTTCGCTGAGCGAAGGCACAAAGTCAGGTATTCTGTGTGAGAAGCGCTAAAAATCATTAAAACTAGCATGGAGAGTCCGCTACGAGGGTCTATATATAAATATATATTTATAATATATAATACCTCTAGTTAAGCGTATTAGAAACATTTGAAAATCGCAAAGAGAGCCAATTAATTGATTGACTTACGTCAGTTTCTCTAAAGCTAGCCTTTAAAACTCTAAAAGCTTGCAGCTTCAGTATAAGTCTTGAGTGGCACAGCGAGAGACAGTTACGTCCTGAACTTGATCTGCTAATGCGCTAAGAATTCAATTGAAAATCTTTTACATAAGCATTTATATCTATCTATATATATCTCACAATTTATTCCAGCTGCTCATTGATTTGATTTGCACTTGAATTGACCTTCCAATCTCATTTTTGTATACTTCGAGCAAATGCTTTTCTATTTGCTGTTAAGAAAATAAGTTTTTGTTTTCATTTCCTCTAGCGCTTATCAACATATAGAACAAATTATAATTCATCTATCAAAATCAAATATTTTTAGCCATAATTGACAAGCTGCCAACGTAGAGCTCACCTTCAGAGCCAACAGAAATACTTCTGCTTCTGCTTCTTCTCTTTTATGGGACTCTGCTCATTTGTTTTGGTCAACATTAAAAGAAATAACAATTTGTCAAACAAATAAGCAAAAGGCATCGAATGGAAACAAAACAAAAGTGAAATAAAAATAGCAAAGAGAGCGAGAGCGAGGGAGTCAGAGAGAGAGAGAGCCAAATCTCGACTCAATTTGAAGAGGATGATGCTCCAGTTTTAGACATATGACAAAAGAGGGAGAGAGCGAGAGAGAGAGAGAGCGAGAGAAATGCAAATATTGATTGATGTGCGTTTGGGGTCCCAGGCAAACACTAAGATTGATGATTGATAGTGTCGCATAAATATTAACAATTCATGACGCACAATCCGGTCAAACAAATCGGCGAGCCGAGAAGAAGATGGAAAGAGCTTGACTTCGTTTGAGAGCAGAACGTGCTGAAAGTTGACAAGTCGTTTCGCTTCGCAACGAACGAGAACAGAAATCTCACGCAAAAGTCATAGAATATTAATGAGAAACTTTTTGTGGATACTAGGTTTATCACTGTGTGTGTGTGTGTGTGTGTGTGTGCCCCCCTCACAAAAGGTGTTGAATGCAACAACAATCGAATGCGAATCGCCTAGGCCAGCGCTTGGACACGCAATGCCACAAGACAATGCCAACATTGAGCCTGAGCCTGGATCGAAAATCTGAGCAGAGAACAGTCTAAGCTGGAGATGCCTGGCTGCATACATTGAAGCGCTTTACATGCGGAACACTGGTAGGGACAGAGGCGGGGTTGGGGCATGACAGTGACAATGGTGTTGCATGCACAGAAAAAGAAATGAAATGAGAAAAAAAGAAACAAATAGAATAGTACGAAAAATGAAACTGAGCGACAATTGCTGGGGGCCCGAGAGTCTATGCGAGAGGGTTTTTGGCATGGGCTTAGGGTGCAGCAATTTCTTTTTTCTCTCAGTTTTGGGCATGCATGTAACACACACTATTTTTTGCTCAGTGTATTTTGTTGCTGTTGCGATTTCTACATTTCAGTCACGTTTGACATTCATATTTGTTTTGAAATTACGAGCAACAGCAGCAGCAGCATTGGAGGTAGAGGCAAACGGAAGTGCGAACAAAAAGTGCGCGTGGGCGTTGCAATGGGAATGCGTGCAGAGGTCAGGTGGAACACGGGGAGCGAAGGGAAGTGCGGAGGCAGTGCGTTGCGTGCAACATGGGTATTATAGCGTATTCCTTTACTTGTTGTCGCTGCAGCGAGTTTCTCGTTTAACTTTGTTGACACTTCGTTTGATGAACTATCCACCTAGCCAGCAACTCACTTATTCACTCCATCTCTCTCTCTCTCTCGCTCACTCTCTCTGTCTAGCATTCTGTATAGCTTGTGCCCTGCTGCGGGGAATTGTCATAATTGAATATGTCTGCGTCTTCGTTACGGTCTCCGGAGCGAGAGTTTTATGCAGCCCGTTTTGAATTTCTATCGCCTGGGCAAAAGTGCAAAAGCGCCAATTCGATTGGGACTCTGGCAGCGTTTCGTTTTGGGCATTAAGGAAAATTGAAAATGAACCGACAGATGATTGAGACAGCAACAGCGTGAAAGAGGGAGCAGCTCTGTTGCCTGGGGAATAGTTGACAGTTGATTGTGAGCCATAACGTGACCCTACACAGCTCAATAACATTTCATAAAGTGTGAACTGCGCAAATGAAAGACGTTCGTTCACCCGTCCATGCAGATAGCAACAATACAACAATAACTGTGGCCAAATTCTGCAATATGACCCTGGCTTATATGCGAGGAATTTCATTAAAACTTGCCATTTCGAGGCGACCTCGAAACACAAACGAGACTCGAAACTTGATCAATTTTTATGCTATTCGATTCAAGTTTTGGGTTTCGTTTCGCACATCAAATTTGATGGAATTTACAATTTTTGAATATTTCTAGTGTAAATTTATGATGTGATTTATCAAATTCTCATATCATTCTATTTCATATTGTTGCAGCTTAAAAGCAAAACAAATATGAGAAGACTTTGTGCAATGAATAAGCTGATTTCAGTAGAAAATATTTTAATATTTCAAGAATTTAACTTTTTTCATATGAATGGATTTTCAAGTTAGAAATTATTTTAATAAATTTTAAAATATTAAAAGCAAAAATATTTAATTATCTATTTAAATTGATAAAATACTAAAATTCTTCAAAAAAATATTTGATAATATATTTATTATTTTTAACAAATTAAAATATTTGTCGTTAAAAATGCATAAATATATGACCAAGAATATTTTTTATTCCTATATAATATTTGATAATATATTTATTATTTTTAACAATTTAAAATATTTATCGTTAAAAATGCATAAAAATATTACCAAGAATATTTTTTATATTTTATATAATAAAAAAATATTTAATTATCTATTTAAATTGATAAAATACTACAATTCTTTAAAAAAATTTATTATTTTTAACAAATTAAAATATTTGTCGTTAAAAAGAAAATAATATTACCAAAAATATTTTTTATTCTTATATAATATTTGATAATATATTTATTATTTTTAACAAATTAAAATATTTGTCGTTAAAAATGCATAAAAATATTACCAAAAATATTTTTTATTCCTATCTGAGTTTATTATTATTTTAACAGTTTTTTTTTAGTATTTATTTTATTTTCAATTAAATTTATTTATACTTTAAATAATTCAAGCAAATAAATATTCATTACACAATATTTTTATTTAAGTCTCTTTTAATTCGCGCCGTTTTTTATTTAAGGCTTCGCATAGTATAAAATATTTATGTCTTCCTCTGCTCTGGCACACACTTCTGCAGCTGCCAACACCTTTGCCAAAAGTCGGCAAAGCCCTCGCTACCCCTACCCCTATCCCTACCGCTAACGCCTGGGCCAGCTACTGCTCGCAATGGCAGCTGAAACGCGCAAAACATTTAATTTCAATTTGGCTCCAAACGCAGCAGCCATAAAAACAAAAACGAGACAACAAAAAAATGTAAGAAACGAAACGAAATAAAATAAAATAAAATAAGAGCGAAAGAAGCAGAAGCAGAAGGCAACAATGGAGCGTGGGGCAATCGAGTGGCATAAAGCCCAACTACGTATGAGCACTAGAAACTTGCACTTTATGCATTAATTCAAAAATCGTGTTCAACGGCCAACCGCAGCCAACGAGAGCACCAGCTCACCCTCTCTCTCGCTCTCACTCTACATAGAAGTTGGCAACACTGGCGCTGTGAGTGTTGCCAACCAGCCAAGCGAGCGAGCGAATGCCGACGAAACTTGCTTAAAACAAAACCCAAAAACCGAGCAACCTTTGCTCAAACGGGAGAAGTTCAGGCCCAGCGGCTGTTGCTGCACCTGGCCCAAAATAATCATAAAAAACGAAATGGTTGCAACAACAACAACGACAACAACAACAACAATAACGACAGCAGCAGCAATGCGTACTGAATGTTGTGAACTTGCAGAGCTGCCCTCGGGGCGTGCCAAAAAAGTTGGCACAGCACAACTTTAAGAAGCCGTAGCAAAAACTTTCCACACGCAGTTTCTATATTATGTGCGAAAATATTTGAGTCGAATTAAAAGAGAGAGAACAGAACAGAACAGCAGAGACAGAAGCAGAGAGCGAGAGGGAGAGGGAGAGTGAGAGAGGGATGGCAGCTGGTCCGTGCACGTATGCAGCGCACGCGACGCAATTATCCTGCAGGAATTTCTTAATTTTTTTGTGCGGCCGACGCCTGGAGTATCCCTAAAAAAAAACAAGAAGCAGAAATAGATGGAGCTGGAGAGCGGCAGGGCAACTGAAGTTTGGCAACGAGTCCTGTGGCAGGACGACGTGTCAGCAGCTTTTGTTGTAAATACCATTAAGTCGGCAGCGTACGTGCCAAATGGCTGTTTAATTATGGCTCAAACACAACTCCCAGCCCAGTTCAGCTTTAGGTCGAAGCTGAAGTTGAGAGAGACTGCGCTCTGAAGACACCCAAAGTCTGAAGTTGTCTGCGCTTGATAACTATATTTGATATTAAAAACATAAAAAAAGGAGATCGCAAACAAAATATATAAAAAACTAAGGTGCGAGAGAGAGAGAGCGAGAGGCAGCGTGAGTCAGGCAGCGAGAGAATATATAAATTAAGGTGCATCAAAAATTTGCGCTTGGCTGCGTTTTAATGAGCTGCTGAGCGAAGAGAGAGAGGACGGCGCAGCGAGAGGTCCAGAGACGTCTACAGTGAAACGTGTGAGTTATTAGACCGAAAGTTAATGAAGCAATCGCTGGCGAGGTTGGACTGAGCTGGGCGGGGCAGGGCAGAGAGCGTTCGAGGCGACGTCTAGGTAGACAGCGCCTAAGAGCATTCAGCATTAGCGCAAAAAGTTGGCAAACATATTTAAGCTTTTGGCTTTGGCTTTGGCTTTGGCTCTGCCATCGGCAAGTTTGTTTGAAAAGTTGATTGGCCCTCTGCGAACGTTTTCCAAGTGGATGAAAATGATGAAAATTAACAGAAAATACACAAGTTATATAATTATTTCCTTTTTTTTTGCAAGAAATAAATAATAAAGAAAGAACTGGAAAAAAAGTTTGCCTTTCAAACATTACGTAAAAGTTAGTGAGTTTGAATAAGCAAAAAAATACAGTTGAAAAGGTAATCAAAATAAAACTTTCGATTAAATATAAATAGTTTAAAGTTTTATATAAACGAGTGCATATAGGCAGCAGGCTGCTTGAACGGCAATTTATGCATCTAAATGTTATATGCGAATCGCCTTTCTTTGCGATTCTCAAATAATTTCTGAATAAAAGTTAAACTTTAAAGACATTGAAGAACATTGAGTGCTGTAACAGTAATAATAAATGCTTTTTTTCTCTCTTATCATATATATTATAGTTGTATATCTATATAGTCATATATCTATATGGCATATATTGCTAATCGTATTAACTGCTAATCGTATTCTTTGTAGTGTACTGCAGCCTTTGCTTATGATTCTTATATTCATAAAGAGAATATTAATTAGCTCTTAGATATCGATCCTAACTAGCTCTGCCTAGCTCTACCTAGCTCTGCCTAGCTCTGCCTAGCTCTGCCTAGCTCTGCATAGCTCTGCCTAGCTCTACCTAGCTCTCACCTAGCTCTACCTCTATCTATCTATTTCATTCTAAATTGCTCCCTCTCTCTCTCTCTCTCTCTCTTTATTATTCTTAGTCTTTGTGGTATACTGCAGTCTTTGCTTATGATTCTTATATTCATAAAGCTTGCATGCAGAAAGAGAATGTTAACGAGCTCTTAGATATCGATTCTAACTAGCTCTGCCTAGCTCTGTCTAGCTCTGCCTAGCTCTGCATAGCTCTGCATAGCTCTGTCTAGCTCTGCCTAGCTCTACCTCTTTCTATCTATTTCATTCTAAATTTCTTCCTCTCTCTCTCTCTCTCTCTCTGCCTAGCTCTGCCTAGCTCTACCCCTTTCTATGCATTTCTTTCTAAATTTCTCCCTTTCTCTCTCTCGCTCTCTCTATCACATTTGACTGAATCACATTATGCTGCTCTCTACAACGGGCTCTTCCGCTGCCCCAACCATCACACTTAATTATAACAATCTAAAAAGTATAATTTATGAGAATCGCCAAGAAAGGCGACATTTGCAAATCTTTATTGCACAAGTTTCAGTCATATCTTTGGGGAGCTCGCGGCACTGGCGCCGTTTCCCATGTCGGCAAATGTTGCTCAACTTTGAATATTATTTCTAATTTTCACACTTGCCATCCAACTTACGTTCCACCACCCAACCACCACCCACCCACTATTTAGATGCATAATACTCTCTGCTGTTTAGGGTCTCTGACCGGCTGCATTTACAAAAACTTTTGCTTCAGTTGCAAAACTAGCAACTGGCAACTGGCAACTGGCGCAACTGGCAACTTTTAACTATTACCAACAATTATTTTGTCTAGTTAACTGTTCGAAAGGAGTTGAAGTGCGACATGGTTGGCACCTCATCAAGCAACACCTGAGCGCACACACCTGCCCTTACACCTCCCCTTATATAGAATATGCAATTTGCGTAAACATTTATTACGCACTCAAAAGTTGCATGCAACTTTCTGCAGCAAGTTCTCGATTTTTTTCTCTCTCTCTCTCTGCGCTCTTAGGGGCGTGGCAGACAGACAGACAGCCAGCCAGCCAGACAGATACTCTGCATAATTTTATGATGACAATTAATTTCAGCTTTGCGTTTGCTACAAACAAGCTCTGCTCGCCTCGCTCTCGTTGCCGAATTGTGGCAAATGTCTTAATCATTGCGGAAATGCTCGCAAATTACTTGAAGAGCGTGCACTTGAAAGCCAAACGCCCGCTCCCAAAAATTCCCCAGCTATTTCTTGGAATTTCTTGGCTGCAACAATGGCAACTAGTTGTGCGTGTGTGTGGTGCGCTTTAGATTTTGTGGCTGCAACTGCGGAATTGTTGAAGGCGGTTTCTTCGGGTATCTTGTGGGCTGCGTGTTTGCCTCTTGAGCTTAGATGCCAAGCAACTTGCCACAGCTCCTGCTCTACCCCACACCAGCCTCCAACCACGTTGCGCCCTTAAAAAACTTTTTGGTCGTTTCATAAACTGCCTGCCTGAATGGGCTGACGGGGCTGCCTGCCTGTGCTTAACCCGCTCGCCATGGGCCATGGGCTTTTCTACTGCCTGCTCGCATAATCTTCGCTTTATCTGCGGCTGCGGCGCTATTTGCATTTTAGTACATTTGACTGCCACGCCCACACGCAGCTTGTCGCCTTTTTATTTTGTGTTTTGTCTTGATCGTTGAATGCTCATTATTCTTGTTGTTTCTCTCCGCCCATTGTTGTTGTGCCAAGCATTTGCAACTATTTGCAAAGTAATTTCACGAGTTTTGTTGTTCGATTCTCGGCAAAACTTTTTCAACCCCTCTTAAGCGTTTTAGGGGTTGGGGCTGCCTAGCTAGCCTGTGTGCCTATTGTATTTTACTTTTGCTTTTTGCTTCCGCCTACATTTTTCTAGCCGTTATTGTTATTGTATTTGCCGTCGACTCTAGCGATATTTGAAGTTTTTGGCTTTTGCGGTTGCTGCTGCGACTGTTTTGGCTTGCTTTTTTTCAACTCTGGGCCATTTTATTTAGATTGGAAGTTTTTCGGGTTTCCTGGCTGAAACCTTGAGGGGAAAATGGGCAGCAGAAAAAGTAAAGTTTTATTCGTTATTTAAATGAAAGCAATATGAAATGGAGAGTATTAGCAGGAGGCGAGTGGCAGCAAGAGAAGGTGAGAGAGAGAGCGAGCATGGGAATAGGGTTTAAGCTGGCTTATGATATAACTATAATATAGTTATAGGGAGTTGGAAGAGCAATAACTAAGGCAATCTTTTTTTAAGTAAAAACTATATTTGACATGCATATCATAAGACTATATAATATGATAAGCCATTTGAAATAAATGATTTAAGAGACACAAATTGTATAGCTGAGAGAAAGCATGGCAAGCAAATGAAAAAGGTTATTTATATCTCGCATAAGCCCCATAGAGCGACAAATATATGTCAAAGCAAAAACGAAACCTTTTTTTATTATTTTCTTTTCTCTTGCTGCTGTTAACGATGCGCCCAAATGTATTTGAGAATGTTATTCACACACACACACACACACACACAGAGACAAAGAGAGGGAGATACACAAAGACACAGACATACAGCCTCACCCAATTGCTGTGAGGCTTCAATGTCAACCAGCTGCTGCCCAAGCGTGGGCGCTCGAACAAAAAATCACACAAAGAACATATGGCGCGCTGAGAGTTCTAAAGCTTTAAATTACGCACACGCTGCTCTCTCTCTCTCCCTCTCCCTCTCTCTATATATATATAAGTGTGTATATGCTTGTATGTGTGTCAGTTATATCAAAGATCAAGAGCGAGAGCTGAATGAAAGGCAAACGCTGGCATGTTGTTGAGGCGTTGTAAAAATGAAAAATAAATAACAATCAGACAAAAATCAATATTGACAAGGATAGCGGCGGGCAGCGCGCAGCGGGCACACTAGGTGCCAGGACATAACTAATAAAAAGAAAGAAAACACAAAAAAATCATGTACACAGCGCCCACAACTAAAGCCGAACTAAAGCCAATGCCATATGTTGCCAGCGCGCATTAAAAAAAGTTTTCTTACGGCTGTTGTTGTTATTTATAAATATATATATTTATATATATATAATTTTGTGTATATATAGTAAAGTACGGCAAAGTTTTTTAATCAAGTGTAAAACATTTGTCGCACTTTCTTTGCCTTTGCTCCGCTGTTGCTGAAAATGTCAATCACAGTTGCTGTTGCGTGTCCTGCGGCTGTTGCACTGACAACTTTATTTATTTTTGCTGCAGCTGCTGGCGAAACAGCTGTTGCACACACACGCACACACACTCACACACCGATGCGTTGCATATGCACTCGGCAAGCGCTTATTGGATTCAGTTTCCCTTTTGATTTTTCGCTGTTGATGGGTTCGCTTAACTATGTCGCACTGTTTGTTGAGGCTAGCGCACGCACATTATGCTTCGTACGTTGTCAGAGGCTAACTGAAGCTGCGCAGCGTCGGCAAACAGGCAAAAGGACAGCGACGGCGATGGCGACGACGGCAGCGACGAAGGCAGCGACGCAGCTGCCAGCATTGATGATTGAATGCCGGCAACAGGCAGCAGCAGCAGCAGAAAAAAGCTGAAATTGAAGCTGCAGCTGCTGTGCGTGCCATGGGACGGGGCAGCGCAGGAAAGTCAACAACAAGCTATTCAACTGGACCTGCCAACCTGTTGAGCAACAAGTTGAGAAGCCCAAGGACTCGTTCGCTCTCTCTCTCGCTCGCTCGTGTGCCGCTGTCAATGTCATTGAAAAGAACTTGGCTGCCAGAAGCGGGCATGAATGAACACGCACTGTGCACACACACACACACACGCAGACTGGCTGTCTGTAATTGGTGCGCCCATAAGTATGCAGCTGAGCTGAGCAGCTGTCGCCATATTCCTTTGGGTGTTTCCTACTTGTCCACTTCCAGATTGCCGACATCTTCTGCTGCTGCTGCCTCAGTCTCAGTCTCAGTCTCATTCTCAGTCTCATGCTCTACCTTTTTCTTCCTCCGTTCTTTTACTTTTTCTTTTTGCTGTGCCATTTCTGTGCCGGATATGCCGCTGACAGTCAATTAATAAAATGTTCAGCGCTCGCACAGCCAAAGGGCGTTTTCACTTCTTTTTTTTTTCTCTATATATTTCTTTTGCTGCTTCTGAGGCTCGCTCTCTGTCAACGCATTCATTTCAATTGCTCGACTGCCTGTGTCTGTGTGTGTGTGTGTGGGCGTCAAATGCGTCATCGAAGCTGTCAACGTGTGTGTGTGTGTGTGTGAGTGTACCCTAATTAACATGAAGCGGCGTGCTAAACTTTACGACATTTACATTTACATTTATATTTCTTTTTTTTTGTTTCGCTCAACTTTGATGAGGCGTGGGTTTATGCTGCTATACGTGAAATGGTTTAATATTTCAGCAAATTGCATAAGCTGGGCAGCTGCATGGAATATTTGAGCAGCCATTGATAAAGAATGCTATAAATATTCAATAAGTTCGGCAAGCACATCGAAGGCTTACATGTCTATAGTAAACTTATACATTTAAATATGCACAAGAAATTTCGTATTAAATTTCATTGATATCCACAAAAATTTGTATTTAAGCTAGTTTAATAAACGATCTCAGTTGCTCAATAAATCATTTCAGTTAATTCCCTTAAACACTTTGCCATTGAGCACAAATGTAATTTCCGCGCTGCATAGAACACACTTCACAGCATTCGCAATCACACATTTGTCACACACACACGCACACGCACATTTCTATTTAATTATAATCTCCTGATGCAAAACCACGAAAAGACTCGTAATACAAAATCATTTGCGAATTCCACCCGGCCGTCGCGTCGTCAGAAATGTTGTCAACCTACGCTCCCTTGACGACAACAAGGCGCTCGTTATCATTAGCTTAGTATTCCCAAAACATATGCCAAATAATATAATAAAAGGCAATCAGCAACAGCTGCGACGCATTAGCACACACTCACAGTTAGAGAGAGAGAGAGAGAGAGAGAGAGTGAGGGGGAGGAGAGTGAGCGAGACAGACAGACAGGCAGAAATATAATTTAGAACGAAGCCAAAGTCAAAGCAAAAATGCAAAATTAGTTTTTGGGGCAAATCAAATTTCATTTGTGACCGCAAGAAATGTACCACTGTGCATGTGTGCATGTGTGTGTGTGGAGCAACAACTGCTGTCGCCTGTAGCCACAGCCGTTTGCGCTCTTACCAAAATAAAGTTCTCTTTTTTGGGGCCACTCAACACTCAACTTGCCAGCGGCAGCGACAATTTTGTCGCCACCAACAAAATCGAAAAAAAAGAAAGAAAGATTGAAAGCGAACTAAAGAGCAGCCACAACATCAGCCGCGAGCCAAAGAGTTATGCACTCGTTGTTGTTTCGTATCGCTCTCTGCTCTCGTGCGCCAGGGCTAAGAACATGCTTCCGGTTGGCTGAATGGGCCACCAAGCGTTGCGAGGCGCAGCGTTGCTAAATGTCAAGGATACAACAACAACAACAACGACAACAACAACAACAACAAACATTGGCAACAACAATTGCAAACAGCAGCTTCCACAAGGACAGCAGCAACAGCAACGCAATTGAATGCTGTAATTAATTATAGTGTAGCATACATTGCGGCGCTGCCGAATACAAAATGGCTGCATTACCCAGCCAGCAGGAGAGACAGGAGAGAGAGAGAGAGAGATTGCAGAGGAAGTGCTCTGAAAGCGTCCTGCCGTGGGTGGTTGCTTGTAGTTATTGTGGCAACAGTCTAGCAATGCATCAGTTGCGCATTAGAAACTAGCTCACTATTTGCATGCGATTTAACAGCAACAGCAGCAATTGAATTTGCGATTGGACTTAGCCAAGTAAAAGTGGATGCTGGCCAAAGTTGGCTGTGCAGCTGAGAGTAAAGATATAATATTTTAGAATACTCTATGGAAATATATTCAACTTTGCTCTATGACAGATGAGCTGTAGCCAGTTCAAATGAAAACAAGTAAGAAAGCTGTAGTCGAGACTGCTCGACTACGAAATCCCCTGAGCCCTTCTTCGAACGAATCATATTCCAAGAATGCTTCGTTTCGATTCTCTACGCGTAAGAAACTATACATGCAAAAAGAAGAGCACACACATAGACGCTGATCTTGTGCGCCTGTATGTGTGTAAGCATTCCAAGCGTCTTGCTGTCTCGCTGCCTCTCTTGCTTGCTCCGCGTGGGTTTTGCTGCATAACTTCTTTGTTTCATAATTCTGTTCTCTAGACAGACAATCGTATGCAAACGTTCAGATTATGATCATGTCATTCATATCTATAAGTCAAACCAAACTGTATGTCTCTTGAAATTGGCGAATGGAATCCAAAATCTGACAAAAACCGAAATTTTATTAAATTAGTATCTATATATATGCAAAAGATTTGGAGACTCAAACTCTAGAGATGAACAAGATATAATTAATAATTGTTGTGGAAATGATCTCGAACAAAACTCATCATCATCATCATCTTTTGTAGTAATAAGCATTTGAGGTAACGGTAAAGACAGTCGTTGGCTGTTCGAACATTTTCTCTCGAATAAGAAAATGAATGTTCTGGATTGTGTACATACATACAGAGAAGCAAGCATAAAAGCATACGAAGAAGACATCCAGAACATTCAACATGTAAAGGAATTAGTATAAAAGCATGCTGCATATCGATTCATTGTATCATTGTATTGTGTAAGATCAGTTGTGAAAGTTGAGACGTCGCGTTGTGTATTTGTTACTTATAATTTGATTTTATTAAAATAAACTGATCGTGTTGCACCTACATTTAAAAACTGCGTTTGGATTTGTTTCAAGAAAATCCTCAACAATAATAATAATAATAATAATAATTATGGGAATGACAAAAGCTGCAATAAATTGAAATCTATATAAAAAAATATATATATAAATATATATGAGTAGTAGCTTGCCTTTTGGAGCAATTGAACATTGATGATTAGCCGAATTTATCTGATAAGATTACACAATCTGATAAGATATATATCAATGCTGCGTGTTAACTGCAGAGTGTGGAAGTTTTTCTTTAACTTTATATCTTTTTCGAATATGTACAAATATTAAATCAATATTAAGACAAGTGACTAGAGTCAGAAATTGACTGAGACTGATTAGCGAGCTAAACAAATATCAGATAAGACTTATAAAGAGCCAAAGGTCTCTAGCAATTATATAGATAACTTTCATTCTCTATCATATCTAAACAAGTCTTTTGGCTTTCTCACTTAGCTCTCGCTAAAATTTCTCTACCAAGTCTCTCACTAGCTTAATCATAGTCTGGCCCGTGCTTCACTCTATCATCATCTTCACTACAACTGTTTGGCTCTATAATAATACCAGCCATTCACTTGCCATTATATAATGAAACAGATGCCATTTACAAACACTTTCAATCACTTAACAGCTTCTTAAGACACATTTGAAAACACTTCAAACGGCACTCAAATCAAAGAGATAGCCGCAAACCATTTGCGGATACATTTGGTCATTTGCGATTGATTCACACTAAATAAGTTGAAGCAATTAGCGTGTGTTTTGTTACTTTTGCTGAATCTCGTAATCGCAATTGGAAATTTCATTTGGGGTTTTGCGCTTTTTGACGTCAGCGTCAATAACAATTGGCGAAATGTTTTTCTATTTATAAACGAGAAAGAGGGAACGCACGAACTACGCAGCGGGGCGACAAAATGTCATCAATCAAATGGGTTAGCGGAAAGACACGAAAAGAAATAGAACCCAAAAAAATATATATATACCAAGAGAGACGAGAAAAACAATGAGAAATGAATGCAAATAACAGAAAAAGCTACGAAAAAGGGTCGACAAAGCGAACAACAACAAAGGGTAAAGTAAAGAATCGCCTGACAATTCACGTCAGAGTTCCAGTCACAGTTTTTAGTGCTTAGACTGGGGCGTGGCTAGAGGCGAGTGGGGGGCGTGGCTAGACGCTGCCAGGGTAGTTGAAAATTAAATTAAAAACGTTTAGCATTCGTGTTGCATACTTTTCGGCTGTCAGTGCAAAATGATGAAAGCCGAAAATGAGACGAGCCAAGCGAAAGAGTGAAGAGCAGCAGCAGCAGCCCAGGAGCTTGTCAGGATGCTGCTGAGCTGGCATTTAAAAGCAGACAACAGGAGGCGTGGTACATATATATCTAGGTGTGTGTGAGTGCTGCCTCGCTTGTTGCGCGCTAGCTGCTGGGGAGCAGACACAGTTTTGCGGTTATGTTTGTGCCATGCTGTGGCACACATGGGGCAACATGTGGCACTGGCAGCATGAACAACTACAACAACAACAACAACAACAGCAGCTCGTATAGTCGGCAAAGTTTTGTGCCTTTGTCTCGTTGCGTTTCATTTGGTTCGTTAAGCGTCTTTGCCGCCACTCAAATTGCGGCAAAGTTAAGTAAAAAATCTGACAGGCGGCTCGCAAATGTGTCGCTCATTAAGGCAGTCAGGAGCAACAGCAGCAGCAGCAGCAGCAGCAGCAGCAGCCAGGAGCCATGAGCTAGGAGCAATCAGCAGCCAGGCGTCCCACACACACACACACACACACACACACACACACTCATTCAGTGCCACACACTCACATGTGCTTAAGTTGTCACAGCAAAGCACAAAACTCGTAACTGAAACAGTTGGCGCCGGGACCACCCGCCAGTTGGTACCGCCTACAGCCCACGCCTGGCCCCAGCCCCCCCAAAAATATGCCGGCATAGTCCGGAGCCGTGCTTTGAGTTAATTGAATTCGGCGTAGTTTAAGTTATACGGCAAAGTCATAAACTTGCGCATATGCGTAAAACTCAGCTAGCAGCTCGCAACTCTCAAGTCTGTGGCTGCGGCTGTCATATATACTATACATGCCGTTATTTATGTACTGCCAGCACGCATACAAACACCCACACACACACACACACACACATACGCATATGTGTGTGGGGCTTTTAGTGCCGCCTTTTGCTTTGCATCAAAACTCGTGGCGCGGCACTTAAAGTGCTTTATTATTTGCAAAGCGAACGGAATTTGAGCAGCTAGCAACAACCATTACTTATGGTTATATTATAAGCGGAAATGCTACCCCGGCCCGCACGCCCTGAGCACATCTTACAGCAAGTTGCATGCAACATGAATTTCAAAGAAATTGTGGAACATATTTAGTATGGAGCTGCGAGTTTTTGGGCAAGCTTACAAAGTAATCTACTTAAATATATATAAATAATAAAATAGAATGTATAAATATAGCAAATTTATTTAAATTGCGTCAGGTTTAATAGAAATTAATGCAAATCAGAGAATTTATTTATGCATGCTAAAAGTTTATAAATGATTGATGATATTAATCAGAAAACTTATTTTAATTTTATTTTTATTAATAATTTTTTATTTTTATTAATAATAACAATAATTGAGTATTACTTACAAATAATTCAAAAAGTTTTAAGAAATGTAATATGATATATGTAATTGAATTTAAAACTAAATAAAATTCAGAATCTTACACAAATATTCTCACTCAGAGATAGACTTGCAGCTTCACACTATGCTTGCCAGATCAACCGAAAAAGAACATAAAAAAGAATAGAAAAAGCTCTCTCCCTCTCACTCTCTCTCCACTCTCTCCAACCAAGAGCCTTTGGTTCTTTTCGCCAGATCAACCGAAAAAGAATATAAAAAAGAACAGAAAAAGCTCTCTCCCACTCTCACTAAGCAAGTGCCTTTGGTTCTTTCCGTTTTGGTTTTCGGCTGAGCGCTCGCAACTATTCGTGTGATGCTCATTTCACGAACGTCGTGTGGAGAGCCATACGATTGATGCTCGCTGAATAAGTTTCCGTAAGTGAGCAGAGTCAAACTATGCAATCTCTCTTCACTTACACACACACTTGCACATGCTCATGCACAACACTCGCATACATAGACAAATGAACCTCCGATCGTGAACGAACTCGCCGACTCAATCGGCTGCGCTCAGAGTTGCTCTCCAGCTTAGAGAAGCGCTCAGCAGCTATTGCCGAGCTCTGCTAAAAAAAAACTCATATACATAAAATAATTTGCTCTACTTCACCTCAATTTCTCAACATTTTTCAACACACGACTATAGCATAAAGTAAATTCCACTCATTTAACTTAAAGTAAGCAAATTTCTAGAAAACTTTCTTACATAAACCATAAACTCGCTATGGCAGAACTTATATTTCACTTCCTTTTCAAAAAGTCGCAGCTAACTAACTGTTTGCTATGAAACTTCAGACATCATAAAGTCAACAGCTGACAGCTTTTGATATAGTGCAAAAATGAGGAAATAAGAAGAAAACTGAACAAGAAGAAGTAGAGGAAAAAGAGGAAGATGAACAAGTGTGAAAAAAGCCATGTGAAGAAACTTGTGTGCGAATGTGACTTATATACACAATACTCTATAAATACATACACATGCATATCACATAAATGCATATGTGTGTGTGTGCGTGTGTGTGAGTGTTTTCGCACTATAAGTGCGGCACTTCCGCTACAAGCCACAGCAAATGGGAGCCATCTTCATGTGGCAGCCACAACTTAATACCACTTTAAATTACTTTCATTTCCGTTTTTGTTATTCCAAGCGCGTCCTCCACCAGTGGCTGCCACAGTCGCTACCTAATGTACCCACTAAACCACCCACCATACAACCACCCACTCAACAGCCAAACACCAAACCACTCACATTTACCCGCCGACGGGTAGCGTAGCTGCTTGAACAGCTCCTTCTTGTTTGCCTGTTTCAGTTTCATTTCGAGTTTTGAGGCATTGCTTATTCTTAATTAAGTTGTGCGCCACAGAAATACTTGCGAACACTTTTTGTAGCCTCTAAAAAGTTGCTGTTGTTGCTCCACAACAATAACAACGACAACAACAACGGCAAGAACAACTAATATAACAATATTTACAACAGCTGCGACTTTGTCTGGCGTTGAACTTTGCTCTTGACATGTCTACGAGGTGCGTGACACGAGTCCGCCCACGCCCTGCACCAACTCTCTGCCATCTGCCATCTTGCTATCTGCTGCTCTACAAAGTAAGGCTGTGAAAAATTCATAACTATAAAAATAAGCAGTACTTTGGCAGCTTGTGAGGGCGGTCGTGCAAGGCGTGGCTTAGTGTTGATTAGCTGGCTTAGCGTAAGACGCCACGGCTGTCGTTTAATTAAATTATAAAATTAAATTGTTAATTAAATTACATGTCAATATCTTTCAAATGACAGCTCCACCCACACCAAGCACCAAGCACCCAAAACCACAAAGCTACAGCAGCTCTTAGCTAAGAGCGCATTGCGCGCTCTCTTAACAGCGCTGGCAGCTGCGCACAAAGCGCACACAGCAACGTCGCAGTCGCAGTCGCAGTCGCCGTCAGCGTCACAGCCTCAGTCGCTGTTAGCTACAGCGTCGACAGCGCATTGCAACTGCTGGCAGTGTTGTACAACAACAAAATATTCGAGGTTAACATGCCGGCAATTAATTTCTGCAGCTGAAAATTCAATTAAGCAGCCATAAAAAATGCTTAACAGAAAATACACACAAAACAAAAAAGGCTCAAAAAAAGCAAACAAAATGGCGAATATTGCACAAGGTTTCTTCTGCCACGCTGCAGCTGCAGTAGCTGCAAATGAAGAGTTGTTAAATTGAAGATTGGCAGATTGCATTTTAAATCCTCTTAACAGACGCCCACGCAGCAAAGCTGCAGCAGCAACAATTATGACAAGTCCAACACAAACGGGCGGAACCTTGTGGTCAGCCAATTAAAAATGGACTACAAATGGGCGGAAGTCGCTGAAAGAACTCGTACAAAGTACTCGACTATGAAATACCCAAGGTGAAACTGGGTTTCATCGTAAGTTAATTAAATATTATTCAATTCAAACATTAACATTGATTTAATCTGTAAAAGCTAGCGTTGAGTCTGAACTATGCTAATCTGGCTTTTTCATAATCTATGATTTTAATTAACTTTTATTATTAACTAATCTACAGCCAACTTTCTCTCTCTCTTGCCATGTCTATCAAACCCAATTTCTGCACAAGTCTTAGTCATGCTTTATATACCTCATAGCTTGCTCTAGGGTATATATATACTGCAGCGCACAATAAGTTTATAAATAAACCAACTTGGAGTTGAAGCTGAAATATGAAGTAAGGCAACAACAACAAAGCTTGCTGCATTACATATATATTTTTATGTACATACATACGTCAAATAGTGGCATGGACTGTGGCTAGTTTTTTGCTGCAACTGCAGCGACATAAATAGATTTAAATGCCGCAGGGATTTGTATTTTCTTATTGGACTTTGCGTAACTTTTAAATTACGAGATGTAATTAAAAAGTTAGCGCAATGCTGTTTGCGCTTTGCCAGTCTACTTTTATACATATATATTTATCACTATATAAAGGCAAGCTTATATAGAGCTTAACATGTAATGGATTTACTTTTAAGCTGCAACTTAGTCTTTATATTAAAATTTAACATAAACTTTTCTTACCAGTTTTTTACCGTCTTTTTGTATGGAATTGCAATAACTTACCTGAAATGAAAGAATACAAATAAATAAATTATTATTATTGCATGAAAAATATAAATAAATTTCTATGTAATTTATTTCAATATATTTTATATATAAATATAAATCTATCTGTAAGCTGCAAAAATAAAACAATTTAAAAAAATAAATAAAATAAAAAAAAACTATCTGAAAATCTACGAGCCCCAAAAAGTATGCTACACAAATTTGTTGCATTGCAACAATTCATTCAATGCATTGAATGCAAATTAAATAAGAGAAATTTCGAATAAAATTTAAGAAAAATAAAAGTGACAGTTTATTTATTACAATATTAAAATTGAGATTTATTTTAATTTACTAACAAAATCTATAAAAAGAATATAGCTAAAAATGGAATACGTCGCCTTAAATTATTAAAAATATATACTACTTTATTAACTAACATATTTGCACGAATGTTAGTAAATAAAGTAGTATATATTTTTAATAATTGCTGAGCTTGATATCTGAGTAAGCAAAGTTTTATTTAGATGTATAACTATTTTATATATACGCACTACATACATCAAAAAGGCGTTGCCAGATATTAATTCTCAAGGCGAAAACAGACACTCCAATGAGCAAGCCTACATTGAAAGGGCAGCTGATTCTGC
The DNA here is from genome assembly GCA_035045845.1 of Drosophila buzzatii. Classification (NCBI taxonomy): domain Eukaryota; kingdom Metazoa; phylum Arthropoda; class Insecta; order Diptera; family Drosophilidae; genus Drosophila; species Drosophila buzzatii. The sequence continues at coordinate 1,229,975 of JAWNOS010000062.1, read as the reverse complement.
TAAAGAGTATGCATGCATATTTAATGGAGATGTATGTAAAAGCAAGCTTCCGAGGCTTGTTAAGCTTGGCTGAATTTGATTAGAGCCTGCCTCAGCCCCAACGCCTGCGCGACAATAGCCGAAACCAAATGGAGTGTTGCAGAGCTGCTTAGTTGGGGCCACTTGTGCAGCTGCAGCTGAAGCAAATAGTTAATCGCCGTTGCTGTTGCCATCTGCGCTCGCAATCAGCTGCAATTGAAACTTCGTTAGGCGGCAAGGACTATGCGTGCAGCTGCAGCTAATCAAATTAGGCTTCGCTCCACTCCACTCTAGATCAGCGCTCAAGGACCGCCAGCGCTAAGGACAATTCCAGTGCAATCAAGAGCTGAGCTGAGCTGCGAGCTGGGCTATAATCAAAATTTTGCCTCGAGTATGAAAGCTTTTATGTAAGTTCAGCTCTTGAGTAGGGCACTTTTACTTATTATGCGAAATAATTTCATGTAAATGTAAACCAAACAAATGGCTAAATGCACGCATGGCATAGTCTGAAGATACAATTGTATCTAGATACATTCCATTTTGGCAATTGCATTTGGCTAAAAGGGGAGGCAACTATTTGGTTATGTATGCCAGACGTTTAGTTTGATTTATGCATGCAGCATGCAGCATGCAGCATTTTGATGGGCGTGGCTGGTATGCAACAATTTAATTGCCAACTGAATGTTTATTGATTTATGCGTAATGCACATTAATGCCACACAACGAGCTACAAAGATATGCAGCAGAGCATTTGGCAGAAGCCATTTGACCATTCGACCTCGAATCGAAACAAATGGCATGAACCCACAGATATATATCTGCATATATATGTATATGCATGGAATGCCAAAATGTATCAAAATTATTTTAATAACTATACAATTCGAGCGCTCACTCGATTGCAGCTCGCTAAATTGCCCTTGGGCACATTTAAATGTGCAACAATTTATCAACAGCAATTATCATTATCCAATATGCGAGTGTATAAACAATGCAGTATATACATTTATATGCATGCATGTATGTGTATAAATACATATATTCTGATTATGGGTAATATAATTTGATACGAAATTAGTTCAATTGGATTTGGGCTTTCAAAGAATGCAATTTTAGTTTGGATTTTATTTAATTTTAGATGTTAATTTTATTTAAAATAATATTGGCTACATTTTAAATTTTTATTTATTTTTTTTTAATATTAAATTAATATTGGCTACATTATTTTATTTATTTATTTTTATTATTATTATTATTTTTTATTTTATTATTATTTTTTTATTTTTATTATTATTTATTTTTTAATATTAATTGCTATAATAAGCTTTTTTTATATTAAAAAAATCTACAGTATTTATTTTATAATATTAAATATTTTTATATTATTTAAAATATTATTTTTTCTTTTATTTATTTTATAATATTAAATATTTTTATATTATTTAAAATATTACTTTTTCTTTTATTTATTTTTTAATATTGAATATTTTTATATTAATTAAAATATTACTTTTTCTTTTATTTATTGTTTAATATTAAATATTTTTATATTATTTAAAATATTACTTTTTCTTTTATTTATTGTTTAATATTAAATATTTTTATATTATTAAAAATATTATTTTTTCTTTTATTTACTTTTTATGTCTAATAATATTGGGATTTGTTATTATTATTATATTTTTAAAAATATTATTTCAATAATTATTTTTTAAATATATTTACTTTAAATTTAATTTTTCTATTTGTTGAAGCCTTTTTATTTGATTTAAAATAATATATTGTAAATTTTGTACTTCTACATTGCTATTTAAATTGTGCAAATTTAGTTGCATTTTATTTTGACACAAACTTGTGTTAAATTGTTGCAACGCAACTTTTTGTTTGGAGCCCTCGAGGGCCACGCCCACAGCGGCACTGAGAGTGTGGTTCTCTGGCTGTGACAGTGAACAGGCACAGACTGCGGTACATGTGTATGTGTGTGTAAAAATCAAAACTTTTTCCCGCATGACTCTTGTGAAATGCTAAATTGTACTAGAACATTGCACAGTGGTTAAATGTTTATAATAAAGTAAAACTAAATTTGCATGAATAGAAAAAAATATTAAATTATCTAAAAACAAATTTATTAAATTACATATATATATCTACCCAATCAGGCAAAATCTTTAGCTACAGCAATCAGCTCTAACTTTTGCTCCACTGTGATCCACACAATTTGCAACGCAACAAACTAACAACAACTTTGGGCATGCCAGAACCAACTAACCGACAAATGAACAGACAGACAGAGAGACAATGGCCCACATACAATTGCGAAGCGTGCCCTTTAGGCTACACAGCAGTTACTCCAACTAACACCGGGCTAACAACATGCCACGCCCTGCCGCCGCCCTGTGCCTGTGACCACCTTTTAGCTAAGCAGATTTGCGCTGGCGCGTCGCATGAATAATTTGCCAAATTAATAAATAATCACGGATTTTCTGGTTTGTTAGCTTTACGTTTGCATCTCTCTGCCACAGCCTGCCTGCCGCCGCACAGCAATAGCCCCAGCAACAGCCCCAGTCCAGTCCTCCCCTACTTGATTTCTACTAACGCGTTCCCAGTTGGAAAGTAAATTGTTTAGTGAATCCAGCGAATGGTGAGCCATGGGGAAAACTGGTGTCCAGTCACGCATGTAGTTGGCACATCTAATGGATTGTTTGCCATTTACCAAGAGGCCCCCAAGCAATGGCTCTCTCTCTGTCTCTCTCTGTCCCTCACTATCTCTGTTTTTCACTCTGTAAATTGTTATGAAAAATGTGATTTACATGCGAAATTTGCATTTGGAATGTTGCCACAAAATGAAATTCATTCGTGAGCATTTTGACAAATTGTGAAAAATTATGAAAATTGCGCCAAATTAAATATACATTTAAGTGTTTTAGTAGCATTTGCTGTTGTTGCTATTTCTATTTTCGTTGTCTATTTGAATGAGCGCTCCCAGTGCGACTAAGTTTGTCTAATTGCTTGTTTCATTTGCCAATTGGCAGCCACTCGATGGCTTCAATTAAAATGCCAATTAAGAAAATTTCAACTTCCGAAACATGCATTTCCCTTTGTCGGCTCCCTACACACACACACACACACACACTCATTCAGACTGTCTGTCTGTGTGTCATATTAACGGAAATTAATTTCTGTGTTGCATTTCGTTCGTTTTTTCTGCTCATTTTTCTTTCCCTTAATTTTCCATCACTTTCATATTTTATATACCCAGCGTATATATGTAGATATAAAGTTCTTCTTCATTTTTTTTTTGTTTTGCAACAATGAAGCAATTTTTATAATTTTCACTCTCTTTGCAGCGGCTGCAGCTACTGCTGCTGCTGTTCATTTCCTTCTGAATGCACAAAATGTGCCATTGCCATATGAAAATTGCAAAAGCAACCAAAAGAACTCGGAAAAAGCCATGTGCAAAACGAACTGACAAACGGCAAAACGGTCCATCCGCTTTGCTTCGTCCATCAATCCGTGCAACGTGGAAGCTGCAGCTGCCTTTCCATTATAATGAATGCGTCGTCATATGCATGACTGACTGACTGACTGACTGACTGACTGACGAACTGACTGCTGCAATGAAATGAGCGTGTGAACAAGCTGGTTCAACGTGGCGTATGATTAATTTTGGTTTCATTATAATTTGCTAACACATTTATATTTATAATTGCGAGCTAGTTGCTATTGATATTTGATATATTTGTGTACTCCAACTGTAGCAATATACCAAATGTGCTCATTGGCTCATTAATTGTGTGAGAAATGCTTAAATTATTGTGTTGATATGGGTTAAGTGTTGATTGAAGTCAAAGATCTATGTTAAATATGTGTAAAATATGTCAAGCACTTCAAAATGTTAAGAACAACAGGTTTATTTATAGCTTTAAGATTAAATATGGACAGATAGCTAGAGAAATGGCGTGAAAGATGCTCAAATAGTAAGTAACTAAGTAAATAGGACAGAGAGAAAGCAGAACAATGCTAAAATGGCTCAAATGTTAATCTTGAATCATGAAAATGGATCTCTCTGGTTGCGGTTATATGATATTATAAGTTTGCTTATATTAATATACAAGCCTTATGGAACTTCCTCGTGGCCTGATACATAATCATACTATAAGCTGAATTTCTGAATCTCAATGAGTTTTGGGCTAATGAACTGTAGTTACTTAAGGATTCAACTATGCCTTAAGGCAAGGCAAGGCAAGTTCAAACTACGCTTAGCAACTTAAACTCACTATCTCTATCTCTATCTCTATCTCTATCTCTATCTCTATCTCTATCTCTATCTCTATCTCTATCTCTATCTCTATCTCTATCTCTATCTCTATCTCTATCTCTATCTCTATCTCTATCTCTATCTCTATCTCTATCTCTATCTCTATCTCTATCTCTATTTCTATCTCTATCTCTATCTCTATCTCTATCTCTATCTCTATCTCTATCTCTATCCTCTATCCTCTATCCCCCCCCCCCCCCCCCTCCCCCCCCCCCCCCCCCCCCCCCCCCCCCCCCCCCCCCTCCCCCCCCCCCCCTCCCCTCCCCCTCCCCTCCCTCTTTCCCTCTTTCCCTCTATCCCTCACTCTCTCTCTCTTTCTCACACTCTCTCTCTATCCCTCTCTCTCTCTCCTTCTCTCTCCCTCTTTCTCTCCTACTCACCCTTATCAAATTATTCACATCAGCTACAAATATTCCCTCTCAAATTTCTATGAAAAAAAAACAACTCAATCTCAATTCTAACTGTCCCTCTGCACACTCAGTAACTAAAAAAAAAATGCACTACTTGACTTAATCTAGAATTCTGTTTATTTATCTTTACAGTCTGCATTCCATTTGCAGTTATCAAAAGCAATCCCCGCATTTTCCAACACTATAGCTAAACATTTGCTTCTCTAGCTAAACCCTTGGGAAGTTTTGTAAACGCTGGCAATGTGTGCAGCGGCCAGCTGCACAGTGGCTAAATTACGTCAATTACTAAGCACATTTTCGTTGAATTGACATTTTTTCGCAGAACTTTGCATTACATATGCAAGCTGCCTTGACGCTGACTCTCACATTTCGTTTGACAAGCCAATCGGCTCTTGCCAACAAAGCCAAAAACAATTTTCACTGATTACGCGCGTGGGCGTTGCCATTGGCTTGGGCAACGGCATCGGCAGGCGGCAGGCAGCTGGCGGCAAGTTGTCTCTGTCGCACCTGTCCGACGCTTCATCATTCATTTTGTATGAGCGTCGAGCTAGTGCGGCTGCTTGGTCGTGTTCATGTCTAGAAATGCAAATTGCAGGCAATCAATGACCACAACAGCAACAATGAGCAGACACACACGCATAGAATCATTGCACACACACACATATGCATAGTGGCAGCAGAGCAATTTCATATGTCACAATGCAAACCACAAGCTCGCCGGCACGTTTGTCCCCAGCTCGGCTGCCCATTGTCCTGTGTCCTGTGTCCACCTGTGCTCAAAACTCTCTGCTCTGCTCTGTCTCTGCTCTGTGTCTGTGTCTGCTGTCTGGCAACAATTGGCACGGCTGCATGTGCATGCAGCAAAGCCTGTCTACCGCTCATTTACCTCGGCTTATAACACCTAAGTGAGCGACTCTCACTGCCTTTCTGCCCCCTGCTTGCTGCTTGCTGACTCCTGCCTTAGGTGTTGAGCCAAGGGGCATTTGGTGCCTGATTAATGCTCAGCCCGTGCGCATTGTTTGCTTCGCCTTGACAGCGACAACTTGGACGAGTTGTCAGGCAATTAAAGCGTCGCCTTTGCTGCGTTTAAATTACACATAATTAATGTTGCTTATATTATATCAATTCTCAATGGAATATTCTCTCAGCTGCCATTGCGGTTCGCACTTAAGTCAAGTGAGCGCCGCCAGCTTAATTAGGCGCCTTGTCGCAATTGTCTCGGCCTCTAGACACGAAACACGGAACACGGAGCACGAGAGAGAGAGAGAGAGAGAGAGAGAGAGGAGACACGCGTCAGGTGTCTCGAGCCTGAGTCCTAGGTTCGGTTCGTTTTGGGGTTTTTGGTTTTGGTTGTAGCTTGGTCAGTCACTCGGTTAGTTAGTCGTTGTCCCCCATTTGCCATTGTGTGTGGCATTTCAAGCTGTGCCACAATGGCCAGTGGCCAATGGCAAAGGTGAAAGGTTGTACTGTGCGCACACGAGAGTGCCAAGAGAATCCATTGGAAAAGCAATTAAAACTTGGCATCTCTCTTAGTTGTTTATGTTTTAGCAACTAACTGCTTTCAGCTTTCAGCTTTCAGCTTACGGCTTACGGCTTTCGGCTTTTAGTTCTCAGCTGCTTAGCTCAATGCAAATCCCCAGGACAAGGTCGGGTCGCATTAACCTGTCTTAGCTCTCGTAATAACATATTTACATCAAAGTGCCATAAAATATTTAAAGGGCAGGAGGTTGATGCTGCGACGCTCTGGCTGAGGCGGCGACTGAGTCTGAGTCTGAGTCTGAGTCTGAAGTCTGTGCCCTGGGCCACATCCGTCTCAGGTCCAACCGCACTCCACTTCCGCCAGCCATCGAACTTGACCAGCTGTGCGCGTGCGAACTTTCAAAACTTAACAATGAAAAACGCTAGAGAACATTTTAAAGGCAACAGCAATAGCAATAGCAGCAGCAACTCGCAACAAGCTGCAACTTAAGCTGTAAAAACTTTTGCAATAACTCTTGTGTGGCTGGGTCGGCAAATCTGCGCGCATCCATAAAACACGAAACGAAAAGACGAAAAAAACGAGAACAACAAATAACAAAATGTTCGAGACTTTTGTTGTTGTCGCTGGGATATAAAAGCAAAATTAACGCAACGCATCGACATTCGAGGTGAACACTCTCTCTCCAGAGTCGCAGCGGCGTGTGCCGAGGTGTCAGCAATGTAGGTCCGAGCTGCGAGCTGGGAGAGTCAGAGTCGTAAGTCCGTGTCCGAACTGCAAAAGGCGACTCCCAAGCGCTGCGCGGGCGCGGCAAAGGGCGTGAAAACCGCGTAATAATAAAATATGATATGAAAAACCTTGTAAAGCGCCTTTCAGACAATTTATAACAGCAAAGGCAACAGCAGCAGCAGTTGGAACAATCTACAAGGGCAGCTCAGGGAATGGAGATACGAGCTCCAAAAGCAAGCATAGCAGCTGGCAGCTGGACCACGGACTGCTCAGTATTCGATTAAAAATAAAGGGCAAATAAATGCTGTAAATATTGGATTTCGCTGGCTCGTTGTATATGGCACGCCCACGCGCTGCTGGGCGGCACAGTGGGCGCACAATGTTGTTAAGAATCAAATTTAGATAAGTTGCTTGTAGATGTGAGCAGAATATTAAAAGCAGCATACAAAAATAATAATAGTATAACTTTGATAAGCATAGTTTATGCCGGCACTGACTGGTTTTATTCTATATTTTTATCTAGCAGCTGAGACAGGCATTCTCTATGCAATTCCCTATTAAAATTTATTTTTAAGCAATAGCTAACGTCTATTTTTATTCCATTATAGCAACTTCTGACAACATTTAATACATCCTGTATATTCTTGTTGCTGTATGTTTCAATCATAACAGCTTTACTTACAGCTTATGGCTTTCAGCAGAGCTGCCATAACAAATTACTTTATCTTCATCAGAATTTTATGGCTCTTACATATAGTCAAGTGTTCCACTGTGCAATGTCAAGATTTGTTTGCCAGGCGAATGGGTTGCAATCAAATTTATTGCGCGTCGAAATGCTGCCAGCAACAGCAATAACAATGACAACAACAGCAGAGGAAGGACAACAAGCAGCCGCAGCATCGACAGCAGCCAAACGGAAGCAACGCAGCAACAGGAAGGCCCCAAAGTGGATAATATTAAAACGCAATGCTGGACACAGACTCGTTGCTTGTTGGCTGCTGCCGCACCCACTGCCAAACGTTGTTTCATTGTTGGCTAAGCAGGCAGGCACGCCGCAGCGCTGCAGTGCAGGCGAACAGGAACTGTAGGTTGAGACGGAAGTGTTACCAGCCCGCAGCTGTGGTGGCTGCAGATAGATGTACACATTTATATATATATATAAAGAGATATATATCTGGCGTTTTTTATTGAAATATGAGCGAGGCTGGCTGGCAAGTGCGTTGGCTGTCAGCTGCCCTCAGCTGTTGCTGCACTTTGAGCTTACAGCCAGCAATTGGCGTAACGCCCACCGCCCAATGGCCAAATGTCAAGTGTCAGCCAGCAAATTGGGTGGATGGGCTTAAGTTCAGTGCTTGCGGGCCGCCAAAATGTCATAATGTGCATCCTTTTGATGGCAACTTCATGTCACTTGCAGTTGCTGTCCGCATTAACCAACAGCAGCTGCTGCTGCTCAGTAGCTGCTGCAGTTGCTGGCAGTGAGTGGCACAGTTTTTGGCTGTTTGGCCAGTTTAAAGCCGCATGTTTTTGGTCACTTGCATTTAAGCCACTGCGCCTGACAATGTCGCGGCTTTTTGGGCCAACGTCGCGTATACGTAATGCGCCTTTTTGTTGCCCTTGTTGCTGCTGCTGCTTGCTGTTTGTTTGCATTGTGTTGCTGCTGTTGCACACTTTGTCACTTTTGTTTTTACGCTCTCGCTTTATTGAGTTAATCGCTTTATGTGCCCCCTGTTGGACAGCACTTCTGACAGCACAAAAAGAGCGCAGCTACTGCTGCTGCAAAACAGGAAAACAAGATTCGATATAGCTACACACACACACACACATACACACTCTGCCTCTGTGAAGCATTTCGGTATTTGCCATTCGAGCATGTTTGCCTTTCTGCACTTTCTGCCAGCTCAACACTTTTAATTAATCTGCATCAGATAGTTGTGCCCACTCTCTATCTCGCCTCTTCCTCCCTCTCTCTCTCTCACTCTATCCACTCCACTTTGCCTTTTGCAGCTCTTAATCGTTGCAACTTGTTTTTCGTTTTTGGCAAACAAAGTTTAATGTGTTTTTATTGATTGCGTCAATATGCGGCCCTTTTGTATATGCACATTTTATTGTGGCTGCTATATAAATATATACATATATATGCACGCCACGCCCACAGCCCACCGCCCAGCACTGCCTGTGTACAGCGGGAATTTTGATTGAGCGCCCGTTTGTTGATTTATGTGCAGCAGTTCGGGAATTTATGTGCGGTCGCTGAAAAATGCAAAAACGCGGGCACGCAAAACAGAAGAAGAAATTCCAATTGAAATAAAATAGGAAAATTCATATGCGAGTGCTAAAAAAACAGGAAAAACACACACACACACACACACAGAGTTTGCTGTATAATTAAAGGTAAGTGCACATATTTTAATTTTACATTCAAATATGCGTGTAAATAACGACGTTGTAAACATGCTGAAGTGGAAAATCAGTTGATTTTCAATTGGTTTTCCATTGAGTGCAGCTGGTGCATAGATTAATAACAGCTATCGATAATATTGAATATGAAGTGAGTTTCTGATGTGTAAAGAACAAATATGAATGCATAAGAGAAGTTGATGCAACTAAACTCTTGCTGAAGATTCCATTTGACAGATCGACAGACAAATATCAAACTCTCTCTCGATCTTGCTCTGAGCAGACTTCGGTTATTTTCGTTTTGATGTTCGGCTGAGCGCCTCGCGCTGAACTATTCGTGTGTCGCTCATTTAACGAACATCGTTTAGAGAGTGTTACGATTGCCATTCGTAAACTGCAAATACACATACATATGCACGTTTGATGTGCTTAGCGAAGACAACGCTCGCATACACACCAATACATACACAAAAGACTTTTTGTCTCATTAAACTCAAGCTCCGATCGCGAACGAAGTCGTAGCAGAAACGAAGCTATCGATTCGCTCTCTGAGATTTTACTTAGAGTGTGAGTAAAATACATTTATTAGCAGACATTGAGCATGGATTAACTGGCGAGCTATGCTCTAAATGTATGCATATTATATGTACATTTATGACGAGAGATTGGGAGACCTAAGAACACTATTGCTATTCTGTCTAGTGATGGCACGATTAATCATACGATGTCCATTAATCGATTATTTTGCTTCGAATTGCAATTTAATTGCATAGCAAAAGGGGGTTCGATTAATTGAAACGTTAATCGATTAATTGCTCAAATAATCGCATCACTACGAGCTACATTTTCGCGCAAATCGTAAGTTGGAAGAGAGGAAAGAAACTTTAATGTAAAGCATTTAAAGCTGAAGCATATCAACGAGTTCGCATCTCTCAGGTCTTTATTTAGATTTGTTTCTTTAGACACACAATGAAAATTTTGATTCTGAGGAGGAACAAGGAAGTGGCTAGCACAAGCCAACCATCAAAACTAGTTGAAAAACAGCAACACATTACTGCTGTATTTTTTAATGCTTCGGGTGGCTCCAAACATACCAAGAAGGCAAAGTCAATTGTGCCGATGATTGTCACGAATAATTAGTCTCACGTCCGAGCTACGGTCCTTAATTCAACACTAAATAACTAATATTAACTACTATATTTGTCACATTTTGCTCGATCTTATAAAACGCTACATAAATAATTACTACTTTTATATAATAAATAATAAAAAAATCATTTGATTAATCGATTATTTCCACTTTTGTTCGATTAATTTCGATTTATAATCGCTCAGCAAAATTTAATCATATGATTCAATAATCGATTAATGAATTTGTTTTTGTCATCACTAATTCTGTCAGCGTATTCTTCGTAAGTGAGCTTGCAGCAGATTTGAGCAACTATCGAGTTGTTTCTTGAGTGTCTTGAGGCAGTGTGAGCAGAGCTTGAACAACATTCCCGAGCTGAATACTTCAAATCTTGCAAAAAAGATTGCCAGATAATATTGAAAAGACTCAATAAGCAAGCTATGCTAGACTCTGAGACGTTAGTAACTCTAACTCAGCCAGTTAAATGAACAGCTTAATTTGAAATCACACAATATAATTTTCTAAGCAACTTTGGCCAGCTAAACTTCAATTCGACGACATTTTCTACTAAAATCTCTATCTATAAACTAAACACATTTTCGTATAGAGAAATTTGCAATTCGTGCTGCAATTTATGCATGCAAATTGTGCTATTATTTATGATGCTTATTAAACTCATCTCGCTTGCATAGAAAAGTATTTCCTTTGTCTCAAAAGAAGATTTCCTTGAAGATTTCTATTTGCTTTCATAATTCGCCATGGCACTGCCCACGCCCCCGCCCCCCTCACATAATGTTGCATTATCTGCAATACATTTGCATAACACTCATACGCCCCATGAGCATTAAGTCAGTCAGCAGAGACAGTCAGGCAGCCGCCGATGCCCAAAGAGATAGAATAGAGTAAGATAGATATGAACGAAATATGTAAATAATATTTCAACAATAATTGCTTTTCAAACTCAAGTGCCAGCGTCAAGCATCCTTTCAGTTATCCCCATCTAACTCTCTCCCACTCACACACTCGCTCTCTCTCTCTCTCTCTCTCTTGCTCAGTCACTTTCTTACATTTCAACAGCGTTTTCTTGGTTGCTGGAAACAAAAGGAAATGTCCAAGTGCTGCTGCTAAAAATAATTAAAATTTAAAACGGAATAAATGCACAAGAATAACATTTACATTTATATCCTTGTCCAAAGACTCTGCTGCTGCTGCTCTGCTGCTACTCTGCTGCTGCTGCTCTGCTCGTTGCTTTACAAATAAATTCAAATTCAACAAGTTGAGTTGAGCTGCGTACTGATTCACTCGAGAGAATAGAAAACGTATTTAAAATTAAACTAATGCTTATAGTTATTGCAAAACTATGGCGAACTCAAATGCCAGTGCACATTGAATTGCAATGAGGCAACTTGTCTTCAATTGATGCTGAAATGTCAACTGAAATGTCATGACAGTTGAAAAGGAGTCCGACTCGGAAATGAGGGGGCTTGAAGTGCCCCATTTTAACAACTTGAGGCAGCTGCAAGGAAGGACAGCCAGACTGGCTGTCTGATGATTATCTTCTATATGTCCAGGCAACCGCAATTGAAAAGCAACTACGAACTCGCTCACCAGTGCATAATGCAGCCAAGCAGGCCGTTAGACAAGGAACAGAGATAGGTGGCTCTGCCTCTCTCTCTTTCTGTTCTCTGTTGGCCAAGACCAAGCAGCTGCTGGCAATTGTTTTTGTGCAGGCAATTGGATTTGCGTTTTGTTCACATGCTGATACGACAGCAGCGAGCAGCGTGCAGCATCGTAATATTAATATTAGTCTTGGATAATGGCACAGAACTTGACTCCCAAAGTGGATGTCAGTGCGCAATGGGAGTTGCTAGCCAGAAATTGCAGTTGGATAAGCAAAATGTTAGATAAGGGAAATGCCATTAAAGCCGAACATGGCTAGAGCTAACTAGCAAGCGTTCGTTGCTTCGCATTGCCACTTGAATCTAATGCATGTTATTAGCCTTTGATACAGTCGACTCAAGCAATTCAATTGAAGCAGGTGCAAGAGCATTCACATATAAGCTTCTATAGAATTTTGTAGAAATTCGCTCAATCAATTTAATCGCTCGCCACATTTTGACAACTTTTAGCTGGCAACAAAAGTTAATATAAGCCAATTATCAAGTGAGAGAGCCAAGTAACGTAAGTAAATTATAATTATATTAATAAGGCTGTTAACTAAACTACAGACCTATCACAGCATTCAGGAGCAAGTTGAGCAGCTTTTACCTTCAGCGGCACAGCAACAAAATGCAATCAACGCGTCCTTGACAAACAAATTTGCGAGGCACTTTTAAGCTTTTGGCTTGGCACTCGACGAGCAACGAGCGACGAGAGTCAAGAGCTCTTCAAGCAAAAGAAAAGCCAATTATAATTAAAACAAATTCCATTTCGCCTTATCAGCGTCCGAGTTATCAAGCGCGATAGCGGCCCAGGGGACAACGCAGCACGAGAAACATTTTTCCTGGTTGTCGAGGGGCGTGAACGAGGGCTGCACACACAAAATACAATATATACAGACACACATATATACATATATATACGTGTACTTTTTTGTGTGTGTTGCTAGCTGCCGCAGGGCTACATACTAACGACACTCAAATCAAATGCGATAATCTATGACCCGAGGGGGCGACACGACGCAAAAAGGCTGTCAGAAAAAAGGAACGAAAATCAGAAAAAGAACCTAGAGAGGGAGAGAGAGAAAACTGAAACACAGAAGAGAAAAACAAAAATAAGTAGCCGCACTTAATATTTATGAGTAGCATTCGCATGCAGCTTTAATGGACAAGTGGCTGGCAAATATGCACAACGGCTCTATGGGCAAGACTAGCAGATATCCTATACTATTAGAGCATGCTATGCTGTTTACTATTATTAAGTTGTTCTGCTTTAGCTTCTAAATACTGTATTAATTCTACTACTCTACTCTACTAAACAGTGTAAGGCTTACCTATAAATTTATTTTAGCTACTACTTAACTGCTGCAATGACTTCTTGAACTCTTTTAATTGATTGATCAACTACTCTTTTTTTGCAATGACTTCTTCAACTCTTTTTATTGATTGATCAATCAACTACTCTTTTTTTTTGGGTTTCATTTTCATTTCATTTCATTTTAGTGTACTTTTAATTATATTATTATATTATATTATTTATTTTATTATTTATTTTGTATTTATTATACCAATGCTGAGCACTTCTGCTCTTTGTCTATTACCATTCTATTATTTTCTATGCAATGCTGCTGCTCTTTCAATCTCTTACTATATCTATCTATCTATATATCTACTATGCATATACTATTTACATCACTAATCTCTCTACTAGTATATATTCTACTACTTAACAACAACTCTAGCTTCTACTACTAAATATCACAACTATCTGCTACTTCATTGCTACTACTCTTTTTCCTTTCCTACTACTTTTCACTACTATTTTTATTGAAATTCTATTCTACTTCAATTACTTCTTCCTTACTTCATTAGGCAATAATGCTCCTTACTAATATACTAATATACAATATATTATACAAAATCCTACATTTATTAGTAGTCTACTAAAAAAACAATTGCTTGATCAGTTTTCGCCACATTTTCAAGTATTCAAATACACCTTTAGCTAAGCCATTTCTAGGGTATATAAAAAGTGAGCATCGAGCAACAAAATATTGAGGTAACGAGTAATGGAAAAATGAGTGACTCGCTAGGCACAGACGCGGGGGACAGGTGGCAGGTGGGGCATGGTTGACTCCCACAAAAATTTCCTTGGATTATTTAGCTACTGTTGATGGCGGCGGCGTTGCCAAATGGCAGGACATCGAGAAGGACACAGGACAAAAGGACGTGGAAATGTTGTAGTTCAGCTAAATGAAAGAGGCAAGTGAATGAAACAGCGAAACGAAACGAAACCAAACGGATGGCGGGCCATAGCAAATAAAAATAAAACGCAAACAGCGCTCGCGGCTCTACATTTTTGGAGGGGAGAGAGTATCAGGCAGGTGGGTGGGTGGTTGATGGCGTGGCGTGGCGACAACTCTCAAACCGCAGAGGCCACGAAAACCAATGCAAAGGCATCGGCAAACGGCTAAAAAAATAAAAGCAGAAGAATAAGAAGCGGCAGAAGAAACATTTTTCGCTTACCTGGGGGCAGAACAAAAATAAAACGAAGAAGAAGCAAAGAAGATGGCGAAGAATCAAGAGAGCTGACTGCCTGGGACAAGGAATAAGGGTAGGCACGCTTCGGTTATTTATTTGCTCGTTTATTTTCAGCACTTTTCGGCGCATTTATTAGAAGTTGTTGCCCCAAGCATTGAACAAAATAACAGCAACAACAATAAGCGGAGGCGATTGCTTTAAGCAAGCAATGATGGGGGCGAAGAGGCGTGGGCAGGGGGTGGTGTGATGGTGTGATGGTGGTGTTGGTCGTAACGTAATGGCTGCTTAAGCAACGAAATGCTTAAGCAAAAAAAAGATAAAAAATATGAAAAACAAAAAATGTATATATAAACGGTTAGACACGCATGCCAAAAATAAAAGAGAGAGAGAGAGAGAGAGAGTGACAGAGCGAGAGAGAGAGAGGGGGAGAATATCGACAGCAGCGCCTGGCAATTTGAACTCGCTGACATGTTGTCAGCGTCAGGCGCTTCGTGGCGAATTGAAAATCATTTGTAAATCAAATTTGAAAATGCTGCCTGAAAGAGCAGATAAAAGGATGCATATAACGAGGTGGCAACGGAATAAGAACTTGACGAAGCTGTGAGTAAAAGCATGTCTCGAGAGACAGAGAGAGTGGAGAGAGAGAGACTGTTGGAGTGGCTGTGGGTGTGCTGGGTTGGGTGGGGTTGAATCTGAATTTGTTGCTGTGGCAACGTGAAATTTGTCAAATTCAGCAAACATCATTCGTCATGACTTTGCTTCATGCGCTGATTCCGATTCAATTGGGTTTTCTAAATGGAGATAGAGAGATATCAAACCAATCCCTATTATTGCCCCACTGGCTGGGATTATTGGCAGCGAACTTGCTGCGTGGGGACTGACATTGGAGCTTTGTCAGGATAAGCAGTCACTGCCGCTGCGAATGATGATGCTGCGGTCCTGCTGGACAGTCAGCAGAGTCAAGAAGGCAGGCAGAGACAGACAGCGAGACTGAGAGGACAGACAGAGCTTAGCTCTGACTCTCGACTGTCATTCACGAACTTCTTAATTGTTTGTTATTAATGATGGCATTGTTGCTGCTGCTGTCAAATTGAAAATGACAAAAATGAATGGCTAGCGGCAGTCAGTTAAGCTTTCAGCTGACTTTGATGAATGCCGCCTGGCAACAGCCAAAACAGAACTAATTGAATCCCCCCCTTCCCGCCACAGCACTTCTAACAAACACAGGCTACACAAATTGCAATAGCAGCAAATTAATATAAGCACTTTTCACGCCAATCACATCACTGCCACTGTCCAGCGAGCTGTTGAGAATTGCAGAGAGAGGCATGGTGCGTGTGCTATAAATAAATTGACACTCGACCAATTTACAATAAATGACAGCACTCGTCTTACTTCTCACACTATCGAGAGGCCGCCCAATTCGAGCAACTCCGCTCGACAATCAATAAGCCAAAGCTCAAGCGTCCCGAACTGTGGCTCGTCTATTATCCGAGTTAATAGAGGTAGTTTTTTGAAGTGTAAAACACTTGAGAGCCATTTGGCTTTTTGATGGGCGCACATAAATTTGCGATTATGCGGTTCATTACATAACGAAGAGCACTCATCGATGTAAATGGGCGCAGCGCACAGACATTTGCCACGAAACTTGCCTCGAAGCTTGCCTCGCCTTATATTTATGTCCTATTCGCAAATATTTGTTTATGTGTGCGACTAGAAAGCAAGGGCGGAATATGTCAAATATGAACTTGAATAGTTAAGAGTTTGTAGCTCTTGAAATTATTTATGAAATTCACAAAGTAAATGAAATGCCTGCAATTGGTCTAATTTGTAGAATGCCTTAGCAAAGCTCAATTGAGACGACAAAGTTGTGAAACGACGAAATATTTAGAAAATATTATTAGAAAAGGCCAGTTGAGTGTTTCAAGTTATCTTAGTCTAAGTTAGGTTCAGTTTAAGTTGTGCTCATGGAATTAGTCTTGATTAGTCGTAGTCCTTTAAGTCTTAGCCTTAGTCTTGGTTATGGCTTGATTCTTGTCTTAGTTTAGATCTTGCTTTAGGTTTTGATTTAGGTCTTAGTCATGTCTTGCTTAGTATTAATCTTAGTCTTAGTTTCAAGTTGTCTTAGTCCAAGTTATGCTCATGGGAATAATCTTGAAATTCGTAGTCCTTTAAGTCTTAGCCTTAGTCTTGGTTATAGCTTGATTCTTGTCTTAGTTTGGATCTTGCTTTAGGTTTTGATTCAGGTCTTAGTCATGTCTTGCTTAGTATTAATCTTAGTCTTAGTTTCAAGTTCGTAATTCTTTAAGTCTTAGCCTTAGTCTTGGTCTTGGCTTTTGTCTTGATTCTTGTCTTAGTTTAGATCTTGCTTTAGGTCTTGATGCAGGTCTTTGTCATGTCTTGCCTAGTATTAATCTTAGTCTAAATAAATATTAATATATATATAAAATATAGTTATTGATATTTATACTTGCTAGCCGATGCTGAAATGCCAAAAAATCTATTTTTAGATAAATCTCGCATTTAATAACTAAAACCAAAGTCCATAAAGCATTTTCAACTCTCTGCAAATTCACACTTTAATAATTTAAAATCCGTTCACACACATTGCTAGCCATTTCATGTTTTACAACTAATGCGCATTTGCCACGCCCACGCAGCTGTTGTTGCGCCCATTGTTAGTTAGTTATGCCCCGATATACTCACCGTGGTTGTGGCCGGTGTGGTGGCCGTGTGCGGCGTATAGGCCGCATATGCCGGCTGGGGCAATGGGGCCGTATAGCGATAGGCCTGCTGAGCGACCGCAGCGGCAGCAGCGGCAGCGGCCGGTGCATAGCCCTGGGGTGTCCAGCTGGTGGCACCGCGATATGGTGCGCCCGCTGCTAGAGCGGCGCCAGCAGCAGCAGCAGCTGGGCTGGTCATGGCCGGTGGACGCTGTGGTATGGCGCCTTTAAGTGCAACGGCTGAGGCGGTCAACGGTGCGCCGGGAAAAGCGCTGCGCGGCGTTGGCGGTGCGGCTGCGACGCTAGCGGCACTGGACGAGCCCTGCAATAAACCAAAAAAAAAACGAGCAAAGGTGAAAATAGTGAACAGAGCAAAAGGGAAGCCGATTTAGTTGTGTGTGTGTGTGTGTGTGTGTGTGTGTTGCATGCATAAATAATGCAGCGCACGGATTTTGGTTAGGTTTTAGTTGTTGTCATAAATGGAAACCGCAGCACAGCACAGCTGCCTCTAACGGTTCGCAAAGCTTTGCTTACCGCTAACAAAAACCGCCATGACATCCGCCACACACACAGATACAGGCTGCAGGATTTTTGTTTTATTGAGTGCCAGTTGCGCCAGTTCATCAAAAAAAATAAAATAAAATAAAGGAAAACAACAACAAATACAAAGAAGCAGCGAGTAAACAACAAAGCGTCGCTCATAAATAAATTTTTGCGAAACAGTCAACGAGTGTGAAGGCAGATGCAACAGTCGCATGACAGTCTCCCCCCCGTGTGTGTGTGTGTGTGTGTGTGTCCTTGTCCTGCCTCGTCGCGCTTCCTGTGCTCCAGTTTTGCATTGCAAATGCATTTGGCTCGCAGAGAAGCTTTTGGGCCATTTGTTTTTTGTTGCCAGCCCGGTTATAAACACAAATAACTCGAGGTATTTCTCTCTCTATTTTTTTGTTGTCCGTATCAACTGATATATTTGAATGCGCTGAACTGTGCATATAGTAGTTGCCTGCCTTTGGTTTTCTTCTTCCTCCTCCACTTCGCTCTTTTTTGTCATGCAGTTTACAAGGTGAATAATTTCGTGTTGTGAATTCGCATTTCTTGCTGTGGCTGCCAGCCGCAAGTTTAGCTGTTGTTTTTGCATTTGATTGCAACCACAGCTCACAAATTTGCTGCTGCCTTCAATAAAAAATACAAATACAAAAAGCGGAAACAACAAAACGCCATTTTGTTTGCTTGATTGGCTCAAACGGATGCGAGTCATTCGCTGCAACGTGCAACGTGCCCGTTGCATTGCGTGTTGTTCCCTTGATTTTTACAACTGCAAATGTTTGATTTTGGTTTTGCGTTCCCCAGCGCTTCAGCATTTCCAGTTAATTTTCGTGTGCATGCAATTTGATTGCGGTGGCGCCGCTGTCGAAGCGCTGCCCCCCAAGAGAACTTTGCTCACTAATTTGGCAGCCAAATGACAGAGGTAAAAGAAAAAGAATTCAAATCAAAGTACAGCTACGTTTTCAATGCGAGTTGAGCTGCCTGTGTCAAGTTCTTGCCGCAACGGCAAGTTGCATGCAGGCAGCAGCTGGGGTAGGCCATCAAGTCCAGCTTTAGTCCTGGCTTGACAAATACAATTTGATAATTGACTACAAATTACACGCACACGCTGTGTTCAATTGGCTAACAAGAAGTCTGGCCAAATCACCTAGCCTTTACTTTCCTTTTGCCTGCTTCACTTCTCAATTATAGCTTGATCGCGCTCATTTAGCTAAGCCTTCAAATGTGATTTCAAAAATTGATTTTTCCACAGATACCCATCATATTTTTAAGCGCTTTCAATAATTTCTAGCACCTTGGCAAAAAATAAAGAGGGCGGGAAACAAATGTTGCCTTAAGCTGCAGACAGGCTATGCTTGCACGTATGTGTGCGTATTTGCCTATAAAATAGCTGCCTAAGAAGTTTTACGGTTATGCGCATAGACCCAAACTTTGCAAACTCCCATCAATTGCTTCAATTTTGGGCCATAAAAACGAACTGGCAAACATTTTAAGCGCACAAATGCAATAAATTTAAGCCGCTAAATTAGACACGTTTGCCACATTGTGGGCGTCGCCTCGCAGCGTACACACATACACACATATATATATGTGTGTGTGTATATACATGTATGTGCATGGCATATAGTATATACTCTTACAATTGCTATCGCTCGCCTCACGACAGTCGCCCTCGCTTGCTGGCGAAAATAATCATAAAGGTAATTATTTTATCGTTCGTTGAAATTCGCTTAATTTCGACGTCGGCTTGCAAAATAAAATAAAAACGAGCAGCACAAAAAAAAAAAAAGAAAAGAGCAGAGCAGTAGAAGTAGCCGTCTAATGGAAAATATGAAGCTCAGGCGCCTAGTTTGCTGCTGCTCCTTCCTGCTGCCTCCTGACAGCGGCAGCCGAGGCAGCTGTGGCAGTGCCGCAGATAGCACAAGGCAGCAGCAGCGCGGGGCCAGAATGAGGACGTGATTAATTATCAAATTGGGAGTCATTATCGCGTGCACTTCGTGGAGGGTGTTATAAAGTTTGTGGCACACGAAAACACACACACACAGAGAGAGACGACAAAAAGGGACGCTCTAGCTGCCTTGTGCCCTGTTGCCTCGTCTCGTCTCGTTTCGTTTCGTTTATATTATTGGTAATTTCGTCGCGTTTTGAACATTTTTGTTGACGCTTTTGTTCTATTCTATTAGATATTTTCGTTCGCCATTTTTATGCAAAGAGCGTTACGTGCCACGCCCACAAATGTGGCTGCCACAGGCAGTGCTGCCACTGCTGCTGCTGCTTATAGACATCGTTTCACGTCTTGCCTGTCTGTCGGCTTGTCTGGCAAAGGCAAACATAGCGCCCTGGCCAAAATCAAGCGCAAAATATTAATGATAATAATTTATTACGAACTGACAGGTAGACAGAGGGGAGACCCAAAGCAACGCCACTGGGGCACAGCGTGGAGGTGTCGCTGTCACGCCTTACTCATGGGCACTGATAAACGCTTTGTGATTAGCGCTGCCAATGCTCCAATCGTTGTTGTTGTTGCTGCCGCCGCCGCCGCTCGACAGCCATTGTCATTTTTATTGTCATTTTGCAAATTTATGCGCAAATTCGAGTTTAGGTTTCTCTGCCCTCTCCCTCATGGAATTCTACTTCTTCTTTTTTCTGCGTGCTGCTCTGCTCCGTACGTGCGCCTGGATAATTGCTTGGACAGGGCATGGCATGTGTTTGCATAAGCCAAAAAGCCATTCAAGCCCGCATGAACACAAACAAATACAAATATGTCAGCTTAGGTTAGTGAGTTTAAAGCGTTGCTAAAATCTACAAATTTTATTAGAATTTCAAATATTTGAAATGCCTTTACAGAGTGCGCTTTGCCAGACTAAAATTGCTAAGAGCTCAGCTTAGAGCTAGAAGCTGCAGCAGAGCTCAGTTTGCGCTTAGATGATTATAATACCAATATAGAATTTAACTTTTATACCAAAGTTATGTATATATAATTTAAATAGTTCAAGACTCTCAGCACTCGTGACACTCTCAACGGCTGCTCTGCAGGCTCAAAATCCTTTCGTAATTACTTGAAGCAAAATGTGCTGAAAAGGAAAGCAAAAGCTGCGCTGCAAGCGTTTCACTTGGCAATGCAAAGACCAAAACAAGAGCAGTGCTAAAGTAGAATGCATAATATTTGCATTTTGCCTAAGAAAAGTCTGCACACATACACACACACAGAGGCACACACACACACACAGACAGAGACACACTCAGTCTCGCTCATACACATTGGCAGGCTGTGTGACTCTTTGCATAATTCATATTTTCCAACCACTTATTGTTTAAACTAAATAAAGCAAAAACTTTTTCCATAATTAAAACCGACGGCAAAGCTGCAGCAAGTCGCCTGGGGAATGGTTGGGCGTGCTGGGGGTGGCTTGGGCTAGGCTCTGCATATGCCCAGCGGAAAAGGCGCAAAAGCAGAAACAAAAGAATTTTTCTTTTCAGGCGCAAAATTTTCCCCTTTCCTTTCTTTTTTTTTGCGTAGCCCGCAGCAAGAAGCGTTGAGGCACTGAGCGGGCATATTGAAGTGCGCGCAATTTGTAGTAATAGCCGTACAGGGTATCTGTATGTCGGTCAACTGTATTTGGGCATTGTTGTGGCGCTTTAGCCTTGCGTATTTAAATTCTATGCGGTAAATTAAATTTTGTATTGTGCTCGCATTGGGCATGAAAATGCGCCACATAATAATGACGTTGAGGAGGGAAGGGATGGGGGCGTGGCAGAGTCTAAAAATAGCAGCAACTACCAAATCGGCTAAACAAAAGCGCGACAGGAGGTGCGGCTACAAATGAAAATGAGCGAACGGGCATTAGAAAAAAAAAACGAGAGATTTTTCCTTCACTTGTCTTTGTTTTGGCTATGCAAATGCACACGTGTGTGTGTGTGTGTGTGTGTAGATTACATATATGCAACTTTTTCAGCCTATTTTGCATTTTTGCTTCAACATTTTCTATAGACGTTTTCTGCCATGCCCAACGGGCAGAAAGGGAAAGCAGCTTGTGTTTCAGTTTTCATTTTTTTTTTTGCAATTATTTTATTTCCATTTTCAGTTTGCACTACTTGTTGGTATTTTTCATTTATGGATGACTATGTGTGTGTGTGTATGCATCCACTCAGCTTAAATATGAATATGCATTTGAATACTAGCTTTGTTTTTCAGCTTTTCTGAATCTCTGAGCAGTTGTTTTCATACATTTGTTTAGCAGTTGAATATTTGTCTTTGTACAAATGCCAAGACTTGCAAGCATCTAGTTTGATAAGAATTTAAAAATGTATATATAAATTTCCCTTTTAGTTGCAATAAGAATTTCTCTTGAGCTCAAATTTATTGTCACCTATAAATAATCGCCCAAGTCAGCGAGATGCGCGCGCCTAGCCCAATTGGCTGATGGCTTCATTAACATAATTTGAGCAATTTGTTTTTCACGTAAAATAAACTCTCAGCGCATTATGCTATAACACATAATTCATTTCACAAAACTCTTCAAAATGAGGCAATCAAATTGTGTTTTATGTGAAGCATTTGATATCTTAAATTTCCAACCGAACTAAAATGTCTATAAAAAGGGCTCAAATGTCTACGAATTTCCATTATGCAAAGATAAAAGGACGGCACGGCGGTTGCCTCAGAATCAGAATCAGATTCAGCTTCAGTGCGTACCTCTCAGGCTCCCTCTCTCTCTCACTCGCTGGGCAATTCATCTCAGTGCGTTTATTTTATGACCACGTCTTAGCCCGAGTGCCAAGTGAGGCATAAAAGTGGATGCCCGCCCAAGCCAGCAACAGAAACAGAATCAGAACCAGAACCCCTATCACTATAGTCCCTAAAACGTAGTCGTAGGCCAGGCACACCTTAAAGGCAAACGGCAAACGGCAAAGGCAACAAGGACAATCTGCGTGCGTCAACGACGCGTGCAAGTTTTATGTTTCCATCATAAACGATAATATACAACAGTACTGAGCACATTAAACAGAGCCGAAGCAACTGGAGAGAGCGGCTCATGCTGCGCTACGCTACTGGAGACCTCAAAGAAGCCAGCTCAGGCTCTTCTTTTGCTTGAGCTGCATGCAAAGAGCGGCACGCCCACGTCTCGGCAATAAGCAATTTAAAATTTTGCACGCCTTTGGCTTTGGCTGGGCCTGCTTCGTCTGACAGGAGGACATTCAACAAATTTTCATTAAATGTAACAGCTACAAACAACAACAAGAGCAAAATGCTGCTGCACGAGCGAAATCCAATAAAATGAACGAGTTGAAATGTCGCCGTGGCAGGCTGAGGCCAGAGGCTGGGGCGTGGCTAAGCGTCAGTCGTTCTCGCTGTGATTTGAAGATATTTTTCTTTTTGCCAACAGCAGCAGCAGCAGCAATAACAATTGCAGACGGTGTTGCCAAAGAAACACACACACAAACAAACATAAAAAATGACATTTACGACAAAATTACATTTCTGTGCGAATCCTTGTTTCGGGCTTAACGTAGAAATTGAACTTTTGGGTAAACGGGTTGCTGTGTTCTAAGCTCTTAACACCCCCGGCAGTCGTCCAGGCGCAGCAGCAGTCAAAACTTTGCTGCTAAAATCATTTTCCATTGCCATATTTGAGAGAGAATGAGCAAAAGTAGCGGAAACAGCTGCTTGTTATTTATGTTCTGGACAGTGCGCGAAGGCGTGAAAATAAGAAATCAGCAAAGACGACGGAATCGTAAACTAGATTAGGCGAATTGCTAATACGCTGTGAAAGGAATTCTGTGAAGCAAATTTGTTACCAATGAGAAGGCAAATATAAAAGCAGTTTAAAGATATAACACACAATCACAAAAAGTGCCCGAATCAGTTCTCTTCTATTACATCTCTCTTTCTCAGCAACCTTACTCTAGCTACGCTACCCTTGCATACTCTATGCAATTTTGCATCTGCTTGAAATTTATATTTATATATAAAGTGAATGGAAATAATTTTGCAACTTTCGGCGCCTTTGCTGGCCGGGCTACTGTTATTTATGCCACGTATTTATTTTAGGCACAACATAAAATTTCATTTCGCCGCTGTTGCAATTGCATTTCAGTTTTGTTCACTTTTTTTTTTTTTGGCCATTGTGTTGCGGGCCAAGTTTTTCGGTTGTAGTTGAAAATTATTTTGTTAATAAATTCAAATGCAGCTGCTAAGTGCAGTTTTGGTAACGACGGGTCGGCAGCTGGCCAAAAGCGCACGACTCATTTAAGCCATCATTTAAGCTCGTTTCCTGTGCCAGTCACGTGCGCATCATAAATTCAACGCTCGACAAAAATTACAATTTTAGTTTTAATGAAAATTCTGCACAGTAATTGTAAATTTTGCAACCCTTTTGCCCACCCCCCGCCTCGCTGCCGGCGCATTTATATTAACTGCACATTTTTATTGAATTTTTAATGCGCTCGTTGTCTCTGTCTCTGTCACTGTAACTGTCTCTTTCTATCTATAGTCACATTTAGTTTACATTTAGTTTGCCCCAAAAAGTAGGCTATGAATTTTTATGCTCACAATTAAATTCGCAAATTACAACAAAAAACATTATTGAGCATTATTTAATTATGTTGGCCGTTTCGAAATCTAATTAAAAAAGTCATTTAAGCTCGAGTGCGAGAGGGGTTTCGTTTTACAGACGTTTCAAGCATTTGTCTACTATTTTTATAGCTATTTGATCAGCGCACTATGGGGAAAATTCCAAATTATCGGGTATAAATTAATAACTTGAAAACTAAGCAAGATATTTTGATCAGGTTTTTTTTATTATTATTATGTATTCGCTCAGAAATATTTTTGGAAAAGGGGGTGGGTCCCCGGCCACCCAGATAATTTTTTTATTAATAAAAATAAAAAAATTGTTTTTGTTAGAATATAATATTTTTGTTAATAAAAATAAAATAAATTTTTTTGTTAGAATTTTGGTTATTAATTTTTTTAAGCTAATTATTTTTATTCAAAAAGAATTTAATATTCTTCAGTTTCGAGTTCCTGATCAGCCAGAATTAATGATCAGCTAAAATCTAGTTATATCACTTACGAAATGCTTAGAGTCTATGGCTTTTATTGATCATTCGTCTTTGTTTATAAGTTTGACTAGAAATATCTTTTTATAAAGTCATACGGTAATCCCTACAATAATCCCTTTGTGGTATAAGCCAAACGTTTCGATACTGCTGTAACTAGAGACTTGAAATTACCAAATTGAACATAGAAAAATTCTAAAATTTATTTAAATTAAATATAATAAAGTTGAAGCTTAAAAAGCACCTTGCTTCATAATTCTTATTAGTCTATTAATCACACAGTCAGTCTGCCTATACAAGCTAATAATGACGCTTACAAAAAATACTAGAAAATACCAACTTTCTTATAATTAATTACCTGCACAACAACTAGCATAAGCCCCTCTCTCTCTCTCTCTCACTCTCCCTCTCTCTCTCTTTCTATCATACCCAAAGAGCAGCCAAAGCGACAGATGTAGTATAAACACATTCAACTGTGTCTGCAGAGTAAACACTGTAATCTTTGTTAATTCTTTTTGGTATTTACAAAAGAGAAAAAGAGAAAAAAAAAAGCAAGAGACAAGCTGCAGCCTAGCGCTCACATAATGGCTCGTTTTTACACTTGCGGTTACAGGGTATGGCCAAGCAGAACAAAAACACAATTATACGTCAAGACACCTCTCTCTCTCTCTCTCTCTCTCACACACTCTCTCGTTCTGTGTTTATTTGATTGTGCGTGTGCGCGTGTGTCTGCGGTCTCGTTGTGCGTGTTCATTCGTCAGCGTGAGCGACGCTTAAATTAAAATCTTTAAGCGGCTTTATGGTAACAAGGCGCCCATTTTGTTGGCCATGTAATCCATGCAAGGCAATAAATCTTTGTGCCCAAGCAAAACGGAAACCAGCTGCAGCTTTTCTTTAGCCATTCCCATTCGGGTTTGTTTTTACTACGCTGCTCTCAACTCATTCTTTATATTCTTTTCTTACTTCTCTCTTTTTTTTGTGTGTTTTGTTTCGCTGGTTTCTTTGTTCAACTGGCTCAAGCCGCAAACGCTACAGCGGCTACACTCGACTCGACACTCGAGGCCGATACCAAAATACAAAATTTAATTATAATTTCTTTGGTCTAGCTCGCTGCACGCTTTACAATTGCGCTCCCTTTTGGGGAATGTACAATTTATGGCATAGACTGTTATTATGGCAACTGTTGCTAGCGAGTCTTTGACTATGTAGGTGTCTACATGAAGGCATGCATCATGCATGTATTTATGCATTCCAAATTTATCAAATTTGTACTCTAATTAGAAATTGTTGTAGTGTGGCCTAACATTCCAACCGCTCTCTATCCAATGTTAAACTCTCCTCTATATGACACGCTTCAATTATTCTACCCAACGCAAGGACTGTGAACAATTTGTAAAGAGTCGCGTTTTTGTTGTTGTCTGAAATTCGATAGGAGTTGAACACGTTTTATTTCTATTTTTTGTTGAAATGCGAAACACGTTTAACGCCTGTTGAAGCCGAGGACACGCACTCTAAGCAAATGTTTGTCGTTAAATGTCAACAAATTCGTATGCAGGAAATTGCTCGAGTCAACAATAACTTGAACAGAAAGCATATCGGAATACGAATACGATACTGTTGCGATTACTGTTTAGATTATGATATGGCATCCCCGTTCGTAGTCATATTTCACAGATGGGCATAGCAATCATTGTCCTGGCATATTTGCACCTTTGCCAAGCCACCTCAGTTCTTACGCTCTGGTTAAGCCGCAAAAAGTAGAAACGACGCTGAAGAAATTGTATTTCAATTGCGGACTTGAGGCTCACAAAAAAACACAAGCTTGTTGACGGCATCGTTAGCGTATAATTAAAAGCATGGACCTGGATTAAGAAGTGTGCATAGCTGGCTTTTATTTGTGCTGCTTCTTTTGCTGCTGCTTCTTCTTTCAATTCGACTTGGCCATGAGGCTGGCATTCGCTTCGTTTCATTTATTCACAGTGTGGAGCCAGGCAAATGTTGTTTTAATTAAAAATAATCGAGTTTTGTGCGCAAATTGCAACAAAATGAGTTGACAAAAACTTTTTTGGCGCGTTGCATGCAAGGCTAACACACACACACACGCACGCACATCCACATGTGAGATAAGCTCAGCCGCCATTTTGTTCATTTTGTAAGACATGCGGCTGCTACGTGTGAATATCTATCCGTGTATGTGCATGTGTGTGTGTGTGTGTTTGTGTAGAGTCAAACAAAATGAAAATGTCACTGCATATAAAGGCAGGAAAAGCGTACGTGACTCGCATTGCCGGAAATTAAGCGGTGTCCCAACACGTCCAATGCAGGGCGTGGCAGTTAAAACTGGGTACGGACGGGCGGGCAGGCTGGGTGCTGCTCGTTGCCTGGCTGCTGCCCGAGGCGGCAGCAAGCAAGCAGACGACAATTGCAACCGCAAAAATGTCGCTTGTTTGTCAATAACAATGAAAATTCGTTGCAAGTGGTAAAGATGCTGACGAAAAATAAAATGTAGCATACTTTCGAGCGCAATAAATTTAATACCCAATTCAATAATGAAATTGAGTTAAAGCCTTGCACAAATAATTCCGTTGCCAAGTGATTTAAGTTCTGCTGTATATTGGTTTTAGTTAAAGTTTGCTTTTGCTGTTGTTGCTGCTTCTGGTTGTCATGTTGCCAGCCCGTGTCAGCAACAGCAAAGGCAACTTTTTGGTCAGTTGTTGCTGTTGCTGTTGGCAATTAACCAACTGAACATGGCAAATGCACACACACATATACTCAGACAGCAAATTGTCTCTGTCCACTCACGTATTGTCGCAAATCGTAGTCCTGACTGTGCCAAAATTGATTGTAATTGCGTTGCTCAGCAATCGGGCGATGCAAATTGAAACGCAATCGCAGCAATGAGATGCGCTCTCGTAGATAGTTCAAGCTGCTGCTGCTGCTGCTGTTGCTGCTGCTGCTGCTTCTGTTGCTGCCTTTGTTCATCAACATTTTTGAGTTTTTGTAAACACACGCGTGGCAATGTGTTGGCTGGAGCGTTGAACGGATACTGACAAATGGCAGCGCATTGGCACGCGCGCGCCCGCTTGCTGTGCCATAAAGTTCCACCCGAAACTGCACTCAGGTAAACCGAGACAAGCGCAGCAGACTAAACAAATGTTGCACGTAAACAAGACACCGCCCAGGCAGCTGGCGGCATATGAAATGGGATACGTAATGACTCCATCAATTATGCATCAATTGAAACAAGTTAAGTGCAACACTTGGCGCCGCCACTTCATTCACGCGAACTTCAATACGATACGACAACAATCAGGCAACTTGACGATGGTTTAAGCGGAATTTTCAATTGAGCCCGACAGCTAAGCTAACTAGCTGCAAGGCAAAGAAATTCGCAGAATTTCAATTAATATAAAAACTTATACTTAGTGGAAAAAAAACAAACAAACTAAATTTACCAATGTAAAAAATAATATCTGAACTAAGACATAATAAATTATTTATTGCCGATATGTAATCCTTCGATATCCCTCGCTTTGCACTCTCACTTTTCCACTTTTGACTTTACTCTGATCACTCTTATTCTTGATTCCTGATTGATCCCCTATGACGCCGCCGGTGCGCTTTTATAGAGCTGCCGCAGGCCCTGTTCGGCTCTGGAGCGGAGCCTGCCTGCCGCTCATGCCCATGCAACGGTAGAATCGCGTGATCTGGGTGACGCCAGAAGCCCGCCAAATGTCGCGGCAGCTTCTCGTTGGCCCAAGCACCGCTGTTGCTATGCAGAGAGCGAGAGAGAGAGCGTCTATTACTTGGAGCGGTACCTCGGCTAACGGTGCCCTACGACCCGCGGGTGAGCACTGACACTGTAGGAGCGATAGAGACGGACTATAGTCCGCTCTCTGACCCCTGCCAGTCGCGAGGGTTGCTCCTACAATGCTCACGTTGCTGTGTGTAGCGACATATGCATGCACGTATGCTCATATAAACACAGCAGCACATCACCTGCATAAGTGCATACCTACATTGCTCCTCACTCTTAATGCTCTTAATTGAGAAATTGATTTGAAACGTAATTATTTCTTATATTTCAAATATTTTAATCAAACTTGATTTCCTACTGCAATCAAAGTATTTAATTTATTATTAAATTTTGCCAAGTTCCGCTCATATTTTACTGCATATATCTATAATATTTTCAGCTTTTATTCACATTTAAATATTTTGCATAATTCCAACAAAATTAATGTTCAGACAGCTTAAATTAAATAATGTTCACACAGTTTTCAACATAAATTTATATTTATAATTCTAATTATGCCATTATATCAAAGTTCTTTGCAAGCATTTATATAATATTTCACACACGAGTAAACATTTATACATCTTAAATTATGCATGTGCAGGCTAAAGGCAATGGAACAGTCAAACTTATAAACCATTTAGCAAACCATAATTCAGGCGTGCTGTCCCTTTGTTAATTTCTACATATTTACATATATTACACACACGCACACACAGTTACAATGGGCAGTCGTAAGTCCAAGTTAAATGCTCCAGGGATAAGCTGCTAAACTATTTGCTGGACTAGAATTGAAAAAGGTTTCAACTGAGTTAATAGAACATGGCTAAAAAGAAAGAAGATAAGTTGAGAACGGTTTTCGCTTTGCATATTATGTATATATACACACACACACACACATATACATGTATATAAAAAAGAGAGTGAAGCATTTTTGAATAGAAAACACATTTTATTCTTTGGCACAGACTGCAATAAAATGTGGGCAATTATTTAGGCTTTTAACATGTCAGCCACGTGGCGCAGGCAACACAAATCGGAAACGGAAACAGATACGCACACACGGACACACACTAATGCACATATGGTTCATGTGTGTGTGTGTGTTTGTGTATTTGGGGTGTTCTGCGAATTGAATTTTGATTTGGGTTGCCATTAAAGCGAATTGCCCAACCAAAATGAAAGACATATTTTTGCTTGAATGCCTCAAAAACTTGACCGTGCCACATTCAAGCAACGTTTAACGCAGCATGCTGAAGTCGGTCAGGGGCAGAGGCAGGGTTTGATTTTTACCAAATGTCAAATTGCAATGGAGGTTAACATTTGTCTGATTGGAAACTCAAGACTTTTAATGAGTTTTGTGAGTGGGCAGATGAACAAACAGAGCTAGAGAGAAAAAAAAGGTTTGAGGCTAGGGTTGCAAAACTTTTGGCTTTTTTTTCTTGGAGTTAAGAAAACAGCGACGGGAACTGTGGCTGGCACTGGCACTAAAATTGTGACTGTGACTGTGAGTGAAACTGTGATTGTATTGGCACAAAGCTCACACAAATATTTAAGCTAATAAATTACATTTTGCTTATTCTTTTCAATCAAATAGCAAATTGACAAATTGATTAAATTTCATATACGCTGCAGCTGACCAATTCTGAAAAAGAGCTAAAGGAACTAAGAATTTAGATTAAGAATAAATTCTAAAAAGAAAATCCCTTTCAAATCAAACTAACTAAACATAGACATATTTCTTATATCAGTTTATTTATTTATTTTATTTTTATTTTATATATTTTTTTTTTAATTAGATTTCAATTTATTGCAGCTTTTGTTATTGAATTGACGATGACTTAAAGCCTTTATTTAGCCCGATTATAATTTTAAAATGTTCAACAGCGCATTAGCTAGTCGACTTAGTCGGCTTTTAGTTCAATTTTGGTCTAGCTAGACATCAATTATGCCAGCAGGCTCGTAGTCCCATTTCCAGTTGCTGTTTGATCAGGTCAATCAACGGTCTGATTGCTGAACTCGAACTAATTTGCTAAATTTAACAAAGCGCTGCCAACGTCGCACACAAACAGCAGCTAGTATGTGTGTGTGTGTTGTTGCCAATGGGGACTGGGCCAAGTTAATTACAATAATGAAGCTAATTTCGTTGTGCGTTAAAAGGCAAAAAGGAAAACCACAAATTAGTGCAAAAATAACGAAAGACATTACACAGGCTCAATGCGTTATAGAATGCTGAAGTGGGCGTGGCAGGTGAATGGTTGAGTGGTTGGGTGGTTGGGTGGTTGGGCTGGGCCAACTTATCTCAATCCAAGACGCAGCGTTCTCTGCTTTTTGTCACAGCCATGAAGAGGAGGGAGAGAGAGAGAGAGAGAGAGACTCGGATGCTGCGGTTGTCGCAGCTCTTGCGGTTTTCCAGGTCAACTAAAAATACTTTTCGGTTTCTTGTTTTTCACCCTGCATAATTTATAGTCAAAGCTCGACCTTTTTTTTGTTTCTCCTTCTACTTTTTTAATTTCTTGTATTTCTTGGTCTCTTATGCTTTTGCCGCGGTATGCCACAACCGCCTTTGCGTCATTTTCACTTTTGTATTTAATTAAGAGTGCGTGCCGGCGTCTGCAGTTTGAGTTTTGAGTTAATGCCATAGCCACGCCTACAGCAAGCACCCACTGTAAAGCAAGCAAGGCGGACAGCCTGCCACTTAAGTATCTGCCACCAGTGGGTCACACTGCTCCTTGCTGCGTGAGAGTTTGCCAAAGTTATTAACTGCCACTAATTACACATTTCGCCTCGGCTACGCATTTATATTCCAACATGGCAGTTACTTTTTCATTTCTGTATATATCGCTAGATCCAAATGTAAAACCAGAACATGAATCCTTCATACTGCTCCGCATTGCCGTTGCCATTGTTGTAGTTGCTGCTGTTGGCTGTGCCATAAAAATTCTGGTAATTATTGCTACGGTTTTTATACATTTTTTTTTCCTTTTTTTTTTTTTGCACAGTTGCTTGCGACGCTTGTGGTGCTTGGCTCTTGTCTTAATTACAGTGGATTATAAATATTAAAAAACGGAAGTCGTTGCCAGTAATCAGACATTGGCTCGGCTCTAGCAGACATTTGCCTCCTTGTGGCGAGCAGAAATTGAGAAATGGCTGCTTAATTAACTAAGGCATGTGGAATTTGTAAGTAATGTATGTGGTATTGATGCATGTAGCTGATATGCAGAGATAGAACGGAGGAGGGAGTAAGAGAGAGAGAGAGAGAGAGAGAGAGAGAGAGAGAGAGAGAGAGAGAGAGAGGCCATAATTGTCATATATTCATATTCCAGAGATGCAAGGCTGGATGATGATTGATGAGGAAAGGGAAAGAAAGGTAAAGAAAAGACTAGAGATATTGCCTTGGCATATACAAGCAGAAAGAGTGTGAGAGAGAGAGAGAGAGAGAGAGAGAGAGAGAGAGAGAGAGAGAGAGAGAGAGAGTGAAGAGTGCTGCTCTACTCTCTTTTACATGCATTGGCATATAAAAGCAGAGAGATAGAGAGAGAGAGAGAGAGAGAGAAAGAGATATACATTTGTAAAGCTGGATGATAAGTATGAGGAAAGGGAAAGAAAGGTTAAGAAAAGACTAGAGATATGCTTTGCCATATACAAGCAGAGAGAGAGAGAGAGAGAGAGAGAGAGAGAGAGAGAGAGAGAGAGAGACAGCGACAGATAGATAGAGAGTGAGTGAAAAGTGCTGCTCATACTCTATTACATGCATTGCCATATACCAGCAGAGAGAGTAAGATAGAGGGAGAGATAGATAGAGAGAGAGTTAAGAGTGTTGCTCATACTCTATTACAAGCATTGGCATATACCAGCAGAGAGAGTGAGAGAGAGAGAGTTAGTGAAGAGTGTTGCTCGTACTCTATTACATATATATTATATGTTTTTTAATCTTAATTAATTTCATTCCAACAAGCTAAACTAAAACCTCTTTAAGAAACAAATATCAGCACAAATAATTTGCTATCTTTTGCTATATTTTGCTAAATATTTGTTGCTTTTCTTGCTTCATTTCAACTGATGTTTCATTAAATTTAATAAATTTGTTTTCCAAAAAAGTGTTGTTAGATTTCAGTGTGAAGACAACAAAACCTTAATTCAATTTGCTTTTGATAAACATGTTCAAAATTTAATAACAGAGAAATGTGAATTTTTGATTGGAACAGCAGCTGGCGTCAAGTGACTTTCAAAAGGCGAGTCACGTCAAGCGAAGCTACTTTACAATTTAGCAATATTTTTTAGTTAAAGTCATGGATGTATGTATTTTATATATATTAAAAATATAACACATCAGGCTTAGAGCTGGCTGACGCCTACGCTGTTCGCCATATTTGAAACACTTGCAACATTTTGCACATATTTCAGCGTCACGCTTACATCAAAATCTCATGTTGCCAAACACAATGCCGCCGCCTCTGAGTGCCCGCCTTTGGCTAGCAAGCACTCAACAGCAGCCGGTTCGCAATTGAGTGCTAGAAATTGTAAACCCTCACAGCAGTCACTATAAAAGAAAGTAACAAGAACCAGGCGCACATTCAAGAGAACTATAAAACTAAAGTACACAGAAAAAGGAGTAAATGTACATTTATTTATAATAATAAACCAGTCGAAGAACAACAATAGATTAGGGCAGCAAATAAATAAAAAATAATAATAAGTGCAAGCAAAGCTGAACGTATACGTAATTTGAGCTGGCAATAGACAGACGATTCTCTGGAGAAACTCAAGCAGCTGTCCGATTGAAATAAGTTCATAATAATGCAAGCTGAAGCGCGCCTTGGCTAAGGGCAGCTGGCAAAAAGCGCAGCAACAGCAACAGCAGCAAATGGCACTTCAGGTATAGCTTCAAGCACTGCGCTGACTTATGTCCTGCCAGAACATGACAGGCTGCGGCCACCGACAACAACAGCGACTTGTGAGCTCAACTTTGACATTTCTGCATGTAACTCAAACAGTCGCTGTCCCACTTCAAATGCCCAACAAAAGAGTGACTCTGTGTGTGTGTGTGTGTGTGTGTGGGCGGGGTAAGAGGCGTGTCCAAGTTACATACAACTTGTTTGCCGCAAAATGATTTATGACAATGCGTTGAAAGTTTTCAAAGTGTGTAGCTGCCAGTGCTGTGAGTTAGCTGTCAATGCCAGCCACACCCATCACACACAGAGAAAGAGAGAGAGAGAGAGAGAGAGAGAGAGACACACACTCAAGCCTCGACAGCGACAGCTGCTCACATATTTAACTGATTTTCAATTTTCAAGCGTTGTTTAAAGTGCGCAAAGTACAAGCGCCTGGGCCAATAAATTGACACGACAAAAACGACGTCGCACATGTCCTGCCAAAACAGGACAACAGCTGCCGCAGCAGCGGTGGCAGCGCCAGTGTATGCAACATCCTTAGGCCACTTACACGTACTCAAGAATTGGCAATCTTCAGCTGTGGCTGTCGCTGTCGCTGCGGCTGCGGCTGCCTCACACTTTACACGTTATTCAAGATGCAAGCGGCGTCTGCTCCGCAGGAGTTGCGCTTGAGTGGCTGTGCGTGTGTGTGTGTGTGTGCGAAGGCGTGGGTGTGGGCGTGGCCTGCGCACGTCTCTCATATATGGCATGCCGCTGCACGTTGACGTTAATGTCCGCAAATGTTACCTGGCTGTCACAAGAGCCAGAACCACAGGGCTCTTACCCCACCTGCTGCTGCTGCTGCGTGAGTGCAGTGAGTGTATGTATGTGTGTGTGTGTGTGTGTGTGTGTTCTGGCACTCACAGCACAGCACAGCCATTGTCGTATTTGTCTTATGAACTGTCAAACTGACATTCATTGACGCTTGACATGTAATAAACGAAACGAAACGCAATGCAACGAAAACAAAATGAAACGCAATGAGACGAAATAAAATGGAAATGCAACAGCCACTGCTGAGCTGAAGAGCTAGACAGACAGACAGACAGAGAGAGAGAGAGAGAGAGAGAGAGAGAGAGAGAGAGAGAGAGGGAGAGGAGGGTAGGAAAGCGTGAGCCTGCTGTTAATATGATATTTCCCACAATTTTACGTAAATATGCATAAATAATTGTGTTTATTTTATGAGAGAAGTTGGGAAAGGGAAATGTTAATAGCATTTCAGCTGCAGCATAAAACCAAATAATCCTGGAATTATTTATGCCATAAGCAAAAAGGGTAGAAAAACGAACCGAAAGTGAAATACTCTAGTGAATGTAAAATATTTATAATTAAATAGAAGTAATTTAAGGAAACAGAAGTAGATATAAGCAAGATTATAGATAGAAAGTGCTAGATGAATGGATGAATATAAAAAATATATATATTTAATATATTATCAATACAATACTAAACAAAAATGTATTTTGAGCTGTCCAGAGAGAGCCAAGAGCAAGCACAGGTGTAGCAGGTGTAGCCAGCCAGCGCAGGGCACAATCAGAGCTGAAGTCAAAGCGAGAATCGAGAGTCGTAGCAGAATTTTACACAATGCAAACATAATGAGTTTGGGGAAATGCAAATAATTCGCAATGGAAATCATTATTGAGCACTGAACCAAACAGGCAGGCAGGCAGGCAGGCAGGCAGTCAGGCAGGTGAAGAGGGGGCTGAGCCGCGCAACTGCAGTTGGTTGGGTCTTAGAGCTTGGTTTGGCAGGCAACATTCGTGAAAATTCATGGGCAAAGCCCTAAATGGAAGTGCACTCTTGTTGCAGTCAACGAAAAATAATACAAAAAAAGCAGAAAAGTTCAATCGCTTGGGAATTGTCCAGCGAGAAATGTAAAGAAAATGGGAAAACTCTGATGGCAGTGGCCAGTAGCAGTACTTGAAGCACTTGGTGGCTGCACACTAAGAAAATCACACACACACACTCAGACACATCAATACACTCTCACACAACACACACATACAGAGACAGACAGACAGCGCCTTGTCGTGGGCGATAATCGTTAAGCGATTTCATTTCATTTCATTTCGCTTCATGTTGCTGCCGCTGTTAAATGAAGTGTTTAAAATTTACGATTTTGTGTAAATTTATTGCACAATGCCAAGGAAGGAAACGACTGGTCGAGTGGCCTAAGCAAATGGCCAGAAAAACAGCTAGACCAGCAGCACATAAATTGAAATGAAACGAATACAAGAAGAAACAAAAAAATAGAAAAAAAATGCTAGAAAAAAAAACCGAAACAAAAATAAAGTCGAAAACGGCTTTGATGGCAGCTCAGGGAATCAATCTGCACATGTGACTGAAGTATCTCGTATCGCGGCTGATTGGATGACACGAAATAAAAACCTCACACACACACACAAACATACACACCCGCACACACTCTCACAGTAAATTGTTAATAGCAATGGCTGACTGCACGCTGCACACCCCAGCCGCAGTCTGCCACCCGCCCCACTTCACCTGACTCACTGACTAAGCCAATTACGTGGCTGCCAGCCAAAAACAAAAGGACAATAAAGTGCCAGCTCGTAAATGAAGGGAAGGCAGCACAGCAGCTTAACAGCTCAGCAGCTCAGTCAGCGCAGCGCTGCTGCTGTTGACTGCAAAGCAGCTTAGCTAAGCACTGTTGCTAGCCATTGACAGCACGTTACGTATACGCAGCATGCTCGCTTCGTTTTCAATAAACCGCAAAAATAAGCAAAATGCAAACAAAATCTTTTGCATACTTCTCGGCGCGCGCGCAGCTGAAGTGCCAACAGCAGCATCAACAACAACAACAACGAGCAGCCACAACGGCACTTGATGAGCTTTCCAATTACATTTAACTGTTGTCTCGTGTTATCTGGCCCGGCTCTTAACTGTTAGTTGCCACTGTGCGCCACTGTTGCGCTAAGAAATTAACTTTGCTCTGTCGTAAAACTCTGAAAGCACACACAATTCTTCGCACCAGACACACGCTCGCTCGCTCACTCACTCACTCACTCACTTACTCTCTCTCTCTCTCTCACTCTCACTCACTCACTCTCCCTCTCTCTGACTCACTTCCTGAGAAATTATCATAAGTTTGCTATACGTATGCGGTAAATGAAATTTTTGTTGTGATTCAGCGCAATTTGTGTAATGAAAACAAATGCCAGCAGTTGAGGACGAGGACGAGGGTGCGAGGGTGAGTGTAGTATAAAGTGTCTTACAGGCATTCAAATGGTTATGCACAGGTGTTTATTTTCGAAGGTACAGTTGCAGCTGGCTGACGAATCATTTCAAAGGGAATGTGAACGCAATTTTGTCAGACGTTTCAGGCGCATGTTTAATTAACTGTTGTTTATCTAATAACATGTTTTTTTTTCTTTACAATGAACAAGAAATGAGAACAATATTCTACAAATTACAATTTTCTAATTATGTTTGTAATGTAATTAAAAGATATGCATGTATTAAAAGATTTGCAGATTTAGCTTTAATAATAATTTTACTTCAACTTTAGAATTTTCAAGTTTCAGATTATAAAATACCCTCCCTCTTAATAAAGCTTTACTTAAACTTTATTATATTGATACATTAAATGAATTTAATTATAAAATTTCCTTCAAATTTTCTCCTCATCAGCTAGGCATTTGCCTAACACTCACTTTGAATTATTCCACATTTATTGGTTGTAAAATTTCATATGCATTCATTTAGTTTTCATACAAACTGCTGATTGTGCTAGAAATTTGTTTATGTTTTTCAATTTACGTAAAGCTTAAAATTTTCAAAGTTAATTCCACGAAATGAGCAGTAAAAAGCGCATGAAAGGAGGCGACTGCTGCTGCCCACCACCCAAGCCTATACGCTGTGAGCCGACGTGAGCAAAGAGTGAAACTTTTCTTTCTCACTTTTCTCACATTGTTTTTCCCCGCCTTCAGCTTCTCGAGATCAGTTAGGTACTATGAACGGGATCCGTGCTGCCATGAACATTGTCGCATTTACGGCATACACGATGAGCCCTATGTGCGACCCTTCGATACCAAGGAGTGTAAGGGACTGAATCGTGAGTTTCATGACAAATCGTTGGGCTCTCCATTGGGTCTCACATACGGCATGGTGCCCACAAAGTTGGGCGTGCCGAATGCAGAGTCAATACGCTACGCTGGCATTTTGAAGGCATTTGCTGCCACATATTTTACCAGACGCAATGAGTGGACGCCCGAGCTGATCGATCAGGTCGTTGCCGAGGGTCAGGTGCTGTTCAGCGACTCGGAGGGCTTGGAGGAGCCCAACGCAAATCGTTATCCAGAAGTCTATGATGCCAACGAGCAGCTGGTCACAAGGCATTTTAAAATAAATGAAATTGAGTTCGCCATCGAGCTGGATGCACCCTTCGAAGTGTACGGTCTCAAGTGTAAAATCAAGAATATCAGACGCGTTCTGTCCAGCTTCTTTAAGAAGCTCAAAATCGGCGTCTTCTGGTGCAATAATCTGTATCTGCTGATATGGCGGGACATGGGCGTTTGGCTGGTGCTCGATCTGAGCGGACGTGATAAGGACACACTGAAATTGAATCCAGACGGTGGCTTGCCAATGCTGCTGGCCATGCGTTCCATTGACAATGTGGTGCATCTAATTCGCGAGGAGTGCAATCTGGACAGATCGGCCAAGTTTACGTTGCGCGACATATTGGTTGTGCGCCTGGTGACGCCCGGACCACAGGGCCGCAGCCAGGAGCGTGAATTTGGGCCACGCATGAGCGAATTCGATGTCATTGCCTCCGACTATGGTTATCTGAAGTCGAATCTACATTTGACTCTAAATCCAAAGGATGCGTTGCGCAACCGCAGCGCCCTGCCGGTCTCTGTGGCCACGGCGCTGGCCTCCAAGATCGATCATCCGGCCACATGGGATATGAAGACGTACGATAAAGTGCTCTGCTATGGCGTTAACATGTGCAAGAACTGCTGGGAGCCATGCACGGATATCAATCAGCCTATGGACCTGGATACGTTTCCGCGCCAGGTGCGCATGGGTCAATTTGTGGCCGAGGTGCTGCTCACACCGAACGTCTACGAGGGCTGGTGGAAGTGCGTGCCGATGTACAAGTATAACGACTTCCATTTGATGCTGGAGAAGGCGGTCGAAGAGAACGATTACATCATCTTCCAGATCAACAATCAGATGTATTCGCTGTGGAAGAAGGGCGATTTTATCTATCTAATGGATCCCTATCGCCATCACATTGTGGGCCGCATTCTCGAGGAGGGCGACGATCCGAAGAGTGCGTCGGTGCGCATGTTTGGCAACATCGATCGTCTGCTGAGCGTCTTTCATCAGATACTGCTCGAATCGAATCGTTCTGCCCTCTTTCACATACACACGCTGCGGATACGCAATATCACCGAATGCCCGCCGGGCACGGCGCCAATGCTGCTGCCACCTGACCAGGATGTGGAGGTCGTGTCGCTCAATGAGACGATACGCTTCGATGAGAACTATGACAAGTGCATGGAGGATCTGGCCGCAATCAGTGATTACGAAGAGGACTTGGCTTCCGAAATCGAACCCATCGAGGAGGTCAGCTCATCCGAGGAGATGGTCGAGGAGGAAGAGGGCGGCGAGGCTGGCCCCGCCGAGGGCGGCGAAGACGACGACGAGCCCGATGAGTAAATGTGAAGCGTCTCCAGTCTTTTTTGTATACTTTCACATTTGGATAAATAAATTTATGTAATGAAGAATTTTAATCCAACTGATTGTGGTTTTATTTATTTACTTGTGCTTTTCAATTCATAATTCACACGTGTCCAATGCAGCTGCTGCATTGCATAATGAAGCTATCAAATTGAAAGTTCGATTACGTATTTCATTAGATGGTAATTTGTTCGGTTTCGTTGTTCGCTTATATGCCAAAGGCCACAATATTCATGTCTTAAGCGGAAAGTTATCACGGTGGTTCACATGAAGTCCCCCTTACCCCAACCACTCAACCAGTTTTTTTTTCTCGCTGTTAACAAGCAGCGAAGAGAGAGAGAAAAAATACAAAACCCATTTTGAATTAAATGTCACGTTGTCGTGTAAGTTCGCTTGTTCAGCATCAAGTGAAGGCGACTAAAATAGTACTACGCTCCTTGACGGAAGACCCTATCATATGGCCACCTAACAGCGGTACCAAATGGCCGTGTCAGAAGGGAGAGAAGCGTGGCAAGGCGAACTGGATGCTGAGGGTGTGCATAAGTGTGCTCGCAGACTCAAGTCCACGCCTTGTTCATGTATGTCATTAAAAAGGAACAGAAAAAAGCGAATGGGAAAAGAAAGAATCGTTTGTTAGTTGCTGTTGCCGGCAGGCTGGCTGTCTGGCTAGGGCTTGGCAAGTGCAGTTGCAGGTGCCACAGCAGCCACTCCACACACACACTCACAGATACACACATCAGTCAGTCAGTCAGTCAGTCACTTAGATGGGACATCTTCTACAGCCTTCGCCTGGGCAAGTTATACGCCTCGTTGCAGGCATTGTTGTTGCTGCTGCTGCTGCTGCTGCTGCTGCTGCTGGTCTCGCTTGCATTTTCCACAACCTGCACAACAATAACAAGCATGCTCTGCCACGCCCATACGCTGTGCGAGTGCCTTCAATGGTAACGCTTTGAATGCACAAGTGACATTTTACAAAAGTCGACAGCGCGAAATTAATGCAAATTTAAAAATTGCATTTTTCGACATCAGCAAATGCGCCTGCAAGACTCACTGTGTGTGTTTGTGTGTGGCTGTGGCAAGTGTAAGCTCTGACAATGTGGTCTTGTCGCTGCACCTGCCACATGGCCTGCAGAAGATAATAGAGACGACAACTTGAAAGCTGCTAAAGACATGACACCAAACATGTCAGATGCGACACGATTTTAAAACGTTTTTCCTCTTTTCTTTTTTTATTTCTTTTTTTTTTTAATTGTTTTTTCCAGCTGCTTGTTTGACGCTTTAAAATCTCAATTTGTTCTATGACTTATTTAAAGTTGCATTGCAATAATGAATTTAGATTGTGTTTTAGAATTTATTGCAGCTCTAATTTATATATATATCAGTTTTTTTTTGTTTTGTTTTTTTTTTTGCATTTACCAATTTTAATTTTGAAATATATTTCATAATAATTATAAATTATTCTTATTCTAGAAAGCTCTCGAGCAGCCAAAGACTGCTTCTAACGAAATGCTTACTTCTAAGAATATGTTGATGATGAGTTTTTTAGAGATGATTCTACAACAGTTATCATTAGCTTCAAGCTCATTCAGCAGCTGTTAAATAATCATTTAAGTCAGCATGTTTTGATCATTATCATTACTTGATTAAAATAGTCAGACTTTGCATATATATTTATCAAAAAATTCACGCGTCATCATATTTATGATTATTAGATAAAAATATAAATTGTATTTATTTTATTTAATTTAATTTAATTTAATTTTTAATTTAATTTAATTTTAATAAATATGTTTTTAGTATTTTCAATATTAAATATTTTTTAATATTTACTATAATTAATATTATTATTTTTTTTAAATTATTAATAAAATTAAAGAAATAATAGAAAATGCTTTGTATATTTACCCAGCACGAAAGAGCAGAAGAGTTTTGCACTGCAGATGATTAGCTGAAGGTCATTATTTATAGCTGAACAAAATGTCACTTAAAGAGAGTGCTATGAGTTCTATTCTGAGTGGCTGTAAATGCTCGATCGGACAGTAAATGAATATATAGGCGTAAGCTAATGGCAAGCATAGCTCAGCCTCAGCAAAAGAGACAAACTCAGTTGGAGAATAATGCAAGACTTGATTGTGGCAGCTCAGCATGCTCATGCATATATATTTATATACAACAACTGAGCTCCTGTATATATAACTATATATACAATAACTGAACTGCTGCACAGCATTTTCATAAATACTTAACAACATTTCCTTGCATGCAATTATATAAATGACCTGCTGCTATTCAGCCAACGTGCAGTTCGCTGTTTGTTAAAGCTTTTAAACCCGGCTAATTGTCGTATCGCTTGCCCAGCATAAAACGTCGTTTGAACTTACCTGTAATGAAACCAAACAAAATGCAAAAAAGAGTTGTAGTTAATAGCGTTAAAAGTCAAAAGAAAATAAATAAACAACAAAAAACTGCATATATGCAGAGAAAATCAAAGAACTTTTGCATAAACGCTTAAACCGAACAATCCAAATTCCATTATGCACTTTTAAATATCTGTATATGCACATACATATACATACATACATATATATTATTTGGTGTTTGTGCACTGCAAAGTACACAATTAAAATTTAATCAAAAAGCACATTTAAAAATAAAGCGAAATGAAAGGAATTCCGAGCGTGTAGCCACGCCACGTTCAGCGTTATTAATTTTTAATTTTTGTGTAAATATCGTCATGGTGGCAAAGTGTTGGAGCAATTAATTTGTAGTTTTTAAGTATTAAATGCATATTTCAGGCACGCCCACGCCCACGCTGGGCGGCTGACCACTGTGCGGTAATTACAGTGGGGCAGAGCACTGAGAATGTCAATTTGATTGGTTTGGTTTGGTTTGGTTTGGTTTGCTTGCTGTTATGGATTGCATGACCAGGCCAGGCTAGTCAGGCTAGCCGGCGTCACATGTCAACAGCAACATCGAGCATGAAACGTAGTAGAAAAAGCAGCAGACCGAACCACGGCCGAGCCAAACAAAAGGACATGGCATACTGGTCACTGCACCTGCTACACAAACAAACAAACACCACATACACACACACACCACACACACACACACATGAATGCAAATACAGAGTCAGAGATAGGCAGACAATGATAGCGAGGAGGTACTGTGGAGGGCGTTGTTTCTGAATTTGTAGTTGGCGCAATTTTCGTGCTAAGTGCACATGATAAATTAATGATTGACGGGGTGAGCAGAGGACAAGGACTGGGACAAACGAGCGAGGGGGCGTGTGGCCGTATGACAAAGTGATTAATTGTCAGCCAACGAACGTTACGCTGCCCGCTGCCACATTTCTGCATTGCAGCCGATATCGGCCCAACTGCCTGCCACATATGAGTAATGGCCAGTTTTGAGTGGCTAACTAGCTCGACTCCGGCCCATGGAACTTGAGTTGCCATGTTAATAAAACAAACGACAAGCGAAGCGATGCGAGCCAAAACCAGCTACCCCAATACACACCTTCTCCATCTCACTCTCCCTCTCTCTCTCTCTCTCTCTCTGCTCTCACTCTACCTGCCCGCACAACTGCCAAAGCAGCTCAAAGTCAAATTAGTGCACTTGGGCGTAAAATATGAACTTTTGACTAATTGATTGAGCGGCTTACGCCCCACACACACACACGCATACACGGCGTAGGCGTGGGCGTGGCTTGGCTTATGTTTGCCTTTGTTGCATGTGAAATGCAATCCAAGAGCTATAAATGCAAATCGATAGCAAACTGCAATTTCATTTCCAGCTGAGCCAACAGCAAACAGCAAAATGCGAGTTGATTTCAACAAAAATATTACGCATACGCAGTGTGCGCTGCCAGAGGATTGCCGGGCGCTTTAACTGGAAAAGAATTTTGCAAAGCTTTGCCAGTTGTGCAATTTATGATTTGTGCGCGCAGATATAAAAAAAAAAAAAAAATCGCTAAGCTTGAATTAATTAGCAGAATTGAAAAACTTGAAAGAGCTTGGGAAATCTGTAAATCTTTAAATAAAGTGAAATATGTTGAAGCTCTATGTCTATGCCTGTTTAAATCAGAATAAATTATTTGGCAAATCAATGAAATGACATAATTATATTGTCTATAAATAAATATAGATAGATGTATATATATATATATATATATAGAGAGAGAGAAGGAGAGTAAGAGAGCCAGAGCGAGCTCATTTATATGCGCTCAGCACTCTAGTTATTCTGCTGTGTTTGCCATTGCAACTTCAAATGGCAATCCAATTTGCAGCAGTTGCTGCCAGCATGATGAAGGCCAAAAACTAAATGACAACAATGTGAAAACAGTTGCAAATGCAAATCCCCATCCACATTGAGACAATAAAGGACAGACAAGAGCAACAACGGACAGCTCGTGGCTGGCAAATAAACAACTTTGTGATTTTTGGGGGGCTAAATCAAAGTTTATACAAAACTTGCCCGTTGTCAAGCTGCCCTCTCACCTTCTCTCACTCGCTCTCTGGAGGAATGGGGCGCGCACAGACGGCTAACGATGTGCACTCAGCTAAACGAACTGGCTGCAAAGGCAACAACAATTTGTGGCACAGTCGCCGATGCAGAAAAATTAACAACAATTAGTTGTTTTATGGCAAAAAATTAAGCACATAAAATCTTTAAAGAACTTCGCTTTAAATGCATATTTTTATATGCACAAATATTTGCGCAATTGCGGGAATAGCTAAAAAAAACAAACAAACCTTTATTCATAGCAGCATAGCAACTGCAGTTAAACAAAACAAGCGACTGTGCCATGCCAAGTCGACTAAGCAGAGCAACAACAATAACAGAACAGTTGAGTATTGTCCTGCACAGGACACCAGGGAGTCTACCACCCATACACACCCACACACACACACACACACACCCCGACAGTTAACGGTATTTGCATGTAATTAAATTTTCCACTTGGCAACTGCAGCTGCTTTTCCCTATTTGCACAGCGCAACTTCACATTCGCCCGCTTTTGGTCACTCAGCTGAACAGAGCTGGACAGAGACTTGTAGTTGGGGCAAACGAGACGAAGGCGTGCCGGCGCTGATGTGCCAACAGTTACATATGCAAGCAGGATATGCAGGACTACTCCACACAAATATATACATATATATATATATATACTCATATGTATTTGCGAGAAGTACATGCCATTGTCCAGTTCAGTGTTCACTGTATTGTTCTGTTCATCAAACAGCCATCGTCACCGTTGTCCTCAATGTTGTTGCTGCTGCTGCTGCTATTGGAGTGTCCTCATTGCCTGCATCGGTTTTGGTCAATCATTCGCTGTGCTGC
Organism: Drosophila buzzatii; assembly: GCA_035045845.1. Lineage (NCBI taxonomy): Eukaryota > Metazoa > Arthropoda > Insecta > Diptera > Drosophilidae > Drosophila > Drosophila buzzatii. The sequence goes on along the minus strand of JAWNOS010000062.1, from coordinate 1,185,194 downwards.
ACTCGAAAGCGGAGACGTTGAACAAGTTTTGTCATTAACTTTGTAATGCCCGCAAAATGATGCAAATGAGCAGATGGACACAGAGCAGAGCAGAGCTGAGCACAGCAGAGCAGAGCAGAGCAAAGAGAATAGAAAACTCCACGACTGACTGCATCTGATTGCGGATTGCATTTGAGTGTCATTGTGAATGTTTAACGTTCTCTAGATGTTTCTATTGACCATATGAGAGAAATTGCAAGCGGAAGTTATAGAAAGAATTGAATGGTTACCAGATTTAAGCAGTTACTTAAAGAAGCAATATTGCTTAAAAATAAAGCAATGGAAATGGAAATAAAGACAGGCAGAGAGAATGAGAGAGATTGGCAGGAGGAATACAGAGAGAAAGAAAATGCGAGATCTGAGAATAAAGTATAGGGAGTGATCGAGGGGGAGAGAGAGGCAGCGAAAGAGAGAGAGAGAGTGGGAGAGAGAGAGAGGGAGAGAAAGCGAGAGGATGTAATCGTTGACTGAAAGCTAGATATGTTATATCGACAGGCAGAACGATGATAAAGAGAAAAGAGCAAAAACAAGCAAATAAATATAGAAAGCGACAGAGAGAGAGATAGAGAGAGAGAGAGAGAGAGAGAGTGCAATTGAGAGAAAGATCAATGGAAAAATGCATAGGAAAAACAGGGTGAATGAGAGCCTGAAATAAATCTTTGCTGAGAAGATTGCAATCAGTTAGTTACTTAGTCCCTCAGTGATATATAAATGAAAGAGCGAAAAATAAATAAATATTCCAATATACACAAAGAATACATTACAAATAAGCCTTAATCAAAACATCACAACAAGACTTTCAATATTAAATCGTTTTATACAGTTCTCAACTTCGCAATATTATTTTATTTTTCACCGCTTTCTTTTTAAATCAGCTGCAACTGCTGCTGCACTGGCTTTTGTGACTGCTTCGATATGAGCTCCCTCCATCAGGGAGAACTTCGAGCTTCGAGTTTCGACTTCATTTGGTAAGCATAGTTCAGCTGCTAGCAAACAAATACAATTTTCAATTATCGAAAGATCTGCAATTTTTGTTGTACAATACACAGACAGAGCCAGCAGCAGCAGCAGCAACAACAAATGCAAATCAATTTAACCAGGGCAGGCAATCAAAGAAAACAGCTAAAGCTAAACAATGCCAAAGGCAACTACAACAACAACAACAACCAGAACTGAAGGAGCCACAGCAAAGAGCAGCCAATAAAAATAAGCCAAAATATAAACAAAATTGAAGCGGCAACCGCAAAACTCATACACACAAACACACACACTCACACACGATTCGAGTGGGTCGAGTTGGTGGTGGGGCAGGCAGTGTGAATGGTTCGCTAGGTCAGCAAGCAACCACATTTGCCATTTAGCGAATGAACTTTTTATGCTGCCAAGCCAAAAACCAGTGCAGGAAGCTAATATAAGCTAAACAATTTCAGCCAACTGCCAACCACCAATTGTACTGGGCGTGGCTGTGAGTGGGCTGTGCTGACCCCAAACAGAAAGAGAAAAAAATCGAATTCAATTCGAAGCGAAATCATTTACCAAAACTCATTGAAATAAAGCAAAATTTTCTATTAAGCCAAATTGTTGCAAGCGCAACATAAATGCCAAGAAAGAGCAGAGAGTTGATGGAAGAAGTAAGGGCATACAGATAAGTTATCGATATTTGTAGATTATCGATATACAAAGTAAGTCAAAATTGAAATTAAAATGAAAGGAATATTTATATTTCTATAGCATTTATATAAAACTTTTCAGCTAAGCATTCACATTCATTTGATATTCATATTTAGCTGCCTATAATATTCTATTATATTTCCCATTCGTGCATGTGGGACAGCTCTTAAAGCTGTCATAGAAAATGCTATTAAACTATTTACGGCCAAAGAGTATACAGAGTGAAGGATGTTTGTCGACATTTGTGGCTGACTCGATGAGTGGCAGCTGTGGGCACTACGCACTGACACACACACAGACACCCACATAGATAGAACGCACTTAATGAATGAGGTGTAGAAAGAAATGTAAACAGATACTTAACCTCCAACGAAGAAAGGCTGCAAATGAAATAAAAATCAACACGAGTGGCAAAGAGTCGACTGGGTGGGGCTGGCCAAGCGCTGAATATGTATGAGAAATGTGCAAACACACACACACAGACACATAGATAGGAGGTAAGAACATAAAGTAAGCCAAATAAAAAGGAAAAACGTAAGCAAATAATAAAAAGAAAAACAGCTAAGCGGGTTTTTCGCCTGCCTTCCCTGCAACAAGGTGTGTGTGCACATGTAGCTCTGTGTGTGTGTGTGGAATATATATAATTAAGTGCCTGGCAAGCGCAACAAAGTCACGTAATTCTATTTAAGATTATTTAATAAAAGCACATGAAGAGTACGGTTAATTAACATTCTTTTTATATTATTTGGCGTACAACGCGGCGTATGCGCAATGCACAATCGCACAGCTTTGGCGTTGGTCTCTCTGCCCCAGCGTCTGTCTGTCAATCTCTTTGTCTTTGCGTGTGTATATATTTGTGTAAATTTGGTTTATTTATTTGTGCAGGCAAGCGCGAATTCACCTGAGCTCATTTCAGTTCAGAATGTTTGCACAAAAGTATAAATTAATTAAGTTGCCATTTAAACAGCAACAAAACTCTTTTAATTGGAAAAAAAACAGCAGAAATAAAAACAAATTATAAAAAAAGAAAAGGAAAAGCCACACAAAAAATTAGCAAACGTTTAACAAGTGATTAACGCGAAATAAATTTGAATCAATTGATTAAAGATATATTTGCAATTGTTTTAATAGCATTTGAATTGAAAAATAATTGCCTGAATGTTCGACAGAGTGTAAAAGCTGAAGAGATGCGATTGAAGTGGCTATTGATTATATGAATATATATATGAATATATGTATATATATTTAGAATTAAATATGCATATATAATACATATATTTATATATATATATACATATATTTAGAATTAAATATATATATAATATATTTGTTACATACTGATTCATACATTAATACTATTTCATTTGCCTAACTGATTTGTATATTTTTTTATACATTTATATATTTCTAGATTCAGAACATTTACAGCACATAAACCTAGCTCACAAATAACTATTGAACGCTTCATATTCTATGCAAATAAGTCTCTTTCACTTACACATTTAGAAATAATTCAGAGAGCAGCCAATTGGCATTGGCTCTTCAGCAAGTTCACTGAAGATCGATCTTTGTTTTTCGCTCTGGTTCTTACCCGAAGTATTTTCCGAAGGTATTGTCGTGTATGCGAGGCTTGTCTTCGCTAAACACATCAACAGCATACGTGAGTGTGAATGTGTATCTGAATGTGAAGACTGTTTGCATAGACTCACTGAGCTCTACTCACTCTGCTCACATACTCAGCCTCATCATACGTTCGTCAATCGTATCGCGCTCTAAACGATGTTCGTCACACGAGTTCAACTCGCTTCAGAAACGAAAAGAAACGAAGTTACTTGCTGAGAGCGAGAGGCAATGATATTTTCTGTGCATCTCGCGAGCATTGTATATATGTGCGTATAAGTGTGCAGATTATAGTCATCTTTATTTCATTAAAATGTTTATGTTTTTGATTTTGTTTTGTTTATTGTTTTTCTTTTTTTCTTTTATTCTTTTGACTTAAATATGCTTTTGTAACTTAAACAGCCAGAATAAGACATTGCCGACCCAAAGACTGTTTAAATTCCTGATCAGCATTCAATTAAAAGAAAATGTATCAGCCTCTCTCTCTCTCTTTGCTTGATTGTCCGTGAGACCATCTAAAACTAGCAACTGAAGAGACTAGACTAGACTGAATGACTGCCTGTTTATCTGCATTTAAAAAACTTAAACTTCTGCTCTTATGCAGCTATACGAGCTTGATTTACAGTTAATGAAAAACAAAAATTGATTTCAAGCACAAGCTCTTTAGACACTCATTCAATTTGCTAAGAGTCAAAGTAGTTTAAGTTCGCAAATCTCACATTTTTTGCATGCCTCACACAAATCAATTTCAACTCCGTCACTCGTCGCACTCTCCTCATCATATCACTTTTACTCGTTTACAACTTCATTTAAATGTTTGCCATTTCCATAACAAAAAAAAAACATGTTGCTTTATCAAGCTGTCGTCTAATGCAAAACGGAACTGCAAAGTCGCATTTCCCGTCTGGCGCTGTCACGCCGCTTGTATTATGCTTTTTTAGCTACGCATATCAGAATGAAATCTTTATGCATGCATATAATAATTTATGCTCACATGAATGAATGGCCAAAAACTTTGCGCCATTTCCTGCCGGCCAATTACAAAAATTAAATGAAAAATATGCAAATGTAAAAAAAACATGTGAAAATAAAAATCAAAATGGTTGAGGAAAATAAAAATTGATATATCTATATTTTATATTTATATAACTGAAAAAAACAATAAAACGAAATGAAATTGTTTCGCATTGCGACCGCAAAACGCCAAATGGCAATTTATATGCATAAAATATGTTGCAAATTTTTAATGATGTCTCGCAAATATTTAATGGCCGCTTTCAAAAGTCAAACAAATAAAAGCGCCACGCCCACACGCACGCCCAAGTGTAATAAATGAAATGCGAGTTAAGCGCAGCAAACATTAATCAAATAATAGTTAAAAATTAATGCCCCAAACAATTTATGTGCGTTACTTTGCAAGGCGACACGTAGGCTAGCTTGGAATTTAAAGAATGCGAATGCCAATGGAAGCCAGAACAATGCGCAGACTAAGCCAAGCGTCAAGTCACCAAAAAAAAAAAAAGAACTTGGCCAAGTTAAGAGCTGGAGAGTGGGCTTGCCACAAATGAACTGTCAGAGCAAAGGTAATGCTGGAAAAGGCAATAGAACTCGAACTCTCTATGTTTGATTGGCAATTTGCTAAAAATAAAACAAATATTGTTGCAATGCAACTAATGTAGCTAAAAATATATATACAGAGAGATATATATAAATATGTGTGCTTAGCTAGGTGTGCCTGGGCCTCTGTCTGCCTGCCTGCCTGTCTGTCTGTCTGTCTGCCTGTGTCTATTTGTGTGTACATTGGTTTGTTTGCCACTTGATTGCGGCTTTAGACTTTTCCACTTGTTAAGTTTCATTTTTGCAGACGAGTTTTCTGGCCAGTCAAGTCGCGTCGCATCGCGTCGCGTCGCCTCTTCAGGCTTTAATTTAGAACGTTGAACGTTGCGAACTTCAAGCAGCAACAACATGCAACAACTAAGCATATTAGCTAGAGAGCAAGCTAAAGAGATACCCTATCCAAGACTGAGCATAATTGATTTATGGCAAGTTTCTCATACAAGACAGATCTACAGATCAGCGATCATTGCTATCATATATTTGTTTTATGTGCTCAAATCAATTATCAGCCATCTATAACTGCCTGTTATGCACATAATACCCTCCGCTTTTAAACATTATTAATGGGTACAAGGCATATGAAAATATGTAGAAGAAAAGATAGATAGTTAGAAGGCGCTCGATAGGCCAGCCAGCCAGCCAGACCATCAGACAGACAGACAGGCAGACAGACGTTGGGGCGAGCGGTGCACTGTGGCAGGCAATGAGCGTATAAAACAAATTGCATATCGCTGCAGAGAACTCGACAACAACAACAACAACAACAACAACAACAGCAATAAAATAAATGAAAATGCGCCTGGAAAAAAGCATTTCAAGTGCATTTGTTGCTGTTGCTGTGGCTGTGGCTGCTGTTGCACATTGAGGCATGGCCCAGACCCAGACAACTGTCTATTTAAACAGAGCGAAAGAGAGAGAGGGAGAGAGGACAGGGTGAGGCACTCGGCATATTTGGCCCAAAAGCCAGCGAGCCATGCAATTGTTTTTTAGGCCTTAAATAACTGTATTCACTGTTGCAGCTCCTCCGTTTGCTGGGGCGCTAAGTGTGGGGAGTTGCCTGCCATTAGCATGCATGCATTACGCTGCTATAGGGTTGTGGGGGCAGCGCACTGAATGCAACTGCAAAATTGTGCATGCAAAATGTTATGGCATGTAATTGTTGTCAATGCGACGGACACGCATTCGCATTGATCACGCGCGCTGCGATTTCTGCTTGGCCGGACTCGAAAAGGGCTCATCGCATAAACATGGGCAGCTCAACCATTTACTTATAGAGCGAGCAAAGTGACAATGGCATAAGTGGCTGGCATTATCAATTGTAACGGAAATTGATGTACGTTATTATGGTCATAATTGTGCACACACTGATTGAGGGTTTCGGCTAGTAGCCGAATGTGTCAAGATTTGTGTTAAATGCGGTCGACTTGCTACGCTCAATGGGTTGTGGGCGTGTGCCACTAAAAAGCACTCAAACTCAAGCATTGCGGCGCAGAGCAGTCAAATGGATATGGAAATGGAATATGTGCTGCAAAATCACTGAGCTGATAAATTTCTTACAGATTTACACATTTAATGAGATTATTAATTTGTAAATTAATTCTTTTCTTTTTTACATAAATTAATATTACCATAATTTTGTTGATATTATTTATGATTTTAAATAACAGTCTGCTTATCGATAAGTATTATCGATTGTCTCGCTTATTTTTTTTAAATGCCTCCATATTCTACAACCAGTAATGCATGTGCTTAACATATAATAATCCAAATTGGAATCACTTCATTATGAAATTTACATTTCTGTTTTTATTATTATATTATACACTTTTTTTTAATAAAAAATCATTGATTATTAAACTTTTATTGTAAGTTAATTCAACTTTATTTTTATTATTATTTAATTCTTATTAAATTAAATTAATTTATATTTTTATTTATTTGTTATTTATTTATTTATTTTTTTATTATTTAATTCTTATTAAATTAAATTAATGTATATTTTTATTTAATTGTAAGTTAATTCAAGTTATTTTTTATTATAAAATTTTTTAATTTATATTTTTAATTATTTGTATTCTTTTTTTTATTATTAAATTTAATTGATTTATATTTTTAATTATTTGTAAGTTAATTCAAGTTAATTTCTATTATTATTTAATTTTTATTAAATTTAATTTATTTATATTTTTAATTATTTGTAAATTTATCCAAGTTAATTTTTATTATTATTTTATAAGTATATTTTATTTAATTATTTAAATTATTTGTAAGTTAATTCAAGTTAATTTTTATTCAATTTAATTTATTTATATTTTTAATTATTTGTAAGTTAATTCAAGTTAATTTTTATTATTATTCAATTTTAATTATTTATATATTTAAATTATATATCTTATTTATATATTTAAACATAATAATAATTAATAACTCATCAATTCATCATTAATTAAAGTTAAAGTTTATCTTCATTATTATTTTATTATTTAATCAAATTTTTTTTATTTATTTAAATTACATTTCTTGAAATAATCAACACAGTTCAAACTCTGTTCAGTTGCTAATTATAATTATAATGCCTTTGAAATCCTATTACCAACGCACATTTTGATATAAATATAATTAGAAATATAATATAAAAATATTATACTCCCACATTGGAAAGAAATCCCTTGATTGCGCGCCCACATATCCTCTGTCTACGACATAATTTTCCGATGCCCAAAATTGGCTTTGCCAATGAACACGCCATAAAGAGCGCACGAAATGACTGCAACATCCCAATAAGCAATGAGCAACTTCCTTCAAAAGCAGCGGAGGAAAAAGAAAAAACTCCCCCACATTTATGTCAATTTGCGGAGCTAAAAAGCTAAGCAACCAAATGAATCACGCGCTTGGAATGTGAAATCAATTAAATGGAAATCAGCTGCAAAGAGAGCAAAAAGGAACAAAGAGGCAAAATAATGGCAACAGAAACGATTACGAGTCTGTAGAGCGGCCGAGCGAGAGAGCGAGCGATAAACAGAATAACCTCAAGAACAAAGCTCTGAGTGCCATAAAATGCCAGACAAGAGCAAGAGTCTGAAAAAAAGCGGCAAGGGAATTGCTGAAGAGAAGTGCCACAAGTCGCGTCCATTTCTGCAGGTGCATTGACTGAGTGTCCGACTGTCCGCTTGGCCAACTGGCCAAAAGTGGCACAAAGGCCAGACTAAAATGCATACCAAATGGGAATCTCGACTGCGTTAACTGGCTAAGCCAGCACTGAGAGCCCCCAGCGGCTAAGCGGATGCATTTGACGATGCCAAACGGAACTGAAAAAAAAAAGCTAAAATATATATATATGCACGTATCTATACAAAAAATGGCAAAGAAGTCGCGCTGGTGTTGGAAAAGCGCGCGCTAAGAAATGCAGAAAAGTGAAAATGTGGCAAACTGCAGAGCGGCAGAGCTAGTGTTAGAGCGAGACAGAGAGGAAGTGAGCGTGAAGGTAGCGAGAGAGCTGGAGTAGTGAGGGAGCTGCTGGCGAGGCAAAAGCCAATGGAGCGAGCCAAAGTCGTTTGTGGCTAACGGTGCAGCTGTATGTGTATGTATGTGTGTGTGTGTGTGTGTGTGAGTATCATCATCTGACCAAACTGCGGGCTGGTTTAGCAGAGACCACAAAACAAGATTCCCTAACAATTGCCATTAGCCATGTTCGACTCTTGCTCTTGGATATGGCAACAGCGGCAGTTACAACAATAATAGCAGCAACAGCAATAACAACAACAGCAACAACCACAGCAAAGATCAAGCGACAACAAAATGTAAAAAAAAGTTGTCGAGACGTTTGTAATGTTTGCCTGCAATGTCTGCGCCAGACTCAGCCAAACGTTGTCTGCCTTGTCGCACCACGGGGCGTATGAGTGTGTGCCATTAGCCTTGTCTGTCCGCCCGACTGTCCCTGTCTGTGTGTCTGTCTCAGCGGGGCGAGAGGTGGAGAAGTGGCGCGGGGCACACGCAACGCCCGCTCGCTCCATGTGCTGCCGCCAATCGCTTCCTGGGCGCGGCCTGGCAATTTCATTTGATTTGATGCGTAAGCGAATGTTCAAGTTTTTCCAAGAAATATTTTCTTTTCATTTTATTTTTTTGTTATATTTTTAAAACTTTTTTTTTTTTACATTTTTCTGCTTAAAGCTGCCCTGTGGGTGGCAATCGAGGTTGTTGGGTCAGCTTTAGACAGTGAAATTGTAAAAGTCGTTACACGAAAACTGGGTAAAGTGATTATGGCAAGAATTATGGTTGCTCAAAACTGAGACAGTTGCCATAAAAGCTTAGGAAATGGAATTTTGGCTATAGTAGCATAGATGGGCAGTAAGAGATAGGAGGCTTTAAAGAGAGATAAGAATGGGATAAAGAGTAGTTTTAGATAGAGTACTGGAAATAGATCGGTTAATTGTAGAGGGAGAAATATATATAGAATATATGGATAGAATATATTAGAGTATATGCTTGATCTTCTCTATATACCAAGTAAGTAGAGCAAATTATATGCCAAACCTACATAACTTTCTAATTAGCATGTTTCCACTGTACTTTACCTGAAGAACACCTGCTCTTTGTCTCTTGTTGTTGTTGTGTGTTTTTTATGCCACATTTTCAATTAACCTAAACTTTTGTGTTTTGTAACTTTTTTAAGCTTGGCAACGCGCAACTTTTTATCTTATCTTTTGAAACGCAGTCGTCCAGCAAGTGAATACAAAAAGTAAAAAATAAAATTTAGAATATACTATAATAAAACATCAGTGCGACAGACATGTTATATGAATATATACTTGTTAGTTGCGGAACTTTATGGCAAATCAGAAAACTTTATTCAACATGTAATTTATTTTAATTAACAAACTTGCCAAAGACAATCGGTGGAAAGCAAGGCTTTGGGCTAATCAGTGAAGCGGCTTAACGCTGACGTTACCAGAAATTCATTTGATAGACGTCAAACGTTAAATAATAATTCAATTAAGAATTTAACAAACATTAAATGAACAGCATAATTAGCGCAATTCACGAAATATTTAATGGGATTATGAAAGCGAAATTTAATTTTAGACAACAGGCAGGCTCAGTTGGGCTCTAGGCTTCCACAGAGGCGACGATGGCAGGGCGTGGGATTATGCCAGCTTCGAAATCGTAGCAAAGACGAAGCGCAGCAGAGTAGCGACTCTTATATACCCTAACTGAAGACTTGAACATGAACTTAAGATAACATATATAGTATGCCTTAGTTATAAAGCAAAGAGCACAACTCTTTAGAGTATGACGGATCAAGCACACGCCTCTGTTCAGCTCAGTCATCTGTATGTATGCACTGTGCTTACAGGGTATGAGGAGAGGCAGTAAATGTAAGAGACAACTAATACAGAAGTCAAGCAGACATCTCATTTGCACATGCCGCATACCATATTAATGATGACCCTTTAATTCACGTATACCCCCTGCAGTTGTGATGCTAGCGAACAGGGTATGTCGGGGGCGGGCTGCAGCTAACGCGACAGACAAATTATGAAGCTGGCAATAAACTTCCGCACAAAATTAGCGCAACTTCCTGGCAAGCCCAAGAGTTGCCCACGATGTCGTTGACAAGCCAAAGAGTGAAAGAGTGCGAAAGTGACAGCCATAGCGGGAACGAGAGTGAGAGATAGCACGCTAGAGAGTAGGCGATGCTTGGCTGGGGAGATGGCATCTTCAGTGCCTTGTGCTTGGCGTTGCCAGCTGGTTTACTTTGTTTTTTGCATTTTACTTAACATAACATTTTTTGTTTCCTTTTTGTTTTTTGTCTGCTGATAATGCAACTTAATATTTACCTTAAATATGTGCTTGACGTCTTTTCCCGTTTGTTACTTGCTGCAAATAGTGGCGCGGGCGTCGCTGGGAGTGGCGCACATATATATGTATAAATATAAATAGGTGGCAAGGCTGGCTGGCAGACGACCTCAAACACGACACAGACACAGACGCACACACAAACACATACACTGAGACAACAGGCACAGCAAACAAACAATCTCTTAAGCTTTATGCAAAGGCAAAACTTTTTATTTTGTTTTTGTTTTTGCAATATTTCTTCGCTGCTTCTTATGGGTTTGTTGATTTTAATGCAATAGCGTGTCTATTTATACATAGATTTCGAATGGCTCGCAAAGAAAAAAGTAATAAAATGAACAAAAATTGCAATATAACATCAACCAAAACAACAACAACGACGACGACGAAAACCAGCAGTCGCAGCGGCAGCGACGTCAACAGCAACAACAACAACAGTAAATCTGAACGACGGGCTGAAAAAATCGATAAATTTGTCGACGCTGACAGCGCTGCCGGTAGGCAGAGTGCACGCGGGGCGCTTTGTGCTGCCAGACGTTGCCGGTTGTTTCACTGTTGTTGTTGTTGCTGATATTGTTGTAGCTGCTTCTGCTTGTTTTGTTGTTGTTGTTATTGTTATTATTGCTGTTGTTGTTCATGCAGTTTGAATTAAATCAAAGTTCAACGCTGCGAAAAGTTCAATTCACATTGCACTGCAAACAATTTTAATAAATTGCTTTTATAATATTATCGGTAAATATTTCTTTAAATTTTTGGGATTTTTGTTTTTGTGTTTTTTTTGTTTTTTGTTTGTAATTTACGCGCCAGCCGCAACAGCGCTCTCGCTCTCGCTCACGTGTTTCTGTTGTTGCCGAAAGGGGGCGCTGGGAGAGTTGGCAAAGCGAGATAAAAAAGCACCGAAAAAAGTTGCGCGCCCGTAGAGTTTGTTGTTTGGCTTACGTCTCGTTGGGTTCGTCTCGTCGGCACGAGCAACGAAGTTCAACTAATTGCCGAACGTGGTATGCCGGCTGAAACTGAACGAAGCTGCTGAAGTTGGTCGAGTCTGCCGCTGTCTGGCGTCGCAGTCGCTGCCGCTGCCGCTGCCGCTCTCAATGCCCTGCAGGCAATGCATGTGCGACTGAGGAGGCCTCTGCTAGCTAGCATTTTACTGTTATTGTTGGAGCGACGCTGCGACGTTACATGCTCTCCGGCTCTATTGCAACTTCAACGGCAGCAGGTTTGCCTACAACTGTATGCATGTGTGTCTGTGTGTGTGTGTCTGGCCAGACGACAAAGCAGACGTCGCTGCTGGCGTCAAAGTTGCCATGCAAGTTGCGACGCTCTTGTGCGAATTTATTTTGCCGGTTGCAGTCCAGTCGCAGTCGCAGTAGACGCTGACGTCGCTGCCGACTCTATGAAGCGTATATGTTGTTGCTGTTGTTGTTTGCGTTCTTGTTAGTCATATTGCTCCACACGTATTGTAAAATGCCAGTTATCTGTTCTGTCTGCTTCTTGCCAGTAGTCTGTGCAAGTTGCCAGAGCGCAAAACTTTGAGATAGGCCCAGGAACAGACAGCAAACGGAGTTGCATGCATTACGAGAAGCTCTCTGAAAAGTTCTGCGGTTAACATATCGCAGCGTGTGAGTGTGAGTGTGAGAGCATGTGTATGAACTGTGGTTGCATCATGCAGCACTTCTCCATTTGGAACACCATGCATACTGGAAGCTAACATTATCAATCTTCAAAAGGTTTTCTTTTTTAAGTGCAAAAAATGGTAAATGCGGTTGCTAGCATGCTCTCTATATGGCTAGAAAATACTTGATTGAGTTTTTGGGGTGCTCATAAGCTTGGAACAGCGGCTGTGTTTGGTAACTGAATACAGGAAATATGTAGCCTAGCCACAAAATCATGTTATAAGATCGTTAGAGGGCAACCATCTCAGCTGCAAATACAGTGAACCTCTCAAATATGCAAGAAAACATAAATTAAGTTTCCAAGATACAACCAGAATTGGCATTGAGATACAGCAGTGAGTATGATAATATTAGAAATAGAACGACGCACATCCATAGTTTATTAACTACTCAAAAATACATTTCTTTTATGTCTCGCTTCAATTGCCTTAAAATTAACTAAGAGTCCAAAGGAGCTCGTAAATACTTTTGCAATGTTTGCCAATTCCACTGAGAAACAACAAAAGGTGACAAGTTTATGATACCTCTTAACTGGAAAACAAGTCCCACAGGCCAACTTATGGGCGAAACAAGTAGAAGAATTAAGTGACAAGCCAACGAGAAGAAGCAGCTGAGGGAGAAGCAGAAGATATTGAATACGCTTTTACAACAGTTTTATTGTGGCACTCAAATGCCTCGAAGACAAAACGAAAACTTTTGTTTTTGTCTCTTTTTTCGTTTTTTGTTTTTGTCTTGGCTCGATCACAGTCGCTTGGCCATTAGTTATTAACAACAGCTAAGAAGACCAAGTGCTGTAAAGTACCACGAAAATCAGTTGTAAGCAGTTGATTACATTTCGATTCTTGTTGTTGCGTATACAATAAAAATGTTCAGCATTTAAGACAAGAGCCCCGAAACTTGTTGACAGGCCCGAAACTGAACAAAGTTTCGAGAGGTGGGAGGTAGGCGAGTCGGAGGCAGGCCAGGCAGTTAGAAGGGGCGGTGTGGGTATTACTGCATTGCTGTTGGCATTTCAAGAGTTTGTGGTTTAATTGTAGAAAACTTTGTTTGTTTGCCTGTACGTTGGCAACATTTTCGTGAGTGCAGCGCTTAGTGCATTATTAATTAAGCATGAAAATGGCGGAAAAAAACACAAAGTAAAATGTGAGGTTGCTCGCCCTCTTTGCCTCTCTTGTCTGAGCAAAGGTCGCACATGTCAACAGCAGTTGGCAAACAAGTTGACAGAATTATAAGGAAACCAACTACAGCAACAACAACAATTTGGGAGTAGCTGTAAGATAAGAGCAGGAGAAAAGCCGCAAACTTACAAAAGTCCTATTTTCATACGTTCAAAAGAAAATCAAGGCAAAAATTAATGCGTGTGTAAACGAAGGCACAAAAACAACAACAACAACAACAACAAAGGCAGGAAAAGCCAAGATGAAACAAACTTGCTGAAGGAAAAACTAATTCCAAAACAAAAAAAAAACCCATGGAAACCCCAAAACAAAGGACAAAGGCAGCCAAACAGAAAACCAAACCAAAAGCAGCTCACCAAAAAAATACAAAAAAAGAGAAGCTGAAAAATGAATAAGAAAACCCAAATGGAAGCAAAATGTAGCTAACGAGTAGATAAAATAAATAAAACACAACAAAGAAAACTTAGAGACGAGCGAGCCGGGCCGAGGAGTGTCGTGTATTGCAAAGGCAAACAACTTTTTAGCCAAATGCCAGCGAAGGCCGTTTCCCAAGCTGGCAGCTAACAAAAGTACCGTAAAGGCGCTGCGAAATGGCCAGAGCGCATAGTTTCAAGTGCGTCCCACACCCTTCGACTTCCGTCTACTCCCCTCCCTCTACCGCAGCCAGCTGGCTTACGCTTCACTCTTCGGATGGCTGCCCTATGTCTAGCTATCATTCTCTTTGCACCGCGCCTCCTCCGAGATACATTTGTATCTTCTAGCTGCAAAAAAAAACCTGACTGCGACAACAGCAGCAGCAACAACAACAACAAGCAATTGGAATGCTGCTTGACAAGTGGCAGCGTCACAGCAGCGCCAAGGGGCAAGGGAGGCAGGCGGCCGGCGGCCAGGCGAGCAGGGTCTATGCAGCTTGCAGCATCACTGGCGAAGCGTGGCGAAAGCTCTCCCAACCAAGAATCTGAATTGGAATCTGGATTTGTCTGTTGGCAGTTTTACCAGTGTATCTCTCTCTCTCTCTGTGTGTGTGTGTGTGTGTCACGCTATGCGCTATGATTTCTAAACTTTTAACGCTGCACAGATACACACTTACACATGGATACATTTTATGCACTTTGCAGATACTTTTTGGAAATGTTTATGGCCAGTTAGGTCAGCTGCTCTCACATGCCACATGCCACACATGCGGGCAGCTCTCATGTAAATCAGCTAGATCCAAAAAGCTGCCGTCGCAAATTCTCAGCCCCAAAAGCAACGCCAAAGAGCCCTCATTTCATACACACACACACGCACACAACCACAGAGACATCTAAAAGGCGGCCTCAAAGCAATTGCTGACGTTTTGCCAGCGGCAACGGTATTGCTTCTCCCTCTCTTCTCTCTTCTCTCCCTCTTCCGTTTGCCTACCCCCACCATGTCACGCCCACACCTAAAGTTGGCGGCCTAATCCACATGGGCCGTTGGCTGGCAAGCGCCTACAGCGCTGAGAGGCATCAAGCAACGCGTTTTATGAGCCTACCTAACATCAAGGTTAGCACACCCACAAACACACACACAGACACACATACACTAACGCACACGTGCGTTGTTATTACGTCCGGAGGTGGCACTTGCCTCTTGAGCGTAAGCCAGTGGCTTAGTTTGGCTGGGGGCTTGCGCCTCGCAACGCCTTCGAATCACAAAGTTTTGCTGAAACTCTCCTCTCTTGCTTTATTTCGCTTGACTTTTCAAATCTTGTGTGATAAATGATTAAATAATCTTTGAGCCATTGAAGATTTGATAAATGAAAAAGAAAGCAAATATGAGCCGCAATGTAACATTAAACCAAATTCTTGCTTTTGGCAAAATCTCTTTGAGATTGTTCAAAGTTAAGAACAAAAGCCGATAAGTTGAGAAGAATAAAAAAGAGGTAAATAAGAGTAAGAATATAAAATGCAAATATAAATATATATAATAAAAATAAATGAATAAATTAATATAAATTATTATATAAACATAAAAATAATTTTAAGAGTTGATAAAACAATAATAATAAATAAACAAATAAATAAAAATAATATTAATATAATAATAATAAAAATAACATTATATTTATAAGTTATTTACAAAAATTAATTTTAAAATGTAACTAAAAATTAAAAAAAAAACATAATAATAATATAAATTAAATATAATGTAATATGTGTTTTATAAAAATATGAAAAATAAAATTAAAAAATTATAATTAAATATTTATATTGTAAATATTTTTAAATTCTTTTATTTTTTTTAACAAAATAAATATTTAAATGTAAATTCCTCAGATATATGAATATAAATATATTACTCATATATTTTCTTAAATCATTTTTTATTCTTATAAAAAAAAAATTTGAAATAAATTCCAATAAAATCTAAATTTTATAGTAAAAAAAATATTTACAAAAGATATAAATTTAATTTCGCAATAATAATATAATTTTTGAAC
Organism: Drosophila buzzatii; assembly: GCA_035045845.1. Classification (NCBI taxonomy): domain Eukaryota; kingdom Metazoa; phylum Arthropoda; class Insecta; order Diptera; family Drosophilidae; genus Drosophila; species Drosophila buzzatii. Next base: position 1,169,076 of record JAWNOS010000062.1, on the reverse strand, counting down.
TTTAAAATCATTAGCTTAGCTGCTTGCTATAATATAAATTAAATATAATGTAATATGTGTTTAATAAAAATATAATAAATAAAAAAATATTTTATAATGAAATATTTATATTCCAAATATTTTTCAATGTTTTTTTATTATTTATTTTTTTTAACAAAATAAATATTTAAATGTTAATTTCTTCATATATATCAATCATATTTTTTCATATTTTTTCTTAAATCATGTTTTATTCTTATAAAAAAATCGAAAAAATTCCACTAAAATCTAGATTTATGTCAAAAAAATATATATGCAAATAAATATATTTAATTTCGCAATAATTCAAAAATATCTTTTGTAAAATTTTAAAAATCATAAACCAAGCTGCTTGCTAAATTAAATATTTACAAAATAGTGAAGAGTTAAATGTATACGTATTTATATTTCAATCACAAAGTCAAGCTGCCCACCGACCATAAACCAGCAGCAGCCGCTGTTTGCTGTGTTTAGCAAATGTGGCTCAAGCCTCGAGCGCTCTGTATAAAGCCTATGTATACATATCTAAGGGTCATGTAAATAGGCTTTGCTACGCACATAAACTCATTTCGTGCAATTTCACCTTTTCTAATTTTCATGTTTAGTGGTTTTTGCTTACCAGCTGCAGATAGCAGCGGGCAGCGGGTCAGCGGCAAGGCGCAGCCATGTTGCTGCAACACTAAAAATGGCGACATTGTTGAACGCTGACAGCAAAGTCGAGACAGCATTAGAGAGATTGAGAGAGAGAGAGAGAGGGGGAGGTGGTTGCTGTGGCATGCCTGGCACGCTCAATCATGCTCAGCCATGTGGCAGACACACTAGCAACAAAATGCCTCCGTTGCAGCATCCAATGTCATCATCAACATCAACGTTGTTGGCCAAAACAAAAGCCTGCAGGCCACAAGGCAACGGGCTTCAAGTGGCCAATGAAAAATATCAACAAGCAAAGCCCAAATATGCAGGACTCAAAAGGATTTAACATGCACACATACACGAAACTATTATAGTTGTGTGTGTGTGTGTGTGTACATATATATAATGTTGCCTCAAGGTGTGCAGGCAGCGCACTAATATATGGATTTTGGCTGCCCCAAACAAGCAGGTGTATGTGTGTGTGTGTGTTTGTTTGTTGTTGTTGTTGTTGCTAAGCAAAGCGAAACTTTAAACATGATTAATGCCATCAGCGCGTACCAAAAGTTTTCTTGATATATTTTCATGGCTTGCATTAAAAATGCATGAAATTACAGGCAGAGCAAGCAAGATCGAAAGAGTGATAGACAGAGAGAGAGAGAGAGAGATAGCTAGTATACGCAGCCGTTGTAGCTCAGCATCGATTTTAGTCAAGTTATAAGCACAATTTCAATACCAAAGCAAAACTGTGCTTGTGTGCGCCCAAAAATACTTGATCCAATTGGCTTAGGAAGGACGCACAGCCATGCCCATTAAAAATCCAAGCATGCCAATTTTTTTTTTTTTTTTCTGAAGTGCATCTGTCTCTGAGTGCGTAGCATGCTGTGCATGTGTGTGTGTTGTGTGTGTGTTTCTGCTTGACTCTTTCAACCAAATTGTTGTTGTCGGTCGGTGTAGGGCAGCGTGTCGGCCCCGAAGGGTGCCTGGCAATTAGCTTTGACAAATGTGCGGTTGGCATTCGGTTTAATGGATAATGGACCTGGACATGGATATTCAAGAGCATTTGTTTTACATGCTCAACCCACACACACACACACACACACACACACACACATTATTGTTTGCCAGCTGAGTGTAAGTTTTATGCTTTAAATATTGCATCGCACAGAGCTATTTCTGTTCCAGCCATTTCCAAAATATTTATATGCCAAATGCAAAAGATGAATGGCAATTGACGTACTTCGCTGCTTCGCTCGCTCTCTCTCTATCTCTCTCTCTCCCCGCTCTTTCTCTTTGTTAGCTATTTACTTCACTTGCAATGCCTAAGCTGGGCTATGACATTTCAGAGCTATTAGCTTGATTGCTGCCAGGGCAACTTAAGTCAAGTTTAGCGCAATGCATATGCATATTAGATAATGAAAAGGTAAACCATAAAGGCAAGAATTTGATGTTTCTTGTTGTCTTTCTATATGTCTTACTCTCTTTCATTCCTTTATTTGCTATATGTATATCTTACTCTCTTTCCTTAATTTTCTATATGTACAAATATCAAACTCTCTTAGCATATCTTCTCTTCTCTCTCTTAATTTCGAGATCTATTTCTTTTACTTCATTTCAGAATATCAATCATCTTTCTATCAATCTCTCTCTCTCTCTCTCTCTCTCTCTCGCTCTCGCTTTCTCTCACTCACTCTCTAGAATTGCTTTCTATGTCAGCCCCTTTCTATCTCTCTCTCTCTCTCTCTCACTCACTCTCTAGAATAGCTTTCTATGTCAGCCCCTTTCTATCCATCTCTCTCTCTCTCTCTCTCTCACTCACATTCCCTTCTTTATCAATCTTTCTCCTTCTTTTCTTCTCATCCACACACACTTCTTATCTCTCACGCCGCCTTGCTCGCATTTTCCCTGATTTTGCTCATTCTTCTTCTACATTCATCTCAAATTGAATTCGGAATTTCTTATTATACTCTACCTTTTCCACGAACTTGTGTAATGTATCAGCTTCAAAACTTACCTGAAACGAAAGAGAGCAAAGTTATATGCATAAGTTAGATGGTTCAGAAATTTAAGAACACATAAAATGTTGGATTGTGCAGAGTTTGCTTTAATATTTAACGCTGCTAACGAAAATCTCGCTCAAAGGGGGAGTTCAACTCCCCTTCAAGAAGAAAGAAGACGTCACGCATAAAAAACGAAACGAATCAGCAACAATTTTGTGTCATAAGCGATGACATTAAAAGAGCAAGAAGAAGACGACACTCACACACGGACGCACACTGATAACATTATGCATGTGGGAGACCACAAAGTGTCCAAGAGTCTTTCGCTGAAAAACAAGAGCAGTAACAGTAGCAGCAGCAGCAGCAGCAGCTCTTGGACTCATTAAACTTTCATGGCCAAGAGCTCATCTGGTTTTACAAGCAGCCATATGAGATGTGAGAATGTAGAAAAAGTGTAAGATGTATACAAATGTATGTGTGTGTGTGTGTGCGTGTGTGCGTCTCATATATGAAAGTTTATGTAGCAATGCGGCAGGCAAATGGAAAGCAATTGCCAATTGCTGTATAACTCAACAAAGCAGCTTGAGACTAGGGCTAGGGTTGACACAAGAGATAATGGAAAAGGGAATCGCAATGGGCTGGCTGGCGGGCTAGCTTAAGGTCTGCTCATGTAAAAATGCCAATCGAAGTATAACAAAGTGGCCCACAGCCACTGCCACAGACAGAGCATGAGATACAGAGATATGGCCAAGAGATATAGCTAGAGATACGGATACAGGCAACAGCTACAGCTACAGCTACAGCTACAAATGTGAATCGAGTTGACGACGCATTTGAAAAAGGCGCACAATTTTACGACTCGACTGGCGCCCAGTGTCTTACAGCATTTGCGGATTTTACGAGCACACACGCACACACACACACACACAACAGTCAAACATGAAATGTGGGTGTGTCGCTCTAACTGTCAGCACGTGTCTGGTCTGTGTGCGGCTGTCCTTCGACAGCAGCTCGTTAGAAACTTTTGCCACCAACTGACTTTAAAGGCAAACTTTGTCCATGCAATTTATGCCGAACGCTTGCGACAGCAACAAATTGCTAGGCGAACAAAAAAATCCATTTTTAATTGATTTTGCAGCAAAAACTTTTGCGCCACGCCCTAAAAGTATGCAACGCATTTAACACTCAGCTTACAGAGCCACAGACACAAATATACACACACACACAATCACCCTCATACTCCAGCAACAGGCTGTCCAGAGTTTAGCGCAATGCAAGCTGCATTTTTAATAGCTTCTCAGCACTTTGTTGACCAAGAACATATGACAACGCCCACAACGCCCACACACACACAGCGACTCATCAGTGGCCCATAAAAAGTTCTGCGCCTTTGTGCCTCAATTTGATTAACCACAATTGTCAATCGAAGACTTAATGCATGGAAATGTAATGAATTGCATTGCAGCTGCTCGCAGTAAATGCAATTTTATTTCAATGAATGCAACGCACGCAGTTACGAGACGAACGCAGCAGACATTGCATTGCATTAATGAGACAAATAAAAGCAGTTCAAGCTGAAATTTCAGCTTTAAACATGCTCAAGCTAAGTTTTGCTATAAAAATTTTAAAGCAAACTTCAAGAAATTCTCTTGCTCTAGATTTTTTCATAATTTTCTTGTTTTTTAAGAATTAAATTTAAAAAATATTTAAACTTGCTCAAGCTGCGATTTTTTATAACATTTTTAAAGCAAACTTCAAGAAATTCTCTTGCTCTAGATTTTTTCATAATTTTCTTGTATTTTAAGAATTCAATTTAAAAAATATTTAATATTAACGGCAAGCTGAATTCAGCCTAATTCTATACACAAAATATATACATAAAAGAAATGAACTGAATAAAAATTGCTATATATCAGAGTTCTCTCTCAATTTTTAGCTAAATTCAATTCGAAGAGCAACGTTTAATATAAATATTTGAAATGCTTTGAAGTCGCAAAACCAAATACAATTTCAATTTCAATTCCATTAGCTGTTCGCAAAAATACAATTGATAATGCAGCGGCGGGCTGCCAAACAACTGAAGCTGCGAAGCGTAGCTCCAAACGCAACACACACACACAGTGAAAGAGAGAGATAGAGAGAGAGAGAGAGATGACAGGGAGTGTGAGTGAGGTAGATGCAGAGTCTGGGGGTTTGAATACTGTGCCAGCTGGCACACGAAAAATCAACAAACCAAGTCGCTGGACTGCAGCGGCAATCGCACCAAATGACGGAAGTGTTGATAAAAGAGTCACAAAGGCAGCCAAAACGAGGCGAGAGAGAGAGAGAGAGAGGGAGCTAGAGCGACGTGTGCAATAGAAAAAAGTCGAAAAAAAAAATGAAAAGAAAATGGAATTGAGCGAAAGACCATATATGACATGACACGAGCAAATGTATCCGGCACAAAATGGTCGACAGGATGACAGGATAAACAGCGACGGCAGCCAAGCTGATCGAATGACCAGGACAAAGCTGCTTCACACACTCACACACACACACACACGCACTCAGTGTGACACTTCATAATCAGCTTTTGACTGAGCCCCAAAATGAAACTCATCAAGTTTTAATGTTATTATACAATTACCGTTAGCAGCCAGGTTTTGCTATACAAAGATCTAACATCCGTTGGCTACCCAGTCCACTACACCAACATAGTTGTATGCCTTCTTATCGACAAATGACATGTGAGTCACAAAGAGCTGTAAACTTTATGCACCTCTTGCACTTTATGCCTGCCTGCCTGCCCCTGATGATAATGATGTTGATGATGATGAACACTGAGGATGTCATCGCTGATTGTTAGCTTTGTGCACAGCTCTCAACAAAAAAAAAGGTTGAAATTATTCAATTGAAATAGTGTTTGTTCTGTGTGTGCTTTCAGCTTTGGCTTCTAAAATTTCTAGTTACGCCTTCGTCTGACTTTGCTTTTGTGCCCAGGCGTCAGCTGGTTGGCCACATTACAAACAGAATCGTTCCATATCCAACTGCAGCTCGGCTGCTAACCAGCTGGAAACCTGTTCTCCTGTATAAACATTGTCAAAGTACAAAAGTACAGTAAAAAATCGCATAGTAAAGCAAAAATAGGTGAACAAAAAATAACAAACACGCTCAAATTACACACAGATACACACACACACACACACACACACATACACTCGCACACACACACATGGTAAGGGGCAAAGGGAGCCTTGGCGCTGTTTGTTTTTCGTGTTGTAACTTGGCAAATGCATTGGCTCGGAATTGACAACTCGGTTAAGCTAACAATATTTGAATAGCAGAGAGACCAGGATAATGCATGGCTGGCCAGACGCTGGTTACCTCTGCAAATCTGGCTAATGGCAAGCCCAAAGACAGATTGACTAAAGAGAGGGAGAGGGAGAGAGCGAGCGCAGCTGTGCAATTATTTTTTGACATGCCCTGAAGCTCTGATTGTTTGCACAGGTGTGCAATGAAAATGTAAAAGCAAATGCCAGAATTTCATAAAATCTCCACAAACAAATAATTGCAATCAAAAGGTAAGCAAACTTTAGTTTCTGATCAATATTTAACATTTATCGATAATAACTAGCAGTGGCCACTGAAGGGAATTCCATTAACTATTCTTGCTCTCTCGAGTGTTTAGTAAAATGTTCAATAATTTCTGCTTTTTTTCCTAACTTCTTTAGCTCGAGTTTGCAGAAAATGGCGAAATTTCCAGAACTTACGCATTGCACATTGTCTGGCACTCTGTAAAACAGCTGCACAGATTCTGATTTCAATTCCTGAAATCAATGTGAATTCCATGAATTTTGCACCAAACAAACTTTCAAGGTTTGCTGAACATCAAACTTATGGAAATAGCAACATATAATCTGCTTACTTGAAACCCACACATTTTGCACGCACCTCAAAGAGTGCTTCACAAAATTATATAATATCTGAATGAGGAGAAATTTCTAGAAATTCGCACGAATTTTTGCGGTATTACAATAGAGTTACCTGCCAAATACACAGATAAATCTGACACCTGCGACAAATGCTTCAAGATGCCGGAGATGAGCGGAATGGGTAAGAAGTCAAACAGAAATGCGGTGGAAAATGATTTCCACGTAGAGCAAATAATTTCCAGTGCTGCGAGTGCAAATCACAAAGCGATAAAAATGCCAACTTCAAGCTGATTAAATAATTCAGCATTTTTATGAATTGCTTAGCGACAGCGACAGCGAAAACAAAATCAAATAAGAAATAAAAGTATAAAATAAAATGGCGAAAGGAAAAAAAAATCAAGCTGTCACAAGCCAAACAGCGACAGCAGCTGCATTTGATGAGCCACAAGGCAGTAAAAATACCGATAAAAAAAAGAGCGAAGAGTGAAATATGTCATATTAAAAGCGGGTTTTGGCTTTGCTCTGGCCAAAAGCTAAAAAAGCCACTGAACAATTCACCGGACGTTCAATATTAAAACGGCATTGTCATTAAAAATTAACGTTTATTTAAAAAGGCAAAAAGCTGGGCCCGCAATCGGCTTTAAACCAGGAAAACAAAACCAAAATAAAAAAAAGAAGGAAAAACTTGTCAACGAGCTGGCAAATAAGTAAAAACAAAAAGCCCAATGCGATTCTTGAGTTCAGCGAAACAAAATAAAAAGGGTAAAAGCAAAGCAGCTTGTGACAAATGAGCGGTCGACCAGGTTTAAAAGGCGGCCCGACTTAAAAGGTCTTCGGGTCAAGGGTCAATGCGTAATTTGTGTGACTTTTCGCAGCCTGTACAACCTGAGTACAACAACAGCGATTGATTCAATTAATTAGAGCCTTTGATGAACAATAAAAGAAATATCAATAGAGCCTAAGCGACTTAATGATACACGCTCAGCTTTAGCTGTAGAGCTTGCCAGACGCTATGAGAATGCAAATAAAGATTCCAAGACACATCTTATGCCTCTTTGCAATGAGTGTTTTAGTAGAAGAGCTTTGCATGACAGCGAGGTGATGATGGATGTGAGCGCAGTCTTATTGTACTCTGCTTGTGTATTGCTCTAAAATCAGAGCTCACAAATATCTATTGAGCGCTTCTCGATGTCTACACTTTGTATAAATACTCCGAGAGCAACGTCCGTCGGCTTCTAAGACGATATCGTTCGCGATCGTAGACATAGCTGGATGTGTGTATATGGAGATCGATTGCATAGACTTTTCAGTTCTTTCTCTGAACTTCATTGTGCGAGCGTCAATCGTATCGCACACGAAGCGATGTTCGTTTGAAGAGCGTCACACGAATAGTTTCAAGCGAAGCGCTCAACGGAAAACTAAAACGAATAGAAACGAAGTCTGTTGCTGAGAGAGACAGAGAGAGAGAGAGAGAGCGTGCGAGTGTTTCATACCAATTTGTGTCAACTTATATTCCTCGCATTAATACATTTCTAGATCTCACTTCCATTTCATTTCATTCCCGCACTCACAGCTTTCTCTCGCTATCTCCAGCTTTCTCTCTCTCTCTCTGAGCGAGTATCAGAATGCAGAATTCCTAGTTAAATGAAAAACCTTTAGCTACAAAGAGCTGCAGCGCGCTTGCATATTGTTCATCTGTCAGCTTTACCATTTTTTTTTTTATAATTAAATCTATTGTTGATTCGATTAATTAAACATATTAAACAGTTCATTGTAGCAGCTACCTCATTATTATTTTTGCTTTTGTAGATTTTTCGTTGACATTTTATTGTCAATTTATTAAGTAAGGAAATTGCTCATTCAATGGCTGCTCTATGAGCTTGAGGGCCGCGAATTCTTTTGGATTTTCCTCATTTTTTCTTCTCTTTTTACATTAATTTTCACACAAATTTGCATTTCATTAACAACTACAAAGAGATATAGAGACTGTTTACAAGCTGCTGCTGCGCTCGCGAGGGTCGCAACAGACAACTGATACGCATCAAGTTGTAGTTGAATGAAAAGTAAATTTACAAAACTTGCTGTCGTCGCGACGCTGCGACCCATTTGCCCCTTGAGGGCTAAAAAGCTTGCCAGACAAGCAGAAAAAAAAAACAAGAACTAGAAGAAGAAAAAACAACAGTGCCAAATGAAAAGCGGTGCAAAGTCGAGTAGCAAAGATGACAACATGTGGCAGCAGCAACAGCAACAACAACAATATCTAAATGCACGCAAAAATTCGTGAAGCTGAGACTGTGAATTGGAGCAGCTGACAGGATTGGCAGGCTTTGCCGTGTGCGCGCACAAAAGCCCGCTTCATTATTTTGTTTCCGTTGCCTTTTGTGGCACACACACACACACGCACACTCATATATAGTGAAAGCCCCGAGCTTTGCCTTGTGCGTATGTAATTTAGTGTAAATTACTTTGAGAGACCCTCGCAATTTTAGTTTTTGACAGTAATTGACAAACACAGCCACACACACACACACACACAGAGCGCCCTTTCTGCGTCTGGCAGCATAATTTTTAATTGTATTTGTGCGCCGTGTTATAAACGACGCGCTTCCATTTTACATGCTGAAAGTAAAAAGGTTTCTTTGTCGCTCTGCTGCCGCCTCAGCCGCTCAGCCAGTCTCAGTCTCGCTGTCACAGCCTCTTCAGCTTCAGCTTCATCTTCATTTTCTGCTTCTGGTGCTTTTTAAGGATATTTTGTGAACCGGAAATGGCAAGCACTGCCTTTTTCTGCTTCTGCTGCTGCTCCTGCTGCTTCAGCTTTTGTTGCCGCCTTTCATATTTTTATTCTTTTTGGGCAGCGCCTAACAAGAATTCATTACATTTTCGGTTGATATTTGCTCTAGTGAGCACGAATTGTGGCTGGGGTGCAACGGCGCGGGGGAATGAAATGGAAATGGAACATGACAAGCATTATTCATTGGATTGAAGTATGAGGTAATTTGTAAAAGAAATGAACAATTTTCAAGACGAGCGCACGGCATTTCCTCAACCCAACAAGAAACAAAAAAAAAACCTAATGAATAAAATAAGTGCAAATTATATAAAGAAAGCTGCTTTTGCTTTTATTATTATGGCGATAAGAGAACAGCGAGTAAAGAAGAATAAGAAATGCGAAAGTTCCACCGAACAGACCATAAAGTCACTTGAGATATTAAGATAGTCTAGATACTTTTGGTATTTCGCTGGAATTGAACTCTGAAAACATTTCAGCAAATTAAACTGGAAGTAAAAAGTTGTTAACTATTTTGCTGCTATTTAAATAACAATTGCATGTGGCATGGCATGCAATTTGCAGTTATTTGCCTTAATTTCAAGTACGCCAGCAACTTTCATTACTCGCATAATCAACTGCAAAGCGTTGCCGCTGCTGTCGAGTCGTGTGCATAATTTAAGTCAAGTTGAAAACACCCAACAGCAAATAAAAATACAAATAAAAACAAAACAAAGCGCTCAGCTGCGAACAACCAGCCAGAACAAACAACAGCAAAACACACCAAATAATCCATTAATGCGTCTAATCCAGGCAATTCAGCTGCGTATTTTCATTTTTAAGCCATTTTTTTTTTCGTGGCTGCTGCTGCCACTTTTAATACCTTTTTCAGTTAAGCCCCAAACTCATGGTTGACTGTGTGAAAAGGGTTATGATGTGTTTGGGAGAATGGTTTGCTACGGGTTGCAGCCAGCTAGAAAGAACTGGCAAATAGAGCCAGGTGTCTCAATAGTTTTGAGCGTTTTCATCAGAGAATTTCAGCTGAAGTATTTTATTTAACACAGCAGTCTGCAAAAGTGTAAAACAAAAGCTCACAAATATCTATTGAGCGCTTCTCGATGTCTGCACTTTGTATAAATAATCCGAGAGCAAACGAATTGCGTCGGCTTCTAAGACGATATCGTTCGCGATCGTAGACATATATGGATGTGTGTATATGAAGATCGATCGCATAGACTTTTCAGTTCTTTCTCTGAGCTTCATTGTGCGAGCGTCAATCGTATCGCACACGAAGCGATGTTCGTTTGAAGAGCGTCACACGAATAGTTTCAAGCGAAACGCTCAACGGAAAACTAAAACGAATAGAAACGAAGTCTGTTGCTGAGAGAGACAGAGAGAGAGAGAGGGAGCGAGTGTTTCATACCAATTTGTTTCAACTTATATTCCTCTATTACATTTCTAGATCTCATTTCCATTTCATTTCATTCCCGCACTCACAGCTTTCTCTCGTTATCTCCAGCTTTCTTTCTCTCTCTCTCTCTCTCTGAGCGAGCATCAGAATGCAGAATACCTAGTTAAATGAAAAACCTTTAGCTACAAAGGGCTGCAGCGCGGTTGCATGTTATTATTTTATTTAACACAGCAGTCTGCAAAAGTGTAAAACAAAAACTCAGAGAGCAATCGATTGCGTCGATTCTTTAACGAATTCGTTTACGATCCAGAGTTTTATTGGGCATAGAGTCTTTTGTGTGGTTGACTCTTTGACTCTGCTCACTTACTGATTATCATTGACCGAATGTCCACCGTATCGCTCCCTAAACGATGTTTATTAAAAGAGCAACACGCGAATAGTTTAACGCAAGGCGTTCAACGGAAGAGAGAAATCATTCGAAATGAGGAATCATGCGGCTAATTACTAGCTTTGTTATTTAAGCATAATTTTTTACCTAACCGAACTCAATTCTTTTCTAGTATTCATTATTTATTTATTGTCACTAAGAATTAATTCTCAATAACAATTTTCTTTTAAGCCAGAGCGACAGAGGCCTTCAGGCAAGTATTCATTATTTTTAGCAATGAAATCTGTGTAATTAAAAAAATAATCTTCATTCAATTCTTGATTACTTTTCTTTCTTCACTTTCTTTATCTCTCAACCAAAGCAACTCAACAACCTTTACCTCTCTCTTCCACATTGCTAATATTTCAACTAGAAATTGAAAACTCTGAAACTAAAGATAAGCTAACTTAGCTTAGGGTATCTCTTAGTTGATTACAACGCAAGTAGAGCAGCGTCTACTTATTTTAATTTCAGTTGTGACTGAGTTTCATAGCAAAGCCGCTGGCGTTGCTGCTGCCACGTTTGCAGTTAGAAGCGCAATAAAAAATTAAGCACATGTATTCCAGTTATGGGTTAATAACCCGACGGACTGCAGCAGCAGCAGCGCATGGAGTAGGAGAAGGTGTGATACGAGGATGCGGAATGCGGAATGAGACGAGGCTGCAGCCTAAAGTCGGCACTTAATATTACTAGCAGCACTCGATGCAGCTGCTGCCGTTGCCATTTAGACAGCGAGTGAGCGGGAGACGAGAGTGTGTGAGTGAGTGAGAGAGAAAGCGAGACATAGAGGGCAACTGCAATGGCGGCAAATGCAAAATGGCGGCTGCCACATGATGCACGAAGGCAGAACGATGGCAGCAGCAGCAGCAAGTTGAGCATTGAGCATATGCATTGCATGCATATTAATAACACTAAAAACTACAGCAACAGCAGCAGCAGCGCCCACTCAGACAGTGGGACAGAGCGTTGAGCCGGACAGCTGGGACAGTGGAAACGTTTGAGCGGGCACTGTGGAACGGACGCGCCACGAGCCGTACACTTTTATGCAGGGCCGTTGAGTGTGTGTGAGAATTGAATTGCTTCAAGTGCCCTTAAATTGCCCTCATTACATAGACAAACACACACGCACACACACACACACACACACACACACACATGCATGCATTTGCCTGACAGAACACTTGAAAAGTGTTGCCACAGCTGCGCTTTTACAAATAGCCACGCCCACATGACCATAGCCTCCGCCCTAATGCAGCACCCTCACACATGCCACTTTTCATTTCCGGCTTGGTCGACAGCCCAGCAGCCCCCCACCCAGCACCGCTCTCCACCCTCCTTAGCTAAACAGAGCCACTCATCTATCTACTTATGTTTTATATTTTATCTTCTCGCTCTGCTTGCTTCGAGCTCTGCTTTATGTGCCACTTTTCATACTCGTTCGCTGAGCAAGAAGAGAGAGAGACAGAGCGAGTATATTGGATTTGTGCAATGTTTTAACTGCTGCTTATTCACTGCTAAAGCTACAGTTTGCAAATTGAAAATATATGTATATTCATTTGATTTGTCTTTATTTAATATGTAGATAAAGCTCAGATTTTATTAGCTTCGCCCCCTAGGTACTCAATTTTTGTTGACTTTCTCTAAACATAATCCAATTGACATCTAGTTATTTTTCAACAGGGTATTCTGTAGTTTGTTATGCCCAGTCGCTTTCTTCCTTGTTCTTTTTTTCTAATTTTTCAGCTCATGCTTTTATTCGGCATATATTAAGCATTCGCCTCCTCTGCCATGCCTGTCCCTCAAAAAAAGAAGAGAAGAAAATAAATCTCAAGTGTTTTGCCACCTAGCTAAAAATTCTTAGCTTTTAGCGCTTAAAGAAAAAAAGCTGTTGAATTTGTATGGAAATTTGCTAAAAAGCTTAAGCAAAATTATGCATAATTGTTGTTTATTAAAACTAAATTATGAAATATTTAATTATTATAAAAAAATATATTTTTATATATATTTTAATAAATAATAAAAAAATAAATTATAAAATATTTAATTATTATTAAAAATATATTTATATATTTATAATAAATATAATATATAATAAATAAAATTATATAAATATTTTTTTAATATTATAATATTAATATTATATTATTTATTTATTAATATTTTATTTATTATTTTTTAATATTATATTTATTTGTTTAAAAATTGCAAAACAATATATATTTATATATATATATATATTATAATTTTTAATATTATATTATTTATTTATTAATATTATATTTATTATATTTTAATATTATATTTGGGCCCAGCAATCAGCGCTTTATAAGAACTAAGAGCGGCAGTTCGCCAAACCTATTAGCATCTAAAAATTTTGTAAAGAATTGCGCTCTCCTTTTCTAACGTTCATTCGTTCTCCCACGCAACGGCGCAGTCTGATCGGCCGGCTCGCGTAGATCGAACGTGTGCATATTTACTTTCGCTTGTCAAAAAAAACGTTTTCTTTAACATACATATTTACCTACATATGCATACTCGCATCTAATAAACAATTAAGACTCGCTGATCAAATTGTGTTTTTAATTCAAAGCTATACGAAAAATCTCGATAGCTCAACATATGGTGACCCCGACGTGAATCAATATATATATATAAATATATTTAATATTATAATATTGTAATATATATATATTTAAGTTTCGTAAATACATACATATTGTCGTGCACATATGCCGTTTATATAGCAATTGCCTTTTTACCGCTACTTCTTGCAAAGTCGCCAGACACTCTTTCGTTTCGTTTTGCAATACAGTGGTGTCCGTAAAAACGTGCGTATAAACTTATTTCTACAGACATACATATGTACATATGTGCTCATCATTGTAACTTATTCGTGTACATACAAGTAACAAGTGACAAGTTAATAAACAATTAATAGCAACTAATTTCGGAACTGTGAGTTTCTATAACTTCGCACTTATACGTCGATTAAGCGTGCATAATCTCAGTGCAATTACATGCTTGCCGTTAATTCTGTTGTTGTCATTGCACTCATTCGGTTCGGCTGCAATACTATCGCGTCCATAATAACGTTGCCAGTGCGCACTAATTCATACGGATGCAATAATTGGCTGAAATAATAGTGGCATATAATTGGCAATTAACTAAACTCTGTGCTGTGTTTAGTAAAATAGCTCAGAATCTGAGTTTTGCGCCTGTGCAATCTCCGCATATCAGCAACTGTGAACTCTATCGGTAATTCTCTTGTGCTTTACTCATCATGGCGAGTTAAATCTACTACAGTTGCGCCCGAAGAGCGAGCGAAATTTTATAAGCTCAAAGTCAAATCTGTGTTTGAACGCGTAAAAAGACTGCAAGCCAAGGTTGATTCTGATGCTCTTGCCGATCACAGTGACAGCACTTTAAACATTCTTTTGGAGCATATTGGTAAGCTAAGCAATTCTTTTAGTGAAGCCCATGAAACTCTAGAGGAACTTGACTTTACTGAGATGGGCAGCGATTTACGCGGTGACTTCGATGACTTAATAATGGTCATGCAGTCAACCATAATGTCTGAAATTCAAGGTCGTACCGCTGAAATGCCCCATAGTTCCACGTTTAGTAGACCGATGGTCCCTACTCAAGTTCCCGCTCACAAGGTACATTCCGCACCTGCACTCCGCCTTTAAAGCTGCCCACGTTCAGCGGTGGATATGCCAATTGGGCTGATTTCTACTCAATGTTTTCAACAATCATTGATATCAGGCCAGAAATCAGCAACATGGAAAAGCTTCAGCATCTACGGTCTTGTCTGGATGGTGCAGCGTTGGATACAGTTCGATCTTTGGAAATTTCTAACGACAACTATACGATGGCCATAAAGCTATTGAAACAAAGATATGATAACCGACGTTTAATTTTTCAAGCCCACATCGTAAAGATCTTAGGGCTAAAAAGGGTAGAAAATGGATCCATAACCAAGCTGCGAGAATTGTCCGACAGCTTCAATGTACATATGCGTGCACTCAGTGGCCTGGGCACAACAGAACAGATAGCCAGTGCCATCATGCTCAGGTGCTGTTACAGAAGCTTGATGTGGCCTCACAAGCTAAATGGGAAGAGAAATTGGAAGATCAGGATGGCGTCCCATATACCTGCATATGAAGAAGTGGCCTCTTTCCTTGAGCTTCGCTGCCGCACTTTGGAATCAATGGAATTTTCTCTAAATAACTATTCATCCATAAGCAGGTGAATTCTAGCAGTAAATTGCCAACAGCCGGTCCACATTTCTTGTAACAGACCACAGTGCACACAGTTGCGTTTTTTGTAATGATCCTGAGCATACAATCTACAAATGCTCAAGATTCGCAAACCTATCGCCTACTCTTCGTCTGAATGAAGTCAAGAAGGCTGGGCTATGCTTAAATTGCTTGAAAGGCGGCCATCAGTCGCGACAATGTGGCTCGCGTAGTTGTCGGGTCTGTGGAGTCAAGCATCATACGCTTCTCCACCTTGGCAACTCCAGCACATCGCACGCAGTAACTCCGTTCCATCAGCAATCCTCATCATCAGGGATGCAGATCACTCCTACTCAGCCCTCAGCTCCGTCCACTACTCTCTTGGCTCAAGATCTGAACAGCGATGTTGCGCTCCTGGCTACCGCAGTGGTTCTGGCCAAGAATCGGTTTGGCGAACTTGTTCCTTGTCGTGCACTCTTAGATTCAGGCTCCCAGGTTCATCTTGTTACAGCCAGGTTTGCCAATCTGCTACAACTTAAGAGATCAAGGTCATATGCTCTGTACGTGGCTTAGGCGACTCCATTTTGGCACCGATGGAAGCACCATTTGCCTCACCTTGCAGGCTCACGCATCGGAGTATGCGACTAGCATAACGGCCATGGTAGCAGCAAATATAACTGGCAGGCAGCCCAGTTCTAATATAAATACAACAATTGGAGTATACCGCAGAAATATCTTGGCAGATCCAGCTTTCGATAGGCCACAGCGAATAGATTTGCTTATCGGAGTCAGCCTTTTCTATGATTTGCTCTGTGTGGGTCAAGTCAAGTTGGCGCCTGGGCTTCCACTGCTGCAGAAGACTCGTCTTGGTTGGGTTGTATCGGGGGCAAAGCTAGCGGCCACAATTCCACACTAATAGTTCAAAGACGCCTTCGGATCCAGGTCCAGACTCCGCTACTGAATCCAATTGGACAGTCTCGTTCGTCGTTTCTGGGAGACTGAGAGCTGCAGCGACCCTGTCGTAAACATTAGTAAGGAGGAATCAGATTGCGAAGCGCATTTTGTGAGGCATTACAAACGATTGCCCAGTGGCCAATATTCAGTACGCTTGCCTGTTAAGCTTAATTACGAGCTTCTTGGAGAGTCTTATCAGCAAGCGCTGCGGCGGTTTCTTAATCTGGAGAAGAAATTGAATCGCTTGCCTCATATAAAGTCTCAATATTCAGCGTTCTTGGATGAGTATTCTGAGCTGGGTCACATGTCACGTGTTCCTCGCAGCTCATTTCATCAATGCAGATATTTTCTTCCTCATCACTGCGTTTTGAAAGAAGAAGCTCAACTACCAAACTTCGAGTCGTCTTTGATGGATCAGCAGCACATCAACTGGTTATTCGCTGAACGACATTCTAATGTCAGGTCCTGTCATTCAGCCGAAAATGATCGACAATTGCTGCGTTTCCGGTCCTATCCAGTTGCACTCACCGGTGATATTTGCAAAATGTATCGTTGCGTGAAGGTGCCTGAGCCAGACAGCTATCTGCAATGCATTCTATGGAGGAATTCACCAGATGATGAGTTAGAAGTGTTCAAGCTTGAACGGTCACATATGGCACAAAACCTGCGTCATTCTTGTCTGTGCGTGCCATGCATCAGCTCGCCATAGATGAAAAGGATACCTTCCCAGTCGGTTCCGAGGCATTACTTCGCGATTTCTATGTCGACGATTTGATCTCTGGAGGAAATTCAGTCGAAGAGGCAAGACGTGTCAGCAAGAAACAGCTGGAATATTGGCATGTGGCCGGTTCAAGTTGCGAAAGTGGTGTTCAAGCCATACCATGGTGCTGGACGGCGTAACAGAGTGCGACAAGGAATCACTCATTAGCTTCAATGATGGCAGCGACATTACTAAGACACTTGCCTCGCATGGGATCCATCATCTGATCAACTTTTGTTCTCATATTTAGCTATGGATTTGACCACTAAGCCAACCAGGCGTTCTGTCCTCTCGTCTATTGCTCGGTTTTACGATCCCCTCGGACTGGTCGGCCCAATAATAACAAAGGCTAAAATTTTCTTGCAACAACTCTGGAGGCATAAACTTGATTGGGACGAGAGCCTTCCAGCAGCATTTCACACTGCATGGCTGGACATCTGCAGTAGCTTTGGCAACGGTCTGAGGAGTGTCTTTCCCAGGTTGGCATTGGTACCAGGAGAAAAGGTTGAGGTCCATGGATTCTGCGATGCCAGCATCGAGGCGTACGGAGCCTGCATCTATAGTATCCAAAGGGCAACATAGCACCAGCAGGTTACTTTGTTCAAAGTCTCGAGTTTCTCCCTTGAAAACGCTCACGATTCCCAATTGGAGCTAGTGGGGCAGAGTTGCTTGCACGTTTAATGGATGAAGTGGCTCGTTTAGGAATTTTCGAAGGGGAATTTCACTGTTGGTCCGACTCTACTGTAGCGCTATCTTGGATTAATGACGAGCCCGGGCGATTTAACGTTTTTGTTTCAAATCGCATCGCCACGATACAGGATCTCACATCAACAATGGAATGGCATTACGTACCTACTGTGCTGAATCCCGCAGATATGTTACTCGAGGTTCATTGCCCGCTGAGTTGAACACATCATTACTTTGGTTCAGCGGTCCTGATTTCATTTGTAAGCCCACCTCTCAATGGCCAGTCCTATCGCTTCCAGAAAGAACTTCACTGAGCGTCGAAGGACCGTTCTACTTGTGAAAGGCCCAGTCCATGACGCCTCCATGGACTGCAAGTATGCTAATTCGTTTAGTCGATTGCAGCGTATTTTTGCATACGTATCAAAGTTTATCAAAAAAGTCATGGTTCAGGAATAACTCTCGCAGAAATTCGGACTGGTACTGAAATACTATTGCGAATGATTCAACGAGCTCATCTCTCGGACGACATTGATGCACTTCGAACTAAGGGAATGGTTGCGCCATCCAGCGTTCTCGCCTCTCTTTCGCCATTTCTTGATGAAGTCGGACTGCTACGTGTAGATGGTCGCCTCAAAAACTCTACTCTTAACTTTGATAGTCGCCATCCAATTATATTGCCCAGAAGTCATCCAGTAACTCGAGCCATTGTCATGCATTACCATCAGCGAAACTTGCACGCTGGGCCCCGAGCGGTACTAGCTCTGGTTCGTTCCCAATATTGGCCAATCGGTGGTAGAAAAACTGTGTCCAGTGTGATACAGAGATGCGTCATTTGCTTTCGCGCAAAACCTCGACTCTGAGCACATAATGGCAGATCTACCCAGGGATCGCGTCGAAGGCTGCCGTGTATTTGGAGTGACTGGTGTCGATTTTTGCGGACCGTTCTTTTATAAGCCTGAGGCACGAAATAAGGCTCCTATGAAATGCTACGTCTCTGTATTCATTTGTTTTGCTACGAAGGCTATTTGGTTGGAACTAGTTAAGGATTTAACTACCACGGCATTTTTGCATGCCCTCCAAAGGTTTATATGCACTAGAGGAAAACCAAGTCAAATTTGGTCTGACAATGCCACAAACTTTCTTGGCGCCCGCAACCAGCTTCAGGAGCTGAAGCGTCTATTCCTATCTGACGCCCACAAGAATGCTGTGAAGGACTTCTGCCTGGCGAATCAATCGAATGGCATTTCATCCCTCCACGATCTCCTCACTTTGGAGGCTTGTGGGAGGCTGCAGTGAAGACGGCGAAGCATCATTTCTATCGATCAGTTGGCCCTTCTGTCCTAACTTATGATGAGCTTCGCACACTGGTCTGCAACATTGCTGCTGTCATTAATTCACGCCCTTTAGTTTCAATTTCAGAGCACCCAGCAGACTTGGACGTACTGACGCCTGCGCATTTCCTGAACGGTGGTCCTCCTTCATCCTTCAGCGAGCCTAACCTCACGAGGCTCAATTTTAATCGCTTGGATGCCTGGCAGCGCGTAAGCTATCTCCAGCAGGTATTCTGGACACGTTGGCGAGACGAATACCTCAACACACAACACCTAAATAAACTTCTAATCTTTCGTTCACTATCTCAAATCTCCCCCAATCCACTCCAAATATTAACTTATCCCTATACCTTCCTCCTCTCAAAACTAACTCAACAAAAACTACAAACAACTCTTCCCCTTAATCTTTTAACTATCTTCAACAATTCCCACAATCACCTTATAAAACTAAACCATCCCAAACCTATTACATCTAAAAATTTTTAAAAATCGCTCTCCTTTTCTAACTCATCTCTCCCACCAACCGCAGTCTATCCCGCTCGCGTAATCAACGTTCATATTTACTTTCCTTTCAAAAAAAACGTTTTCTTTAACATACATATTTACCTACATATGCATACTCCATCTAATAAACAAAAACTCCTATCAAATTGTGTTTTTAATTCAAACTATACAAAAATCTCGATAGCTCAACAATTATATTTTTTTGTTTAAATATTACAAACCAAAAATTGACTTTATATTCCCCAAAACTTGTGCGTAACTTGAACAAAAATCTTTAGCAGCAAACTCAAAGTTCAACTTTTTTTATTAGCTTCAACTCTTATTTAATGCAATTGCAATTCGCATCAAGTCAAGCTTTAACAGAATTTATCTAATCTCTATTCTTTCGCTGAGCACTCTTGCTTCAGTTGTTTCTGCGTTCGTCGTTTGCGCAACATTAACCTCGCTCTGAGGTCCTGCTGCTGCACATTTATGTTGATTTAATTTTTGTTCCATTTTCTAAGCATTTGCCAAATTAAACGCAACACTGACGACAGCAGGACCTGTGTCACAGTGCAAAGTGAAGCTATACGAGCTGTGTAGCCTTTGCTTTTGGCCTGGCTTTTAATTTGCTCAGGAATGTGGTCAGAGGCCAAAACAGAGCAGCAATTTAAGCCGTTCCGCTTCTCGTTGTTGTTACAATTTGTCGGGTAAAATGCACATTTATAATTTTATTATGCGGATTTTAATTATTTTGCCGCAGCAGCAAGCATAGAAAGCGTTCACGACTCTTGGAATTCTAATAAAAATAGCTCGACATAGCTGAAATGTCGACACTCGACATTAGAGTGAAGGAAAATCAGGGAATTGCAGCTAGATGACGTCACGAATGCTGCACAGCACGAGAGAGTTCAATTTAACCGTAAATACTTTTCGATGTCTCGAGATTGCGAAGAGTTTCTAAATGTTGCTGTGGCTATGTGAATCCAGTGGGTTAAGCTCGGTGGTTGGCAGACAGCTGCCAACAAGCAACTAGCTGCAGGCAGGATGACAAGCTGGCAGGCTGGCAGGCAGGCAGGCAGGCGGGCAGGCAGGCGGGAGCAAACTCCTGTCCGCAGATCCTTAAGAGCAAATACCACGATGCGCCATGGTAGTAAAATGCCAGTGGGCTAAAACTACTTAGGGGCATGCCGCGACAGAAGTTGGCATATGCAAAGGGACATGACATGCGACGGCAGAGGGCGGGCCAAAAGGAAACGAGCAGCTGACAACAAGAGTGCCAGGAATGTCGAATATGAAATGTGGCCAGATGATGCGCCAAAGTCGGAAACAGCCAAAGGAGCAGCTGCCGGCGCCGACGATGACGACGACGACGACGACGACGACGACGACGCTTTCAAGTGCACTCGAGTGCACTGGCTGAGCGAGTGAGGCGAGCAGGAAATATCGAAACATGGCTAAAGATGAGGAAGTCTGGGAAATAAAGAAAATTGTTCAAGTAGCATTCGACTGCCACGCCCACAGTCAGCTAAAATAAGAGTTATGATTGTGTTGCGACTGTTTAGAGCAGCGAACTGGCCATAAAGCAATAAAAGCAGCTGCAACAACTCGCTCTATCTGCCTCCCTCTTCCTCTCCCTCTCTCTATCACTATCTTTGTCTTTGTCAGCAATTTATTAGCACTATTTTGCTAAAGTAAAGCTAAAAGGCAAAGAGTTTGGGCCATGAACAAAACATTGAAAAACCACAAAATCCAAAATGACAAAAGAGTATGATTTGAATAGAGACAGAGAGAGAGAGAGAGAGAGAGAGAGTCAGAGCGTATGAGCATTAAATATATACAGAGACATTTAAGAGTTTGCTTTCGTAGTAAATCAAGTTCTTAGGCAGTCGTCTCTGCCAGCTCTGTAGACGATCATCCAGCTGCAAGTTACTTATCACAGTCACAACTTCAAAGCCATTCAGCTAACAAAGCGCAACGTTAGCGACAGCGAATAATGTCTGACCCTATCAACTGGAACAGAGACAGAGCAAGTGATAAAGTCAGAGAGAGAGAGAGAGAGAGAGAGAGGGTGGGAGGGAGAGCGACAAAGACTAAGCATATTTCCGTCAAACACAATAAGTCGATAAAAGAAGCAAACGGAAAAACTATTTTCCAATTTTGGCCAAAAAAAAAGAAGGGATGGAGGGATGTAGCTAAAGCACAGTTGCACATGAGGTAAAAGAAGTTGCAAGCTGCACAAACACAGATACGAGACAACGAAAGAAAGACGGGGAAAAAAAAGGAAGAAAAAAATATTGGAAATTTGTAATGGCAGCTGAGCCAGCAAAAGTTGCGCCAAAATGCAGTCAAAGGGGGCAGAGCAGGCAGGAGCAGAGCTGTAGCAAAGCAAAGTGAAAGAGTAGAAGATGAATTATTAGAAACGTATGCAAAATGGCGCATATGCATTAGGAAAAGTGCAGCAGTGTGTGAGGTTCTCTCTCTGTGTGTGTGCGAGAGGCGAATAAATCAAATGTTGCAAATGTGGAAAATGCGCTCGTCCATTTTCTGACCAAGAAAGAAACACAGCGCCAAAGATAACATGAATAGAGCAGGAGCAGGAGGAGCAGCAGCAGAGAGACACGCGAACAGACTCGGCAATACAAAAAAGCTAGTCTAACTGTGTGTGTGTGTGTGTGTGTCTTGGCTGTGGCACGTACGTACGTACGTCTTGCGTAAAAGTCACAGCTGCACTTGGCTATGTTTTTAATATGCTAAGCACTCCTTTTTGTATGCATTTTACAACACTATCAATGTGAAGTAGCTGCGAGTGCTCGATGCAGCGACAAGTCACAAATGTGCATATCAATGGATGTGTCAAAAACTTTGCCGAGAGTTAATAATATACTACAAATACACACACATATATATATATATATAGATATGCTCATATATACTATGTATAAATCGATAGAGCAGGGGGCGTGACAGTCAGCTTGTGAAATCCACATTGACATCTAGCTAGCTGGCAGTCAGAACTTCCCATGAAACTGCTGCTGCAGTTTTTGTTTTGCGCTAAAATCAAATGCAACCGAGTGAGTTGCTGTCTCTATCTCTGCCTCTCCCTCCATTTCCTTTGCTTAACTCTATCTATCTCTGTCGCTGGCCCAGCTCTTGAATACTGATTATGACGTAGCCTCACACTCGCTCGCTGTGTAGCTTTAGTTGATGCATTGCCAAATAGAAAATTCCAATACAAAATCAAAAGCAGAAAAATTGCAGCTGCTGGGCTCTCAACTACGTGAGCGTATGCTAGGAATTTTTAATGTAACTGCCGAAGCAAAATGCTAAAACAAAATTCCAGCTCAAATAGTTGTAATAGAAAATACTTTAAGTCTGCCAGCGAGCACCAAAGGATGAACAATAAAATAAAGCCAGTGAGTGCCAGAGAGTGCCAGAGTGCCAGAGCGCTGAATGCATGCATATGGTAGAACAAAAGGATTAAAATTCTTCAATGATGCAGGCTTAGGCGACAGTGTTGAACAACGAGTTGAGAGTCAACGGAATGCGTTGGACAATAAATATTTGTTAAAGTTGAGTGATGCAGTGGATAGAGCAATTTCTTAATATGTTTTATGCATAGATATAGTATAATAAGAGCAAAAAATATTGAAAATTGTTGTAAGAGAATAAATCTTATATCCTTATATACATATAATTACATTCTATTAAGTCAGCTTTGCTGTCACGCATTACATTCGCAACAATCTCCACGCGCAGCTGTAAATACAGTCCCCCCAATCGCCAACACTCTTCTTCTTTTCAAACATTGTCCAAAAACATCTATAACTATCTCAACAACATATTACATATATCATTACTATCTTAATACAAAACAAACAAAAAAAAAACAACATCCTTCTTCCCTACTCATACATACTCCAAATCCCTATCTTTTCTCCTTCTCCCAATCTTCCTCCAAAAACCCAATACACAAAACAAAAACACCTCTCCTCTCTCCCTCATCTCCCAATCCACCTCTTCTATCTCTCACTCTCCAAACCCCCCCCCACTCTCTCTCCCCCCATTATCTATCTCTTCCATCCTCCACTTTAACTCTTTTCATATTTCTCTCTTTTTCCCATAAACTCTACTTCTTTACTATCCTTACCTCTTCATCTAATAATTCTCTCCCAAATTCTATCTCCCCTATCCCCATTCCACTTTTCCATTCCCTCTCTTCCCCTCCCATACATCCCCCTCCTCCCCTTTCTCCCACTCCTATATCCAATTCTATTTCTCTCAATTTTTCAACAATCATTATATCACCAAATCACAACATAAAACTCCATCTACTCTTTCTATTCACTTATACTTCATCTTTAAATTTCTAACACAACTATACATCCATAACTATTAAACAAAATATATCCCTTTTCCCCATCTCCATTCCATAACCCTCAAATTCCACACTTCAATTACATATCTCACTCTCCTCACAACAAACAATACCACCATCATTCTCATCTTTACAAACTTATTCCTCCAACTAAATAAAAAATAAACAATCTCCCATATACCTCATATAAAATGCCTCTTCCTTACTTCCTCCCACTTAATCAATAATTTTCTCTAAATAACTATTCATCCATAACATAATCTACTAATTACCAACACCTCCACATTCTTTAACAACCACATCACACATTCTTTTTAATATCCTACATACAATCTACAAATCTCAATCCAAACCTATCCCTACTCTTCTCTAATAATCAAAACTCTATCTAAATTCTTAACTCATCATCACAATTCTCCTATTTCTCTTATCAACATCATACCTCTCCACCTTCACTCCACACATCCACATAACTCCTCCATCACAATCCTCATCATCAATCAATCCTCCTCTCACCCTCCTCCTCCACTACTCTCTCTCAAATCTAACACATTTCCTCCTCTACCCATTCTCCAAAATCTTTCAACTTTCCTTCTCACTCTTAATTCACTCCCATCATCTTTACCCATCCAATCTCTACAACAAAATCAATCATATCTCTTACTCTACACTCCATTTTCACCATAACACCATTCCTCACCTCACTCACCATCATATCACTACATAACCCATTACACAAATATAACTCACACCCATCTAATATAAATACAACAATATATACCCAAATATATCTTCAATCCACTTCATACCACACAATAATCTATCATCACCTTCTATATTCTCTTTTCAATCAATTCCCTCTCCACTCTCAAAACTCTCTTTTATCCAACTACCCACAATCCACACTAATATCAAAACCCTCATCCATCAACTCCCTACTATATCCAATTACATCTCTCTCTCTAACTACTCACACCCTTCTAAACATATAAAAATCAATCAACCATTTTACATACAAACATCCCATCCAATATTATACCTTCCTTAACAATACACTCTAATCTATCACAACCTCGCTCTTAATCTAAAAAATAATCCTTCCTCATATAAATCTCAATATCACTCTTATATATCTACTTCACATTCACTTCCTCCACTCATTCATCAATCAATATTCTCCTCATCACTCTTTAAAAATACTCAACTACCAACTCATCTCTTATATCACACTACATCAACTTATCCTAACACATCTAATTCATCCTTCATCCCAAAATATCACATATCTCTCCTCCTATCCATCACTCACCTATATCAAAATTATCTCTAATCCTACCAACACTATCTCAATCATCTATAAATCACCAATATATAAATTCAACTATACTCACATATCACAAAACCTCTCATCTTTCTTCTCCATCATCACTCCCAAATAAAATACCTCCCATCTCCACATACTTCCATCTATTCACATATCTCTAAAATCATCAAAAACTTCATCAAAAACACTAATATCATTCCTCATCAAATTTCAACCAACCATTCTACCTAACATCACAAAATCACTCACTCAAATCACACATACTAACCTCCTCCATATCCATCTCTATCCTTCTCATATTACTATATACCACTAACCACCACTCTTCCTCTCTCTATCTCACATCCCCTCACTTCCCCAATAATAACAAACTAAAATCTCAACAACTCTACAAAACTATACACCTCCCCATCACACTCATCTCATCTCTACTCAACTCTATCTCCCTCATACCAATATCCAATCTCACCCATCCACCCTCATCTAATATCCACAACATCACCACATACTTCTCTCTCTCCCAAACCTCCTCCCTCACACCCTAAACTCTAATCTCCTTCCCTCTACTCCTATCACCCCCCTCTCCATCCCCCTCTCCTCCTCACTCCCTCCCTCTCCCCCCCTCTCTCCCCCCCCCCCCCCCTCCCCCTCTCCCCCCCCCCCCCCCCTCCTCCTCCCCCTCCCTCCCCCCCCTCTCCCTCCCCCCTCCCCCCCCCCCTCTCCTCCCCCCCCCCCCCCCCCCCCCCCCCCCCCCCCCCCTCCCCCCCCCCTCCCCCTCCTCCCTCTCCCCCCCCCTCCCCCTCCCCCCCCTCCCTCCCCCTCTCTCAATACATATTTTACTTACATTTAACTTCAGCATTATTGAAGCTGCTAGACATTATATATATATGATAAAAATACATTCAAAGCTTTACTCCTTTTTACGAAATCCTCAAGCGTAATGCCGTGACAATACAGCAAATACTTTTAGAGCCATATACAATAACCATCTAATGCGACCAAAACATGAGGCAATAACAAACTGTGAAATCTTCTAAATTGCGTGGCTGTGTTGGGTTCTCATTCTCCCTCTCCCTCACACTCTCTCTCCCACTCTCTCTCTCTGTCTCTGTGTGTATAAGAATTGTGCGTTAGATGGAGGTCAATATATATATATATATGAGTTTGCTGTTGTGCCCCCTGTTTTGGAAGATTTATGCGGAGCACGTTTCATGTGAAAGTCGTCAGCACGTTACACTCAAGAAAATCAGCTCGAGTCTAACAACACCGACAACAGTGTTGTTAAACGCCAAATGCAATAATAGCAAACTTCCGTTTGCCAGCGACCAGCGAACTGGGGAATGCAACAAAGGCAAAGCACTTAGCGGTTTACGTTTGGCGGTTTGCACGGCCAACAGCGAAGACCTCGTCGAAAAACCACTATGCCAGGTTATGGCACGACTGAGCCAAATGGATCCGAATGTTTGTCTCTCGGTCTGTCGGTCTGTCTGTCTGTCTACGCAATGGTATGCTTTTCGGTTGTCGGCATTCGCTCGCTTGAACTCAACCCGTGTCCATGCTAGGATTATGCAGCATTATTCCCACACACACACACACACACACACACACTGACACACACACGTGTAGCGAACGTGACAATTTTCGGACAAAGCTAATGATGTGTACATGCATTTCGACAGACAGGCTAGTCAGAGTTGGGTTTAAGCTGCAATCTAAATACCCTGGACTCTGAACTCTGACACAGCTGCTTGCTATCGAGCAAATCTGAATTGTTAATGTGAGACAGATTGCTAAAATAGAAGCTCAAGTAAACAAGCCCAAAAGTATGCAATGGAATATAAATGTACTGCGGTTAATGACATGCCCACAAACCAAGAGCGAGAGAAGAATAGTGAGAGGGAGAGAGAGAGGCAACAGCAGGCAGGCATAGCACGAGCTTGACACAAAAATATTTGTCAAAATGTCAAAGTTCATCGAGCAAAGGAAACTTTTTAATAAACATTGATTGGAGCAAGCGACAAAAAGGGCAACAGCCAGGCAGAAAAAAAAGAAAACCAGAAAAACAGAAGAAAGGCAAATCGAAAATGAAAATGAGGAATCTGTGCGACAAAGAGCAAAGCATAAAAAAAAATAGAACTATGATTATCAACAGCAGCAGCAGCAGCAGCAGCAGCAGCAGCCGAGCAGAACAATGTGACAAGCCAGAGGAGGTGAGTAATGTAGGCGTGTCCAATGTGGGGGACACGGGCTGCACGTGGGCGGTACGTGGCTGAGCGTGTAATAAATTAATGAAAAGTTGATGGCACTGTCAAAGGCGTTGCCGGCATAACAAAATCAGAAAAAAAAAAAATTGAAAGCAATTCAAAGTGAGCACAAAAACTTTTTTCATTAACAAAACAAAATTGAGCTAAAGTTGACGGCAGGACATATATACGACTTATAAGGAATATTGCTGGGCATGTAGCCCAATGATTTGTCACGCACACAGAGTATGCCTGAAATGTCAACAAATGGCGGCTAGCAAAGTGTTGAAACTTGTTTTAATGTTAATGACTTTTCATTACAAACGCACAAATGTCGAGTGTCGAGCCTGGCTGGCTGGGAGTTGCGTGTGGGCGTGGCACATTTGTAACTTTGTATGCGGCTTGTTGACAAATTGCTGAACATATATTATACACACACACACACATGCACAGGTCAACTCCATAGTGCGGACGCACAGCAGTTGACGTTGGCCAAATTGAATAAATAAATAAGGCATTACGCATTACGCATACGCAGCGTACGGCTGAGCACTGAATGTAGCCTTAAAGCTACGGCAATTCAGTTCTGTTTGCAGAAATATGTGCAGCAGCGTGTGCAAAATCTTCATCTGCTGATGCGCTGTCACAACGTGGCTTCACACACACTCGCACACACACATTTCTCTGGGGCATACACTTCAGTTTGAAGTCTCGTCAACGGCATGGCAGGCATTTCTCGACGCTGCGCTATTTTTACAATTTTAGGTTAAAATACTTAAGCCAAGAGGCAAGCAGGCTGGCAGGCTGGCAGGCAGGCAGCCAACGCGTCATCTGAACCATGACAGCAACAATAAACACACACACACACACACAGAGTCACACAGCAGTCAAGCGCTTCAGCTAGCTAAGGTAAACAAGCTGAGGCTGAGGCAGACGCTGAGGCCGAGGCGTCACAGCGTAGCGAATCTCAAAAGGCTGCTTGATGCCAAAAATAATGCGAATAAAGCCCCAACGTGATATGCAATTGGAGCACAACGAAACGAGCATACACTGCACAAAATGAGGATATGCTGTTTTAAGGAATTTACGCAGAAAGCTCCGTTTGCAACAAATGAAATGTGTTAGATTTTTTAAAAAGCTTATTCTGTTTGTGTTGTACTTAAATTTGTATATCATTATTATACTCTGGAAACATTGAAAATGGGAAATCAGGGTATAATGGTTTTGTTCAATGTAGGTGACAAGGCAGAAGAAGGCGTGGCAGACTCCATAAAGTATATATATTCTTAATCAGCATAAAAAAATAAGTTGATCTAGCCCTGACCGTCTGTCAGTCTCTCCGACCGTCCGTCCGCCTCTCCGTCTGTCCGTCCCGTCCGCCTGTCCGTACGTCTCTCCGTCCGTCCACCTGTCCGTCTGTCCGTCCGTCCGCCTGTCCGTACGTCTCTCCGTCCGTCTCTCCGTCCGTCTGTCCGCCTGTCCGTCTGTCCGTCCGTCCGTCCGTCTGTCTGTCCGTCCGTCTGTCTGTCTTTTATTTTTATTTTTTTTTTTAGTAAAAAATCACATATTCTGTCACATTAAGCTTCAAAGCTTCTATGCAATTCCTTTGAAAGTCGCTCAAAAAAGGCGCAACTACGCGCTAAGTAGCACAGACAAATGAATAATTATTCACACACTAATTAACATGATGCTGGCTTACACTATGCTACAAATTCTGCAAATAAAATACATGCAGCTGTCGAAATTAAATGTGCTTTGCGTAATGCCTTTTAAGCAAGCATTTCCAATTGCATTGAAATTAATAATAAATTAAAGAAGAAATTGTGAGAAAATAAATATTTTATATGATATATTTTGATATATTTATGCAAGCTAACGAAATTGACTAAGCATCTGTGATAAATTAATTAATATTTAATTGAAACGAACTGCTTAAGGCAAATGGAATTTTATAAATGCATTAGACAATCAAATATTCAACTAAAATAAATTAATGAGCTTAAAGCACAGAAATTTCTGCTCTTAACAGACCTGAGTTTATCTTTATTATAGAGAAGACAACATTGCTAAAGTTTTGTTGCGCTCTTTTTGCTTGGCATCTTGATTAGTTATTTGAACATTTGTCCTCAATTCGCATAAAATAATTACGTAGCATGAAATTGAATTGAATGAAATGCCGTTTCATGCAATTGCTCGCACAACTTTTTACACAATTTTGGTCTGGCGCCACACAAAAAAAAAAAGCTGAGAAAAACGAGCAGGAAAATTCTTGTAAATGGGGTATAACTGATGGCATGCTGCGCGCTCAGAGCAATAGCAATTATAGATAGATGAAACAGATTATTCACATATTTCAATATATAAATATAAGAAAATAAATATATAGAATATATATGCGTGAAGTTGTAGTTAATGAATTAATTAATTAAAGCTGCATTTTATTATTATTATTATTATTTTTTTTTTTTTTTAGATATATTGGAGTTAAGTTAGATTTTACTCTAAATAAAAGCAATTAGGGATATTTTTTTTTTTTTTTTTTTTAAATATTTATATACATATTTTTGTTTTAATTTAAATATAAAACTAAATCCACTTTTTTTATATAAATTGATATAGATTAAAATTTTCAAAAATTTATTTTATATATATATATATATATATATATATATAATTTATTATATATACATTTATTATAATCATACACCTTTGAATATATGTGAAATAATAAATAGTTGTATTTAACATATCGAAAATAGTCTAATTTTTCCACTATATAGATTTATTTAAAATATTAAACAAATTCTAATATCAACTTTGAACTGGCCAAATCTATATACTCGTCTTTCCACTTTTTGTTCAGGCACAAAAAAACGGAAACTTTGTCGCCCTCGTATGTGGGTGGCTCTACGTGTGTGTGTGTGTGTGTGTGTGTCCAGCAGTTGCAACTTTTTTTTTTCTCGTTGGAATATTAATTAAATGTTCGCTGGCATTAAATTGCAGGGCTGTGAACATGCATGGAATTAGTTATCAGCTAGCAAATTCAGGGCACAGTACAGCTTTTTATATGGATGGCTGGCTGGCTGGCTGGTTCAACAAGGTCCAGCTCTCCCTAAATCCAGATGACGCACGGCCAACGCAAATCATAGCAAATGTTACATTACATTATTTAATATAAAAGATTTACTAAATATATATATATAAATGTATATGTATATATATGCACAAAATGTTCGCAAGGCTGAAAAACATTTGTGAAAACACTTTGCACTTTGTTTTACAGTAGAGATATGGAGAGGCGTCTAGGACTCAAGAGTTTTTCTGCTGTTAAATTTGCTGGAAACTGGACAGACAGCAAAAGAGAGAGAGAGAGAGAGAGAGAGAGAGAGATAAGAGAGCGAGCGAGAGACCTACTTGGGGTCACACAGTAAATTGCAAATGATGAAACTTTGCCCATCATAAACGCCATTTTATGTTAGCCAATATGGCGTCGTACACGTTTCCGTCTGCTCGGCCCGTCCAGGCCAGTCCACTCGTACAAATGTGCCAGGCGTAAATTTTCACTTTTTAGTTGGACCAAAAGTTTTGCGAGGGCATGGCAGAGGTGGGCGGTTGGGCCGGTGGGCACAAAGCGGAACGGTTTTATAGACGCTAGCCTACACTAATCGCCATATTTCTGCATCAATAACAATTACCAGCGCAGCTCTCATCTCATTTGTTATGCAAAATTGTGAGAAGAAAACACAGCGCGCAGCACATAAAAACTTTCAACAGAATTTTTCCACACAATTTGCTGCTGAACTTTGAACTTAACGCTCACTCAAGTGGCTTTAAATGCAGCACTTGGCTATCAGCTGGCTGTGGGATTGGGCCACTTAACCTCGTCAACAGCCACGGCAACAGCAGCAGCAGCAGCAGCCATTGAGGTGCCCAAATGTATGTCAGCTGTTAATTAGCCGCACTTCAGCAGGCCACAGCGCAGCAGCAGCAGCAGGAGCTAAAAAAAATAAATAATAATGCATATTCATGGCTCAGCCAGAGGTGTGCGTGCAGCTGTGCATGTGTGTGTGTCTACGACACGTGATGGCTGCAAAATTATATACATAAAACGCAAAAAAAAAAGAGTGAAGAGTGAACGCTATGCGACCATGTCACGCATACGCCACGTGAGCCGCGACACGCTCTTTCACTTGAAAAAGTCCTTGAAACGCTGCCAGAGAGTGGGCAATCTGTGTGAAGAGTGAGTGCTTAGAGAGCTTAGCTACACCTGGCCAAAGCCCAAAAAGTTAATGCCAACCCTCGCGTTTCATGTCACAATAAACAACTTTATTAATGCATGTTCTGTGCCCAAGATCAAGCGACGGCGATTGCGGCCCGATCGCAAAGTGAAAGCTGCTCTTTACTCTTATTTTATGCATAATACTAAATTAAAAAAGTGTTTTATTATTAGTTAGATTGGCTGTGCTAAAATAATTACTAGAGATTTGTGCATGATATAAACATTAAAATAAGTGTGGATAGTTATATATAACTTATAGATTAGATGGGAATTTAATTAAGAGAGTGGGAAGGGTAGGAAAAGGAGAGGTATTTAAATTAATGTGTGATTGCAAGCGTTGAGTGAGCTGAGTGCATGAGCTGAGTTAGATGCGACGAAGTTGTAGTTAATGAATTAATTAATTAAAGCTGCATTTTATTATTATTATTTATTTTATTTTATTTTTTTCAAATATATTGGAGCTGAGTTAGATTTTATTCTAAACAAAAGCAATTTAGGATATTTTTTCTTTTTTTTAATATATATATTCATATTTTTGTGTTAATTTTAATATAAAACTAAATCAACTTTTTGATATAAATTTATATAGATTAAAATATTGAAAAATTTATTTTTTATTATTTTATTTTGTTATTTTTTTTATATATTAAATATATAAAAATATATTTATATATTAAATATACTTATATTCAAATATAAGCGAAGATTCTCTTCCATAAAACACAACTTTTGCGTGTGTGCATTTGTATGGGAATGCGTAGACAGATTAGACTCTCTCTTTGACTCTGCTCATTTAATGATTCTCATTTTGCGAACGTCAAACGTAACGCTGCCTAAACGATGTTCGGGAAAAGAGCGCAAGACGAACAGCCGAACAGCCGAACACCAAAACGAACAGAACCGAAGACTCTTGCTTACAGAGAGAGAGGGAGTAATAATGCATGCTTTCTTTTTGATAACGATAATCGATCTGTTAACGATAATCGATCAATTTTAAGCAGCTCTTAGTTTATAAAATATTCAAAAAGGTTTATATACCATAAATTACTAAACCTAGTTGAATTTATAATTCCTTTGACTTTTCTGCATCGTCAAATTGCCATTAGAACCCAATCGAAAACCCGAAACACTCCACAGCTCATACCAAATATGAAGACATATAAAATGGATGATATGTCAAAAAGAGAGAGGCGAGGCAACTTATCCACATGGCAATAGGCATAGAAAGGAAAAGAGAGGTTTCTTTATAATACAATTGTTTCGCTTAAACAAGATTTTACATTAAAAGGCGACGCTTAGCTTTATAGATCGCTGTACCTCATCGTGTCTTCAGAGCAGCACTGCCTATAGCCGACCAGTGATACTCAGAGAGTTATCCAAGTTAGAGTGCAGAGTGCAGCATCGCTAGAGCTCGTTCAGCCGATGTTAGTAAACACAAATACTTACACTTTATATATTTTATTTTCATGCTGAGCAACATCTTTGAGCACATTAAGAGCATACTAAATATATATTAACTACTAACATATATATTTACACACATCTACGTAATTACTTAGCCTCTGCAGCTAGTCTTACAGTCACTCGCAATCAGCCAACAATTTAACTATCTACAACATTCGCTGAGATCTTCAATCTTCATTTATTAAGCCCTGCTAAGCTCACCCGACCATAACTATCAATAACTGTTTTGGCATTTATTTGAAATTGTTTCTTTTTTTCTGTAGTTTTTAATTATCCTAAGAGTACAACTGACAATCAGCATGAATTTACACACAACTGCAGCTGAGCTGCAGATATGTGAAAAATTAACAAAAGAAAATAAAAAGAGAGCAGAAAACGAAGAGCAAAATGTTTACATGAATCGTTCAGTAGTTGTTGTTTTTTTTTTTTGGGTTTCTGTTGGGTTCTTTTTTTTTTGTTTCTTACTTGCTTTCTCGTTGTTGTTCTTTTTGGATCTTTGTGCTCGAGCTGCTTATTTGTATTGGGGCATTTTGCCAATTCATTTTCGCTTCGAGTAAAATTAATTAGAAATCAACAAAATGAGCATTGGGCGAAAAGGAAAGCATGCAGCAGAGAGCGGGAATGAGAGGGTTGGAGAGAGGGAGATAGAGCCAAAAGGGCGTACGCTTTCATACATAAATCTCAGTGTGCCTGAAATGGCAAAATTAAGCGCATACACAGCGAGAAATAAAAGTGGAAAAATATAAATAAAAGAAACAAAAATACTGCAGCTGAGCGCAACTGACTGCATAATACGTGCTCACGGCTAAATTTCAGTATAAATTGAGAGTTTACTAAGCTATAGTTAAGGATTATCTATAGAATATTTTATGCGAAATTTATAATTACAATTATATATATTAAATCCAAAATCTGTATTTCATTTGTATTACAGTTTTATGGTTATAAAACTCATATAACTATTTTTTGCCAGAAATAGCCAACCGAAGTATAGCCAACCCGAAGGACATTGCAAAGGACAAAAACTAATATACACTCTTCTCAATTCACGAATGGGTATAGCAAATACAATTTAAATTAAGGAAATGCTTGATAAATATAAAAGCCAAATGCTGAAAAAAATGCAGGCAGAAAGAAGCCTGCAGTAAACAATGAAAATGAATGAATAATTTGTTAAATTGCTCAGCTGCGCATTTGTTTATATTGCTGATGCTGCTGCTGCTGCTGCTGCTGCTGCTGCTACTTCAACTTCAGACCCAAATAATCATTATATTCATTGTGCTACGCTATCATGGCTAAAATATCTATGTAATTACTCAAATTTGCTGCAGCTGAGACTCAAACTGAGACTGAAACTAAGACTGAGAGAGAGCTAAAGCTGAGCTGAGGTGCTGCGAATCAGTTCAGTTGCTGTTGTTGCTGCTGTGTTTATAATGAATAAATATATATATAAATTTCTCTGCTAGTTTAGGCTATCACTGGCTTGACAGCGTGCCATTATCAACGTCTGCCCCAATATTTGTATATAATTTGTCTTTATTGTCATTGACATTAGGCACATTTGTTGCGGCGATTATCTGGACAATCTTTAAGTGGGCAAACAGCTGACGCTGCTAATGACAGCTGAGGGATTGCACGAGGGTTGCACGAGCGGAGCACGACTATTGCCGTCCAGGATATTAGATTGCGGCTGACATTGCTCGACTTGGCTTGCCTTGGCTCTGTTTGTGTCGCGTGCTGTGTAATTTGTTTGGCTTGACGGCAAATGAATGCAAATTGTTTCTTGTGCGGCATTTTTAATGAGCCACCGAATGGGGGAGAGCAATACAAATTTCGGATTATGAGTACTTGAGTTGGGGGCATGTGGCACTTAATATGCTAGCATGCAACACCTCAGAAACATGAAACATGTCAAAATGCCAGTACGAGGTTGGCTAAATTGTTTTCGCAATGGTTTCTCTAAAAACTTTGTATAGCTGAAGAGACTTTACTTTACAGCTTTTGTATTAGATGCTTAGGAAAGCTGAAATTGCTAAACAAAATTTTATCATATATTAACATAAGAAATATTTAACACTATAAATATTTGGAAATTGAAAACATAGAAACATAAAAATCTGTTGAGCGATTCTCAATTAAATTCCTTTCACTCACATCAAGAAAATAAATCTCAGAGAGCAAACAATTGCGTCGGTTTTTCAACGATTTCGTTCGCGACGGTTTGGTCGTGTTTTATGAAGCAAAAAGTCTTTTGTGTATGCGAAGACAGATTAGACTCTCTCTTTGACTCTGCTCATTTAATGATTCTCATTTTGCGAATGTCAAACGTAACGCTGCCTAAACGATGTTCGGGAAAAGAGCGTAAGACGAACAGCCGAACAGCCGAACACCAAAACGAACAGAACCGAAGACTCTTGCTTAGAGAGAGAGAGGGAGTAATAATGCATGCTTTCTTTTTGATAACGATAAACAGATCGATGTTAACGATAATCGATCAATTTTAAGCAGCTCTTACTTTATAAAACATTAAATAAAATTTATATACCATAAATTACTAAACCTAGTTGAATTTATAATTCCTTTGACTTTTCTGCATCGTCAAATTTAAATTAGAGCCCAATCGAAAACCCGAAACAGCCCACAGCTCATACCAAATTCTGAAAAAGATTATTTCTAATTCCACTGATTTTCCACCCCATGCGACGACAATCAAAAATCCAAATAAAATCCAACACCTTAACAATGGATAATAAATGATAATGAGTCGAGCAGCGACCCAGATGGAAGAATATTTATATACATTTTACAGGAAACGCGCGGCCCGCCAAGGAGTGGGCAGGGGCCACGACAATGCGCCAGGATACGCGTAATTATTTTAATATTTAATGACTGTGAAAAATCAAAAGAAATAGAAAAGGCAGAGCAGTTCGAGATGCACGTAGCTGGATGAGTGCTTATGCAAATGAGTGGACAAGGAAGGCCGGATGATTGGATGTGGAGGGTTGGAGAGAGGGCTCGGGGTGCTGGGCAAGATTGGGGCGCTGACTTACCACTGGCACGGGTATCACACAGTAGACACAGGGATGGCCAACAGCAGCGGCGGCAGCGACAGTTGGCAGACCGTAGGCGGCGGCGTTTACGCACAGATGATCCGTTTTAAATATCTTTGTTGGCGGCGGCTGGGCAATCAGCGAGGATGAGGCGCTCGAGCACGTGTACAGCGTCGATGTGGACGACGTCGTGGCGGCGTTAACACTGGCTCCTCTTAAGCTTGTTGTTGTTGCTGTTGTTGTTGCTGCTGCTGTTGTTTGCTTTGGCTTGGCAACTTGGCTTGTTGCTGTTGCTGTTGCTGTTGCTGTGGCTTCGCTTGCGGGTGGCGGTGGCGGTGGCGGCAAAGCTGCTAAGGTCAAGGAGGTGCTACTGCTGCTGTTGTTGTTGTCTACGCTGACCGAGGCGTTAGCCTTAGAATTTGTTAACAAACTTTCTCTTGCTGTTGCTGCTGTTGTTGCTGCTGCTGCTGTTGCTGTTGTTGTTGTTGCTGCTGTTGCTGTTGTTGCTGCCGCTGTTGCTGTTGCTGCTGCCGCTGTTGTTGCTGCTGCTGCTGCTGCTGTGGCTTCCTGCTGCCGCTCTGTTTGCACAACTGTTGCCAACTGTTGACTTGCAGCTGCTGCCTCGCTCTGCTGCTGCTGCTGCTGCTGTTGTTGTTGCTGCTGTTCCTGTAGCTGCTCTGGCTGATTGAAATTAGTTAGCGTCAATGTTGTTGTGGGCAG
The DNA here is from genome assembly GCA_035045845.1 of Drosophila buzzatii. Classification (NCBI taxonomy): domain Eukaryota; kingdom Metazoa; phylum Arthropoda; class Insecta; order Diptera; family Drosophilidae; genus Drosophila; species Drosophila buzzatii. The sequence continues at coordinate 1,132,001 of JAWNOS010000062.1, read as the reverse complement.
CGGTGAGGTTTTTCTCTTGATTGACGCAATTTTAATGGCTATTGATGAGCACGTTGATTGTGAATTAATTTCCTCGTTTCTCTGCCTTCCCTCTCTCGCTCTCTATCTCTCTCTTTCTATCTTTTGCACGCTCTTTGTCTTGCTTTAGCCAACGTTTCTCGTTTAGTTGTTTATTTGGCGTCTGTTGTTGCTATAGCCTCTAGCCGCAAGTATTTAATTTGCTTGGATTTTTTTCCTTTATTTCTTTTAGTTACAACGAACAAATTCGATTTAAATTTGCGCTAAGATTTTCTTTAAACGTTTTAGCTTTTAATTTTTTGTTTTAAAAACATTTACTAATTATTTTTAATTTTTTGTCTTTTATTTTTCTAACACTGAACACTGAAGAGTTTTTTTTTTTTTAAGTTGAAATGTTTAACAATTATAGTTACTAAAGCACACAGAGACTAAAATTTGCAAATATTTAATTAAATATATTTTGTAAGCTAAGCTTTGAGTTTTGCGCTAATTTATTAATTATTTTTTATTAATTTACTATTTGATTTTTTTTTTTAGTTTTTATTTTTATACTTTGTTTATTTTACTTATAGTTTTTCACTCACAATTTGCGCTAGTTTTTTTTTTATTTATTTTTTTAGTTAATTTTTTTTTTATTGTCTTTTGTTTATGCACAAAATATTTAAAACACTTAAGTCTTGTATAAGTTTTGATTTACTTTAGGAAATGTTTATTTTTAATTTAAAACTTTTTAAATTTAATTTCAATATTTTTATTAAAATAATACTGCAGTTTTTTTTTTTTAATTTTTAATTAAATTTGGGAGTTTTTAAGGAAATATTTGCTTGAATTTTAATTTTTGTTTTATTTTATTTTTTTTGTTTTAGAGTTTAAAACTCGATTTTATTTTTAATATTTGCGCTTTTTTTTTAAACTTGCACGAAATTGTATTTGAAATACAATTTTAGGGACTTTAGACCTTTAGCCAATATTTCGTGTTGCTAGCGTTGAGCAATTGTGTTGTTGTTGTTGTAAATAATACTGTTGATTTGTTGATTTGCGAATTTCTGGATTGCCCGGACAACGTTCAAACACTCAGTTCACAGTGCATTCACTTTTCGCATTGACTTTGGACAGAATGTACTCACAATATGAATATTACGTATACGCCACGAAATTAATTAATAATTTTTTAAATTAAATAAATATTTATTTCTTATTTGATTTTTTTTTTTACTTTTTTGGGAGGCGTAAACACAAAATGGCGACTACTTGTCGGAACTCGACTGCTGGATCAACTGGCTCTGCTTGGCTTGGCTTTACTTGACTGGCTTTTGGCTTTGGCTTTGGCTTGGCTTCAGCTTCGGCTCGGCTTTGCTTGGCTTTGGCGGCTGGCTGGCTTGCTGGCTGGCTGGCTGGCTGGCTTGCTGGCTGGCTGGCTGGCTTGCTGTTCGCTTTCCGTTTTGCGAAAATGAGGAAAAGGCGTTAAACTTAACTTGACAATCGTCGAATGGATTCTGAATTTCTCATTGAGTAAGGTTGCATGTTCAACTTGTACCCAGCCGTTTCGCAGCCAGTCGGCGCCAGCATTCGGCTCCACACGATGGCACGTTCGTGAAAGCCGGCAAAAGCCGTTTCGCAGGACTTTGCAGAATCCACAAGCCGGCGCATGCGTTGCACGCAATAGGCGTGTGTGTTGCACGTTACCCCGCTGCCACACATTCAGCGGGCTGCACAGGCAACGGCGTCCTTAGCGACGCATGCAACGCGAGCGCGAGTGTTTGTGTGTGGGCGCCAACGAGATAGCGAGAAAGAGAGAGAGAGTCACTAACAGAAAGAGATGGAGCAAGCGAGCGAGAGAGAGGGAGTGAGTTAGGGAATAGTAGTCGAGTTCAGGCAACACGTTTTTGGTTTCCTTTACGTTCGCGTCCAGCCCATTGCGAGGCGTAACCAATTGAAATGCATCTCAGCCTACGCGAGCCGCAATTACCTTAACAACTTTGCGTTTGGTAATTGTCAACATTGAATTTAATCAGAAATTACGACGTGCTCTCCTACTCTCACTGCCAACTACTGCCCAGTTGCTCAGCTGCCCAATCAAATATAAATATATATATATTTATTCTTGAACAACTTGCAAACTCAAATATCCGCCACTCGCTATAAAGTTTGAGTAGCAAACTCAAATTTTTGGTGGCAAAACTTAAACAAGAGCTGCGCAGCGACTATGAAGCAAGCGGGAGAAGAAAAAATGTGCATGCAACAAGGTGAAGAGCGTTACCAAGAATAGCAGCAACAAAGAGCTGTAAAGAGTGCTTTTTGGTCAGTTTTTTTAGTTTTTGTTTTAAATAGATTTGAGAGAGGGACAGGGAGCAAAGTAATTGACTCGAATCGAATGTATCGAATGTAGATTATGATAGATTGTTATTATTTAAGATTTTAAAGACTTGAAAGATCGATCGACTGTTTGAGTAGCGTCGAAAATTTAAAGAAAATAGCTGTAGAGTTAGAGCTAAATAATTATAATAAGTAAAACTATCATAAATTACAACTAATATATAATAACTAATGACTCTTTGAGTTATCTGCTTATTTATTGGTTCTCATTGCGCGATCGTCTGTCGTTTCACTCTCTAAACGATGTTCACACGAATAGTTCAACCCGGCTCGACAGCAAAGAAAAACGAAAAGAAACGAAGCTCAGAGCGAGCGCCCGCTCGATGTGCACGAATTTGTTCACGTTGATCACGTGAGCAGAGCGTGAAGTTATATGCGAGCTATAAAGAGCTTTAAAGAGCTAGTTCCATAATGAACTAACTTAAGAGCACAGACTGCGAAAACTGACTCGCAACTAGAGTTATTCACAATTAATCAATGAATATGTATGTTGTATAATAAATATATGTTTAATAAATAATGAAAAACCAATTCTGATTTAATAATGCATTCTGTCATCTATTATATAATATTGTAGAAGGCAGCTTGATGTATTTGGTTGCCAAGCGAGTGAGAGGTAGCATGAAAAGAAGCAAACATAAATTTGTTTTATAATGCATAACTTACACAGCTCTTATCTTATCTCACAGACGAAGTTAGGCATTACCAAAACTACACAAACGCCTAATCTACAATGCATAATTAGACTTAGCTTATATATAAACTTTAACTATATTTAACTTAAAAACAAAAGCAAATTCCTAAACGAGATTTCAATTACTATAAACCATAGACAAGTGCAATGCTTAAAGCACTGTCTCCATCTAAGAAACAGGAATGATATACATATACACATTATTCATATATATATAGAGACTGTTTTGGACAGGCGAAAACTTCAGCGCTGACTAAGCGGGAATGTTTACAATTTTGTATTTTATATGCCGTTCTTTATTTTGCTTATTTATTACTATTTTTTTTTTGTTGTTGTGCAGTTTTACATTTTTATTTTGATGTGGTCGGCATTGTTGTTGTTGCTGTTGCTGAAAGCTATTTAAATGGAACGCTCATGAAAAGCAAAAGCAACGCCATGCGGCCATTAGAGGATGCCAAATAGACGTCGCCACAAAGCAAAGCAAGCAGCCAGAGCCTCAGTTGCGAAGGTGGCCAACAGGACACGCAGGTGCCACAGATGGGGAGAGATGGCAATGCCTAAAACGCAGCCAGAGAGTTGCCCGCCGCATTGTGCGGCAACATTACTGAATAGTTTATAATACACAGATATATATATATACATATACACATAGAGCTAGAGCTGCGAGAGTTGGGCCACAGCTTACAAAATGTAAAACGGCCTTTGTGCGTATTTTTTAGCCATTTGCAGATGCATAAAATATGCCCGGGCATTATGCAATGAAATCTACACACAAATTAGGCAAAAAGAAGAAAATAAAAATATAGAAATAAAAAAAAAAGTAGATAGGGAGCAAAAGAAGAGTCGAGCAATTTTTTAGATTTATTTGAGTAATGATTGCAGGTAAGCTGGCAGCTGGCTAAGATTAGGCAGCTCTGTGTGGCCTGCAAGTGTCGGAAATTGATATGCTGGCTGACTATGCGAGTGTCTGTGTGTGTGTGTGACTCTCTCTCGCTATGTGTTTGTGTGTGTCAGTGTGGCAGCAGTATAGAAATCCGTATCATTGCCATGGCAAGGCAACAGCAATTTTCCACTCAAATGGGCCAGCGCTGCGTATGACACATGTCGATTGCACTGTGTGGCGCCCCCTTGCGGCCGAATGCGAGACTATCGTGCCCTATCAGAAGTCTGAAATCAGTTAAAGAGCAACGGCAAAGCGGCAAGGGGTTACCGCCAACCGTTTTGAATGAATGAGCTTTGCGAGTGAATGAATGAGTGAGTGACTGCGTGGTTGCCAGCCTGATTGCTTGATTGATGCAGTGATGCATTTGATTGATCGCCTGATTGATTCATTGTGGCGCTGATTGCGTACAAGCGCGACCATTTAAGCTATAAAAAGTAACCCTGGAGTGTATATTAAGACTTTTTATAGATGAAGTAACGACTTTAAGTCCATTTTCGGCTGTGACACCTGAATTCTATAATCGAACAGTTGAGATAATGGGTGAAAGAGAGATAACATGGTAAAATTGATTTATCGATAAGCATATTCAGAGTATATTCAGTACTTTTTCAGTACTGATATGTGTTCCAAAAATTGACTAATTTCTATTTGTTGATATAGATCATCACATGTTATTTTTTACATAATATATTTAAAGGCAGTAGTTGATTAAGATAAGAAATTTCATGAATGTATAATATGGGTGTATATTAGACAGATCGCTCGTAAGTTCGATAACATTCTCTTTGAAAATGAAGTAATATACATATATTCAATTCCAACTAAAAGAATATTATTAACGCCCATAAATATTAAAGTTTAATTTATCGATAACAATATCAATGGTGGCATAAAACTAAATTTTGTATGCAGCTAATCACAAATGAACAAAAAGTTTTAAGTTTAATTTAATTATTAAGTGCACAATCTAAGAATACACTAATATCGATAAACGTATCGATAACATGGGCATACTTATTGCTATCAAAAAACATTAAGCGAATCACTTACATTTACATAATTCTGTGATCGCCGCATCTGCGGCGGCAATTGCTGCGAGTTCGGTGGTGCCCTCATGTGCACAGGTGCGCCGCCGCCATGTCCGTTTCCGCCCCCTACCACCTGCTGCTGCTGTTGCTGATGGGGCCCGCCCATTGGCTGTTGCTGCTGTTGCAGCGGCGGCGCGGGGCTGTAGCGTGGATGCATTGCAAATGTTGCTGCTGCTGCTTCCTCAAACAAATTCACGCGCGACGATTCGGCTGCAAAGCAAACGGCACATTAAACGTAACTGATAAGCAATAGTGATGATTGCGAAAGTGAAATGGGCAAAACCAAATGAACAAAAGCAGCAATAGCAACGTATAACAATTGAAAGCAAACGTAATGATAATTATGACACTTTATGTCAGAGTGGTGTCAATGATTTAGTACTAAATGCAAAGGCACGACAGCAACACTGGCAATGAAATGTGCCAGGAACACATATACATATATACATACATGCATATGTCTGCCAATGCATTGATTCATTATCTAATTATACCCTGAACCCATTGAAAATGGGAATTTATCAGAGGTATAATGGTTTTGTGAAAATGAATGTAATTTTTTAAAAAAAAAAAAAAATTCAGGCAGAAGGAGACGTCGCAGACCCCATAAAGTAAATCAATATTCTTGAATCAGCATATGAAAAAATATGAGTTGAATGAGCCCTGTCCGTCTTAGTCTCGTCCGTCCGTCTTGCGTCCGTCCGTCCGTCCGTCCGTAAATGAACGTCGAGATTTCGGAAATCCTACACAGAGCTAGATTTGAGCTGAAATTTCACATGAACACTCATATGTTAGCTACGCAGTACGAGTTTATTTTGTTTTTTCGATAACTCATCCCATTTCCAAATTATCGATAAAAAATCGAAAATTCGTTTCAATTTTTTTGGTTTTTTGAGTTCATATGCTTCTACACCGTTTTAGCTAAATACTTCGAATTTGTATTTTTAGATAGATCATTATGAACTACGCAGATTATGTAATTTTTGGATTTTGGATGCCACGCCCCCTTCGCCCACAATTTGCAAAAAACGCATTTCAAATACTAGAGACTTGAAATTCGGCACATAGATACATTTTCTTTAAAGATATTCTTAATCTACTCTGAAAATTTCATCAAGATCATGCATCTAGAAATGGAGTTATAAACGTTCAAAGTATAGCCCAACCCACCCCCTGAAGCCACGGCAGCAACTGCGCGGTTAGTCAGAGCTCGCTGCTCATGCGAATCGTAAAGAAGAAGGAGTATCAACCTCATTTAATTTTGCAGGGTTCAGGGGATAAAAAATAAATTATTTATATCATATTATCTCGTAGTCGAGCCGTCTCGACTAGAGCCTTCTTACTTGTTTTATATTTATCTGTTTTCTATTTGGGAGCATTTCTGTAGGCGCATCGGCAACACTGCATTTAGCTTCTAGCTGTTTAGGTTATGTTTATATATTTTATTTCTTTTTACACGCTCTTCTGCTTGCGCTGCCATGCATCAGTTAGCCTGAGCTAGAGTCGCTGTCCAGATCGTTTGCTCTCTGTCTAATTTGTAATTAACAGCAGCCAATTTATGCTACGAAGGCGGCAAGGCGGCAACTATGTTGCATGTGCAGAGTTTTATAATGCATAGCATTTATTTATTTTTTTTTTTTTTAATTTTATACATATTATAAAAACTTACATACAAACGGCTGAGTGACCAATGTTGTGGCTTAAAAATAGCTCACAGCCAAGAATTTTGTATTTTTATATGGCCAGACGAATGGCAAGCACACACACAAATAAGTAAACAAATGGCCCAGACGTTGACCGGCAAAAAGCAACAACAATAAAGAGTTTGTCTATGTGTTTTGCATTTATTCCGTATGGTACTTTCATTAATTTGTTGCTTACGCTTATTATTATTGTTGTTGCTTATTAAAAATACGAATTGCAATGTGCCAAAAGGACAATGACAGCGAGCGAGAGCGAGATAAAATGACAGAGAGCGTAAACGTATGCTGCTGGCTTGCTTACTGACAGCTGCAGTCAGAGCTGAACTGAGAGCACGTGAAAGAGAGTGAGAGAGGCAGCAGTGAGTCGAGAGCGAATGCCGGCAAAAGCAAAATAAAACAAAACAAAAAGAAATAGCAAAGCAAAGCAAAGCACGCACAACAAGTGAAACACACGCCTGACTTTGCTCAATGGTTTATTTGATTAGATTTCTAAGCTATATTTAGCCAAACAAATTTATGCTTTTTCTCTCAGATAGTTTACTTCAAACTTATTAGAGATATGCACAAACATCGGCACACACACACAGACTAATTTTGCATGACTGTCAAGCAGTTGGAGAGTGCCACTGCCCCTCTGTCATTTGTTGTTGGCTTTTCGTTTATTTTCCTGTCTGTTTTTTCGATTGCTTTGCTCGCTGTTTATTTTGTAATTTTATGCAATGTTCAATACCTAAACTATCTGCTATCGAGTGCAATGACATGCGATAACAAAAACAAAAACAAATTCGAATTCGCTTTCAATTAGCTGAAAATTGTTAATTTGTTTAGCCGCGACGAAATTGTTACGACAGCGACGTCGACTGCAACTGCGACGACGACGACGGCGACGGCGAATGCATTAATGGTGGGTGGGTTGGATTGGTGTATGCTTACTATGGAATGTCAGCTGTGCGCTGCTCTTGTTGCACGTTATAAGTTGATTACGATTACGAGATTGAGGCTTGCTCACCCACACACACACAGAAAGAAACTCGCGCGCGCCCACACACACATACACACAGTCGTGTGTAACAAAGTAACTGAAACTGAGCAAACGACTCGACCGCACTTTGCACTTGACTCTGAGCTGTTGCTGCTTGTTGATTGTTATTATTGCTGTTGCTGTTGGCGTTGCAAATGGTTTGTTTTGTTTTTCGGTGCGGGTGCGTAATGAATCTTTATTTTTGCAAAAATTTACAACGACAAAATACCTTGCGCAGCAAGCGAGCGAAAAAAGCGCAACACACACAAACCGACAGCGGCGACAGCGAAACGAAATGTATGCGAAAAGGTGGTGGATGAGAAATGGCAAAAGTAAAAACAGTTGCGGCAAAAGAGAGAGAGCCGAACTGAGCATTGAACACTGTGAGCGAGCTCAAACAAAGACAAAATTGTGTTTGCGTGTCACTCACTTGCTCAGCAACTGTTTGCGCTCTTGGTACGGTACGCGTTCATTCTCCCTCTCACACTCTCTCGCTCTCTCATTCACTTGCTACAGCTGTGGGGCCGGCACCCGGCAAAAGCAGCAGTTTTGCTTTTGTCATCGTGCACTTGTTGTTGCTTGTGTTTTGAAAAGGCAATCGGCGCAAATAGAAATTTAAATAATTCAACAAATAGAAATAGAAACTAGCTGCGCCGAGCTGATTAAATTTGTATATATAACACGTCTATTGGTGTATGTATATATATGTACATATGTATATGTACGTAGCAACGCAAGCAGCTGCTGTGCAGTATGGGTGAAATATCAGCGAGCTTTTGGTTGCGTCACTTGGCGGCATATTTAAAACTGGATCTGCGCAATCAATGTGTTCTTTTGATTAAAATGGAAATAAAAAGAACACAGAAATGTGCGTTTAATGTTAATCTAATTTTCAAATGTATGCTGAGCAGAATCTGAACTGATTGCGCTTCATCAGAGATATCACTGTCAGTCATCTGCAGCTGTAATTGAGCTGGCGCCTTTTCTCATTTGACTTTCATTGTTTTGTAGAAAAGTATCGTTTGGCCCATTACGTAAATACAGTCCGCAATCAAATGGAGAGCAAAGCTCTACGCACAATTTCGTTGGAAACTGTTGAGCTAGCAGCTCGGTGACATTTTAAAATATTTAAATAAAATTAATATTCTCAACAAGTGCGCAACATAAAAGTGAGACACCCACACATGAGCATTATACCGATCCACGCTCCACCACCCTGCCATCCACGGCATTGGCACATAACAAAGGACTAAAGGACTAAACAAATGATGCATGACGACAACAAGCTGAAAAACTGACACCCACTCTCTCTATCCCTCTCACACCATCACTACCACTCACATACATGCACACACGTACAGTGTGTAAACAATGCTCTCTGCATATGCCTACAACAATAAATTACAACAACAATGACGGCAACAAAGTCAAGCGAAATTTGAAGAATGAGCAAAATGAGCAAACAGCCGCAGCAGCAGCAGCAGCAGCAGAAGTAAATGAAGGGAGTGAGGGGAAATGGTACAGAACAGAGAGACATGCAAAGAATTTAAATTTATCCAAAATATGCAAATTTAATGACACTATCTTGATATGCAAATGCCAAACGGCAGCAAAATACAAGAAAAATGGCGCACCAAGAATAGAAAAAATGGAGCAAGAAATCAAAAATGCCAATACACACACACACAGAGAGAGAGTCACAGACACAGGCTCACACGCATACAGTGGAAACACTTTCGCTAAAACGCATGTAAAATAACATATTATGGAAAGGCCTTGAGTCTCGCGGAGAGGAGTGGCTGAGAGGGGCTGCGTAACTGTGCCTCTGCGGCCAAAATGGCGACGCGTTGGCATTTTCATTAAGTTTGGCACCATTTTTTTTTCCTTTTTTGTTGTACTCTTGCCTTCTTTTTGGTGCTTTGTTCCCCCTCCTCCTTGCACATTCTTGTCGCGCTGAGAGACAGCAGGCAGCTTGGTACGTGACCGTAAGCAATTTACAGTGTTGTAGCAGGCAGCTGCCTTGCGCTCCCTCTGCCTGCTCCTCATACTAGTCCTTGCTCACTCGCACGAGCTGAACTAGCGGCCACTGCGTAATCGCATCAGAAAAGTGAAATGTCAGCTGTTTTACAGCATCGCCTTTCCATCATCTTCCACGGCGAAGAAATAGAAGCTCTGAAGCAAAGAATGTCAGCTAGTTACAAAAATAGTTTTCTAAACAACGGAATGCACACGGCCGGAATGCAGTGTCCAAGCGGTCGAGCGGCGAGCGTGATGGCGCGTGATCCAACTACAATTTATGGCACTGCGAGAGTGGAACGGATGCGAGTGGGACGAATAGAGTATATGAGAAAATAAAATAGTGCTTGCTCAGCTAAAGGCCTGTGTGTGTGTGAGTGAGCGGGTGAGGGAGAGGGAGAGAGCTGCATCACTTACCTGACAAACTCGTTTAATGTGCAAAATGGAGCATAAAACGGTTAAAGTGCAAATGCAGCGTTATTTTGTTGTCGTTGTTGCGAAAGGGCAATTAAGACATAGAATGTAAGAGAATGGGAAAGATGAAGATGTACTATATGTAATAGGAAAGGCAAAATAATATTAAGAAATTATAAATGTAATCGAAAAAGGAAAAAAATTCCATTTCAGTCATGATTTCTATTTGCTCTCACTGAACTCAGCACTGACTCCTAGCTAGATACATACATGATTTGGCATGCAGTCTTCTTAAATACTTAATCGCATGTATGCACTATAATAAATTACTCTAGGCACTTGCAAATAAACTAGACAATTAAGCCATCTGAGCCAGATCAAACATGGATGTGCTGTAATTATACGCACACATTTGACTAATGCAGTTGACTTCCTTCTATGCATAATTCTGCCAAGCTAATTCCCATGCATTACTCACATAACAGTTGAGTGTTAGTGTAAAATTAATTTGCTCATATGGAATATGAGTTAGATCTAAAATTGGATATGCGTGTGTGTGTGTGTGTGTGTGGGGCATATTGATGTTGATGTTTCATATGCCAATGGCTTCCGCAACATTTCCCCCGTCGCGCATTCACGCGTAATTACCTCAAACAGCAGCAACTGTAAGAGAAAGAAATAGCAATAGAGCGAGAGAGAAAGAGACGGCAGCTGAAGGCAAAGCAGCAACAGGACTTGAAAGCAGTTGGCAAGCGGAACGAAAGCCAAAATGGCGTCGACGCCAAGACATCGTTAAATTAAATCTATTGTCGGCGCATTCAATGTGCATATAAATCATTTATGGCCTTTTCATGCGATGCAGACACGCAGAAAGCAGCTCCAGAGGCAGGGAAACGCACAGAGAAACAGAAAGAGAGACAATGAGTGAGGTGGAATGAGAGTGTGCGAAATGTAGACATTACAACAATTTATTATTTAATTATCTATGCCGCAAAATTTTCATTCACAGCACCACAGAAATCCGAATAGCGATAACTCAACCCACAGACAACAACAGCAACAACAACAACAACAAAGAACAATGTGCCGCGTCGGGTTTGGGGCGAAAGAACCATCCACAGAGCATTTTCATAAAATTTGATTACAGTGAATGCGTAAAGTTTACGACCAAGTAAAGGGAATTAACTCGCAAGTGCAAAACCAACAGACTCTTAGGCCACACACACACACACACACATACGTGTATCTGGCGCATGTGTGTATGTGTGTGGCAGCTGTGGTTTCTTAACGGCCTCCACCCGCAGCCCACGCAGCCAGCGCACATAATAATCCATTAGGAATACAATTTTTGGCCAGCGCTGCGACGACTGATCACAATTTGGTTTTATTAAAGCCTCAAGCTGACGATTATGATATGTAAATACATATTTGTGTATGTGGCTGGTGGGCGTGGTCAGTGGGCAAACAGATTTCCAGCTGATTGCTTTGAATCTTTTGCAATATTTAATTCAACGAACTGTTGCGTTTTTTTTCCTTACATTTTTGGGCAAGTTTTTAGCCGGGCTTTGATTGATGGCTGACGGGTTGAGTCAAGGGGGTGGAGCTGCGTGGTGGTTGGCTGTTGCTTGAAACTCTGCACAAATGTTGCCACAACAAAAGTGCAAAGCCAAAATAAACAACTAGCTGCTGTTGCTTTACTTTTGGCCATATCGCTGATGGGCCAAGAAAATTCGCTTGCTGTTGCCTGCATAAAAGTTTCGACCCAAAAAATCAAAGCCTCGAGTGACTGATTGGTCTAGGCAGGAGCTGCATGATATAATAACTGAAGAAGAGGAAGAAAAGAAAAAGAAGCTACAAGCAACATTCGCAAGTAATTGAGTAGCTGTTGCAAGAGAGACAGGGAGTGAGAGAGATAGAGTAAGGGAGATAGAACGACTGAAGTACTACGTTACTAGGGGCCAACAAGTTGACGGACTTTTGCATATTTTATTCAATTTGACTGCAGAGTTCATTAAATTTCAACACGAATTTCTATGAACATCGATCATTCAACAAAAAATGTCTAAATATAATAAGTGAGCATATTTGCATAGACAAGACTTTGATTAAGTTACTTCAGATGAAGACTTGCCGTCAGTTCAGGTCAGCTCGAGTCATGAATTTGGTCAAAATATGAAGATGTATGGCAAAATATAATATATATATAAAGGAAAGCAGTAAGGGCGTAAAAGGGTCTTCTATATAAATTATCGTTAAATCATATTTCAGCTGTCAGACATTAGTCGTGGCTGAAATCCAACTGCCATTTGCTTCGACGTTTTAATTAAGCGTTCTAATTCCTCACTGAATCACATGCAAAGCCGCTTATAAGCATTGTGCTTGGGCTTGCCCTTTACGCGGGTTATTTAAATTTTCTATTGAATTTGTCAAGAGCTTTTAAGCTGGGCAAAGTATTTAGCGCGCATTACGCTGCGTATACTTAATCCTTTGACTTTTCTTTTTAATATTTGAAATCTGTTAATGTTTGGAATTTGTTAATTGGAATTTGTTAATTTTTATTGCTTTTTAAAATTTAATTTATTGTTAATTGAAATTAACTTTATTTTATTTAATTTTATTAAATTTGTATAAAAATGTATCAAGTATTGGCAAATAAAATTGTTCTCTAATTTTGATTAATATCCTTAGGCAACAATATTATCGCAGCTTTAGAATTATATTTATGTATATCAAATTTAACTACAGCAAAGCTCGTTTTAAATCTTGCTTAAGTATACCACAAAATTTTCAGCAAATAAATTCATTAACAAATTGAAAGAGTATTCAATCATCAGCATTTGCAGCTTCTCAGCTTGCAGCTCACGTTTTGCATTGTGCTGCAGTTGAAACTGTTCAAATTCTGATTATGTTCGAGTCTCAACTGGCTTTGCTGTTGCTCCAATTCCCCTTCTGCCTGCAGCAATATGCATTCGTAAGTTAAAGGCCCAAACTCAACGGCCAAGCTGTCGCATTTGACAATCTAATCAGCTTTGGTATTAATCCTTGGCCACAGCAACGACGGCGTCGGCGTTGCCACAGTCACCGCAAGCCGCAATCATTCGCTTCGCCCACTCCAGGCTTGCGCTGGGCCATATTTGCGGTCGTATTTCTATTATCTTTGCTGAGTTCGAGAACGACTTTGAAATTGGCGCCGCCGAACGTCGCCCAAAATGTTGCTACAGCACTCGACCGCAACAGGAGCTGGCGGCTAACGAGCTTTAAACCGCGCCAACAGCTGTGCGAACAAAGGCCGCCATTGTCCTTTTCTTCCCTTCTTTTTTTTACCCGTTCAGCCAGCGTCCTAGGCTGTGTCCGTTCAGATAAGCACGGCCATATAAAACCCTTTTTGCTTGCCCGAAAATAAATACAGAAAACACAACAAGTACTCAAGTGTCTACAGTTGTCTTTTTTGCTTTCTTTCCTTGTCTTGTATTTTTACAAGCAGTTGCTGAAATTGAATTATACTTGCAGACGCTTTGATTTCCGATTCCATAAATCGTTGCATACTTATGCGGGCCTTCGATTAGCCGAGCTGCTTGAACTTAATCGCATTATTAATAAGCATTCATTAGGCTGGCCGAACATAAATAAAATGCCATCTATTATACACAAGCGATTGCATTCCAGCACAGCCCAGCCCGCTTGATCGCTTGATTTATTAAATTTATCAAAAAAAAAGAAGCAACAAAATGAAACTGGAGGAAAAGGAGCAAAATGTAGCTGGCCGACTAGCCAGCCACTTAGCTCTGGGAATTGTCGAGTTGGGCGAGGCATATTTAAAGCCAACTGCGTTTATCACGCACCACAGGACATTGCCCATTCACCTTGGCGGACGTAGCGTTGTCCCGTTGTCCCGTCGTCTCTCCCCAAAGACGTTCGCTTGGCTGCACAGCAAATGTGGCATGCCCGTAAAACGCTTCACATAATAATGTGGCCGACGAGAGGACGGCTGGCGCTATCAATGCGCGCCTATACCCCTTAACCTTACCCTTACCCGACCGACCCCCTTTCGCACCCACACACGCACACAAATATCGGTGGCATTATAAATAATGACAGTTTAAAGCCAGTTCAGAGAAAGCAACAAAACGAAATGAAACTAAACCAAGTTCAAGTGGTTCAAGTTTTGGCCTTTATCATGGCCATCTTTGTCTTTCGAAATAGACTATTTCGAGAGCTGTCATTTACAAGCTCGCTGGCTATCCCACAGGACCACAGAGCGGCTACCATTTAGAGTGTTAAGCATTTTTGACAGCACATTCGTGTAATTCAAAGTCCCAGCAACAACAACAACAGCAGCAGCAACAACTATATAAGCTCTGCTCAGTTATATATTCCCTAACCATTTAGTTGTCGGCTTTGTCAGTGCTTAAGGCAATGCCAATGCCTTCTGTGACAGCATCGTCATCATCATACTCATCATCATGATGCTCGTATTTAGTTAGTGGAAATTCAATATTGAGTTGAAGCAAAAAATGATTTAAAGTTGCTCAACTAATTGGGCATCGCTAATTGAAGAGCAGCGCTGGCCTGAAGGTCAGCTTGTTTAACGAACTCTTTCGAGTGATATAATTGACGAGTTGGCGCAGCACACAGCATTACAATTACATCTTATTACTAGCTGCTGCTGCTGCTGTTGCTGCTCCTGCTGCTGCTGACATAGGCATTGGCATCGAGGTGCTGGCTTGTAAATAGTTTAGCAATGTTGCTGTCATTATCAGGCATGGTTTTTGCTATGTATTAAGTGCATTAAGTTGAGTGTGTTAGCAATTGTTAAATTTATACAAGAGAGAGAATCTAAAACCTAACTAAATATAAGATTTAATTAAAAGAGAGATAAATAAAAAATAAGAAAGCTATGCAGCTTTCTACAATTATGTATACATAAATAAATAAATGAATAAATAAATAAATAAATTGATAAATAAGTAAATAAAATAAATAAATTAATAAAATACATAAATAAATAAAATACATAAATAAATGAATAACAACATAAATAAACAAATAAATAAATAAATAAATAAATAAATAAATAATGAAAAAAATATAAATAAAAAAATAATGAAAAAAAAGTAAAATAAAATATATAAATTTATAAAACAAAAATATTTTTTTTAAATTTAATAAATAAATAAACAAATATAAAATATAACCAAAAATCTTACTTGTGAATAAAAAAATACATGTGAATAAATAAATGAATAATAAATAAATATATAAATAAATAAACAATCATATAAATAAATAATAAAGAAAAAAAATAAAGAAAAAATAAAAAATATGTAATTAAATAAATAAAAATAAAAATATATATTTTTTTAAATTAAAAAAAAAATTAAACAAAGAAAATATAACTACAAATCTTACATGTCATTAAATAAATAAATATATAAATATATAAATAAATAAACAATAAATAAAAAAATAATAAAAAAGAAAATAATAAGAAAAAAAATAAATATAAACAATTTTTTTATTTTAAAATTAAATAAATAAATAAACAAACATAAAATATAACTAAAAATCTTACATGTCAATCAATAAATCAAAAATAAAATAAAAATAAAAATAAAATAAAATAAAAAATATAAAAATAAAAAAACAAAAAAAAAAAAAAAAAAAACAAAAAAAATAACAACAAAGCTTAACAAAACAAGAAACTAAAACCCCAAACTCCTCACCACTAACGCTCCACCCGCATCTCTTCTCAAAATCAAAAAAAAAAAAAAAAAAAAAAAAAAAAAAAAAAAAAAAAAAAAAAAAAAAACACACTAAACCTCCACACCATCATCTCATCCTCTACCATCACCCCGCTCACAAACCAATACAAAACAATAATCCCATAAACAAAAAACACTAAACAATCTAAAAACAAATACAATCAAAACAATCTAACAATCAAAACAATCAAAAACACCACACAAAACACCCAAACTTAACAACAACAACATATTCACACCAACAATATCATACTCCTCTCATCCATATAATTAAAATAAATATAAAAATAATAATCACATATCACATATCTTAACATAAATATAACTCTACAATCTACATCAAAATATACCATATTATTTCCCCCTCTATCTACCCACACAACAACAACACAACTAATATATTATTTTCCCCCAATCTCTTCTTATCCTCCTTCTCCCCCACATTATAAAACTTACTAAAATCTTTAATACAATCTATATATTCATAAATTATCTTCTATATCCAAACCACTATTCTCTTAACCTTTAAATACCAATCCAAAATCTACAAAACCAAATTTAAATTATCTATATATCAAAACTAACTCAACTCTAAAAAACTCTCCTCTTCCTCCTCTCCTCCCCCCCCCTCTCCTTCTCTCCCTCCCACCCCCCCCCCCCTCCTCTCTCCCCTCCTTCTCCCCCTCTCTCCTCCTCCCCCTCCCTCTGCTCATATAAAAATATAATAAAAAACAAATAAAAATAAAAATAAAAATATAAAAAAAAAAATTAGATATGATATACAATTTTTCTTAGTTCATAAATATTTTATTGACGCTTTAAATGTGATTAAAACTACAAAGGTATATACATACATATATATTTTTTACTGCAAACTTCCCAGAAAAAAAGCTTAGGTTTCAATGAATTTACCTATTCATTTATTACAAACTAAGCAGAAATCAGAAATAATCTATAATCTACTAAAGACTATCTCTTAGAAATGTTAAAGCGTTTCTCCAATTCATGCAGCTGCGTAAGCTCTGTGCAATCCAACAAGAGACATAATGCATAAAAGCCTCAATTAGTGAGCTAAAGCTAAAGCTTGACGTATTTTATGCATTCCTGTTACAATTGCAATCGAACTGCAGTGTCTTTTCAGCTAAGTAGAATATCGATCCAGTCAATCAGTGTAAGAGTTCGCTAAATGGCTCGCCTTAAATTCGCATTCGCTTGGCTTCCAGTGCAGCTGCAGCCATTTGAGTCTGCTTGAAACATAAAATCGGATTGTAAATATAGCTGTTTACATATATATTTTACAATTAAGTCAGTTACCATTACGCCTTGTTTGGTTCTTACCTGGCGCAAATGCTATTGCGTTTTTCTTCCCACCCCTAAAAGTATGCAGCAATAAATTTTGTACATTTTCTCAGGCACTTATCAACACGTTAGCAGAGCACAAAACACTCGCAATTAGCAACAGAACAAGAGATGGCGGCAGGGCAGGGGAATACAATTAATGATGAAATATTAAATAGTCAGGCAGGCGGCAACAACAATGAGCAACAGCAGCAGCAGCAAATGAAATAAATGATGCAACATGGCAAAGAAACAAAAAAAAAAAAAAAAGAAGAGAATAAAAACAACAATAACAACTGCAACAAGGACAACAAAACATTTGCTCGTAATTCAGCCGAAAACTGAAATTTCGTTCGATAACAATTGCAACTACAGCAACAGCAATAACAACAACAAATAGTCATTGCATGTTGTCGCTAACGTCGATGTCGACGCCGCTGCCGCTGCCGCTGCCGATGGCGACGCGTCGTTTAGTTGAGTTTCATTTTACAGTTGTTGGCTGCATTTTCCGCCATTTGGTTGCTGCCGATAACAACTGCAACTGGCAAACAGTATTTAGGCGGTTAAATATATATATGAACTGCAATTCCAGCAACAGCAACAACAACAATACCAAACAATGCTTGACAACTGAAGACGGCTCGACCAGCAGATATTTTATATTTGTAGCTAGTCAAGGTATACAAAAGTAAATGAGAGCAAAAGTTTTTGTAATATTTCAAAATTAATTTATAATTAATAAAGTTATGTACAAACTATATTAAGCTGTCACTAAGGGAAATAATATATTTTTAACAGAATAAAAAATTTATTGAAAATTAATCAAATAATTGGAATAGTTTGGCAACTGTTTTATTGGTTGACTTTGCTGTCCATAACTATATATTAAATTTAAAATTTAAATTTAAACATGCGCTATAGAGTCCATAACAAAAGCTGCAATGAATAAATAAAGGATTAAAAAATAATAATAAATAAATTTTAAATAATTAAAATATAATAAATAATATATACATATATATAAATGTACAATAAATTTCCTATATAAATCATTTAAAATATTTTAGCTTAAAATTTTAAATAACAAATTTTAATTTAATAATATTTTCTATTATTCATAAAATTAAAAAAAAAAAATTAATATATAAAATTTTTTTACAAATATAAATAATATTTAAAATATGTACATTTAAATTTTCTTATTCTTAATATAAAATATGAAATACATAAACTTATATTAAATTGATACACGTCTCTCTCTCTGCCCCTCTTTCTCTCTTTCTCTCTCTCTCTCTCTCTCTCTCTCACTCTCTTTCACTCTCTCTCTGTCTCTCCTATTTCTACTATTAGCAAGTACATATACGAGTACAAGTCTGAAATGCATATTCATATGTTTACAATAAATTTCATATACATATTATTTGTAAACTTTATCATACCCCATCAATCCACATTTATAGGTCATCACAAGCGATACAAGAAGCGCAACAACATTTTGTGCACGAGGCCAAACAAATTGAAACTTTTCCTACTTAAGAGAACGTTGCACATTCGTTACTCGCAGCATAGTATGCTCCTTGCCCTCTGCTACTCTCTCTCTCTCTCTCCTTCTCTCTCTTCCTACACCCATTCTACCCCCACTCAATGGCAGCCAAAATTTATATATTAAATGAATTGCACAATTTTGTGCAACGTTGCGCGGCTGTGGCAGCTGATTTGAAGCGATGTCGTCGAAATCGAGCCAAAGAAGCGACAACAGAGCCCAAAGAGCACTTCACAGTGAGGAAGGGAGTAGGAGAGTAGGAGAGAGCGAGCGCGGCTTGGATACGTGGGCGACATTTGAAACAGAAACCGGAAATTGGAACTGCAATTTATGCTCATCGCATCGTAGGCGCCATGTTGCACATTTTGAGCTGGCAGCGGATTTGCTGTCGCTGCCGCTGCCGCTGCTGTTGCTGCTGTTGCTGCCACTGCATAATCTATTTCGGGGTCATTTGGAAAAGGTCAACACATGCCGTTTGTTTCAATGAGCCGACCACACAAGGCCTTTGTAATTAGCTGCTGCACGGGCGTGGCTGGTGTGGCAAATGTTTTCGGATAACATTTTAAATAGGTCAACGCATGGAATTTTATTTATTGTGAACGCCAACTGGCAATTTATGGGCCAACTCTCGAGAGGGGTGACCAAAAGCGGGTGGGTCGATGGGTCGACTCTGTTGTAGGCGGATATTAATGCGCATTGTGCGAGCCTTTTGGCATTCGCAGACAGACATTCACTCTGATCTATTTATGGCCAACGAGGGGAAATTGAAATTGGCGCAGAGCGCGATTAAAATTTTCCATTCCATATAAAGCGAACATGTGCCAAAAACTGAACGCCCACTGAAGAAAGAAGAGAAGTTAATGGCCCAGCCATTTCGACTATTTACACAAAATGTGAACAAAGCGAGAGAAAATCATTTTCCGAAAATGCCAAAATATTGAGACAATTCGAAATGAATTTGTGCTCCATGGAGCAATTGCGATGAAATATTTGAAATCTAATTGCAATTTAGATGTTATTGTATTTGTGTAAATAGTTCAAATATTTTGTTTGATATATTTTCTTAGATCATTCTTGATAAATTTACTGAGAGTGGGATTTTATAATTTCTAAATTGATAATTACATTTTTTTTATATAAATTTAAAATAAAACATTTTCTTTTGTACATTTAATATAGTACGAAGAGGAATGATTTTATATAAAAAATTATATGCATATAGAATTATCCAAAAATATTCTTAGCTGAGCTGCAAAGCTTTGCAAAGCATCTGTCTCATTCTTTATACTTCAAATACTGCAATTTTCAGCATAAATAAGCTGCTATTGATTCTCTTGTTAAGATTTATAAATAATATGCAATATTCTTTGTGCTCACTCGCCGTAAAAACCAATAAACAAGAAAACAATTTACATTTGTGCTCAAAGTCTAAACCAGTCAACGTTTTGCCACACATGCAGCCACCCACACACACACACACACTCATGTAATTCAACTTATTTGATGCGCTGTGCATGATTAATCTTCAAAAGTATTATGCCAACACACACACAGAGTGTATGTTGACTATGCCAAGGCGAAAGTAGTCAAAAACTCTGAGTGAGCGTGTTTTTATACCCTGAGCCCATTGAAAATGGGAAATCAGGGTATAAGGTTTTGTTAAAAGTAGAAAGGCAGAAGGAGGGTGGCAGACCCCACAAAGTATATATATTCTTGATCAGGGTGACGAGAAAAGTTGATATAGCCATGTCCGTCTGTCCGTCCGTCCGTCCGTCCGTCCGTCCGTCCGTCCGTATGTATGAACGCGTCGATTTCCGAAGATACAAAAGCTAGAGAGTTCATTCTTTTTGTGTTAAGTTCGTATATTGCACGCGCAGTACGAGTTTATTTCAGAAATTCGATAACTTGTATATTTGGAAAGTTATCGATAAACGAATTTATCGGGAACCAGTTAAAAAATTCTAGCTAATTCATCTTTAGAGTTAGAGTCTCCAAGTCTTCTGCATATATATAGATACTAATTTAATACAATTTCGGTTTTTGTCAGATTTTGGATTCCGGTCCCCAATTATCCCCACCACCCCCAAATGTGTAAAAAATGCATTTCAAATACTAGAGACATACAGTTTGGTTTGGCATATAGATATGAATAACATAATCTTAATCTGAACATATCAATATGATTGTCCATCTAAAAACAGAATTATTAGTCCATAAAGTTTTCTCATCAAAACCCATGTGGCGCGGCAAGCAAGGCAGCGATACAGCAAGACGCATTGCGGGCGCACATACATACATACATACATACATATATATGTATGTATGTATGTATGTATGTATATGTGTGCAAGCGTAGATCAGAGTGTGGCTGCAATCATACATACATATGTATGTACATATTTGTGCATGTAAAGCTAATTGTAAAAGAGTTATGATTTCTAAAAAAAAACTTAAAATGTTAAATAGAATATGTAGATCATGTGCTGAACTCTCATTACATTCCATTATATATTTTAAAAATTTTAAAACAATTAAAATAACAATGGAAATGCAAGCAACGTTGAGTAATGCAAATCAATTTTCGTATGCGTGTGCACATACACTGAGAAGCAAAACTGTAACACGAATTCAATATTGTAACTTCAAAGGTCTGTATTTTCACTTCTACTGTATGGATGCTTGAGTTCTTAGTCTCGTTTTGTTGGTACAGTAATTTAGCTATATGTAAAAAAATTTCAAGTCATTTGGTTTGCTAGAAGAGAAATGCGAGTAAAAAATGTAAAAAAGTCATTTGTTACAGTTTTGCACTTTGGCTAATTTTTTAACAAAAACATTTATTAATAATTTTTTAATATTTGGTCCATAGCCCTTTTGCCTTTTTTAATTGTTTTATGCGATTGGGCATACTTTGTGTGTAGCATCTCACCATCTCAGGAGGAATCGAGTACCAGACGTCCTTCGTCCTTGCCCACAACTCCATCATTCCACTTGGAGGGACGGCATATTGCGCAAGCTGAGACTTTACATAACTCCATATGTTTTCGATGGGGTTCATGTCAGGAGATTGCGGAGGCCACTTCAAGGAATTGAATCTCTGCTGTGAGATCCAGTTTTTAACCGAATGGGACGTGTGCTTCGGGTCATTGTCTTGGTGAAAAATGCATTTTTGCAGCAGCAAGTCCCATATTTGCGACGACTTCTCCCAAATTATTTTGTAGAATTGACAGATATTGCTCCTTACGCATCATCCCTTCAATTAAAACCAAAGGTCCAACTCCATTTTTGTGTATACAGCCCCAAACCATAATGGAGCCGCCCCCGTACTTGACAGTTTGCCGTACAGTAGTTAGTGACTGGATTGTGGGATCTCTAGTCCAATACCACGATCGCCCATCTGACTCGATACGGTTTATTTTAGTTTCATCTGACCATATTACCTTTAAAAAACTGTTATAACAATTGTTTAAAGTCGTCCTGAGTAACTTACAGCATCCCAATCAGCTACAGTCCAATGTTCATAAGTTGCAGCAAAGTCTTTACGCAAGATAACGTGCTTTTTGCAAAGAACGGTTTTTTTTTCATTTCTTTGCTTTTAGTCCTAATCTGCCAAGACTACGACGGACTGTCCACTCACTGGCATTCAAATTAAGCATCTTCGCTGCTGGTATTGGAGTAATGACCAGATTGCCTGTTATCAGCCTTGCCACGTGGCGTGTGTCGCGATCATTCAAAATCCTTGGTCGACCTCCTTTATTGCTAGGGATACTTTGTTGAGTGTATTTTTTCATTCTTTGTACAGTCATATGACTAATACCGAATTTGTTAGCCACTTTACGAACAGATACACCCGCTAACAATAATTCAATTATTTTATTTTTGTTTTCACTCATCTTGGTTATTGCGTTTTAAATTTGATTAAAATGATAAAAGCTCATAAAGTTCAATGCAAATAAATAAGTTTTAACGGTAACAAAGGCTTTTATACCAATGCAAATTGTTTTTGCGCTAAGAGAGCATAACTGTAACAAATGACTTTTTTACATTTTTTACTCGCATTTCTCTCCTAGCAAACCGAATGACTTGAAATTTTTTTAAATATAGCTAAATTACTGTATCAACAAAATGAGACTAAGAACTCAAGCATCCATACAGTAAAAGTGAAAATACAGACCTTTGAAGTTACAATATTGAATTCGTGTTACAGTTTTGCT
Organism: Drosophila buzzatii; assembly: GCA_035045845.1. Classification (NCBI taxonomy): domain Eukaryota; kingdom Metazoa; phylum Arthropoda; class Insecta; order Diptera; family Drosophilidae; genus Drosophila; species Drosophila buzzatii. The sequence continues at coordinate 1,108,874 of JAWNOS010000062.1, read as the reverse complement.
TCTCAGTGTATGTATGTATGTATGTATACACACAAAAAGTCTTGGGCTGTTTTCTATGTTGCTATGCGTGTATATTCTAAGAATCACAATTGTTTTTGAATTCCGTTAGAATTGTCTTTGAATTGTATTTGTATTTTCAGCCATTGCTTTAGTGTTTCTTTCGTTTATGGCGAATTTCATTCGTTTTCGCTACTCTGCCGTTTAAGTGAGCCGTGGTGTAGATGGCTAGACGGATGCAACGAATGATATGGTGTCGGAGGTTCTAGCCTCGCCTAAGCCCTCCATAATTTTTTATTTTTATTTTTATTTTTTTATTATTTCTTTCTTTTTTATTATTATTTATTCTTTTCTATTTGATTTTCGAAGATACAAGAGCAACTGCGCGGTTAGCAGAGCGCATGCTTATACGTGCGTAAAGAAGAAGAGTATCACTTTTTTGCAGGGTTCAGGGTATCTCGTAGTCGAGCCGTCTCGACTAGAGCCTTCTTACTTGTTTTTTTTGCGTTGACTGAAAAATGATTAAAAACTTAACTTTCAAAGAAGTTGCCAATGCAACAACAGCAACAGCAGCGAGCATGTATGTGTGTGTCTGTGTCGCCTGTACCCAGCCACGCCCGCACGCTTTGCCCCTGCTCATGGCAGCGGGTAATCCTTTAATGCTTGCAACGCGTATGTCACAGCAGCTGCAACTATTTCTCATTTCTCATCACTGCAAACGACGGCAATGGTGACAGAGTAGTCTCGCAGCTGCCTCTCTGCCCTCTGCTCAACGCTTAGCCAAACTCTACACATACAGAGATATTCGCTCGCTTGTGTCGCACCCTTGTCAGGATCCACAAGGCTTTTTTCGTGAAGCCCACATCAACTTACTTATGCCTGCTAAAGTGACATTTTCCACTCGTCGTAGCTGTCTTTGTTGTTGTTCTTGTTGTTGTTGTCATCGTTTTGGCTACTTACTTACTTTACTTGAAATATTTTTACCCACTTGCGTTTTATTTCTCATGTATCCTTTTTTTCTTATTTTTTGACTGTCTCCCACTCGCTTGCTCGCGCTCTCCCTCTCTCTCTATCTCTTTCAAATCCGAGCAAAAATGTTTTCACAAGTTTCACCTGAAACTTCTTCATCTCCAACGTCTTCTCGTCTTTTTTTCGTTGTTGTTTTATTGCTGTTGTTGTTGTTGCTGATGCTTTTGATGCGTTTTGCCAAAGATTTTGACGCAGCGGCATAATAAATTGCGGCAAAACACCTGTACAAACACATCTATACGTGTGTGGGTATGTGTCTGTGTGTGTGTGTGTGTGTGTCTGTGTGTGTACGTGTATGCTGCTAAAGTTGTTTTATGCTTTGGGCCGTTATGCAAAACTTTTCAAACTGTTTTGTTATTTTGAATTGCACATCTTGTATCTTGCTATGCCTCTCTCTCTCTCTCTCTTATTTATATTTTTATGTTTTATATATCTATATATTTTTTATAGTTCTAGTTGAAGTTACTTTTATTTCATATATTGCATCTAAAATAAAAGCAATCTAGGGCATTATTGCAGTACATTTCTACGCTTCAATTCCATATATTTTCCTCTTCCCAGTTTTACTTCATTCTATATAAGCAAGACCCTAAACTCTTTCTTTCCTTCTCTCTCCTCACTCATTCTACCAATCGTTCATTCTCCTCTCTCTCTCTCTCTCTCTCTCTCTCTATCTAACTATCAATGTCTTGCTCTCTAAAGCGCCCACATTCATTCCATTTTACATCTCTTTATCTCTCTCTCCCTCTCTCAATTCTACTTTGCTTAAATCTATTAATAAAGCTTTTTTTTATCTCTCTAACTCGCATCTCTTTCATCATCTCTGCTTTGCTTTCATCTTACACATCTTTTACTTAATCTATCTATATCGGTCTTTGTAATACTAATACTCTAATCTCTTTTACACTCACTCACACTCTTCTCCTCTCTCTCTCTCGCTCTCTCTCCCGCACCAGAGTGAGTGTTCCGGTTGCTTGGCGATTTTTCGCAACAATTTTCCGCAACATTAATTGCTTGTCATTGTCAACGTTGCTGCGCCTCTTCAAACGGCACAGTTCGTCAGAAGGCACAATCTCCGTCTGCTCTCACCCAGCTAGTCAGCCACATTTAATGTCGCCTCGAGACGCGTTCATAAACTTTTCCACGCGCAAATTGTAAAATTTTCATTGCATACTTTCGTGCGACAGCCAAAGACGCGCCAACGTACAAAATTCGTCAGGCTGTTCGGTCTCTCTCTCTCTCTCTCTCTCTCGCTTCTTGGATTCCCCGAAAAAGTGCGTTAAGCTCAGCATTGTTATTGCTGTAGTTGTTTTTGTTGTTGTTATAATTGTTGTTGTTGCCGCGGCTGCCTTTGCCATTAACATTTCTGCCTCGGGCAACTGCAAATTAACGTGTGAAATTGAAGTCTAGATGGAACGTGCAAGCGAATGGGAGGCAGGCTACTTCAGAGGGTTAGGGTAAGAAACAGAGACGGCGACAGGGGCAGTGGAAGGGGCCAGGGCCTGGGCTACGGGCATGAACGTTCTTTTTTTGGTGCATAATAATTTTTGACCAAAAGTTTTAGACTGTTTATGAGTGCTGAGTACTTATTGGGAAGGCTTTAATTAAAGCTTAGTTGAGTGGAAGTTCACAAAAGTTATTCAAAATTGAAATGGAAAGAGAGAGAGAGAGAGAGAGAGAGAGAGAGAGAGTGGGTTGAAGCAAACGTAAAATTTTGGAAAAGAAATGAAATTAAAGCAATTGAACATTTTTACTGCAATTGAAAGTTGAATTTAAGCAGCAGCTGAGCTCATGCTAGGTTTGAATGAATTAACAGTTATTTAGACAATGTCATTCTTTATTTATTTGAATAGTTTTTTATTGTATTTTATTATTAAAATATGTTCTTTTATTAAATATAAATCTATTGTGAAATGTCACTATCAATTTGGCACTTAAAAGCTTACTGACTAACATTGAAATGAAACATTATGCATAATGAATAAATAAGCGAAGGCTTACATATTGACCTGCTGCTCCGTCAGTCAGTTTGCCCGTTCGTACGTTTGTCAATATGGCACAGCTTCAATATCAATAGCAATAAATATGAAAGCATTGCAGCCGCTTGATAAACAACTCATTATGCTCAGTAGACAGTTGCTGTTCGTATGGGGTATGCTCAGAGAGTAAAGTGAGATACTTGCTGAGTTGTGAAACAGCGAAGAGAATGAGCTGTTTGGCAAGACAAAAAGAGGTACAAGAGGCGTGAGCTATATAGGGTGTGCTTAGGGAGAAGAGAGAGCTCACAGGTATCTTTTACAGTTATGCTGTAAGCTTAGATCGCAGCACGAGCTCGTCAGCAGAAAGAGCAGAAGTTATAAGAAATGTGGGCTATGCTTAGAGAGCATGGAAGGTAAGAATAGAGCTCGAAGGCAAAAATAGCTGAAAAAGTATAACAGTTGGAGTTATTTATATAGGTTACATACCTGAGCTATGCTCAGAGGGAACAGCGCCTCAAGAAAAAAGAGCAGAAATCTTCTGTTGGAGTTATATGAACTATGCTCAGAGCGTAGAGCAGAAACAGAACATGTACATAAAAATTAATAGAGGTAGAAGCTACACTTAGCTTAGAGAGTTGAATGAGTGCGAAAGCAGAAGATGAATAAATATACTCTGATAAACAACATCATTTACTCATAAGTACACAAAAAGCTTCCATCAACTCTTTTACAGGGCATCTCTTAGCTGGGCATTCACAATTGCTTTGCTGCATGCCAACTTATTTTCTGCGGCACGCTGGCATATTAAATGATTGCTAAGCGCAAAAGGCGAAAAGCAAAAACCATTTGCAATTCATAAACCCAACGGATTCTCAATCCATGACGAAAGTTTTTTTCTTCTTCTTTTTTTCTGTGCTGAATGCGGCAGCAGGTGGAGCGGCTTAAAAAGGAGGCTGCGCATAGGCGGCAAAGACTGGAAAATTGCAGACAACGCGCGACTATTAATAAAAATATGCGAACAATGCAAACGCGCAGCGCCCCCAACATTGATTTTAATATGGCGGCTCACACACAGACACAATGAATGACGAAATGAATGAAAAAGCAAAACAAAAACTTTAAATCCTTTAGTTAAACAAAAGGAGTCGGCACAATGGCAGCGCTGTGGCCCGCCAAGAACACACTCAGAGAAAGAGAGAGAGAGTGAGTGTGAGAGAGAGAGAGAGAGAGAGACACACACTGCCACTGCAACTGGCACTGCGACTGCATTTACTGGCATTGTTTACGCGACGGATTAGCGAAGACTAAACATGAAAATATTGGCAGCTGGCAGCATAAAACACACACCACAAAGCTCTGCTCTACTGCTAAAAAACAATGCTGACCGCATCACTAGCCGGCGTCCAACAGTCTGTGCCCAAAACTATGAGAAATGAGCAAGGAGTTTAGCATAAGCGATTAGCACACAGCTTTAAATGAGACTTAAAGTCTAGCGACAGCTCCATTTGTCTGCTGTTGCTAGGCAAAGGCAAAGACTTTCTTGTCGATGAAATCACACACACACACGCACACACACACAAGCAAATGACCCCCTGGCCTTCGGGTGGCCCCAACCGCCTCTGGCCTTAGATGTACGTGACCTTTGCGCTAAATTCTTTTATGGAATGTAACTCACTGAGATACGCAAGAGGATGCCGACGATGGCTGAAACCCAATATGCCTGAAATGAAATTGTAACAATGAACTGCACGATGGCGTCTATAGAAGCGAACGCCCGCAAACCCTTGCAAACAACCCCTCACACACACACACACACACACCACGCGCGCTCACACATACGCACATACTCATACTTGTAACTTATTCCACACACATCCGGCATGGCCTAAAACATACAAGCCAAAAACAAATACGTTTGCTCTAACTCGTCAGCTCTCTCTCGCTCTCTCCCTCGCTCTCTCTCTGTCTCAGTCTCCGTCTCTGTATATCTACGACTTTCTCACACTTTGGCTGCATAATTTTTGATATTGTTGTCGGCGTCAGAAATCTTTGCTCATTATTATTGGCAGGCACTTCAGAAACCAACGCAAAATTCAGTTTTCCAGCATCAAAATGGATTTTTTTTCTTTCCTCTTTTCGCCAATATTTCAATATTTCATAAATGCTGCTGAAATGAATTGGGAGAGGGGGAAAATCTCTTGTTGCTAACCCGAAATTTCTGCTTAATTTTTGCACATTTTCATCAAGTTTATGAGCTAATCAAAAGGGTTCAAGAGCTCAAAACAATAACCTGCGTATCTAGCTAAAATACAAGCTAATTATCATAAAAAGGCCTTGGCAACCGACCCTAAAAACAAAACTTTTGCCCATAAACAAAGGCGCAATTCTTGAAACGACTCGTACTACTAGTTGGTCCAGTTCCAGCCTCGTTCACATAAAAACCGGCCAATGAAGCAGCTGAAATGCTGCTATGCCAGCGACCAAGGCCAATTGGCTGCTAATCAAATTTGAGTGACTCTTGCGCCGTGAAAGTTGTCTAATTGAGCCTCAGCCAGAGCTCAATTGCGAACAAGCAACAAATTTCTTAAGTCAATTAACTCTAAGCTCTTCTGTCTAGAAATGAAGAAAAGTTCGAAACGCGATCAAGCACGAAAATCTATTTGGTTATTATTCAACTTCTAAAAGCGTTAAGTAAATGAAATGTACGCTGAATTTGAAATTAAACCAAATACAATTTGTTGATATTAAATTGAAAGTAAATAAGAGAAGCTGAGTCTGAGCCTAAGCTAGAAGGCAGAAGTCAGAGACCGAGGCTAGAGGCAGAAGCAGAGACAGAAGCACAGGATGAGTCTGAGCTGAAGTTTGAGCCAATGGCAGATCAAGAAGTAGAAGCAGAGGATAAAGCTGAGTCTGAGCCTAAGGTTGAGGCAGAGGCTGAGGCTGAGACAGAAGCAGAGGCAGAAGCAGAAGCAGAGGAAGAAGCTGAGTCTGAGCTCAAGGCTTGAGCCAATGGCAGATCAAGAAATAGAAGCAGAGGAAGAAGCTGAGTCTGAGCCTATGGCTGGAGGCAGAGGCTGAGGCAGAGGCTGAGTCAGAAGCAGAAGCAGAGGCAGAGGCTGAGGCTGAGACAGAAGCAGAGGCAGAAGCAGAGGAAGAAGCTGAGACTGAGCTCAAGGCTGAGCCAATGGCAGATCAAGATGTAGAAGCAGAAGAAGAAGCTGAGTCTGAGCTCAAGCCTGAGTCAATGGCAGAGCCAAATGTAGAAACAGAGGAAGAACCTGAGCCTGAGCCTAAGCAGAGGCTGAGGCAGAGGCTGAGGCTGAGGCAAAGGCAGAAGCACAACTGAGTCTGAGCTCAAGCCTGAGTCAATGGCAGAGGCAAATGTAGAAGCAGAGGAAGAAGCTGAATCTGAGCCTAAGCACAGGCTGAGGCTGAAGCAGATGCAGAAGCTGAGTCTGAGCTCAAGCCTGAGCCAATGGCAGATCAAGATGTAGAAGCAGAGGAAGAAGCCGAGTCTGAGCCTAAGGTTGAGGCAGAGGCTGAGGCTGAGACAGAAGCAGAGGCAGAAGCAGAAGAAGAGGAAGAAACTGAGTCTGAGCTCAAGGCTGAGCCAATGGCAGATCAAGAAATAGAAGCAGAGGAAGAAGCTGAGTCTGAGCCTAAGCTAGAGGCAGAAGCAGAGACAGAGGCTGAGAATGAGTCTGAGCTCAAGAGTCAGCCAATGGCAGATCCAGAAGCAGAAGCAGCGGAAGAAGCTGAGTCTGAGCTCAAGCAGATCAAGAAGTAGAAGCAGAGGAAGAAGCTGAGTCTGAGCCTAAGGTTGAGGCAGAGGCTGATGCTGAGACAGAAGCAGAGGCAGAAGCAGAATCAGAGGAAGAAGCCGGGTCTGAGCTCAAGGCTGAGCCAATGGCAGATCAAGAAGTAGAAGCAGAGGAAGAAGCTGAGTCTGAGCTCAAGCCATGAATGATTGATCAAATAGCCAATGGCAGATCCAGAATCAGAAGCAGCGGAAGAAGCTGAGTCTGAGCTCAAGCCAGAGCCAATGGCAGATCAAGAAGTAGAAGCAGAGGAAGAAGCTGAGTCTGAGCCTAAGGTTGAGGCAGAGGCTGAGGCAGAGACAGAAGCAGAGGCAGAAGCAGAAGCAGAGGAAGAAGCCGAGTCTGAGCTCAAGGCTGAGCCAATGGCAGATCAAGATGTAGAAGCAGAGGAAGACGCTGAGTCTGAGCCTAAGCTAGAGGCAGAAGCAGAGACAGAGGCTGAGAATGAGTCTGAGCTCAAGAGTCAGCCAATGGCAGATCCAGAAGCAGAAGCAGCGGAAGAAGCTGCGTCTGAGCCCAAGCCAGAGCCAATGGCAGATCAAGAAGTAGAAGCAGAGGAAGAAGCTGAGTCTGAGCCTAAGGTTGAGGCAGAGGCTGAGGCTGAGACAGAAGCAGAGGCAGAAGCAGAAGCAGAGGAAGAAGCTGAGACTGAGCTCAAGCCTGAGCCAATGGCAGATCCAGAATGCAGAAGCAGCGGAAGAAGCTGAGTTTGAGCTCAAGCCAGAGCGCAAGCGTTCTGCCTATTACATACATTTACCAATACTATCATACCCAGATTTTCCATTGTCTATAATTTCAGAGTATAATAAAAAGCTGACAATGAGAGTTGGATCAGCATAATTATAATATTATATTATATTATTTAATAAATTCTCTTACTGGGGTATGTGATAGAGTCCATATAAAATAATCAATTTATTTTTAGCCCTAACTAGAGATCCAAACTAAATTTCCGCTATGATAACTTTCAAATATAGATATATATTATATAGAAGAGAATTGTTGGCATGTTTAAAGTTCAATGAGATTCAGCTATTGTCTGCCTATCGTCGCTCAAGCAACTCGAAATTGAAGTCAATAATTTTCTTCGCTCTGCTCTGTTATTGGCAGCAAACTGTTTTCATAAATTCAACACAAATTACAAAACGAATAGCCCGCAGGAAAATGTAAGTAAAAATTTATTATATTTAAGGAACATGTTGCCAAACAATATAAATAAATTCAAGTGAAGGCCGCGAAAGGGCGTGGCGACTACGATAAAGGCAGTGAAAATTGCGAAAAAGGCGAAAACTGCGAAGGCAGCTAACAAAATTTATTATTTGCTGAAAATTCATTGAATGTGCTGCGTCTTGTTGCTGTTGTTGCTGTTGCAAGTTGCAAGTTGCAGTTGCAGCTGCAACAAACAAAAACCCAAAAATTTGGGCTATAAAATTGTATTTATTACATTTCTTTATTTGAAGTTTTGCAGCAATATAAACAGGAGCGCGGGTGAGACTGAGGTTTGGTCATTAATTTATATAAAAATATATTAACAAATGTTTTTTTTTTTTAATTTAATATATATTTTGTAAAATTAAATTTTGATTTTTAATGCTTGTTAAATTAATTTACATAAATATAATTTCAAATATTTCATTTTATTTTATGGCAAGTTTAGTTAATGGCAAGTTTAGATAATGAATTTATATATATTTAAGCATATTTTTTTTTTATATATAATTTTTTTTTTCAATTAAATTTTGATTTTTAATGCTCGCTTGGTTTTTCAGTGGGCTGAGCTGGCGGCGCTGTTCATTGAGGCCAAGCCGAATGCTATTAAAAGTCGCGCGCAACCAAAAAGCACTTAAAAGATTGCATTTAAAAATCGCTTCACGGCTAAATAAAAAATACTACAGAAAACGGGGCGAGAAACGAAAGAACTAGAACCCAAAATGAAACCAAAACCAAACATGACCAGTCGTCGAGCACTTTGCTTCAAAACTAACTAACTTTCTTTTTTTTTTTTTTGGTTTTTTGTTCAGCCAACAGCCATGCCCATGCGGCAAACAGCGAACTAAAGAGCCATAGAAGTAGACGTAGTCGCAGCCGGCTAATGGATAACGTTATCAACGCCATCGCGACGCTTGGGACACATACACAGAGAGAGAAATGCGAGTTGCCCCCGCTCACATGTTGATAGGCGCATAAGAGTGAAGGACTCGAACTGATATTGTGTGTCTGTGTGTGTGGGCGTGGGCGTGAACGTGGCTTGCAGTGCTGTTAACCAAGTTAAAATTCAATTTTGGACACTCGGCTGCGTGCACAAAAACCCGACAAAGTAAACAAATTGCGGTGGCAACACATGAGCGACCAGGCCAAATGATTTTTTTTCTTTCTTCCTTTCGATGCTCGCTCGGGAGTGAGTTTAAAGGAGTATATGGGAGTATCTGCAAATTCTCTTGTTATTTTTGTAGAATTTATAGTTGTTTATTATAAATAATTTAATAATCAACTAAAAGGAAAATCTCACAATTTAGTTGTGTAATCATAAACAATAATCTATTGCAGCTTTCTAAGTAATTCTTACGGATATTACTTCAATTTAAATATGTCTTAGTAAATTTGAGAGTTCGCAAGTCTCAATGAGTATTAAAAATGTAGTCTTCAGTTCGTCTCTAACTTCCTTGAGCAAGCATTGAGCAGTCGTCTACACTTTACTTCAAAATTTCCATTCGCTTTTTTCGCCTCTTCAGATGCATTGAGCGTGGCACGACAAATATAAGGCATAGCAGCTGCCCCCACAAAATATTAAATTAATAAATGTACATATATATAGTTGTATATATGTATATATATATGTCTCTATATGCTTGCTCCCCGATATGCCACTGTCAGGTGTTTTTGTGGGACTGCCTTGATTCGAGCAGTTGTCGGGCCGTTGCTTTGAAATTCACAAGTTAAATATTTAGTTGGCAAATAAAACGGAGCCAGTGCCTAGAACCTAGATGCTCGCTCCTATATGTATTCGTATTTCAAATTAGAAACATGCTTTGGGGTTTGCCTTTGCAAATATTTGATAGCTGCTAGTTGGATGCTTTAAACTTTATGAGCGACCCCCAGCATCGTTCACATCCTTCACATTCTCAACCTCCACAACATCCAACGCTGGCAAGGCGCCAAAGTGCATTATAAACAAGGAAATGCCCTGCAGATGTCTTTAGTTTTCAGTTGAGTTCAATATAATTATGAATTACTGGGGAGTGGCAGGCGCCAAAGGAGTCGTCATTGAGCAGCTTTTCAAGTTATTTATTAAGCAAATATTTGTCGTGGCAAAAAACCTTTGATAAGTTAAGAGCTTTTCAGACTTAATGAAAGAAACTTGCAGATAAAGTAACAAAATATTTTATATAAATTTTAATAATATGCTTTAATATAATATTGTGCGCTCCTTCCCACTAAATATATCAAAATTTAATTTCAAGCAACTTTTTTCTCTTTGCTGCTAAATCAACACAAATATTTTGAAATTGAAATTTGTCGCAGTTAATTTAACGCCCAAAAGTCAAAAGCCCAATAAAAATACAAATAATACAAATAGAAAATAGCAAATAGAAATATAAATAAAAATATTTACAGCCCTTGATAAGCAGCAATCGGAGAGCAGGAAAAAAAAAGCTAACTTAAGTGCAATACTGTGTAAAGTTCTCTTTGCCTTCACACTTCAACCCCCCTCTCTCCCTATCACTCTCTCACTCCATCTGCCCATCACCATCTCGTTCCACTGCTGAGTGTCAATCTCAGTTACAGTTGCTTATCGAGGCGCTAGTTTCTATTATGGATTTTCGTTGTTGTTGCCTTTGGCACCGCAATAAAGCAAAACTATGCCGCCAGCGCCCCAAGCACTCAGCACGGAAAAAATAAGCTAAAGAAGAAGCACAAGGATGTGCCATACCTCGAGCAATAGCAGGCAAGCTGGCGTCTAGCTCAATTTGCGTGTTGGCCTCGTGTTTTGCCCAGGAAAAAGGATGTGTAACACCAAACAGCCCAACAGCCTGGTTGCCAGGCTGCCAGTCAGACAGTCAGACAGATTCCTGAACTTTGCAGCGATTTAGTGATTTATTGAGCAGCGATTGATGCCACAAGTGCTGGGCTGGCAAATCGTAGAAGTGCCAGTTGCTTCAGCAGCCTGACATCGCCCATCGAAGCCTTGCCCAGCGCCGTTCGGCATTCAGGTGCAGTTGCTGATAAGCGCCTTTTGCGATAAGAATTAAAGCCCCCGCACTCCGAGCACTGACATATGAATGGCTGAGGCAGCTGCTGCACAATTGTAAATCAATGCCAAGTAAAAGTCCATCAAGAGCTTAGGCGAGCATTTGGGCTGCTCGTTGGGTTCAAGCTCTCGTTAGAAAATCCTTTTAAGAGCTTTAAACTGAGCTGTCCCAAACAAATGGAGCATTCATCTCTCATGTATTGAGATTCTATTAAGTCTTTCCCTTAAATATAATTGAAGTTCTTTAACATTCAGCCAACGGGCATGCGGATCCGTTACGATTTCATTTGTACAATTTTGTCGTCTTTTGTTTTTCTCCGCTTAATTGCTCTCTTCGGGCTCTGATGCTTAAGCGCCATGTAGACAGAAAAACGTTGTTTGAAAAACTAACACAAGATTTGCAAATTTTAGGGCCTGCAAGCCAGACAAAAAACCTCAACCTGCAACACACACGCACAACAAGCTAAGCCATAAAAAAGCCAACGATGCTGGTCAGAGAGCAAACGGAAAAATTGTAAAAATGGCACAAACTATTGAACGGGGTATTTGGGTCGCTAGGTAACAACAGCGAGAACAAAAGTCTATAAAACAAAGTTATCAACAGCAGCAGCAGCCGCAAAAAATCTGAAAAAAAAAATTAAAATAGAAAGAATTCAAGCCGGTAAAAAAAAACGGCTTAAATGGAATGAACGAATGCCGAATACACTTGATTGTTACACTCGAAAAGTTAAGAATGTAAGAAAATAGATATGATGCATATGAAATATATATAGATTCATGCATAATAAAATCTTGTTATTAGCCTTGATTATCCAAGGAAGTGGCCAAAAATTATCAAGATTGTTTAAATTCCCATCCAAATAGCCTGGCCAGGCGCCTAGGTACTGCAGCTCTTAGACGTACATTCACTAGAAGAAGACTAAACGCCATCACCCTCAAGACCTGCTGGATTGTGTCTTGACATGAACATTTTTCCTAGTATTCATATACTTTCCATAAAAAATATATATGTTTTCTGCTTATGTATCCTATGTTAGAATTAATATAGCTTTAAGTAGTTTTAATTTAATTTAAATTCCTTTTAGATTAAGGAAAAGCTGTTAAGCTGTAAATAAACATTTATTAAAATAAAAAAAATAAATAAATAAATAAAAAAATAAAATAAATTGCCTTGATTAGAGAAACATTACGTTAATACTGTGAATCAAACATTTTATTCGAATTTACAAGAAGAAAATAAAAAAATAAAATAAGTTGCCTTGATTAGAGAAAAAATATGTAGTATTTTCTTCAAACATTTTTATTCGTAATTTACAAGAAGAAGAAAAAATAGCTAACTGAAGTCTGCCAAAGTGGTGGAAAAATCAAATAAGCTTTAATCTTGGAATGTTTATCTAAATATAATACTGCAGCAATTTTGTTTTTAAAGAAGATTAATTTTGTAATAAAGAACAAATTTTAGCCAATCAGACAGGCAAATTGAGTGAAATATTCACAATTCAATTTGACTGCGCTCTGCTGAATATAAATAAATTTGCTGCAAATGTATTTTGTAAGCTATTCTTGATACTATACAGATGCATATATTTGTATTTTATTTGATTTTAAGAAGCATAAAACAAAGTTCAATATGAAAAGAATTAAAGAATTAATTTAGCTGAAATAATAGAAAAAATATTTATATATATACAAATAATATATTAAAGTAGATCATGAAGGATGCGCGATATAAATCGATAAGAGAATAAATTCAGTAAAATAAATCTAAGCATCTAAATAGATAACTAAACTGTGGAATGCCTTTAATAATATATTAAGCGCAATAGTATTTACAAGCAATGTCTCACTCGCTCAAGCTACATGCTATAGCAAATGTACCTCAACAAATGAGAGATAAAAAACAGACACAGACCAAGGAAGAAACAACAAGTAAAATGGCAAAAGCACAAAAAAAAATATAGAGATATAAAAGAAAGAGCAACGCAAAAGAATTGAAGATACATGGCACAAGGCTAAAGCGACGGCAATAGAGCTGCATGAGTGAAGAGAGGGTATTCGAGTGCACATGAGTGTGTATTGCGAGTGTGTGTGTGTGTGTGTGTGTGTGCTGGGTATTATGTGAACATGAAACTAACGAAGCTGCAGCCACAAGAGCAGCCGCAGCAGCAGCAGCTTCAAATGGCACAAAATTGAGAAAGCTATGAAAAGAGAGAGAGAGAGTGAGAGGTAGAGAGAGGAGCAGAAGAATAAAAATAAGTGAAACCTAAACTGAATATAGAGGTAAACGCTAGGGATAATAAATGACAATGGTTTTGGTATTAATTATTGGTTTCAGCTACGCTAAATGCCTGGCAACAGCCAAAGAAAGAGGCGTGCGGAGCAGGGGGTGGGCGTGGCTGAGTGTTTAAAGTTGTGCTTTCTGCGGCACTTTGTTGTGCGCAGCAAAACTTATTAAAACACAAAAGAGTCGCTGGCACAATAAAGCGAGCCGACTCTGTCTAAAAATGGCAGTCGTCGTCCTGCCAGTTGTCTGTCCTGCGTCCTGGCAGCAGGCGTCACCGCTTGTTGAATAATTTCGGCATCTTTTGTTCTAGCTGAGCTGAGAGCGAGCCTCAGTGCAATTGTTGTCAGCTGCACTTAGCGGGCCCTTTTCTTTTGTGCCCACTCGCTGTTTCTCCCCCCTCTCTCTCACTCCCTCTCTCTCTAGCGTTGACTGAAATAAAAAGCACATTTCGCTTTTTAGTTTTAATTATGGGCAAAGTTTTGCGCTGGCCTGTTAAACGTGTTAAATGTGGCAGGCGCAGCTAAAATAATTATAAATGGCAGTCTTCAAGATAAGCCCGAAAGAAACCTCAGATATTTGAAATCTTTATCAAGGTAAAGCTGTTTTTAATTGCCAGCCAAGAAATGTGATTAGATTCGGGTTTCTTTTTGGGCAGTTGCCAGCAAACGCCATGTGGCACGAATGCTATGTCATAAAGCGATTTTGCTGCATTTTAATTAAAATTATATTCAAAGTTTTTGGCCAGTTGAATGGACACGCATGGCTTTAATTGCAATGCATATATATACATGTATATATATACATTTTTTTGTGGGCCCAGCTGCTGTCAGAAAGTTGACATTATGGACGAAGAAACGAAATGGAGAAGGCGAACTGCAGTTTGGTTAGTTGCTTGCCAGGCTCGCCTAACCGCACGCGACTCAGAACTAGCCGAAAATCCAGAGTGCTGCTGAGTGCAATACATAGCCAGCAGGCAGTCGACACATCAAGGATTTCAGCTTGGGCTTCAATCCGCTTGCATGGCTAACAAAACCAACAATCGACCCCAAACTGACATTGACAATTCACAAGAACACGACATCAGACCAAATGTGTGTGTGTGTGTGCGTGCATGTGTGTGATAATTAAATTTTCCAGTTGTACTTCCTCACTGCATTTACTCCACTCGACTCGCCTCGCCTCGCCTCAACTCTCCTCGACTCGCCTCAACTCGCCTCGACTCGCCTCAACTCGCCTCGTCTCGCCACATCCTCAGCTCAACTCTGAACTTGGTCGACTCGTATTGCGACTGGCATTTGTCTATCTGCTCGAGCTGTCCGGCTGTCGACGCAGCAGTTGATTTGGCTTCAACCAACTCGAAAATCGTACCCATTGGCCTTTTGGACTTGAAACCGAAAGTGCCAAATGGTCATTGATGAACGTTTCCGTTATTGGTAGGAAATTGAGTTTGAGCCACTGACGGATGCAGCAGTCAAACTGAGCCAAATCTAATTGGTGTAATGGCCAAATTGTGCGACCATCCTTCGCCTTTTATTTATTTTCGAAGCCGTTGCAGCTAGCTACTAAACGGCAGCATTATGCTCAGTTCAGTTAGCTAGCAATTAGCAACAATTAGCAGAATTCTCGGCTAAAAGCGTTCTTCATTTCACTCAAATTAAATAACATTTTAGTCAAAGAGAAGCTAAACACTTGGCTACCTATGCATAAATGATATATAATTTAGTTATTGAACGCTGAGCAGTGAAGAGTTACTGAGCACTTGTCTGCGCTTGACTTAAAAGTTGCTTAACTCTTAATAAACTTTAAACTCACATAAGTTTGTATAGCTCTGCTATAAATTTATGCCTTATTATTATTGTGAACATTTTGCTCATTCTCTGCTCTTGTGCTTAACAAGAAATGTTAATTGCAAATACTGTTTTTATGCTAATCACTATTTAGTTGTATAATTTTTGCAGTTTGAAGTCTGGCAAATGCCTTCACGCCCGACTGTTTGCCTTCGATATGTTTGTGTATGTATATTTATGTATTTATATATACGTATATATTATGCACATGTCCTTGATGAAATTACCAAAACGTGTTAAACTTTGAAATGCGCCTCGCAATTTGTCCCTTTTTGTTTGGCCCCAAACACTCCACAACTCCAGCGAGCGCCGCCTCCTAATGGCGCCGAAATGTTTGCCAGCTAAAACAAAACCAAAAATGAAAGCCGAAAGAGCATTGCAATCGAGCATAACCGACTGTATCCGACTCGTTCAGGCGTTGACTTCATGAGCTGTCTATATCTGATTATGACTATATCTTCTCTAGATGAGTTCAACCAAAGTCTCTCCCTCTAGAGGAGGTCATGGTATTATGGACAAATCTAAACTTGATTGTAAAATTGCATTTAAAATCTACTTTTTTACCTTGACTGGCCTTGACATTTTCATGAGTACAGTCTTATATAAAAGATATATCATTTATAAGATTGTAGCTTCAAGAATGCCAGATGCCAAAGAAGACTACAGACAAGTTATCTATGCCGAAATATAAATTTCTCAATATTCAAACAACTGAACGAACAATCGGCCAAACTTTTCATTCGATATACTCTCTTCACTTGCTGAACAAGCATCAACTACAACAAGAATAAAAAAAAAAATAAGGAAACGGACATTGTGTAAATATTTTTCATGTGTACTTTAGAGCAACAATTGGAGAGGGCAGGGCGCACAGAGGATAGTCACATGGCAACAGTCAGACACACTACAAACACAGAGTGAAAGAATTTGCTGAAAGAGCAGCAGTAGCAGCAGCAGCAGCAGCAGCAGCAGAGGCAGCAGCAGGGGCAGCAGCAGCAGCAGCAGCAGAGGCAGAAGCAGCAGCAGCAGCAGCAGAAGCAGCAGAAGCAGTAGCAGCAGCAGAGGCAGTAGTTGTTGTTGTTGCTGTTGCTGTTGATGTTGTTGCTTTAAGCAAATATGGCCGCCAACCCGCAGTTTTTGGCTCATTTTGCGAGCGGCAAGCATAAATAAGGCCATCTGCGTTCGAGCAGCAGCAGCAGCAACGGCAGCATCATCATCCACATCGCAATTTGGCCAAAGAGCCCAAAAATGGCAGGGCAAACAGCAGGGGCAGCAGCAGCAGCAGGGAGCAGCAGCTAGACGGCCAGTCATTCGTTCAATCATTCATGTTGTCATTCAAACATTGACGCCAGCTGTTTTGAGCTGAACGAATAATACCCTTTGTTCTTCCACTTGCTGTTGTTGTTTTTGATGTTTTAAACAGCATCAGAGCGATAAAGAAAATGTGTTTGTTTTTCATTTTCTAGTTCTGCTTTGGCTGCCAAAATACATACGAGCGAGCGCGTTGGTCGCATACCTCAAACCTCATACAATATACCTTATGCCGCATGCCGCACATGCAAGAGTCCTAGCATGGCAACCAAACCATAAGCCTTTTTTAAGTAGTTTTTAATAATGTTGCCACACACGCGGAAAAAAAGGGCGCTCAACAGCTGCTGCTGCTGCTGCCGAAAGAAGCAGAAAATAGGTAGAAGATGGAATAAAAAAAGACAGAAGAGTAGAGCAGCGCAGAGAATGTACAAATAAGAAGAAAAGGTGGCCAAAATGGCAAGCCAGCATAAATAAGACGCTGGATAATCAGGCATGCCCCACACACACACACAGAGATAATCGACGACTCCGCGCAGCGGGGCTGCCCCTGCCCATGGCCGCAATTTCTGCGGCCAGCCGGAGATTGTGGGGATTGCGCTTTCTATTGTTGCACGGCAAGCAAACAAATTGAATTTAAATGGTTGTCAGCAACAGAAATTAGTTTTGCCTTTTGAGTGCCTGAAATAGATGGAAAGAGCGTTTAGAGTCTGGGCGCCGAACAAGTGCCTGCAGTCGGGAATAACAAATAACAAAAAAAGAAAAAAGCGCACACAGCTCAGCAAATTATGAAACGAAAAGGCGGCAAAATAGAAATAAGAAAAAAATTTGCCTTCAAGAGACAGCCTTGCAGCGCAGTGCCCGGCCTGGCATAGAGCTCTAATTAAAAGATGACATCTGAAGATGGCCAACGCCAAGTATTTCTGGGCTCAAAGTAGAAAGCATATAATTAGCTGACAGCTGCATGGATAGATTGTGATTAGAAAACGATTTCTACAGCCTATTGAAATGATTTCAAATTGATTTTGTGCTAAGGGAACAAGCTAAGAGTGTCATATAAGGTAGGGAAAGCCTTTACTCATTTGCCACGAGCACGAGCTGATGATATGAGTAAAATGAGAAGCAAAGTATTCCATTATAAAGATATCTTTACTGAGAGAAAATTGTTTTGAGAAGTATTAAAAGAGAGCAAACTATTTTCACTCTAAATTTATTGAAGTAACTAGCAAAGCAGAGATTTGAGCATAGCTCAGTTAATATTTTTACTATTTATGCTGTTTGCAGAACTATCGATGGAAAACATTCTCTCGCTCTGACTTTCACTTTGCGTTGAACTAATCGTGTGACGCTCTTTTCACGAACATCGTTCAGGCAGTGATATGAGGCAATTCAAATGAGATAAAAAAAGGTTTCTGTACGATCGCGAACGAGTTCGTCAAAGAACCGATGCAATCGATTGCTCTCTGAGCATTTGCTCAAAGTGTGTGTGAAAGACATTTATATGCAGACATAGAGGAAGGGTCAACGTTGACATAGACAGAACGAAGAGAGAGCTTGAGGTAAATACTCTCTTTATTATAAGGTAACAATTGGACGCATATTCCAGTGTATATATGCATATATAACTCTTGCGAGAGGCAGAGCAACAGAGAGCAGAGCTGAAAACTCTCTCATAGAATAAATTTGTATTGTGATATCATATTTGAATAAATCAAGGCAATTAATCAATCAAAAAGAGCAGTTGGCTAGTTCTATATGCTTGACAATACTTCAAAGCTTGCATATATGCCTGCTCCATCTGCTTTCAGTACAATCACAAACTAACACTAAATATATGGTTATTATTTCCAAATAACTCATTGAAGTTACTTCCAATTAACATGATGCTAACCAACTTAAGCTTAGCCGTAATGCTGTTTAAAAAGGCATAGCTGTAATAATAAATGTTATCTTATTCATAGTTGGATGACATGCCAAGCCCAGTGAGTTTGTAGAATGAAGTTTTTAGGCCTCAAATGAGGGCCTCACTGTGCATATATATACATATATTCATATGTACAAACATGCACATGTACATCAAAAAGCACAGCTGCCTAGCCGCAACAAAGCAAAGTCTACTTTAAAACACTTTTCGAGGCATGTGAATGACAAAAAAAAGGGACAAGAGGCGAAAAGACAGATAGACGGGCGGACAGACAGGGGGACTGGCATGCAGACAGACAGACAAACAAGTAGAAACAACGAAGTGCAAGAAGTACAATGATAATGATGATGGGCATCCTGAGGGCTGGGGCTGTTGATGAGTGAATAATGCGGCACACGTTGAGTGCCCGGCTACAGCTAACATATGAGCATCATATATTTTGACAAAAGCTGCCACAGCACTGCACCACCTCTCTCACTCCCTCTCTCTATGCAAAGAACTCGGCATGTGCTGACAGCAGCTGGCAGACAGAACAAACAGTCAGCGAGAGAAATGAAACCAGGTACACACGCCTACATACATACATAGCTGGACGAGCTCGTGTCTCACATTATCTTGTGCAAATATAATAAATATTGCAGAAAAATTTAATAAGGCCCTCTGCATTTTATAGAATTCACAAATGTTTTCACTGGCTCACAGCTAGTTTTTCACATTCAGCAAATATTATTTTTGCAGCAATGTTTTCTCTTAATTTCAATCATGCGACAAACGGGGCGTATGTGTAATGTATGCATACGGCAACTGGGAGCAGGCGCATGCAGGCGTCGATGCCACAGGTGCTGGCAATTGCAAATGCCACAAAGCAAATGAATTTTGTCAACACGATAGTGCTAAATAAATGCATTTTTAAATAAATAAAAATGTTAATTCTTTTTCATACGCCAAAGATAAAAAGTGGCGGAAAAAAGCATAAATAAATCAATTGATGGTGTGGAAAATTTATTGATTGAATTCAGCATGTGGGTCAGCTATGCAAATAAGGTAAAATGCTTAAATATACATATGTTGAATATCGAATTAATAGCAGTTGCCTCAATTCAATCTACGTTTGCAGCTTTAATTAAGAGCTGAGCACAACACTTAATGTTGGCATGTAGTAAATTACGATGATTGAGCAGCATTAGGTAGTTTCCTTATAAGCACTATCGCACAGAGCTGCACAGCATTGAAAGTGAACAATGCTATCTTAGCTGTCAAAGCAGCAAGCAAGCAGCTAAGAGCTGCTCTTATTTTCCTGATTATCATTTTTAGTCTCTATAGCGAGTTGACAAAAGTGTTAGCAGAAAGGTATATTTGGCTGAGCATATAGGATGCGAGTGCTGCTTCATTAGTAATTTTTTTGCAGATAGATTTAGGAATTTTCATCTAGTTGAATTGATATTATATTCATATGTGCTTAGGTACTTTATATACATTAAAAACAAATTGAAAAACAACCAACATGGAATTGATGAGCTTGTATTATGCCTGAGTTCTAATATGAGTGACATGCATAGCTCGTAAATAACATCAAGTGATCGCGAGATCGACCCATAAATTATGCTCACTTGCTCTTGCTCGGAACACGAGACTTCGGTTCTGTTCGTTTTTGTTTTCGGCTACGATTGATGAGCGCTGAGACTTCGTGAGTGAGCATGCACTCATGCACATACTCAAATGTGCTCAGCGTAGAGTTATCTCGTACATACGAATACATACAGAAAAGTATTTTTACTGCGTTGAACACAACCAAAAGGTCGTTGAAGAGGCAACGCAATCGATTGCTCATAGTGTTAGTGAGAAATTATTACTTAGAGACATCGATGAAAGCTTCTGGCAAGCTATGATGAATTTTGTTTGGAGACTTCAAATAGAGATTACAAATATACATATACATATTAAGAGTTCTTAGATTAAATATTCTAAATTAAAATCTAACAACCTATATCTTATGATTAACTCAAGAATATTGAATTAATACAATTCAATATCAATCAGGCAACAGTTACAAGCCCAATATTGTTGAGAACTTGTTCCTGAATAATTCTACATCTCTTCATACTATAATTTATTCTGGAGTAGAGCATATTCACGTCGCATATAACCGACTGCAGCGCTAAATGTTTACTTTTTTACAGCGATTCAACAACGTCTTAGGGCCACGTTTATTGCACTCTGCAGCACGCACGTGAAAGCGAGCAAATAATGAAATGCAAATTAGTTGCCGTGGCAAGGGCAAGCGGCAAGGGCGGCGCGGGGGGCAGGTGCAGAGTACGCGGTGTCTGCCACATTGTTATTGCAGCTGTTCATAAACTCGAATGAACTCATTAGAGGCGGCACACTTGAAGGAGTGGCAAGCTGGTGTGTCGTGTGTGTGTGTGTGTGTGTGTGTGTGTGTGTGGCGCTGTGTGTGTCTGTGTGTGACCACTGCAAATCACTCTGAATAATTGGCTGCTATTGAGTGCTTGTTGCAGTATAATGCTAATGCACTAGTCATAAGAACGAGAAACAGCGCCAGATAGATAGAGGAACAGTGACAGAGCGATAGAGAGAGAAAGAGAGAGGGAGAGAGCTAGCAGGGGCTCTGCTGAGAAAATGTGACACAGTCAAACTGATGGACAGCCATTTTTAAGCACTACTTATACCACATCTGTCAAGCCGCCCACACTCACTCCGCTCTCTCTCTCTCTCTCTCACTCTCTCGTTCTTTCTCTTTCACATCTAGTTCGCTCTCTTTCTTTATGCTTTTCAATTGTCAAAGCCACTGCAGCATCATCCTTGGGAACAGCAGCAGCAACAATGTGCAATCCGCATGCCTTGAAGGCAACTTCCGACACACTTATTTATTTTTTGCTTTGTTTGCATGTGTATATACCTATGTGGGTGTGTGTGTGTTTGTGTGTGTGTGTGAATGGTTCGTCCACACACCGTCACACTTTCAATAGCACTTTCCATTGACACCAAAACCGAGCTCTGCTGCCCTCCATCCACCGCCTCTTGCTGCCCTCAACCCCCCCTCCAACCCCACAAACAAAGCAAGCAAAAATGGTAACGACAACATCTCTCGGCCTGTTCCATGCGCTGCCGTTCGTCCTGCTGATCCTGGTGACGGCGCAAACTGAAAGCAACCAAATGCGAGTGAGAGTTAACAGCAATTTGTAACGATAATTGTGTGTATTTTTCAGTGACAATAACGTTGAATGTTGATGAGTTTGCTTGGCGACGACCGGTCCATCTGCCTCCCTCTCCAGCCCTTGCTCCATTCACGCCTTGCTATTCACATTCAGCTCTTAGCACTTGGTCCTTGTCCGTAGCATGGCATGGACGTCATTCTCGTATCGTGATGCCATATGAGAGATACGACCTAGCACCATGCAGGACAGTGTCTACATAGCTGTTACTGTTCCTGTGGCAGCTCTTGTTGTTGCTGTTACAGTGTGAGTGCCTAAACGACAAACATTTTTAAGCTGAGTGCTGCGCTTTTTACAAGCTATACAGGCAGAAACGCAAAAGAAGAAGAGCTGAACAAAAAAAAAAATAATAATATAATCGGCGCCAAAAACCGGACATCGAGTCATTGTCAAATATGTTGCCGGCGCAGGGGCCTTAAGTGCAAACACCATTTAAGGCCAGAAAATTGCTGTAATTGTGTTTCAAGCCAAGTCGCAAAAGATAACACTGAGCGTGAAGGCTAGCAATCCAGTTCGGGTCGGCAAATGAATACCCTGACAAAATGCTGATGGCAGGAATGTTAATTGAAGTTCAACAAAAGGATATGCGCACTGGCGTATTCCTATAAAACTGTCTGAGCTGAGGGTACACTAGATAAATAGCCAAATTGAGGCTAGGCTGGGCTAATTGACTAATGGATATGCCAATAAGAAAGAGATGAGTTCATGTAGTAATATTAAGGGCAGAAGACAAGCGGGAGATTGTGTTATGATGATACCAGCTAAACCATAATGATGGCCAATTTAATAGTTGTTAGCTATAAACTGCATAAAACTAACTATTCTGTCTGAATTCACTCTATTTACATACGAGAAACTGTTGAAAAATTAAAGTAAAAAAAGTGTTGCATACCTTCAGGCGCCGCAAGTTAAATTTGCTTTAAAATTAATGTAAAGGTGTAACAAATGGTACAATCAATGCGAAACACACACGCAATACACACACACGCATAAACACACGCACACACATATACATAAATATATATAGTTGACAATATATATGCCACGTGTACTGGCAATTAAATTCAATTTGTCATTTAGTTGAAATTAACTTTGTGCATAATTGATTTCATTTGATTTTGCCTTAACTTCACTGTAAGTGTGTGTTTGTGTGTGTGTGTGAGTGTGTGTGTGGGTATTTGTATTTGTATTGTTTTACGGCTGTCATTATGATTGTTGTTGCTGTTGTTGCTGATGTTTCGGCTGCTATTGTTGTTGCCATCGTCATTATTGGGGCGCACGTTCAATTGTTTCTGACAATTAATAAATTTTGCGCATAATTAATTTATGCGCCTGGCCTTTAAGCAAACAATGGCACCCGCAACGTTGTTTGTCAACATTTTTGCTGTCTATGTTACTAATAAATTTACTAGTTTGCTAACTGTAATTAAAACGCATTTGAACATATTACAATGCTGTTTCAGAGCGAGCAGAGAAAAAAATAAATAAATAAACAATGGAATTGTGAGCGAAATTTATGAAAATAACAAATAAACATTTAAGCATTGACAATTATTAAATATTTATGAGCATTGAAAAAGTGTTAAATCTATGCAGATTTTTTCATAATCAATTACATAAATTAACCAGAGATTTGTTAGACAAAATTTGTTGCATAGAAAATGCATGAAAATTGTGCTTTAAACCGCTTTAAATGATGTTTTCGCATATCCTTGGGAACTTCACTTTGAAAAAGTTGTGCAAACGCAGCTCGAGCTTAACAGCAACGCCAGGCACACCTACTGCTTTCCCTTTGCCCTGTCTTAAGCAATCTACACCCACAAGCTGCACAAATAGAACCCATTTCAAATAACTCTCTCGCCCTGTGCCTTTCGGGCATTTTTAAATACAGCAAGAAGGCAAACAAAATGCCTGGATCTATGCTGTGGCAGCGGCGGAGGTTTTTCAATGCGTTAACATCTACCACACACACACACACACACGCACACACACTCATCCAGCCATTCACAACTTTACCTTTATGCTTTTTTATGAGGCTGAAATATGAGACGCGTGTTTTCGTGTGTTTATATGTGTTAACGGCTTTACGTGTTGCTGTGCGTACACACGAGTGTGTGTGCGTGTGTGTGTGTGTGGCGTCTGGTATGTAGTTTGTATTTAGTAAAAGGATTTTCAACACCGTGCGCGGTTAGTCGTATTTTTCTATGCAAACACAGACGCGCGCGCGCGCTCGCTCGCCATGGCACGAACACGAACACGTATTTTGTATGACGGTATTTATGACATGTTTACTCAATAACAAAACACTTGAGCTTCTAACCCAAATACCCATAAACAAGTAAGCCACACACACACACAACCACACACCCAGACATCGTCGCTGTGCTTGTGTGTGAAGACGATTTTGTTTCGCTTTCTGGCGCGACTCGCACCGCGTGTTTTTCAACCATTTTAATGCAAATAATTTTGTAAAATTACTTCCAGCAGGCAATGCGTGCCTTAATTTGTTAGCCAGGCCTCAAAAGTGTGAGCTTGCATATATATTTTATATGAGTTTGTCTTTGTCTATGCTGTTTGGCAAACAGAAAATGGATGTTTGATTTTAATATATACAACTTCTTCAATTAAAGTTAGCTATAAACTAATATTCATATTTTTTTGTATTTTTAGAATACTTGTGAAAACTCATTAATAATAATTTGTAATACCCTGATGTCCTTCAAAGCTTATTTGCTAAATGTAATTTGCATGGCGAATTCTCAACGGAAATGAAATTCATTGAACGAATAAAATACCTGGAAAATTTCTTCTTTTTCCCAGCTGCATATTTGACTCAGAAATTTGTTCACACAACTTTGTGCGAGTGTGTGAGAATGTTGTGTGTGTGTGTGTGGAGTGCATACCATAAACAAAAGTCAAATAAATCAACGTCATCATCATCATCATCAGCATCAGCAGCAGGAGCAGCAGCAGCAGTAGCAGCGGGGCTCACATGAGCGCGTCCTGTGCCAAAAGGACGAGAAGGACATCGGCACCAAGCAGAAGGCAACAAAGTATCAGGACATACGCAAGAGAATCTCCTGCAGAGCAGCCATAAAGCAGCCAGCGAAATATAAATGCAATAAAATATTTTTAATGGCTCGTAAATGTAAAAATTACGCCAAATGTAAAAAGAAAACTCAAAAAAAGAGTTGAAAATCAGCCCAGGACAAAAAACCATATGAATGAACTGCAAATTGTCGCAGCAGCCACAATAAAATATGCAACTGATACATACATATATATGTATGTATTTATTTCTCATAGTAAATGCAAATGCTTTACATTAGAGTTTAGTGAAATTTACAGATTAGCATATTAGAGCACAAATTAATGGAAGCGCCCCACAGGAGAGTAAAACTTGCTAATTGAATTCAACTACTAAATAGACCACAATACCAGTAACAACAATTGCAATTGGCAACAATGAAATTGAATACAAAACAATTCACATTGAATTTTGTGCACAAACATTGTTAAGCCAATTAGCACAAATATCTAATTGTCAGGGCGAAACTAAAGGCATTATGCAAACCAAAAAACTAGAAGACAGTAGCTTTGGTATAAAAAAATAACGAATTTGATATACACTAACCAAATGTTGAAGTAGTGTGGCTGAAAAAGGTTTTTGTCGATTGAAAATTGAAGTTTGCTGTATATAAATGCTATTCAATATTCTCTTCAGCTAGAACAGCTGTATGGCTAATTTTCTTAAAGAGAAAAATAAATGGGGAAGGAAATACAAAGTTTCTTAGAGAGAGTTGCATAATAGAGTGTTAAGATCTTGATAAATTTTATGAATGCTGTGTCTATACGAAATAGATGGAGAAGCTGATCAAAGCTTAAGATTAGCTTGGACAGGAGCTAGTTAGAGATTAGAAACACCGAAAATATATTATATGGAATCACAGATATGTGTTTCGATGCCTTAATTAATACTCTTTGCTTGAGTATTTAAGCTCATAATAATTTTTATAATACATATACATATACAAGTTAGCTAAGCCAATGCTCTGAGGGCCTTTTAGAAAACTTGAACGAATCGTAATATAATGCCTTACATATGCTTTATGCAATTTTCATAATATAAATATATATACAATATATATGTATATAGATCAAACTTAAAGCTAGCATATAAAAAAAATATAATAAATAAATGACAGACTAAAGTAATATTTTATATTTCCATTAAAAGATTAACTCTTATTTCAAACAAAACTTCAAGTAAGAGCATTATGGAACTTGAGCTTGAATAAATTTCATTTAATTTTATAAAATATAAATAGCTAAGCCCCATATCGATGCTAAAATGTGGTCAATTATTGAAATCAATAGGAAGAATTGATGTGCATCAAAGATGCACTTATTGACAAGAAATATTTTGTAGAAAATTTATAAAGAGAATTGAGAATTGAGCTAGCTAGAACAGCAAATGGCAACAACAAAAGGCAAAGTCCGCAAGAGCTGGCAACAAAACAATGCTTGTCTATGTGAGCTTATGTGTTGATAAAATTAAACTACATTGTTGAAAATCACAGCACTGGCGACAGAGATAATAAACAAAAGGGAACAGAACGAAGTTGCCACAGCTAGCAGGGCGACTCTTGTCAAGCACACAGGACCACACAGCACAGCTCAGGACACTGGCGCAAATTTGTTTCTGTGGTTGCGCATTTAAATATTTTAAAATATTTATTGTTGAAAATGGCAAAATATTTATAAGCAAAATATGCACAAGATCTCAGACCCCCTAGTAAGATATATACTTAATACTCAGCCATATGGATGTGCGAGAGACTGTGTGTGTGTGAGTGTGTGTGTGTGTATTGTGTGTATTTGGTATTTGTGAAAATAAAGCCCGAGGGCCGAGTAAACGGCATGTCCGCATGCATTTATGCATGCCAAACTGCCAGACGGCCAGACAGCCAGACAAGCAGGCCATTGGGCAATAGCCAGTGGGACACAGGGCGCATTGCATTGACCGCACACACACACACACATACAGAGAGAGAGTGAGAGAGAGGCAGATAGACAGACAGGCCGGCAGGTGGCGTGCTGAATTGAGAGCAACATATGCTGGCCATGCGTACACTTTATCCATTTTAAATATGCAGATCAGGCAAAGGTTGTGCGACAAGCAAAAGGTTAAGGCAAACACGAATATGGCTAAAACCGAACTAGCCAAAATATGCAGCAGCTAGCAAGCAGCTGAAAAGAAAGACAGGGAGAATGGGAGAGAGAGAGACAGCGGGCAGCTTGAGTGAAATCTAAAGACTAGAGCTAATGCCGACGCTTGTTTTGCAGCTATACATCTAAGCCCTTTGAGAGCAGCTCATACACACACACACACACACACAATTTCCCAAACACACACACACACAGACACATGCACAAGCTCAATTGGTGCCTTGGGGGGTAAACAAAACGAATTCTATGGCAAAATTTGCACATTATTAGCATTAGGTTAAATTGTATTTTTTTCGGTATTTTTTTTTCTTATTACTACTAGTCTCTACTACCACAGCCACGCCTCTTGCTGAGTTGGGTGCAAATCCGTAACAAATCTTTCGAAATTGTTTTACTGACTGCATTGAAATTCATTTGATGGCAAATCTTTTGTGATTTTACCAGGCCATGCGTGTGTGTGTGTGTGCGGTAAGCTGTGGCATTTCACTTAATTTCAATTGATTTAAATGGACAAATGTCTTGGGCAATAATGTTTTTTGAAAGAGAGAGAGAGAGAGAGAGAGCTGCCGAAATATTTGATTGGAGCGTGAATGATTCAATGTTGGCCTAAATCTAAATAAAATATTGTCAACGAATTGAGTTTAAAATTAGAAAATAAATTGAAGAATTTAACAAATATGTTGAGGCAAAGTAAATGTATTTATTGATGTACAAAAAACATTTATGGTTTGCTTTATGAATCAAATAAATAAATACAAGCTTAGATAACTGTTAGATAATATATATATATGTTTATGCTTACAAAATATTGTGAAAATAACTAAAATATTGTCGCTCCTTGAATCTGATGTCCTTGAATCGCAAAAGGAAATGAAATATATTCTAAATTTATTATGGCTTCAAGACACTTTATTTAGCATAAATCGATACGAATGACTGACTGCTTGTTTATGATCTCGCTTTGTAATGGACTATGTCCTTCTGCCCTTGTTAAATAACCGAAGTAAAATTAAACAAAATGCAATCTTCATAAATAGTCAAGCGTGCAGCTCATAAGTCAACTGTTTGCTATATATTTTGTGAGTCGGCTATGCCAGTCGCACTTTATATAATGCCATACATATACACATTTATATATGTATATGCATATATATATATGTTTTTGTATATGAAATAGTCGCATTGCTGCCATTTTCAAGTGGTTTTGCCGCTGACCAAAGCCAATTGCCTTTCGGTGACTAAGATTTATTTGCATTTCCGTTTGAATGCATTCGAGTTTTATTTCTATAGCTGTATGTAGTTTACTTTACGTGTGTGTGTCTCACTCGACCGAGCTAAACACGCACATGCTGTCATACACTAACACACACACACACAAACACACTCATACACACACGCGCGCACACACTTAGTTAGGATTTGGCAACAAAAGTTGACTGCGTATTTGGCAACTTGAACGTGGCCTCTACGATCCCAGCCATGTCCGACGCTTTAGCCCTCGTTCTAGCTCTTTCTCACCTGCTTCCCTCTCGCTCGCTGCATAAAACTTCTAATGGCGCATTTTTTAGGTACAGCTCGAAGCATTTGGCCCTATTAACAAACTCAATTTGTGAACAATTTCGAGCGCTCTGCACGGAACAATGGGAGAGAGCGCACGGTTTAAGGATATGCTTTACGTCTAACGGTTTATCGTCTCTGACCAGTGCAACACGTACTACGTTGCCTCTGGCCCCGATCCCTGTGACTCCTCGACTCGTTCAGTCCAGCTAGCTGAAGTCGTTCTGTCCAGGCCAAGGGCTGCGAACGGAACTTGTGTTGTAACAACGGCGCCGCGTACCATTCTGCCAGACCTTTTGCCCAATGCTCTCTCTCTCTCTCTCGCACTCACTGGCTCTCTCTATGCAGAGCAGCAATTTAAAAATCGCTTACGGCCACGCCACTGTCATAAAATCAAGCATCATCATCATCAGCAGCAGTAGTGGAAGTAGCAGCAGCAGCAAAGAGTCGGAGCAGCAACTGAAGCCATAGAAGCCGTCGGACCCGCAGGAGCAGCAGCAGCAGCAGCAGCACTTGGTGCTGGAGCAGGTGAAGCAGTTTTTGTACCTGACGCTTCGTGTGTTTTATGCGCTTTGCCATTGCTGGTATCATTGCAGCCCTTTATACACTGTTTTTAAAGATAATGAAGGCATATTAGAGAAGGTGTAAAATTGCTGAAATAGGCTAGAAGTATTTATGCAGACAATTCACAGCAGCAGAGCTTAAAGAGTATTGCTTAACTATCAACAACTATTTATAGGGTATCTGACAGTCGCTAGCTTACCTCTGCAATTACTGTTTTTTCGTGTACTTTTTGCATCTTTGTCTGGTCTTTTGTAGTAAATGTTCGCTACGTGACAGATTTGTTATAATTAACATGATTGACGAGCTTGCGACGCCAAAACTGATAACTATATTTTAATGTTCAGGTCTGTCATGATATAGCTCTATATATACATATATATATATGTATATATGTATAGGTAGCTAGATGGACGTGCATTGTATAAGTTAGCGCAGATATGCTACTCGCTGTGACCAGTTGTCAGTCATGATTAGTAGACTCGCGCTCTCTCCTCTCTCTCTCTCTCTCTCTCTCTCTCTGTCTGCCCATATGTGTTGCATTAAAATGCATAAATTTCAATGTTTGAGCTGTACTCTATACACACACACACACTCACGCTCACCCCAACACGCATAGCACACGCTTCGATTGAAATCTAAATTGCATTGCATTCCAACAGGGGGCAGCTACAAATTCAACTGTAAAAATTGCTGCAGTTAAATACTGCACTTGATAACAACTGCAACAACAACAACAGTTGCAACAGCAACTACAAATGCGTTACGTGTTAGACGCCAACGCCGTCGCTTTTGGCTAACAAGCAGCACAGAAAGACGCAGCAACAACAACAGTAGAGAACAACGAACAAAAACAAACAGGATATGGGCGGGCAAGCACGATACGTCTATATATCTATATATATATAAATGTGTATGTGTGTGTGTAGGTGTATGTATGTGGGCTGGCCTGGCACATACATTACGCTGCACTACAGTTTTTGCAACTGTAAAAAGGCTACTGACTGCTGCAGTAGCAGCAGCAGCAGTTGGCTGAAGTTGGCAACGACTACTCAATGCACTATCTTTCAAGATCATTTTGTTTAAATAAGTGAAATATAATAAATGAATATTGATGAATAAAAGTAAGTTTGTTTAAGCATTTATTGTGATGGAATTGCTTAGACTCAATTAACAATTCAAAATATTCAGACTCGAGTCTAGCCTTTCATTGCTAAGCCAATGTATTTAACGCGTAAGCGATAGAGTTGAGATTGAGATGATTATATCAAAAGGATATTTTGTGAACTGCTTCACCATTCACTGAAAGCTAGTTTTGCCTGCAGAATGTGAGAAACTCTTGTACTAAGTAAAAGTAAGAAATAAGTATTTCAATATGTTGGCATATATCACTCTATAAATCTATAATTTTCATAATAAATTCAAGCAAATCTGTTGTTAGAGTATAACAGCAAAACCACGAATCATTTGGCAAGGCAACGGGCAAAGTGGCTGCTGGCCACGCGTTTATTCAAAAGGATATTACGAGCACTAGCTGCACAGTAGAGGGAAATGCTGCTGCTGTTGCTATTGCTGTTCTTGTCATTTACAAGTGCAACAATTGCAACAACAGCAACAGCAGCAACAATGGCAACAATAAC
Source organism: Drosophila buzzatii (assembly GCA_035045845.1). Classification (NCBI taxonomy): domain Eukaryota; kingdom Metazoa; phylum Arthropoda; class Insecta; order Diptera; family Drosophilidae; genus Drosophila; species Drosophila buzzatii. The sequence continues at coordinate 1,078,219 of JAWNOS010000062.1, read as the reverse complement.
CGCAGGCAGCAGGCATCAGGAGCTGTAAACCGCAAAACGGAGATCAGAATTGCATATGCAAAAATGTAACTGAAATTCGCAAAATGTGCCCAAAATGGCGCGAGAGAAACAGACAGACAGAGAGAGAGAGAGAGACAAAGAGAGAGAGGGAGAGAGAGCGAGAGAGCGAGTGAGCATTTAACTGAGGCGCGAGCCCAAGTTCAGTTGCTGGTTATGCGCTGGCCAATCGAATAAAAAGTGCATGAAATATGTTTACTTTTATGTGTTGGCGTTTATGTTCGCTTTGTTGCTGTTGCTGCCGATGCTGTTGTCTGTGCAGAAGGTCAATAAAAGGTCATTGAGAAGGTTATATCAGTGGCCACAGCAAACGAGTGTGTGTGTGGGTGAAAGTTTGCTCATGCGTGTGTCTGCGAACGACTGTGTGGGCAGTTCAGCTCTGGCCTTTATGTTTGCTCTTGTGGGTGTACGCCTGTGTATGTGTGTGTGTGTGTGGGCTAAGCAAATGTCCGACCACACTGCAAGTCAATAGGTAACCCATATATGTATGTGTCCAGCTGCCTTTTGGCAAATGCCAAAAAGTTAACGAATTAGAATGAAGTGTTAAAAACGAAGTCTCGATGCGATTGCCAAAGCACAAATCGTGCAGCCAATTGAATTTCATGTGTCGTGGTTAAGCTGAGAGAGAGTGCATGTTAATGGCATACTTGATTTGAAGAGCTACAAAATGAAAAGAGATCTTGAATAGCAAATGCAGCATGAGCACCATTTAATTAGCTTTTATTTCTTGTGTACATGTGTCTGGCATGTCTCAGACATTCAAGTGCCATGGGATGTGTGCATGTAATTGCAAATGCTTCTGTTATTCACTTGAGCATATTCTCTTATATTCAATAGGTGTTACATACCCCTTCTTTTTTTTTAACATTTCTTTTCTACTTCTTATAGTCCCCTTTATTCTCTCTCTCTCTCTCTCTCTCATTCCCAAAGGCCGCTCACTGCTGCAGCACTTTATAATGATATTAAAGAAAGGTGCAAAGGTTGTTTAAGCTTACATATATTAATATTTGCTTCTCTCTAGCATTTACTCAAGGTCTCTGGTAACATGACTCAAATTTTTAAAGTTCTTCATAGTCTAAAATTGTTTTCCCACTATACTACCAGCTGCTTACTGCTGCTGTCTCATGATTGATAAGAAAAAGAATTAGAAGCTATAGCTTACTTTCTCTCACAATCTCTCACAGTTTCGTTTAGTATTCTACTCAATAAAAATAAAAATAAATAAATAAAACTAAATAAATAAAATAAATAAAATACAAATCAAACAAAACTAATAAATGAAATTTTGTAAATTTTTAATGATTCCATATTTTGCAGCAATCTTAAAATTTATGCCGCATATTTACCTCCTGACTCTCTCTACTCTCTATACGCTGCTCATCAGTAGCAAGCACACACACCCGCACACTCACACTCACACACACAACAACAACAACAAAGAACAAGAAAATGTGCATTGAAAATGAAAAATCCTTAGCAAGTTGCGCTCATTAAGGCAGCCAAACGGAAGAAGCTGCCAACGAAAAACCATAAAAATATCAATTTTATGTTTGAACAATGCACCATAAAGTGTAGTCAATGATGTTGCAGTGGTGTTGGTGGTGCGGTGGTGCGGTGGTCGGTTGGTTCAGTATTCTCAACTAAGATGAGATTGTGTTGCGAACGGGCCCAACAAATCTTTTGGGCAGCCGCAACCACAACCCCATCATCAGCAGCCGCACTGATGCCTTTCAATAATAATAAAGCTGATGATGGCGCCACATGGAGCAAACTCAATGTTGTTGCACAGATCCACATCATCAGCATTGCCATCATCGTCATCATCAACATCAACAGAGATTGCTCAATCAGTGTGGCAAAGTATGCAAAAATATAGCCATCCAGCCAGCCAGCTAGTCAGCCCGTTCGTCCATATAAGTCATAAGATATGAAAATGATGGGCCACCTTGTCGTATACTTATTGGTATTTGCCGTAAACTACGTGGCAACGCCTTGCAGCAAAACTTTTCAAGTAGCTTGCATAGCCTTTAAATTTACGATGCACTACGGCCGACCCCAAAACAAAAAAAAAACAGTGAAGAGGACCCAAACATTTATAAAGAAAGAAAAGAACAGAAAAGAAGAGCCAAGAAAGAAAAAGAAAAGCCCAAATACCCAAACAGAAACAGAAACAGAAACTGAATCAGAGGCCAGCCGAAGCGTATCTGAGAGTGCTGCAGCAGGAAATGGCGCTGAGGCCGGCAGGAGGCATAGAGTGGGGCATAGAGCGAAGATACATTTGCTAACTGCCAGCGGCGGCCGGAAACAGTGCACTGCATGAAGAAGAAGCACCAACAGCAGCAGCAGCGGCAGCGGCAGCAGCAGCAGTAGTTGCTGAAGAAACAGCCGCAGCACTAGAAGAAGCTGGCGTTTTGCCTTTAATTTACCAAACCACCGCCCCCAAACCGCCAACGAGCAGTGCTTGCGCTTGACACGCCCACACACACACACACACATATTGAGAGAGAGAGAGCCACTTGCCGGCGGCGTAATTTTAATAGACTGCAACAGTCTCAAGTTGCAAAGTTGATTTGCCAGTGGTCGTCGCCTCGTCCTGCCAGCGTCCTGCACAAAGTTTATGTGCCACAGCTCCTGCTGCTGCTGCTGCTCTGCTACTCCTGCTGGTCTTGCTCTTGGTTTTATGTCTGTTCTTTTTTCTTTTTGCTATTTTATTTTATATAGTTGGCGTTTTCTTGCCGGGCAACTGGGCAGTTTTTTCGCCCTGCGCCTATGCCAATCCCTCAGGGTCTGGTAACACTAAACTGCATGCAAGGGACTCTGCTGGCTAGCTAAAGTGTAGAGCCGAGTATAGGCTATAAGCTGCTCTCCGTGTTGTTCTTGTTGTTGTTGTTGTTTGCCAGGCTTTGCACTTTGGTCTTGTTTCGTTCATTGGAATTTATGTTCAAATTTCATGAAAAGAACTTGTTTTCCTGCCTTTGGAGGTTTTCCTAAATGTTTGCCAGTCAAAAGCATGTATATGTATGTGTGCGTGAGTGTGTATGTGTGCTCTTGGCTTATTAAACATCAACAGCAAACGCCTCTAGGGCGGGTACGGGGCCATGACAGCCTGTTGGTCCGCTTGCAGTGGCTCAGTTTTTAGAAAATTATAAAATTACCATAATTAGTGTGTTGATATACGATGAAAGTTTTATAAGCTGATTTATATGATACGCTCACACAAAAATGTTCACTCAGTTTAGTTGTAAGCGGATTTCTTGACTCCCTCAAACTCTCTTTTGCTACTCCCCGCCAGCATATGGCGTCTGTTTGCCATTTGATAAAGTGGCCATAGATAATTGCCAGGTTGCGAGCAGCAACAACTTTCAACTACTTTGCATACTAATAAGCCGGCATACGCTCTCGCATAGTATGCAGTTGGCCAATTAAAAAGCGAAGATACATAGTTGCAAATCTGAGTGCGTTCAAGTGGTGTTGAGAAAGTTTTAGTCAATTTATATGAAAATAATTGATGAATAAATAAAATGATGAAAGGCAAATAATTAAATGTGCTGAGAGCGAGCAGATGTTGTTTTTAGTTTAATTTAAAAAATTAGAACGAGTCGACTGAATGTGAAAAACTTGAAATTTAGCTAAGTCTAATGTGAAGCAGTTGATGAAAATACTTTTATTTATTTTATACAAATAAATTAAACTATTATTGTTAATAAAAAAAGGATAACGACATATAATACATATTCAATTTTTCTTGTAGTTTAATAAATCTCCCGTCTATATATTTTATTTAATAATATATAATTCAATAAAAAAGAAATCCTCATAATTAATATATTATATTGTATTATCTAAGCACTCTAGAGTCTAGAACTCTCCGTCTATACATTTCTTTCTCCATAAATCTCTGAAGCAGTCTTAACTAATTTCTATCTGCCACATTGATGTCTCAATACCCGCATAGCAGCATTCTTAATAACTTCAGCCCCAACAAACCACAACAGCCCAAATGGAATGTGACAAATTACTTCAACACCCTAATTAACGCCTGCGTCTAGCCACCCATGCCAGCCGAATAACTGACATATGGCATTCAGTTCTATTTGGCCGTCCTTCTATGAAACAAGCATTTTAATTTGTTACATTAACTATCTTCTTGTTTTATCTGTTTCGCCGTAACTTTTGCCTAGTTGATTTTTCACCTGTTCACTAATTTGATGAATGTTACCTGACTATGGATGGATAAATAAGACTGGTCATCAACCAATGAAGAGAATCGTGATTAAGAGACAGAAATATGATTAGAAAGTGGAAAAGCAAGGTTGGATAGAAGGCAGAAAGGCATTTGTTAAGACAAACCAGAAAAGACCAATAACGGCTAAAAACGGCTAAAAACGGCTAGAAAATAGATAGAAAGGCAGATAGAACATTGATGGGCAAATGGGATGGATAACTAAGACTGGTCATCAGCCAATGAACAGAATCGTGATTAAGAGATAGAAATATGATTAGAAAGTAGGATAGCAAGGTTGGAAAGAAGGTAGAAAGGTCGTTGTTAAGACAAAGCAGGAAAGACAAAAAAACGGCTAAAAACGGCTAGAAAATAGCCAGAAAGGCAGATAGAACATTGATGGGCAAATGGGATTGATAAATAAGACTGGTCATCAGCCAATGAACAGAATCGTGATTAAGAGATAGAAATATGATTATAAAGTAGGTTAGCAAGGTTGGAAAGAAGGTAGAAAGGTCGTTGTTAAGACAAACCAGAAAAGACCAAAAAACGGCTAAAAACGGCTAGAAAATAGCCAGAAAGGCAGATAGAACATTGATGGGCAAATGGGATGGATAAATAAGACTGGTCATCATCCAATGAACAGAATCGTGATTAAGAGATATAAATATGATTATAAAGTAGGTTAGCAAGGTTGGAAAGAAGGTAGAAAGGTCGTTGTTAAGACAAACCAGAAAAGACCAAAAAACGAGCTAAAAACGGCAAAAAAAAAAAAAAAAAACCAAAAAACCAAAAAACGGCTAGAAAATAGCCGGAAAGGCAGATAGAACATTGATGGGCAAATGGGATGGATAAATAAGACTGGTCTTCATCCAATGAACAGAATTGTGATTGAGAGATAGAAAAATGATTAGAAAGTTGGATAACAAGGTTAGAAGGAAGATAGAAATAAACCAAAAAATGACCCAACAACGGCTATAAATTGCTTAAATATAGCTAGAAAGGTAGATAGAACACAGAAAACCTCTGTAATTCGAAAAAAAATCTGTTCTTTGCCTTCACGAATTATCGTGACTCGACTGTATATGTAAATTGTCTTGTTGATAACTTACTTTTAATTAATATCAATGCGAAAAGTTGGGCATGTCGCGGTTGTGCGTCCTTCGCCTACGGGCTCTAATGAAGGCAAAATAGATCTTTAATGCAATTGCATAAACTTTTTTGTCATCGTGCTTGAAGTGCACGCCCCCCTACCCGACGCCCATCAACTTTTACTTGATTTTTAATGACTACTTAAGAACTTGTCGACACATGAGAGTGTGAGACAGAGATAGAGAGGGTGAGAGGAGTGGGCGGCAGGCGTGACATAGGCGTGCCACACAGCATAACTGTATCTCAAAATTTGGTATCTGTGTCTACAGCTCGTATCTGTCACACAAAGTTAAATGTACTTAAACTTATTTTGTTGTCGAGTTTCGAGTTTTGTTTGGAAGCGACGCAAATGATTTGTATGCCAACTTCTGAGAGATTTAATAAGTTGTAAGAACTTTCATGTTGCATGTGCTCTCACCCATACGCCGAAGGCTCACCCTCGTACGTTTCGGCATGGATCTCTTGACATACATATGCGATATACGTATATACATACGATATATATAGATATATTTTAGTTTGCCCGCTTGTTTGTCTTGCTGCCCCGGCATAGATACAATTTTAATTGAATATTACCAACGGCCGTAATGAATGCCATGAAACTTGGCCACATACAAATATTACAGGATTTGCCTGTAACTATTTGCTAAGCGGAAGGACAAACAACTCGTTTGATATATTTCAACTTAAATACAAACAGTTAACAAAGCACTTCACTATGGTAAAGCCGATTTACAGTCGTATATAAATATTTTGTGCTTCATTTTTAGTTAAGCTTTGAATGCTTCTTGAGTCGTACTTAAAATTACTTTATTTATATTTAATTGCTGGCAAACATAATTATCTAGGCTGCTTTAAGCCACAGCTATTTAGTTCAGGTAAACCCAGCTAAGATCTAATTAAATTCCTACAACATTTTCTTTTCACTTGTCGTCGTCGTCGTCTTTTCTCTTGTTGGCCGTGTAGTGCTTCTATAGAGTACATAAAAAGAAGAAGAAGAAATAAGCAACATGGGGCATTCTTTTTTCACACTTCTCTTACAGATTTTTTTTACTCGCACCATTAACTGCTGTCTGTTGCCATTAGAGCCAAACTTGCAACCAATTGCAGTGAGACGGGCCAACGCGGAGCAATCGGTGGCATGTCTCGCTCGCTTTTGCAGTGTTGCTCAGCTTCTCAAACGGTTGGAGCTGTCGTTGGCCAAATGGCAACTAAAATGCCAACCAGCAGCAGTCAGGCAGTCAAGGCACTGGCAGCAGCAGCGGCAGTGGCAGCAGGGCGAAGTGGCTGAAAGACTCGCAGGACAGACGGAACAGAACAGAACAGGCCAGGACAGGCAAGCAGGCAGGACTAGCTGCAAGCAGTCGTCTTTCAAATGTTAAATGATGCAGTTACAACAAATTACGCAAGAATGCCAAAAGCTGCTTTAAACAGGGCCAAAGGTATGCGCGACGAGATTTGAGCCAACAAATAGACAAAAGAGGGCGTGTGAATAGAGATGGAGAGAGAGAGAGAGACAGAGAGAAAGAGTGCGCTGGAGAGCAAGAGAGACGAACTGTAGTTGCAAATATTTGGCGGGTTTGATAGTTAGCAAACTGTTGGGCATCAAATGAAGTTGTTTGCAGTTTCAATTTTGCACAGCACAAGTGCTTTGGCGAGTGTGAGTGTGTGGGTGTGTGGGTGTGTGCGTTGGTATTCGGGTGTGTGCACTTTCAATATCCGTTGATGTTGCCGCTGAAGCTGGTTGCGCGCAATTAGGAAATGTCTGTGTGGCTGGGCGGCAGAGAGAAGGGAAGCGCAGTGAGGGAGAGAGAAAGAATGAGTGTGCGTGGCTTAGGTGGTGCAAAAGAGGGCAAACGCTGAGAGCGGGCTTGGGGTAAGGCTATGACAGGTGCACAGCTTGTCAGCAGACATGTCGCGAGGCTTACTGCAACATAAACCGGAGAAATGACTGCACATAAAGTTGCTTTAATTGAGTTTTATGCTTTCAATTTGGGCGCTATTATGGCGCCGATGAAGACAACTCACAAACGCACACACACACACACACACATATATATATATATATATGTATATATATAGAGCGAGCCAGCGCAAAACCCATAAAACTCATCTGTCAAACACTGAAACGCCGCCTATCAACATTCATGTTCACTAATCCTTGGCATATATGCGCAAACGGATATAACGATGCCATATACGACAGCCACTGTGCGTGTGCGTGTGTGTGTGTGTGTGTGTGTGCCATTATCAAGGTTTTTTGTTTGACTGCACGTTTGTATGTGTGTGAGAGTGTGCATAAAGGATTAAGAGCAACGAAATGCGTTCCAGCACAGCAGACAGCAGACAGCAGCAGCAGGCCAAGTCCTGAATGCCTCAGCTAACAGAAAGAAGACAAGAAAGATAATTAATATAACTGCAAATGCGCTTGTAATATGCCCTGAATTAAATGAATAAAATGATGTATATTAATTGTGACTGATAAGACTTGTGGCATTTACATATGTATGGATATGAATTTATTTGATTATGTATATGAGGAAATAAAGAAAAAAAAAGAAGGAAACAAATGAAACGATTTATATATAGACTATATATATACCGAATATCAAGCGAAAACTAACGAAAAGAATAAGAGAATTTATTTGATTCAATCTATCAAATTTGTTGAGAATATATTATAAATAAGAGTCAATATATGTGAGCAGTGAAACGATCTGGAATGAATAGAGTACATTGAATAAGTGGAATGGAATGGGAATGAGAGAGAAAGATAGAGAGAGTGAGAGAGAATGAGAGAGATGAGTTTGATTATTTGAAAATGCAAATAAACCAGATATTCCTTCAGACATTTTTTGTAATTCTGCTCAGCTAACTAATTAAATACATAATACAACTTAATACTAGTATCTAATACTACTTTTCTATTCAATTTTTATCTATTAAATCAAAAACTAAGCTTAATCTGCTTAAGAAGCATTCAAATCTTCTTCCAAAGTTTATATAAGAAAACGCCTCAAGCTTTCCTCTTGGCTAGTTTTATATATTTCCTCACGCTGACAAATCCCATAAAATATATAAGCTACCCTCGCATGTCCAGAGTGTTAGACCATAAGGTTGATCGCGTTGCTCTGGTTGTTGTTGCCTCCATTTAGCATTTGCCAATCCCTCTTGGTGTCAATAGACATGACAAACGAGCATTTCGAAATGCTGCCTTTGGCATTCTGACAACAGGCATTAAATATTTTTTTGTCTATGCGCAGCTCTGAGTTAACTTTAACCCGTAGATAAAGTCCTTCAGCTATTGATGTATTCAGCACAAATCTCACACTTGCAGCTCGAGCATTCGAATGAAATCCTTTGCGTCGTCTTAATTTGTAGCCGGCTTTTTCTATTTTTTTGCCTACTCGCATGAGAAATGCGTCTCAGCTGCCAGGACATATTTAATTAGACGCTTGTCAGGACTATTAATTGATGGATTACATATACGTGCTTGCATAGCATATAGCTGCAAGTATATAAGGATGTCCAGCTAGGCGCAGAGCAAACTTTTTATGCTTAAGCTGCTGGCTAACCAGAAACAACAACGCCAACAACAACGGCAACAACAACGGCAACGGCAACTATGTGTATATGGTCATAATCTGGCTGTTGACATTTGTGCCCGCACACAAACAGCAACAGACCCAAACTGTCAGCCGAGCCACCCACAATATGCAACCAAACTCTGTCCCACACACACACACACAGACAGAGTCGCACGCCCACACACACCGCACACACACGTACATATATAGAAAACCTAACACGGTTTCGGTTGCTTTGGCGTCTGTTGCTGAGCTGAGGGTTCTTGTTTATACTTTGTGCCCAAAAATAGTCAAAACAAGTAAGAAACACACTGGAACTTACAACGAAACGTGCATGCTCTTTAAGAGAGCAGGAAAATCATGTATATATGCAGGACTGGAATGGAAACGGGAACCAGAGATAACTCAAGAAACTTGGAGAATAGATAGTTGAAGAAGCTGAGCACGATAATATATATTTTGTAAATGTGAACTCAGCTAGCATAATCTATGGCCTATATAATAGCTAGATAATTTGTAGCCAAAATTTAGCTAATTAAAAATATTTTGACTACTTAAGCTTGCAAACTTCTTGTGATTTAAGTTACTTAACTAATGCTATATGGTTTATCCACATAAAGAAAATATATTTATAAGATCATCTTAAAGAATTTACTTCTTACTTCAGCTGAAGTTTTAGAGAGCAGTTCAAAGTGCAGCAGAACCAAAGTTCTACTAGAATCTCTTTTCCCCCTCGCATCTCACTCTCTCTCTCTCTCTCTCTCTCTCTCTCTCTCTCTCTCTCTCTCTCTCTCTCTCACTCTGTCGTTTCCTCTCTTATTCCATCTTTATGGTTTTTGTTATTGTTGGCTTTCTACCTCAAACTTATTTCCGCATAATTTTCATGCACGCAAAGAAATTTGACAAACAGTAGCTGAAACCAACGTAGTTGCAAAACCCGCAACCTGGAAGCCGTTACCCGCAGCCCGGAGCCCGCAGCCCCGCTGCTGCACTGCAAAGACCAGACCCAACTCAGTTCAGATACTTTTTGGCCACATTGTGACGGTGTAGACGAAATTTTAATGCATTTGCCATGATTTGGCGCATAATAAATTACGCCAGGGCGCACACACATGTCTGTCAACTGTCTGAGCTGTGTGCGTGTGTGTGCTTGTGTGCGGCTGCCAAACCGAGAAATATATCTAAAAACACCTGACGGATTTAAATTTGATCATGAAGGCACCCACGGTCGTGCCCGTTTCGCTCGGCTGGGTTTTTGTGTCTCTGCAGTAAATAGTTTTCTTTGGCCATGTCCTGGAATGTTGGGTGGGTGTATGGCTGTGTCTGTGTGTGTGTGTGTGTGTGTGTAATGTTTTAAGTCTTTAAGCTTTTAATGCCCAACATTCTTGGCTGCGACAGCCGCAGCTGCGGCTTCATATCTCTACATGTGAGCGCATCTCGAAAGAGCACAATTGTATAACATCCCACTGCCAGGGGATATATATATATATACGTCTTTATATATATATGTGTGTGTATGGGTGCTCAAAGCGAAGGCCACAGAGCACCGTGGGAGTTGAAAGTGAATTAAATATGTTCATAATGAATTTGTTTAGAACCTTATCACATACTCAAGCTGTCACAAGTAATTGAAATAACTAGCTTGGGCACGTAGACAGAGCTGAGATTGTGCCAAAAACAATGCTGAAAAATAAACAAAATAAGCTTGAGCAATATGATAAATAAATGTATTTAAATAAAGTTTGCTTTGTATAGCTAAATGCCAGCAGTTTCAATTTCTTTCGAAAATCAAGTAAAATTTATAAAGTTAATTAAATTTATATTGATTTTGTTGTGAATGCAGAAAAGCAATTTTCTTTATTTTTCAACCCAAGCAGCTCTTGCAAAATAATTCGTGACAGCGAGCTAATGGCCATAAAGCCAGCCAACAGCAGCGATGACAAGGATAAGCGCCGAAGGATACATTAGCCCCAAAAACCGTTGGTCACTACTGTCCGACTGCCCGTCTGTCTGTCTGCCTATCTGTCTGTGTATTTGACTGCCCACAATAGCCCCCTCACGAGTCCCGGACGGGTAATTAATCACAATTTGCGGATACACAAATTGTCGCAGTAAAAGTCACATTTCTTTAAAATGGCCAAAACGAACTGCACACTCGCTCGCTGCACGACAAAGAGCGAAGTCGGTGCAGACAGACAAACAGCAAATAAAGCAGCCGCCAAAATGTGGGCAAAAAGCGGGCCAGAAAAGAAGATGGCATAAAGTAGAAGAACAAGAAGACGTAGCAGCAGCAGAAGCAGCAGCATCCCTGGCAGCGACAGAGCTGGCTGCACTTCCGTTGCAGCGTTTCCGCTTTCGGGGAGGCTGCTTCAAACTTTTCTTCTTCTGCCTTGTGCCGCAGTCAAATAAATTTCGCTCTCAAATGGAAATGTAAGCCAAAACCCACTCTATGTCGCCCCGCTGCCCTCCCCACACACCTCTCTGCCGCTCTGCCTCAGCCATTTGGGTCTTAGTAAAAATGGCGCGACCATTTGACTGCATTACTTTGCTTTCGCTGCCATCCTTCATTCATGTCCGAGGGCTGTGAAATATCTCCAAAAGGATGTCGTCGCCCAACTCAGCCACTCCCTCGAGCCGGCGAACTCCCCGACCCCTGCGACCCCTCCAAATGCTGCTCACAGTCTGGCATTGCATTGTTTGCCTTTGACTGCGCTGTTTTTTTGTGCATTCGCCATGCAATCTTAGCCAAAAGTCAATGGCAATTAAGCAGCCGCATCTCTGCCCGGCTGCAGCTGACGCAGTTTTGTCCACTTTTGCCTCTTGTCTTCCGCTCCCTGGTCAAACTTTGTCCGCTCGCTTGTCGCTGCGACGAGGCCAATTACTATGACCGGGCGGGCCAACACTGGGCGTATGCGTAATGTGCCCGAAAGCCAAACAACCAAAATTATTATACCAATATTTTAAGAGCTACAAACATAAATAGCTATAAATATAAAAAGGGTACTATAGAGACAGAGACAGTGATAGAGAGAGGGAGAGGGAGAGGGAGAGGGAAAGAGACTGTGTTTATTATTCTACATTGTAAGAGATTTATCAAAGCTTCATGATCTATCCGATTCCGGCTTAGAAGCAAAAGTTGAATGAGTTTTAGAGCTAACATGCTGCTAATTATAATAGATTTATTTACTTAAACACAGCAAATATTTTATATATATAATATTGCCTCAAAATCTCATGGAGAGCTGAGATTCATAAGAGAAATTCGTCAATAAATTTTTAAATATTTAATTTGCAATATATGAATAGAGCATCGATTAAAATACTTTAGCTACTTAACTTTATATAGCATAAAGTAAAATAATAATTGTAATAATACATAATCTGTGCATTGTTGTTTTAAGCTACTAACAAATTTAATATTATATAATAATAAGGCCGTATATCGGCTTGGAGCAGACAGCTAAATGTTTCCCGTGAAACCGGATGTGTGTATGTGCTGTGGTTTCATTTTAAACAATGAATTTCGGCGCGCTCATGTGTGTGCATGTGTGTGTGTGTGTATGTGTGTGTGTGTGTGTCTGTCTGTGTGCGCTTTCCCTTAACCTTTTTATGACTGACCCAGGCAAAACCGCTGGACAAAATGTGGACGATGAGGGAGCAAAGCGTTGCACGAAAAATTAGAATTGCTAATGTTTGCGGTAAAAATTTCAGTATGTATATATGTGCATGTGAGTGAGAGTAAATGTGTGTGCATGTGTGTGTGTGATGTGTGTGTGTGTGTGTGATGTGTGTGTGTGTGTGTGATGTGTGTAAATGGTTGTGTGTCCTGCGCCGGCTTCGCACTGCTAGACGGTTAGTGTTGGCCAGTTTTAGCTGCTCGACTTGCAGAAGCATGAAATTAATTTAAATTTTGCGCACTTGGCTAATTTCGCCTGCTAAAAAGCGCAAGAGCGAAAAAGAAATAAACTAGAGAAAGGCGCTAGAAAGCGGACAGCACGAAAGAACGTATGTCAGCCGAGGGAGTGGCAGTGGGAGATTGCTCGGACTCTGGCGAACTAACTCCAGCCCCTCCCCCAACACTCAGATAATAGTTTTAATAGTCTCCTGGGCGATTTTAAAAATGTATACCGTTATGAGCAATGGAAATGTGGCCGGTTGATAGTAAACGGAACTGAAGCAGCGCGGCACCAATGGACCATGAGATCCCTACTCGGACCACTCGGCTCGTTAGCATAGAAATCGCTTTGGATTTTATGGCAAAAGGTGAATTCCCCAAGTATTTGCCTATGTTGGCAATCGCTCGAATATAAAGCAGACTATGCTTTATGGCGGCAGCAGCATTCATAAAGTAAACTAAGTTAGCTTAACGCGATTATAAAGTAATCTGTAGATCTGTCAGGCTTATTTCATTTAAGCTGATTTTGCTTTCATGTAATCTTCGTTTCTGTTAATTGATCTGCTTTTACAAATCACGCTTTAATCAACCATTAATTTAACAAACAAAACCCGGCTCTTTTAAGCCCCATTACGAGCTGCTGCTGGGCCGCCTCTGGGTACGTACACCTTTAATTTCATACGGCTCAACACTTTGAACACTTTGCAGCGCATTAAAGCCCGCAGCTGCGAGCAGAGCTCAAGCGGCACTCCAATTAATCAAAACCCAAAACGCCAAACAGTGTCTGCAAGTAGTATGCGACCACACTCGCACACACATACATAGAGAGCAAAGCACATATCGCTGGGAATGTGTGCATTGGGAACCATTTGGGAGAGTCGCGTTTGGGTTTTTGGTTTCGGATTGTTTTTGGGCCTCTGTCGCCTGGTCATGTGCCATGAAGCAAACCCAAAAGCCCCGACTAAGGCAAACGCAGGCCGCGCATTAAGTATGCGTTTTAATTAACTTTTGATGCCGGCTCTGCCCCACAAAGCAGTGGGCGGAGGCGCCAGATGGCGCCGCTGTGCAGCGCCAGCAACAGTCCAACTTATACAACAACAACAAAATCACCACATCTCTCGCTCTCCCTCACTCAAAATATATATGTATGTATGTATATATGTGTGTGTGCTTCGTATATTAAATATTAATGCTGTTTGAGAGCGTTCAAAAGCCGGCAAGAGAGCTACGATTGCTCCTAGCTTAGTCACTCTCTCAATCGTTTGCTCTCCTGCTAGTTCGCTCTCTCGCTCTATCTTGCTCTCTCCTCCTCTCACTTTGCAGATACAGCGCAACATTTGTGGATGTTAAGCTGACAGACGCCTGCGTCGGAGAGCAACTGCTGTGGCCGACTGTAGACGCCTGCGCTCCACCGCATGCCGGGAGTCGATTCGGCAGTTGTTTGGCTGTTACGCCGAGGCTCAACAACTGAAATGCGTATACATGCACACGAAACGTGGACTGCGGAGGCGTCTACAGAGCGTCGCTTGAATTTGCGTGCTGGGCGGTGCTGCACTTTGAACAGCTGTTGCCGTTGTGGCTTGTGCGTGTTTGTCATCTGTGACGTCAAGTTTTGCTGTTGCTGTTGCTGTTGCTGTTGCTGTTGCTGCTACGGCTGTCTTTAATTAGCCACGGCCGAGTCCAACCAGCGAGTTGGCGACTCGTCAGCGTCTGTCGACCTGTCCTGTCGGCCCGTTGGCGCGCTAAGCTGCCCGCTGTGCGTGTGTGCGCCATTATCGTAATTCGAGCCACCATTAATAAGCCAGCCGCAATATTTGCCTATTCATGGCTTCGGCATTGGACAAATCAAAATCGAGAAGCCGTGCCAGACCCGGCTTACATGTGGCACAGATACATATGTACATCAGAGATCTACAAGCATGCTGCTGGCGGCACGCCGCGAGCACAGCTATTAGCAGACACACACGCACATTAGACACACAGCCAGACACACGCACACACCGACACGATTCAGCTCAATTTCAATTAAATGCGGTTGCCATGGCATAAATCACGCATACGCCACGTGGCCAACTGAAGAGCCACTGGCAGCGCACTAAAGTCGAGGTGCTCTATTAATTTTAGCACTGTCACTTGCCACGGCCACGACTTGCCATGGTCCATTAATACACACACACACACACAAAGCAAAGCCTCTTGTTGCTGCTGTTACAACGTGCAAGCTGGAAGGGAAATGCACAAGTTTTTGAGAACCATTTCAACTGAAATATGTTTTATGGCTTGGAAATGTGTATATTCTAGAGGTTAGGTTTATATTCTGAATTCGTAATAATATGTCCCAAAAATTGTACATTATTTAATGTGTTAGGGGAACGATGTAGAGGAGCAACTCTATATCATATAAAATTTATTTGAAGCCAAAGATAAATCGATTTAAATCATTTAAATTAAATTCGAATCGAACGAAGCATCAATTAGCACAATCTATAATGAAAATTAAATAAAGTTTAAATTTTAAACAGTTAAACTAAGCAAATATTTAAGCAAGCTACAAATCTGTACAAGACTAGAACCGTATTCAGGCTTCAGCTAATTCCTTTCACCAACTCTGTGGCAAACATATAATTTTCAACGGCCTAACTTGATTAAGCATGCGCCAATCAGTGACACTTGGAATATATCAACTTCGTGAAAATAACCAAAATTTGTGAGAATCGTTTGAGCACAATTTGCCATTTCTAGATGAATTCATTGGCTTGCTAATATTTCTGTGAAATGTCTCAGAATAATAAATCAAATGGAAGTTCTTCACACGCAGAACATCTTTATATATATATGTATGTGTGACATATTTGGGAGTAAACAAATCAGAGGCGGCACTCAATGCAAAGTGGCCCAATGAGTGGACCGAGTAGGAAACCAAAATCTGCCATCTTCAAAATGCAGATGAAAATGTATCTGAAGCGAATGATGATGATGATGAACCGAATGATGATGATTTATGCACAAACTCTAATTAAACTGTTGACTCAGGCAAATGAAACATGCGCTGATGTGTTATTAACACCAAAAGCACTTAAAATGTTTAAATAGCAATTTAGCTGGCAACGAGAGAAGTCAGACTGATAGAGGGGGTTAGAGACAGGGACAGACGATGCCACGATTTATGCGCCATAATTACAAGAACCACAGCGGGAGTGCGAGAGAAAGAGATCAAGCGAGATATGGAGATTGATGTGTGTGTATCTGTAGGCAAGCAATTTAATGACAACTCAAATAGAAGGCAACATTTGGCTGGATGTAAATATTTAAGCAGCTAAATAGTGATTTCTAGACGCGACAGGACAGCCTGCCACGCCCAGCGCATGCATATTTTAATTAAACGATTTTAATTTATCGGCAATTGCACACATTAAGCGAATGCAGCTGAGTTTGCTGCACAGTTCGAGTCCGGCTAAATAATTAAATGTTTAAAAGACTGAGACTGAGAGAGCATGAGTGAGAGGGAGGGAGAGGGAAAGCGAGGCTATAGCGTATCTCGAAACTCTCGCAGCAGTCTGGCAGCTTTATTCAAAATGCGTATTACGCACACGCCATGGTGTAATGCATTATATTCTCTTTTTTCAGCTTCTTCTTCTTCGTCGTTTTCAGCTGCCCTGTGCACTCCTGATTATATTGAATGGCGCACAAATTGCAGACGGAGTCTGAATCGTCGACGGCTTTTATTCATGCAAAATGAAATGAAATTAATTGCAAATATGAAAACTTTATTAAGCAAATTTATGGCCTCGGCCGAGACGTGAGACTGACGAACTGACTGACTCGCTGTCTGACTGAGTGACTGTCCAACACTGATTGAGTGCTGGCAAACGGCGTTTAATATTGCATATTAAATGCCAAAAATCCCATAAACAAGCCACGTTAAGTGCAATGCAATGCCCGAATAAGACGACCGTAAGCTGATCATAAACCGGATGCTAACTTTCCTGTTTATCTTTCGGCGGCATTATAGCGCACAAATTTATGATTAAAACTAAGTAATAACCACGAAATACTGCAGCCCACAGTAACTCCTACTCCATCTGCAATTCCACCTAACACAATGCTGAAACGGAAACGGAAACCAAAAAGGGTGTACATAGCTGGAGGCTTTGGGCCAATAATAAAAAAAAAGAAAACGAAGCCCAAAATGAGAAACTGCAAATTATATTGAAGCGCTGCTTTTTATGGCAAATTTGTTGAGATATATACTATAATAATATTTGATGAGATAAGCGAGATGGTTATAAAGGCTGCCGGATATTTTATGGCTGATTAAGATTATATCGATAGCACGAAATAATCGCTGAGAGCGCACAGCCCACAAATATTCAATTGAGCTGTGACGAATTGTGATTGCTTTTGCTCTTGATAGTAGCCATAATCATAAGGGCAATGATAATGAAGAGCACGAGTTGAGTATTGAATATGCAGCAGCTTGAACTTGATTTCTTTAGGCTAGAAAGTCTAAGAGAACAGCTCTGTATATACCTGTCGTCTCCTATAAAGCTAACTCTTATAAATGTTTTATATTTATATAAATTATCTTCAATCAGCTTTAATCACAATGCATGCTAGCATTCTTAGCATACCTCTTTCATGCTGCTGTAAGCTCAAGTTCCAATGCAATTTTCTTTAAAATAATACCATATTATATATAGAAAAAGAGAGAGAGAGAGAGAGAGAGAGAGCTAGAGTCAGCTTGGCTGGCAGTTCTTGAGTTGTCGTTAAGTAGCTGCTAAGCTGCTGTTTGCTTACAGATAATTAGCGTTATCGTTCATTCAACCGCAAGGCGTTGCCACATTTAGTTGCGAGTTGCAAGTCGCGCCGATAAGGAACAACTTGCAGCTGCAATGACAAATTATTTGTGGCCTCATAAAAACGAGCAATTATGTTGAGCAAAAGCGCAAATCAGTGAGGGTGCAGCAGCTGGAGCGTGCCAGCAGAGTTGAAGCAAGAGGGTGGCCATGACTATTAGCGCAAGTGAAATCTTTGTCATCTCGAAAAGTGCAAAGTATGCGACACAGCGAGATAACGAGTTGCACACACACACACACACACACATACACAGAGCGAGATGTGTGCACACAAATTGTCTGTGGTCTGCAGCGTTGGCCCAATTGCCAAAAGCCATTGGGGCCATAGAGATGTTGGCGCTGAGCTGGACGCAACGCTTGACACTTTCAAATGGCATTGCAGAGGGAGGCAACATCAAGTTGCTAGTTGACTTCTGCTGACCTTAATTACACTCAAAATTGTATACGACAAGTCGCCAATGGCAGCGCCTTCGCATCCTTTTTGCATGACATGCGCAAAACTGCAGTTAATTAGCTATGAAGGACTATTGGCCAGCCCAATAGACAGGCCGTACGCCATAACGTTGGCCAAATGGAGCGCATCTAACAAATACAACAACAGAACAGTCGAACAGCCGAACAGCCAAACAATACACATACAAAATTTATGTGCATTCAATTCAATTGCAGTTGAGCCAATCCATTCCAATGAAATATGCCAGAAACACGCGAGCCACAAAAAGCTCACAATGGGCACTGGCCATAAAAATTCACTCAATTGCAATTAAGTTCGGCTATCGCCAACGTTGATTCTGGCCAAAATCAAGCGAGAGCTGGCCAAAATGAAAAAATAATAAACGCAAAGCAACAGCAGAGCGAATTTTTAATACTCTCTTATGAATTTATTGAGGAAGTTATTGGTTAGCCTTAAGCTTTACTGCTCTCAGATTATTTCCAATTCAATTTCTGTTGCTTGGGCTGATTCTCATTGGAAAGAGATAGCACGACGAAATATTAGATATGCTTCTGTTACGCACACACATCAATGTTAGTAGCTGAGTTCACGCTCTGAGCAACAGCCTTCGGTTTTGGCTTTCGTCTGAACTCGTGTGTGCCGAACATCGTTCAGAGAGCGATACGATTGATACTCGCAGTAAGTGAGAAGAGTCTATGCAAACGGTCTGCGCATTCACATACACATGCACACACTCATACTCAGACATGCAATCGATGTGCTCAACGAACACAAAGAAAGGGCTTCGGCACGATCGCGCATGAAATCGCTGAAAAGCCGAAGTCGAATCGGTAAGTTTGAGTGAGAGAAACATTGAGAGACAGTTAAAAGTCTTTTGCGTGCTCTGATCAAAGTAGAAAATAATGTAATCTGCTGAATATGAATAATATTTTAAATATATTATTTTTAAATCTAATATATATACAACTTTTCGCAGTAAGTCAGATTCCTGCTATAGCCAACACACGTCGTGTCATAGTTAAAGTATCCCTCGTCAGTTGATTTAAAGTGAATTGCTTGACAACAACGGCATCATCGAATTATGACTCTTGGCGAAAAGCCAAACAACTAAACAGCGGCAGCAACTAACGAAAATCCGCACCAGCAACCAAATCGAGCAGCCAACCGACCAACCAGTCAAGCGGTTCAGTTAGTCAGACGTTTCTATTTTCTATTTTCTTTTTTTTTTTTTTGCTTGTACTTTTCGCCTCTTTTTTTATCTGCTGCAAATGTGCCATAATGAAGCAAACAAGCAAAGAAAAAAATCAACTGTAAAGTCCGTGCTTCATATAAGTAGTGGAGCTTAAAGTAGACAAATTCAAGTGCGCTTCAGACCTAATTCTCCTTAAATTAAACTCATTTAGTGGTTTGTGCTTCTACGAAGCACGCTCGTCAAATATTGTACATATTAAATAGAACATTACGGTCGAAGAGCAAGCTCGTAAATAGCTTTAAAAGGGTTGCAAAAATTTAAATATCAAAATATAAATAAACAAAGATATATAAAGTATGAATTAGAACATAATAATAATAATTTAATAATTTAAAAATATATTTGAATATAATATATATATTAAATTATATTAAAAAAAATAAATAAATAAAAATAAAATATATATAAAATAATATATAAACAGAAACAATCAAGGCTCAACTCTTACATAGAAAAGAGTTTAAGAGTTTAAAAGAGTTTGAAATAAAACATAATAATAATTTAATAATTTAAAAATATATTTGAATATAATATATATTAAATTATATTAAAAAAAAAAAAAAAAAAAAAAAACTAAAATATATATAAAATATATATAAACAGAAACAATCAAGGCTCAACTCTTACATAGAAAAGAGTTTAAGAGTTTAAAAGAGTTTGCAATAAAACATAATAGTAGTTTAATAAATTAAAAATATATTTAAATATAATATATATTAAATTATATTTAAAAAAAAAAAAAACTAAAATATTTATAAAATATATATAAACAGAAACAATCAAGGCTCAACTCTTACATAGAAAAGAGTTTATAGCATTGCATATAAAATATTCAAGCAACAGCCAATAGCTTAGTCTCCTACTTGACTACTTGCCGCTGCCTTATTAAATTTGAATAATGGTCAAGCTGATCAGTGGTTCAAATAGGGCGTTTGATATATAACTGCAAATTAAATTCCAGCCAAGTTAGTTAACACATATGACGCATTGACTGTTCCTTTTCTTAAGCTCAAGTATCTATATTAAACTGAAGCTAAAGCTGCATAAATTTTAATATAGAAAAAAATGAAAAATAAAAAATATATCTTCTATAGAAAACAGCAAGTCAGGCGAGTTAAGACAGACTCCAACTTGCTTTAACTCATATTCAAGGTAAGTAAGTGAGGCAAACTGGGCGCATGGCTTTTATGGCATGAACTCTTGCCTTGGCCAACCTCGAGTTGCTGCCGCAGTCTTAAACTGTAGCTCAAACTGAAAACCTGCAGTTGGCCAGCTCAACATGGCAATTGGCAATTGGCAATTGGCATTGGCCAAACTGCGCACTTTTGGCCACATGGTCAACGTCGTCCACGATAAAATATCGCAAATCTATGAAGTGCTCCAAATAGCAGAGCCCAGCCCAGCCACAGCCCCTGTTTTGGGCCAGGCCAAAAGTGCACTTGCGAAAACCACTCAAAGCGAAGAAAAGGAATTGCATTGACGCCATAAATCAAATGGTTATGTGTCAAAGCACATCATAGTGTGGGTGGCCTGCGGTTGCTCAGTCTATAACTCTCGCTTTGATTTATGGCACGGGCCAACCGAAATATGGCGCCTTCAGTTTTTAATAAGCTAAGCGAAATTAAAGCTCTAAAAAGCAGCAGCTGAATTGAATGAATTAATAGAAGCTAAATAAACGCACAGCAATTGCTCTATGAATAATGCAATACTCGCTTGGCCATGCACAGCATAAATGAATTAAGACAAAAATTGTGAGCACAAACGACACAAATTGCAATTGAGATATATGTATGTACATATATATATATATGTATGTATGTATGCTGCACACACACAGGCGCAACTTGTTGCAGCTTCAATTTGTTATGCGCATAGCAAGCACACAAATATAAGAATTTATGTGAAAGGGTTATGAAAACATGTATTAAAATGTTTTTGAAATAGTTTTGCATGCTTTTCAATTAAATGAAACAACTTTTTTGCCCATAAATAATTCAACGAGCTGCATAAAGCCGAACTGAGCGCTGAGAGCTGAACACATGAAGTTTCAAGAAAATCCTGTTGCACGTTGTTCTTGTGGCCGAAAACAAGTTGCGTTCCACATGACTGCAAAGCACATAGAAAAATTTACCAGTTTCAGCAATGTTTTTCCTCTGCCAGCACACAATTTCTAGCATTTATGAATTCGAATTTGTGGGTTAAGGCTAGAGAGCTGCAAATCAAAAGTTGATTGTGCTTGGCTCAATTTACTATTAAGATGAAACTGACTCAGATCGAGCTTTAAAGTTGCTTTCATAAGGCTAGGCTGTTGCATGCCTGGAATATCTAATATCGAATATATCATGAATAAAATTTGCAAACTCTAAACGGCTCGGTTTAGCTCTAAAAATCCAACAGTTGTTATCAACTTTGCCTCAATAAAAACAGGGTATAACAAGCGAAATCGTTGCAGTTGAGCATTACTGACTGCACAATACTTGTTCAGCTTTAAAAGAAATAGATTCATTTATTTAAGCATTTTTAATTTTATAGAAATAAAACTATTAGCCAGCTGTAGAGCTGCATAGCTTGAAAAACTTGAAAGCTGACTTGGCTAACTTTCGAGATCTCGACTTTGGTTGTATGATTGCCCGAGCAAATCTACAGAAGCTCAACAATGAAGCAAAGCTAAGATAGGGAGATATCTAATTATAAGAGAGAAATGTCCTATATAAATTACAAAATAAATTCTTCAAGCATCTCTGCATATAGATAGAGTCAATCTCCATTCGCCATGCACTCAGTGCGATTACCAAAAAAAAATCTCAACAACTCAGTTGAGAGTCGAATACATATTTCAAGCTTCAAGCTTACATACACACTGAGAGACGCATCGACAGCAGCAGGAGAACATACAAAAAAACCAAATATACCTCTTTGCGCTTAATGAACGTGTGTAAAAAGCAGCAAATAAAAAACGCAGCAATAAATAAGAGCAACTCGAGTGACATTAAGAGCAAAAAAAGAGCCACTTAAACGAAACTCGCGCAACTTTAACTAAACTAAGTGACCTTTTTATGGTGCACTATAAACGTAATCTGAGTCAATTGTGATAACAACAATCAGCTACAGCTACAGCTGCCCGAGTGGGCCATAAAAAACAACCGACGGCCACAATAACAACAACAACAACAACAACAACAGACGAGAAGAACCTGCATTAACAAGCAACAAAACGTACTGTAGATTGCATAAGATGTTGGCTCTTAAAAAGGAAATTTTAAATGAAGCGCAATGCATTTCTGTTCTTCCTTCTTTCAGCTCACTCGGTGGCCCTCGCCCTCTGGCTATCTGCTGCTGTTCGACAAGATGCTTAAAGGATTACAATTGCATTGAGCAGCAAAAGGATACAATGGCAATGAGCAGGATGAGCTGCTACGCACAATGGAAACTTGTCTCGCAATGCGAAACATTTTAGTTCTGCTTTCTTTAAAACTTGTTAAAAAGTCGCTACGAGATGTGTTTGCCTTTTTTTACTTCTTCTTCTTCTTCTTCTGCTTCTTCTTGCTAGTGAGCCATTTTAATGGCTTAAATTGGCTGAAATGAGCGCATGGCCATAACAATGGCCCTGGCAATAATAACAAATGTTCGCTATAATTAGCTGCACAGCTTTGTTCCAATCCAACAGCAACTAATCAAGCACTGACAGCTACCCAGCTGCATACGTATGTGTGTTTGTGTGTGTGTCCCTCTAAATCCGTGACAACCAACATACGACAAGCGACAACCGCAGCATTGACCAAGTGGCCAAACACGTTCGAGCCACCCACAGCCACCCAAACCATTCAATCACACATACGCGCGCTGTTGGCCTAAACCGCCGGCACTAATTTGTTAACATTTAACAGCAATGCCAGCTGCTAATGCCTGCCACAGCAACAACAACAACAACAACTACTGCTGTGCTCTCGAAAATTATGCCACGCCCACTAGCAGTCGCCAGCTGCCCCCATTGAGACAGTTGTGCAACCATTTTTCGTTGCTTTCGCTTAAATAAATATGCAACTTTATCATTCACTCGAATTCATCACGAATAAATTTGCAATTAATATTAAAAATATTCTGATTTATATAAAATCAATCATTTTGATGACGCTTGAATGCAAGTTAGTTGCATAATTATAAACATATTAATAAACAAAAAAATCTTTTAAATATTGGCAAAATATATTAAAGTTTAATTTAAACATTGATAACTCAACGCCTAAATTTAATTAAATTATAAGCTGAATATTGAGCTGTAAAAATGGTAGAAAAAAATCCTTTAAAATGTTTCTCATATTAGAAAATTTAAAATGAATTGAAACTGAAACTGAGAGACCTGAAACTGAAGCTGAACCTGGCCTGAGTCGGAGGCTGATTGAAACTGCGGCCTGAGGCTTATGCTAAGACCGAGGCCTGAGCCTGAGGCTGAGGTTAAGGCTGAGCCTGAGCCTGAGGCTGAGGTTAAGGCTGAGCCTGAGCCTGAGCCTGAGCCTGAGCGTGAGCCTGAGCCTGAGCCTGAGGCTGCGACTTGAAGTTAAGGCCTGAGTCTGCTTCAGGCTGAGGGTTGAGTCTGAGGCTGGAGTCTGAGACTGAGACTGAGGCTTGAGTCTGACTCTGGAGTATGCAGCTGATTGAGAGTGAAACCTAAAGCTGATGCTGAGCGGCTTGAATTGATATCTAAGTCCGATGCCTGAGTCTGAGGCTGAGGTTAAGGCTGAGCCTGAGGCTGAGGCTGCGACTTGAAGTCAAGGCCTGAGTCTGCTTCAGTCTGAGGGTTGAGTCTGAGGCTGAGGCTGAGACTGAGACTGAGGCTTGAGTCTGTCTCTGGAGTCTGCAGCTGATTGAGAGTGAAACCTAAAGCTGATGCTGAGACTGAGCACTGAGCACTGACTGGCTTGAATTGATACCTAAGTCCGATGCCTGAGTCTGAGGCTGAGAGTGAGGCTTGACACTGAGGCCTAAGTTTGAGGCCGGAGTCTGAGCTTGAGGCCTGAGTCTGCGTGAGATTGAGTCTGAGGCCTGAGTCTGATTGAGATTGAGTCTGAAGCCTGAGTCTGTATATCTATCTATATTTATTCACTTATACATATTGTAATGTCTGCTTTAGTATGATTACATTGTACAGCTCAAGTGAATTAAAAATACATTTAATTTTGTTGAACTAATAAACCAAAAATCTACTCCTAATCAAAGATGACGCCACAAAGCTGCAGACACTGAGTATTTTATTCTGTTGGCCTCTTCTATACATTATAATACATTATAACAAATTCTTTACATTTTATTTTATATATAATACTACTAAATATATTTTTCCAACTTAAAGTTTCAGCACAGCTCAGAGAGAGCCAGTGGGACAGTCCGCTTTGTGCACAATTCAGAGATGTCAGCAAAATGCAAATGAGTTAGAAAAGCAAATAACAACAGCTTGACACAAATTACATGCTAATCACCTTCCACATTTTGTAAATCAAATGCGGACAAAATTTACAACAAAATTTAATTTGGCCAACACAACAAACACACAAAAAAAGGTAATTTGGCAAATTGTGTTGCCTTGGCTTTGCATATGGGTAAAATCAACTTGTAATTTGCATAATTTCATTTAAATGCAATACAAATGCGAAATCTCTGATGGCTGACTGACCTTTGAAACGGCTCTCCCTGCTCTCTCTCTCTCTTTCTGTGTGTCTCCCGCTCGCTCTCACGTTCTGGTCAGCTGAAGTCCAGAGCTAAAAGCAACGTGTTCCGATTGTCAAGCAGCCTGACACGCTTCCTGGCATCAAATATGACATGTATTTACATATAAATATAAAGACAGCAGACTAAAGGTTAAGAAAACTTCCATCCGAGCTGACGTTAAATCAAATTGACATTTAAGCCGAGGCCAATGGGTCAACTCATGGAATTTGCATAATAAATATACATTTATATATGCCCACTCTCTTGCTTTAACTGGATTATAATTACGATTCAAGAATATGGGCGCAAAAACATTAACACTTGCACACAAAAGTCAACAGCATAAACAATGGAAAGCAGAGGGCCACAGCGCGCAAGGGGCGTGGCAGTGCGCCAAGGCGAATGCTGAGCGCACTTAGCACTTTGTGAGGCACTGGAAACAAAGTTAAATGCACTTACTTCAAAGCCCCTAACAACAACAAATGCTGCGCAACGAGTTGAGCCAAAAAGTACGACCACACACACACACGCACACTCGCACACACACACACCCAAATGGCAACAAGGGAAACCACTTAAAAGCAAAGCAAAGGCAGCCATGTAAATTTCTTCAACTTTTTTTTTTCTCGCTCATATTTATTTAACACATTTTGCACTAAAAAGCGCCAGTGTGCATATGTGTGCGTGTCGCTGCTTGCGTATGTGCCACGCCTTCAAAATTAAATGCTGCAACGCTGTCTGCTTGTACTTCTGCAATTGGATTACATGCCTCGCTCTGCTTTTCCATTTAGCATCTTTTCCATTTTTCTTCTGTTTGTGCAACGCGCTTTATGCCTGTCTTTCAAGCAACAGAAAATCGTTTCTCTCATGAATTCTTCTCGTTAGCGATGGAAAAAAGAAATGAAAATGAAAATAAAAAAATGTGAAGAGAAAGAAAAGAAAATGCGTATGGCGAGGTGCTTGACATTTCAAAGAGCTTTCGCATAGGGCAGGTGGCATGAGACTCACTGCAACAGACAATGGGATCAACAGGAGTCTGGATGGGTGTGTGGCTGTGTGTGTGTGTGTGTGTGTATGTCCCATCAATTAAAGAAAGTTCATGAACAGCTCTTTGTTGTTCATAAGCAGAGCAGAGGCAAAGTAGAGCGCAGGTCAACGTCTGTCTGATAAAGAAGTCGATTATTAAGTTAGCTTCAGCATCTAATTTGAATGGAAATTGAATTCTATCATTTATTTACATTTGAATTAAAGAAAACATATACTTGTCTTACTTATAAATTTATATATATTCATTTATTTTTGTTTTTTTTTTTTTTTACTCTCCCTCATATGCGCTGTCAATTAAAAATTACAATTTCCAGTAAGATCCTTAGGTCATAAAAGCAATTAGCCGCGCTTCAGCCACTGCCAGCTTTACTCAACTTCAGCTTTGCTTTTGGCAAATACTTTAAGGAATTTAATAGCAGCAAGCAATATGCAGACAAGAATAGTGAAAAAAAACAGACACAAATGGCCACAAGTTGCAGCCAGCAGCTTGTTGCAACGAGGCTTCCACATTGAAAGAGAATTTTTTTTTTCGCTTTGCCAACTTTCACGGACTGGTTTGTAAATGAGTTGGGTTTGCTTGTTGATTATTTGGTTTGACCAATTGCAACTTATTCAATTTGCTGCAATTAATATTGACCAAATGACAGTTGGAGAAATTGACAGTAAATTCTGTTAGTTTGCTTGTTTGTTTTTGTGTTTTTTTTTTTTTTTTTTGTGAAAAATCTATGAAAGTAATTAAAAATTTTTGTAGTGTAAAAATTGCGCTCGTTAAAATAAAAACTTTTATTTGATAATTTATGACGTTTTGTGTGTGCGCTGCGACGCTGCTGGAAAACTATGTAAAGCACAGTCCTTGGGGGGTTGGCAATGGGGCTGTGCTCGGAGTGGGGGTAGTTAGCGGACACAGGACACGCACAAGATGCCGTCGGAAGTCGTCGGAAGCGCGCACAAAAAATTCAATTAAATGCTCAAGTGCTAACCACGAAATCTACAACGTTGCCGCTGTCAGTATCACACACACACACACACCAATACTAATACACACACATACATACACCCATACACACAGCGAGTTAAGATGCCACCGCAGAGACATTCATTGTGCGTTTTTGGGCGGCTCGGCTGGCATCAAGGACAACCGACCCCAGGCGGAAATGGAGAGCAATGCGAATGGAGCAAAGAGACAGATGGTGGGGCATGGGCATGGGCATGGGCATGTTAAGTGGGCGTGGTCACAGCTGGCAGCCCATGTTTGCAAGTGTACTTGCGTTGAGGAATTTAATTACCTTGCGGTCGGACCATAATTTTTGAAGAGCTGTGACCGCGCCAACGTCTATGGACATATTTTGCAACTTTTTCTACCTTCAGCATTTTCCTTTGACTTTTTGTTAGATTTTCATCACATTACCTAAGATTACATTGACACTTGGCCCACGCTTAAATTAAAAAGAAAGAAGCAAAGAGAAATGCCGCTGGTGTCGAGCAACTCTGAATTCTGTTTAAAGAAATTAAATGAATTATTTGCCGCATAAATCTAATAAAAATACTTTGCAGCTGGGTAGCTAGGCTTAAATTTAATTAATTATGGGCACAAAGAAAAGCTTTAAATACAGCGAAAAGCAAATATGAAAAGCTGAGAAAAACAGAAAACCTTAAACTCAAAGTCGAAGTCGAAGAAGAAAATTGCTGCAGCTTTGCCATTTGATTGCAGTTGAAACAAGTTTGTGACAAAAGCATAGTTCACATTCCAAAAATACCACCAACTTAGTAAGCCGTTTAGACTACGTTTCAATAGTCACACACACACCACACAGACACACACAAACACAGACATGCACACATTGAGCTTAGCTCGTAATGCTCTTGGCAATCGCTCAAAATGCTGTTTGCAAATGCAACCAAAAAAGACGAACCGCCAACGCGCTTTTACTTACCAAGTTTACTATGCATGTAGCTGGTTTGCCCTTGGCCCGTGCTTCTTGCTGGATGGGAAACGCACTATCGCATGGCAAATTGGTTGATAACAATGAGGAGCCACGCAAACAGCAGTCAAATGGCGCTGAGCAAAGCAGCCAAACCAACAAACCATTCAAAATCAAACTAACTAAGTTTTCCACCAGCTCAGTCTAAAGGCTAAAGGTTGCGGCGGCTGCCGCCTGAAAGCTAGAAGCTGAGAGCTGAGAGCTGGAGCTGAGAGTTGGTGGTTGCCTGTCCAAATGTTGTGGCAGCTGCCAGCCAAGGCTGCTGCGGCAGGAGTCGAGTCAGCAGCCATGGCAGGAGTTGCAGCAGCAACGGCACGTGCCAAAAATCGAGCCAAAGTAGCAAAGTCGTTTGCCAAAGCAGCATTCACACACTCACAAAATGCGTTCTTTACCAGTTAACTAAAATTTGCCGTTTTACTTTTTTCTCATGTCTGTGAATACCCTGGATATTGAGATGTGTGAGAGCTTTTGTAATTGGTTATTAACGTCAAGTTCCAATAACTACAATCTCTGGATAAACAGAGCGACTGTATGGAATTGCAGGGTATCAAAGAGTCACACATACAGTCGTAGTCTGAGTATAGTTGAGAGAGGGAGCTGTGATGCAGATTAGATATATTCATAGTAATTTTGACATCAAAGTGAGTGAGCTTAGAAATGTATGCCGAAATTAAACTAAAAAGAGTTTAGTTTTAAGATATGAGAGAATTTTATGTTTTCAATTGAAAAATTACGGCTGCTTCTCTCTGGAAGCAATAGTTATACGCGACAGCGTGTACATATATGTAGAGATCGTGTTGAGAGTAGTGATGGCACGATTAATCATATGATGTCCATTAATCGATTCTTTGGCTTCGAACTGCAATTTAATTGTATCGCAAAACGAGGTTTGATTAATTGAAACGTTAATCGAAGAAGCAACATTTGCGCGCAAATCGTTAGTTGGAAGAGAGAAAAAAAAAGTGTAATGTAAAGTGTCGAAAAAATTTGTGTATTTATTTGCAATAACACAACCAATAAGCTTCAGAATTTAAAGCTGAAACATATCAACGAGTTCGGGTCTCTCAGGTCTTTACTTAAATTTGTTTCTTTAGACACCCAATGAAAATTTTGATTGTGAGGAAGAACATGGAAGTGGCTAGCACAAGCCAACAATCAAAGCCTGTTAAAAATACATTTCTGTTACATTTTTAAATGCTTCGGGTGGCTCCAAGCATACCAAGGTGGCAAAGTCAATTGTGAAGATGATTGTCACGGATAATTTGCCATTTTCACATGTCCGAGCTAATGTTCCTGAATTCAACTCTAAATAAGAAATAATAACTTCTATTTTTGTCGATCTTATAACATAGTAAATAAATAATTATTACTTTTTTATAAAAATACAAAATCATTTAATTAATCGATTAGTTCCACTTTTATTCGATTAGTTTCGATTTATAATCGCCCAGCTAAATTTAATCATGATTCAATAATCGAATAATGAAATTTTTTGCCATCACTAGTTGAGAGTGCGCTAACATGCCCGCTCTAAGAAATTCATAATTTGCTCAACTAAGCATGCCACACTCTTATTGATCTTACTAAGCCACTCACATGACCTTCGCAGCTGATTAATGCGAAAGTAAGTAGAGCAACAGACAAAGAGCTGTGCTAGCATTTAGTGAAGAGTACAGAGATATGCATATAAATATGCTGAAGGGCATGTGCTAGGCAACACTGTTAAACTAAACATTAGCTAAGCTAAGATATACATATCCATATGCCTTTGCATGTATGTATGTATATTCAGAAACTGATTTCACTTGAACTAATAATTCTGAATCAAAATAGCAACAGCAAATGGCTTAAAAATATCAAATGTCAATTAACAACGCATTCAATATGATTTTCATAAACGCTGCAATATGTTGCACCTCAAAAATCGCTCCACTGGGTAACTCCTCGTCGCATACACCCCATTTCCCAAATCTTCTAGCTGCGCTACAAAATTTGTGTCAAACATTTGCATTGTGCTGGGCAGTGGATGGGTGAGCAGTTGATTTGGCTGATCTGTTTGCGCCCTTTAGCCGCGATTGTTGCTGTTGTTGTTGTTGTTGCTGCTGTTGTTGTTGTTGCTGCTGTTGTTGTTGTTGCTGCTGTTGTTGCTGTTGTTGTTGCTGCTGTTGTTGTTGCTGCTGTTGCTGCTGTTGTTGCTGCTGTTGTTGCTGTTGGGAGTCATCAAAACGCATGAAAATGTTTAAAGTTTTGCTTTTTAGTTAGTTTTCGACTCGTTTGGCTGTTGGTTAAGTGGGTTGGGTGGTTATGTGTGTGTGTGTGTGTGTGTGTGTGTGCGCGCGCGTGTGTGTGTGTGTGTGGGCTGTGGCATAAATCCTTCAGCTTTGAACTTTTTTGTTTAAAACTTGTTAATAACAATTCGAGCGGCGAAACTTTTTTACAATTTTTTCCTATTTTGCTACAGCGCTGCTTACACACTCTCTCGCTCTCGCTCTCTTTCTCACTCACACTCTATTGCTCTCTTTCTCGCTCTTCTTCTATATATGTATATATATTTTCGAAAAATGCTCAGCCATTTGAGTTGTTATTGTTGTCGATAGCCGTGTTGCTGCTGTTGTTGTTGTTGTCGTTGCTATTGTCGCTCCCGGCGCACAACATCCAAGGCTCATTTATCACAATGATGAAGTTGCAGAAGCGTGCGCCGTGTAGCAGGATGCGAGTCTGGCGGTATGACGCCCTGTCATGCCAAGTATTCGATATTCAGGCTTTTACTTTAATCATAAACTGCTATCCACACACACACACACACCAACACACAGAGCGTCCCAGCCATGCATAGATACTTGAAAAATGCAAAACATGTTGCCCTGTCAATGCTTTAGTCTTTCTGCTTGAGCGTACTTCTTATATTATTTTTTTCATTTGCAACCTCCCCCCACGCAGCTCCCCTCGTGTATGCTTCATGCAGTTGTTAACAACTTCAATTGCGTTGATGATTTTGTTTTTAAGTGCTTGTTCCATGCACCATGTTGGCTGTCATCTTGGTTTGTCACAGTTCTCGCTGTCGTCTCTCACATCATCTACTCAATATACATATATTTCTTTTCTCTATTTTATGCATCCTTATGACAGTCGCCAATCCGCGTCGGGTTGACTGGGTTTGAGTGGCATCGACATGTTTATTGTTTTGCTGCTGCAGCTCATAAGACCTGAAGTGGCTTAGGTCTTGTATGCTATTGCTCAGCTGGCTGCTTTTGGCTGACTTTTGACATTACTGATGCCAAAGTTTATTGCAGTTTCTTGATTCAGTTATTAACTTGTTTTGTTACCTGCAAATACGGCACAAATATAATTGTAAATATGCCATAAACTGCAGCTACTCCTGCTGCTGCTGCTGCTGCTCTCTTAATTTATTGATTAATTTCAGTACATAAATAAAGACTGAAATTGAATTTTGTACTCTTCAATTTGACTGCACTCAAAAGTCATTTATCACAACCAACTATTTTGTCATTTTTCTAAAAAATGAGTTCCAGCGGCCGCAACTGACTGCATGATACTCGTTCATGTAGAAGATGTTAAATGATGAGATGATGTTAAATGTGATTTGTCTCTTGGTGAGGTCAGTGAAGAGCAAAGAGTTGTGATCTGTGCTATAAAGCTGTGATAGACTCTCGATTATTCTGATAGGAAAGTTATCGGTCGTTGACGTTGCTTATTATATATATTTTTTTTTTTATTATTTATTTAGTTTTTAAATCTGTAGCGCATTATCAGGCTTCCAAAGTGTTTAGTTGAAATTGGTTTTCAGATTTTTAATTATTCATATATATAAAATACTAAACCATTAGCAACAGCTCATAAATTGTATAGTCAATTGGACGTATGCTATGAATCTGCATCCTTGTTTCATCTCTCTTATTGCATTTCATTCACAAATATATCTTTACTTTATCTTAAGCTTAAGCAGGCTAAAAATAATTTCTTTGCAGCAAACAGAATTTCTGAGACAACCAATATGCTCGCCTTTCACCTCCAGAACATGCTTTATGTACGCTTTTAAAAAAGCGCCAAAAAAAATATGGAGAGAACGAGAAATGCCAAAAATGTCCATTAATAAACGACAATTAAAATGGGTTCAAATCACGCTTTGATGCTGCCCGCAGCTGCCAGTGTCGAGGCACGTTTTTTTTTATTAATTCACAATCGTGAAGCGACTGCGTCACACTTTTTTTCATCCTGCTCTTATTTTCACAAAATTGATGACCTCATGACCTCAGTAGCAAAAAAAAAGAAGAAAAGCAGAAAAACGAAAATAATGTGCAATCGAGTGAAGGCCAGCGGCAGCGGCATTGTCTGGCCATTGTTTGGCACTTGGGTTAAGATGTTTCAGAGTATTTATTTGGGCAAATTCTTTAAAGTCAACGCGTGCTTATCAACGGCTGCCCGAACGGTGGGACAGCTCAGAGTCGTCCTCTCTTATCATTGTTGTTGCAGCCCTAAGCCTTACAAATTCTTTATTAAGATGTTTAACCAAAAGTCGGTTTTTGGTCTCTTGGTCTCCTGGTTTCTTGGTGTCTCGGTCTGTTGCCTTCAACAGCAACAAATTGGGCCAAATAAATGAGCAAATATATAAAATGATTTTCATCCTTTTGTGTGCTTTGCGCCCAAAATGGAGAGAGAGAGAGTGAGAGAGAGAGAGAGAGTGAGAGAGGCAGAAATGGCTGTCAGACATATGTTTATATGCTCGAATCTGGGTCTGGGCGGACTGGGCTGGCTGGCTGGGCTTTAACAATTTGCTCATAAGCCCCAACAGCGCACAAATATCGAAAACTAATTTCATCAAATATTTACGGCTCATAATAAATCAATTTGCACTCTGATGCCCAGTGCAAAGAGCAAGCTGCAGCTGAATGACGAATCTCAAATGCACTAACAAAATATGAATTCATAAATCAAATCAAAGAAAGAAAGTAAGAAGAAAAGGATATATGAAATTTTTGGAATATGTAATGAACATATAGAACTATATTTAATTAAGAGCCTGACGCATATGTCAGACATATGTGAACGATATCTTAGACCTTTAGTAATACAAGTCAGAATACAAGTCTGCTGCGTAGCAGCAGAGATGACAGCTAGCTAATAAAAGGCTAGAATCTAAGCTGTTTTTTGAACCCTTCAATGCCTTTTCCTATTTCTATTTTATTTATTAAATATATTGTTCTTTTCTTGTTTATTTAAGTTTAATCCATTCCATTAAAAATGAGTATCTTACACAACACAATTTGATCAAGTATAACAAACCAAATCTCTTTTGGTCAATGGCTCAATGAAGTTCTATAACTCTCATGTTAGTTAATCCTAACAATCTTGAATTCAATGAATAAATGAACTGCCTAACTATCGCTCTCTCTCTCACTCACACACACTCTCTCTCTATCTATTTACTTACCTACTAGCCAGCCCCTTCGACTCAACTCTCTTGGCATAACAATAATCAGAAATTCAAGCTACTCGTATGCAGTTAGAGTATATTTAGCCATTCAGTCGCACGCACATAATTAAATCAAGCATACGCAACGCAGACCAATGCGTTACGTACAGGAGGCGAGGTGACGTCATAAATTTTGCTGCTGGTCGCTCTGGCCGCGCTCTGGCCGCGCTTTGGTCGCGCTTTGGGCCATAAATCAAATAGGCAAAGCCAATACAATGCGAACACCTGCAGCTGCAGCAACTGTTGGCTAAACAAAAAATTAAAAAAAAAGTAAGTAACAAGAGCAAAATTTACAATTATAAATCAGTGAGCGGGCGTGGCCAAAGCTCCGCTTGACCTGCGGCTATTTGCAATGCGCTGACGCACTAATTTGGCCCCTTTGGCATATTGACGGATTGATCAATATCAATAACGGCATTAAGCGTGGCAAGTATTTAAATGCATTCGACTGACAAACGCCATCAACCGAATCATTAGCATCAAAGTAAATTTACGTTTATTGATATTAGCCGCGAGCCAACTGCCCAGCCGGCCAGCTAGCCAACTGGCCATAAGTCAGCAATTGGCCAACCAACTATATACATATATATACATATATATATAAATTGTAATTTGTATAAAAGGCAGTGCAAGGCGTCTTCGCCGCTGGCCAAAGTCAGTTTGAATGTGCTTTCGGCCCAATGTATGCAAAATACTTGCACGTAATTCCTTCTGCTCGCTCGCTGCACAACTTATGCAAATGCCGGACTCTGAGTTTGAGGGCGCATCGGCTCTGCCTCAGTCATCGCCTCTGTCAAGCAGAAAGCAAAGCAGTTGCTTTTACGGCGCAATGCATATTATACAATATATATATATATAGTTATATACATATATCTGCATAGAGTGCTAGTCCAAAACGTATCTCTGTGTGGGAACAGCTCGAAGTTTGCTCTTCTCTCTCATATATATAGGAAAATTGCATGTTTCACTGCAATGAAAACAAATCGCAAAATTACCATAATCAAAGCATAAAAGGGGATTTTTCTTTCTTTCTACAGATGCCGCACTCACTCACTCACTCTCTCTCTCTCACTCACTCTCTCGTTCTCTCTCTCTCTCCATGTTGCATTCACAATTGTCTTGTTGTCGCTGTTAGACAAAGGGAAATTTTGTAAAGTTTCGCCCAAAGTTTTCGACACAAATATCTCTAAGTAATTGGCCTCGTTTGTCGTTTGTCCAACAAATAAAATAAAAAATAATAAAAAAAAAATGAGGAAAAACTTGCAAATTCAATTTTGAAATCAATATACCCGATGGCATAGCAATTGATGCGAACATTTCACGAATTGTTTCCCAAAAAGTTTCTCGCGTTGCGGTTATTGGCTAACTAAATGCAATGCGTGGCAATTTATATCGCAATGTGAATAATGAATGCGCATTTCAGAAGAGCACTTGGCCCAGACAAATGTAGCGAATTGTTATACTTGAGATATCTCTAGAAACATCAGAAGTTTGCACAAGTCATAATCGATCTATAGTTGCCGAAATGGTACTAGGGACGAGGGAGTAAGGCTGTGAAGACGAAAGTTTTCTATATTTACTTTGACATAACAAGAATGTTAAATTGAAGGGAAAATACATATGTACATATTTACTTACTTTTTTTTATTATTAATAAAAGTACTTATTTCTTAATAAATTTATATCTAAAAGAAAGTAAATGTGTATATCAAATAATATACATTAAAACAGGTATCAAATTATGCGAATCGAAACTTGACATATATTCCAATCGGAATCCCATTGCATATACGGCAAATCATACACATTCATCAATGTATATGGTATATGTATATATGTAACATTGTCTTCAAATGAGTGTCTTCTCAAAGCTCAGTAAGCCACCAATTGCATCGGTTCTTTAACGAACTCATTCGCGATCGAACGGAAACATATTTATTTTAGTTTTTTCTCCCTCTCTCCAACTTCCCCGCTCTATTGGTTGACTTTAATGAAGCAATGCGAAATAAAGAGTTTTGCTCGCTAAACACAGCAACAGCAGATGCGAGTGTGAGTGAGTTCGTGTATTTATAAATGTATGATGCTCAACCGAAAGTCAAAACGAAAAGAACCGAAGCGTTTTGCTGAGAGTGAGACCGAATATGAATATGTTACAGTTAATCTCGTGAACAGAGCGTAAATTATAAAGTGATCAATTACTATTTGCGAGCTATGATATGTTACCAACTCAATTTTCATTAATATATCATATAGCTAAAAGCATTTCATAACTTTGCAACAGTTTTTTAAATTCAACAGCCAATTCAAATCACATGCAATCCACAAAGTCCACATTCCACACAGCAGTAGCGCCAGCTACACTCGTCTATTGCTAGATGGCGCTGCTCATCATGGTTCGTGTCTTCACTAAACACAGTTTATTAGAAATTTCTATTGAATTCCAAATTTAAATAAACAACTGTTTTTTGTTTGTTGGCAATTTTGTTTCAGTTTATATATAAAATGACTACTATTATCTAAAATTTGAGACTATAGACGTTACAATTTTTGAATAAAAGCAAATATCAACTGGAAGACAATAATTGACATCGATATGTTACGGGCACAACTACAATTTACGACTATGGACGCAACACAATATGACGATTTAACAGCTAGGAACACACAGGAGACGAATCTAAAATTACAAATCTAGGTACAATTATTGCTTCGCGGTTGTTGTCGCTATCGTGAAATTCGATTGGGAATATGTTCTATTGCTATTTGTTTTGTTTATTTCTGCTTCGACAGGCTACCACGCCCATTTGGGCGACACCTTGTCAAAGTTCCACTCATCGGGATGGCCCTCGTGGTTGTTGCCATCGTCCACACTGCTCATCTCAGACCATTTGAAAGGGCCGCTGCCAATCCTTCGCATCGCAATGGCCCTCATATCATTTCGCACCGGCCGCCGTTCGGTGATCAGCTCCAGCTCAGCCAGAGCCGCGGCATCGTCTATGGTCACACTGAGACGCTCGTCGCCAATGGCAGCGGGCGCTGCCTGATCCGCCTGATTAGCCTGGTTCTTCGCCACCTGGACTTCGGACTCCTCAAGCGAACGGGCGTGCGCATGTTGCAGCCGCAGGAAAATGGGCCCGGCAAAGGCATGATAGTCGCTCATGCCAAGCCGCGCATTGTAGGAGAAGAGCTTCAGGTCTATGTTGCCATAGGCAATGGACTCATCTCCCAGCAGATCACCGCGAAAGCCGTGATTGCGCAAATACTTGTCCACAGCCTCCAGGTTGGTCAATTCGGCCTCCTCCGCTGGCGTCATTGTGTGATCCTCGCTGTAGTTCTCACGCGAGCCGCCGCTGGCCTTCAGAATCTCATCGAAGTAGGGCACGCCGTTGGCCAGCCAGGTGGAGTTGCCGGCCAACAGGAAGTTCTCTGTGACATCCTTGCTGTACATCATGCCCGGCAGCTGCTCCGCTATCCACACCATATTCTTCAGCTGATCATGACGCTCGCTGATGGCCGCGTAGTCCTTCTCATTCACTGCCACCGGCGCGTCGTCGTGCTTCTCGTCCGCATCCAGGGCATTGTACAGATAGTCCTGGGTGCCCAGCTTATTTAAGTCGACCGTGATCCACTGCTTGGCCCCCGTAATCGGATGCCGGCCCATGGCACGCGCCCAGGTACGTCTGTTCTGGGCAATGCGATTGGCAGCCATGACGCGGGCCACAAGTGGCACCATGTTCTCCACGTCCACGGTCTTCCACATGGTCAGATTCTCGTTCTTGATGCAAACGCCGCCCACAATGGACTGAACCTGCCGGCCCTTGACCACATAGAAATCGTCGGTGGAGCCAACAATGCCCGGGTAACCAGTGAAGGTGATGTCCGCACCGGGCACCGTGTTGCTGCGCGTATCGGGTGAGAAGTGATAGTGGAACTTGTAGCGCTTCTGTATGCGCAGCATGGATGAATAGCTGCCCGCCGTGCTGTGGCCGAAGAGCAACTGCAGCATCTGCGGCGACTCCTCCTGGCGCAGCAGCTTCGTCAGCATCGATGCGCTGGGCAGAAAGAAGTTCTTGCTGCCCGCCTCGACGGTGCCGTTGCCATTGGCCAGCACATAGTTCTCATAGTAGATCTTCAGATCCTGGATATCAGCTGCAGCATTCATTAGCAGAAAATCCGACAATGGAATTTCCTCCTCCAGATCAGAGCGAGCGCGTGTTGCGCCACGTATATAACCCGTCTCCATGCCCTCCAGCTGATTGAGCACCAAATGCACCTGATGCCAGTAGTGATCGTGCTCGGCCTTGGCCGCTGCCTGCTCCTTCAAATGCTCGTAGTTGCGAGTCAGCAGCTCGCGCAGCCACTCGCAGAACTTTTCCGAGCTCTCATCGCGTTCGCACGACGATGAAATCGTGCTGCAAAGCGAGTGAAGAGAGAAAGAGAGAGAGAGAGAGGAGCACAATGAGCAGCTGTAGATATATGATAGACGTGAGTGAAACTTACTTTGCCCACTGATTGTAGATGTTCTTCCAGGTCAGCGAGCCCTCCAGTATGCCAGCTGCATAGGCCTGCACCCAGTCTGGATAACTGCGCTGCGTTTCCACCTCAATTTGTGCCCAACTGCAAGGAATTCGCATAAGTTAGCCAATATGCGATTTAGCTTAACCTTCGATCGAACTCACCCATTCTCATAGACAGAGTCCTTGTAGCATATTCTAGCCACACCCTTGGGTATGTTAACCAAGTCGTTTTGCTGCTTCCAGTTCTCAATTTGAAAGCCCACCTTCTTCGTCCAAAAGGCGGTGGCACAGTAGGTGCCATCGTATTCGGGTCGATCCATGTAGCCGATGAAGAATGCACCGATCACCAGCAAGCCGGCGCCGATCAGTATATACGTCCCTATACGCGTCTTCTGCCATGATGCACCAACGACTTTCAGCATTGTGCCGTCCGTCTTGAAGCCGCTTTCAAATCAGATGTCTTATAAATACAAGCTTATTCCTGGTTAACTCTACGCTCTGGGCGATGCTGTCTGTGATGCAAGTGTGCGGCTCACTCGGCTCGGCAATAGTTGAGGTCGGCGCGTGCCGCGTAGGAGTGGCCCAGTTTGATGGCAATCACTTGGCCAATAGCGCCAGGATGCGAGTCCTGCCTCCTGCTGCAGCTACTGCTGCTGCTGCTGTACTTCACGGTGGCCGCGCTATAAAGCGAAACGGCCTTTTGGTTCATCGGTGTTGTCGCTGCTCTACGGCAGTGGCTCAAACGGTGTTCAATGGAAAAGTGAATATTTCCAAAACAAATGCAAAATGCCTGATCTGAGTGTGTGTGTGTGTGTGTGTGTGTGTGTTGCAGGTGGTTGCTTATGGGTGGGTGTGAGTGTTGTTGCCTACTTGCTGCTATGTCCAGTAGCAGCAGATGCGTTAAATGTATCTATGAAGCGTTCAAACTATAAGTTCAAAGTTTATCCCTAGAAAGAAAATAGATGCGAAAAGGAAATATGAATATATATTAAAGTCACACATAACAGATCTTGACTATATAAAAACAAGGCATTTCTCTATGACGTCGGCGCGCGTATTTAAATGAAAAGAACGCCCATTATTATTCGCTTCATCTAAATATTTACACAAAGCGCATTTGCTGCTCAATAATAATAAACAATTTGCCTTTATTTCAGTTCAGTTTGTAATTCATCTCAATTGGATTTTATTTATTTTTTTTGCTGGAATTTCGAACTGTAATTCATATTCAGTCAAGAGAAACCCATCAAAATGCCGCAATTTGTCCAACTAAATGTGAACTCTGACCACATTTCTTATTGCCCTCGGCGGGTAAACATTTCAGAAATTCTTTTATAAATATATTTGCTTTATGATCCGAGTGGATCTAGATTTGGCAAACTTTTATGGCACTCACAGCTCGCCCACCTGTTGCAGCTGTGTGTGTGTATATAATTATCTTTAGCACATGATATCATAAATTAGCTTAAGCATAGCAAAGTCCAGCTTAAGAAATGTATAAACTTATGCCAGTTGGCCTATGTAGTTGCAGCCCACTCCGCCCACTCCGCCCACTTCGATTTCAATAATATCTGTTTTGAGCAGCTCAAGGCCTTGTAAGGGCAAAATATAATGGTTTGTAATTAGAATTGTGAATCGAATTGAAATCAACTTGTGCAACTGTTTTATAAAGATAAACAAATTGCGCATACGCCCCGTTGCTCGTTCTATTTTCGACATATCGGATATAGTCGGGGCACGTGGAATTATTTGATGTGAAAATCATGTAAGCAAATTAATTCACTCGATTTTCTTCTTGCATGCATATATCGAGTGTTTACAGCCATGTTTCTGTCAGCTACGAAATGCCAAATATTTTGCAGAACTAAGCATCAATCAGTCAAGGCATCAAACGCAATTAAAGCTCTTTTAATAAAATGAAAATATTTGGTATATGCTGAGAGATTACGTTGGCTTTCGCTAAAAGTTTCTCTGGTATTTGTTTATATATAAAATCATTAAATACTTTATATAAATTCCACTATATGTAGGTTTTTGGCTCTCAGCTCTTAGTTTGCTGTTTTCAGTCTCTTAGTGCTTGGCTCTTACCTTTTTTGTTTCCCGGGTCCAGGAAGCTTAAATATCCCAAGTCAACCCATTTGAGGTACTGCAATAAAAAAATGTTCATCAAATAAATTCCAATGTTTAGTCTACTATAAATAAATCTAAAGAGGCGGCGCCTC
Source organism: Drosophila buzzatii (assembly GCA_035045845.1). NCBI lineage: Eukaryota > Metazoa > Arthropoda > Insecta > Diptera > Drosophilidae > Drosophila > Drosophila buzzatii. The sequence continues at coordinate 1,037,776 of JAWNOS010000062.1, read as the reverse complement.
CCAGACATGCAAATCAATTGCTCAACATTTTTGTGTTTGTTTTCTTAATCCAGTCTCGCTGGACTTGCAGACTTTGTTTATGTAATTTCTTTATGAAAACGTTGCGCACGCGCACAAGCTCAACGATTTTTATTTATTTCTCTTCATATTTATTTGTTTATTGAGATGAAATATGAGTTGTGGCCAGTTGATTGGTGGTCTATGGCAACTAAGTGGGCCTGGCGACACTTGAATTGGAGCACAGGCCACTTGAATTGATGCCTTGTGATGTTAAAGCTCAATTGGCCTGAATGACAACTAATCAAGCGAGCAGCTACTGCCTTTTGAGGTCTACTGACTGCTAGACTAATTCACCTGCATGAGCTAACCAAAAAGTTGAGAATTACAACGAAATTAAGCTGCGCTCAGTTAGACTCAGTTAACACTTGAACAAATGATGCTAAGAGTTACGATTTCGTATGCAGTTAAAGTTGAATTTTAAATGACTTTAGCTAGATTAAACTCTTTAACTACTTGTGCATATGATTAATTGTATTTATGTCAAGTTCTGGGTAGTCCCCATTTAAATTAATTGCCTTTTTGCACTTTACTGCACAGAACCTGTCAGAAAACTAATCAGCTGACCAGTTAATAAAATATAACTACACATATTTATGCATACGTACTGACTTCATGAATGTTGGCACTTCATTTCGCTAGAAGTCATTAAGAATGATGATTTCTGAATAAATTTTATAAATAACTGTTATCGTGTGAATCACGAGGTATTTCGCTGCGACTTTCCCTGAACTGTAGCTCGCATTGGTTATTTGCTTTTTGCAGCGGGCCGATATGAAATTCATTTCATTTTCGTTTCACTTGTGAAAATAAACAAGTGAAAAGCGGCTGCAGCCAATGGAAGAGCATGCAATGTCTATCTCGACCCGATAAAGTCGTTTCTTACTATTGTTTAAACACATCAATGTTTTGTATACCCTGGGCAAGGTAAGGTAAGGCGAGTTTATTAATGTGTGTGTAGGCGTTTCGAACTTTTAATTATAAAGAGTGATAGCTGTGTCTATATAATCTGTCTATATCTATTTAGAGAACTTTTATTTTATCAGCTCGACAATCCTCAGAGATTGTATTTATTATACATGATCGATCTTCCACAAATAATTATGATTGACATCAGTTGGTTACCGGGCATTTTCCAGTCTGGCATACCCGCCAATCACACTCTATGTTGTTTTTATATTTCTCTGACCAAATTGATTTGCATTGTAAACGTAAGATAAAGTGAATAGCGTCAAGGCCAGAAGAATCTGTCAATCATGCAGCTGCTCACGAGCTGCCAATTGCACGTTGAACTAGTCAAAGTTCTAGCCAAGTGTAAACCCTCTAGTTAAGTTGGCCAATGACGTCAATGGCAAGTGAGCTAACGTAGCCTTCTAATGCCCAAAAGGCTTAGCCAAATGTTTGACGTCTATTTTTGCTTATTTTTCCCTAGAAAGCTAACTGAACTTAATTAAGTTTTATTATCGTTATCATCTCTTGTTTGTGCAGCACACAACAAAGTTGATCTTGTGTTTTTTCTTTCATTATATAATTTTTGCTTAGATGTGAACAGCGTACAAGGCTGATTTATAGAGTTCAATGTGCGCACTGCAGTAATTCAACTAAACTAGATATATAGATATTGATATTATCATATGATATGCCTAGGCAACTGCAACAAATTTTCATTCTTTCCAGCGATTTGTCAGCCCAATCAATCAAGTAAGTCAACTGTAAATAATTGACTTAGTCGATAGCAAAGTAGTCTAAATATGTCCAGATAGAGGCAACGCGGTTTCCTGAACTGAAATACTATATATATAGAAATATTGATAAGATTACATACATCCACATATATTGTGCAAATATTTAGTTATGCTCTTGTCAGTCTAGACACGAATTGAATCAACTGCCAGTGGCTAAAATTCCATGAGAGCTATTTAATAAAGGTTTACCTAGAACTTTCCTCCGATAAACAATATCAAAATGTCTATGATTTATAGGCGCATTCAAAATTTTGAGCTTTTGTGCTAACTGTACCTATTAGTAGAGCACACTCAAATAATTCACTGTTATGCTAAATGGTTCTATCCACAAATCAAGTTCTTATGATAAACAGTAATAAATTAAATATGTATACAAATCTGAAATAATGGAAAACATTTATGAAAATAATCATAAAAATACTAAAAATTTTCCTATCAATAAAAATCATGAACTAGCTAATAATTTTGAAATAATTACTGCACTAAAACAACAAAGAGCGGCCCACTTAGCTAACTGTGTACACAAAAACAGATGGGGAAGCATTACGAGGCTGTTCATGTATCCCAAACGTGATGGAAACCTCAAGCAGACAGCAGTTCATCTGGCTACGCGTCTCATACATAATTCAATAACGGCCATTCACTTGGCAACAGTTGTTACTCCACATGTATTTGAGGCGACCTGTCGCTGACGTGGGAACCTCAATTTATGCTGAATGAAGTGAGCTAAGCCAGCATAAATATGCTAACCCATGCAAAATATTGTAATACAGGCAAACATGCGGATCGTAGCGTTTCATATCGGTCAATCAATTGCGCTTGGCCGGTCACTCGATGCAACGGGGGAAAAGTCCGCTCAGACGAGCCGCTGCCACGCGCCGCCCGTTGATAGACTCGACGAAATTGTAAACTTGCTGGCAGACAGCTTAGGCAGCTAAAAAGGAAAACTGAGTAGATCTTCAGTGAACCACTAGCCAGATACCCTATGCCACTGTTGCAAGCAATGCATATACTTAAAGGTTGGCTCATATATATATCTAGATCTTAAAAGGTCTCCTGCTCTCCACAACAGCAATATACCCTGCTCATACATTCTCTCTCATTTATGGTATCAAAAGTGTAATAAAAACTGCTGCTGCAAATACAATTTCAGCGAGAACTGTCGCGACAACTGATTACTATTTCAATTTATATCAGAATCGTCGACATTATTGCTAAGAAATAAGTCCAGACGGCGCGACGACACACGTGGCAAAACAGTTATTCAACACTGGCCAGATCAGTGATTTCCCAGCTATTTGGCAATCATTTCGAGAACGCATGTCGCGTGATTAACAACTTATAGCAGCTATAGTCTATATATATATGTTGGCTGTGATTGAAACACGCAATTAACAGATCTCAGCTGAGATGTTATTGATGATGATGAAATGCTAATCAGCCTTTCAACTATAAGCAAAAGGTTCACCAAAGAACAATAGACTTTGACTTTGTTGTAGCAATTTTTATGAACGAAAGATTTTGTATATAGATAAAATTCATAAGGCATAGAATAATAGTGCATTAATATTTAATAGTTCTAGCATACAAGTGAATTTGCTTTTGTTTTCGTTTAATCACAGCGATTTCCGCGAATAAGTTTTCTCGACATGTTTCACTAGAAAATAAAAATATGAAAACAATTGTTGATACATTTCATTCAAAACTAATTTATTTATAGCACCGAACAGCTGTTTGCAGTTTTCTTTCCTAGTCAATATAAAAACTTTCTGTAGAATCCTGCAAAGCTCTTTATGGCTAGGCGTCGCAGTTCATTTACCTTTATGAATTTGCGGTCCACATCTATTTAAAAATTCCTTTGCTCACACACCAAAGAATATATATAAATTTCCAAAATTATATGATTTATTTAAATATATAATTTTTAAATTTATTCTTAGTTATTCCAACACGTAACAACCGGAAAAATCCGCCAAAGATTAAATATATTGTAGGTGATCGCGCTTCTTAGAAGATAATGACAACGTCAATGCGCAAGAAAATATTGTGAGAAACTGAATTTTCGCGCGATCTGAACCGATTGCCTTGACGCTTCCACCTAAACTGAAAGCGTTCGAAATTTTTTGGCGAGCGAAACGAGCGGAAAATTCGACAAGCGATTCGTATTGAAATTGTACAGAGCAAAGCTATTCTATTGAACTTGGCCGCCCGTCTACGACCCTCGAACGAGATCCATTCCGTGCTGCTATACGGTCAGGTTCTGCGCCATAGCCAACCTTTGGGCACGCGGCAGGTGTTGCTATCTGCAACTATGAGCTAATGCATACATCGACATATCATCGTCAGAGCATATTAATATGACGAGCTATGCATTTATCAGTTGAGGCTAAACAACAGCGCACGTGACCATCTGCCAGCAGTCGAGCACTCACATTTTCATGCCACTGCGCATTTTTAATGGAGCATTCAGCTAAATACCCTGTACTACAAGAGTAAACAAGAGTATATAAGCAGAGAGTGGGCATTATTTATACGAAACAATAAGAAGTGGGCGTTGCGTCTATATGTTTTTTTTATGTGAAGATCTCTGAAAATGATTTGAAGATTATCTACATCAACTGTATTTGTTTTATGATTTAATTTAACTCTCAGCCTTTTAAATTGCAGATCTCTGTAGATTGCACTCTGAGCATTCCTGTAGATGCGACGTATGCGATCTCTGCGACAATTAGGTCAAAAATGTCTCTTAAGAGACATCAAGGTCTCTTTAAAATCTCAGTGCAGATCTTTGATATATATAGATTCACATATATAAGCGCATATTCATATTCAAAAAATGGCTTTACTTGGGATGTAGTTTGTGAAATCTGTTTGATCTACAACTCTTTCAATTAATCTTCAGCATAAGCTTTGACCAAAAGAATATGCTAAGATTCGAGTTGATGCTTATTAAGTTAATTAATCAATGCTAATTCTATGCTATTTTTACTAATTTTAACTAAGCTACTTTAACTATTATTTAACTAGTTTCATTAACAAATTAAATTATATTTTAATATAATATTGAGAATTCATCTTAGGGACTAATAGCAGTTGCCTGAATACATGCTAGAACAGACAAAGCTGTCAATGATGATGATTTCTAGTGAATCGTTTGCATTTCGCATTTCCATTAGATTTCATTATGCACAACGTCATTTAGCATCAGTTCCATATACCATATATGCATGTAAATCGGCTGACAATTGACTTTGAATTGAAGCGAGTCTAGAGCTTTGCGCATAGTTGCAAATTGGCATTCAGTTAAATGCGCAGTTCAATTGCAGGAAAATTATTTGTTACGTATCTATTTTCCCAGCAAAACTTTCTTCCATTGACAATAAATTGTCTTTGGCATTTTTATTTTGGGGTCAATCATGAGACATTTTAATTGACGTGAAATTTTCTCTTGACTGGCTGGCTGGCTGGCTGGCTAGCTGCTTCAATTAACAACTAATTAAAGAAGGCTTTTTGATGAATTGCCCAGGCATTTACATAACTCTAAATGAAATGTGTACAACAAAGTTGTATAAACAATAAATGATCATATGATATATGATATGTCTGTACAACACACTGTCGCTCTATATCAAAGTAATAAGAGCTAAATTGGCAGCTCAAACTCTTAAGCTCTGCTCTTGAGTCTTAAGTGAGTCTCAACTGCAGTTCATCTCGTGCTGAGGGACAAGAACCTCAAGGATTTTGACCTCATTTTTTGTTGTCTGCGCATCTGTAAGACACAATAGCTGCCCCCAATGATCACGCTGTCTGCCACTGTCTGTCTGGCTGTCCCTCTGTCCGCTTGTCTGCCTGTGTCTGCTTAAGCCGCCTGGCAACTTCTTTGAAAAGACTTGCCTGCGTTCGCATGTGATAGAAGCTGTTGTCATGCGACTGGCCTCCCTCCCTCTCTCTCTCTCTCTCCCACAACCGTAATCGCTTTTGTTGTTTTCCTCTGTCTTTCGCTCTAGCTCACACTTGTTGTCTACCTCGCTCTCCTTGCTCTTCTACTCCTGGCTTGGCTTGCTTTTATAGTTCTCTATAATTGTCTTTTATTTATTTTTCCTTGATCGTAGTCAATTCTACAACAACAACCTCTTGAGGTCCACAAATCTAAAGATCTTTAGTTAACCAACATGAACCCCTTTGTTGCCAGGCAGCCTTTGGTATCCACGCAGACATGTTCGGATTCGAGGTAATTTGAGACGATTTATTGTTGGTTTTTTGCTCGTTTTATACTTATTCTAGGTCATTGCCTTTAGCTTTTACTTTTGCTGAATACTAAATATCTTTAAATTCATATTCCATTTCTGTACCCAAACCTTAGACTCGCCATAATGAAACACTTTGCTATAATTTTCACAGCATTTATACACGAGCTATACTTTGCAGCTTCGTTGTGGGATCTAAACTAAATTAAAATCCTATAAGATTTTGTTTTTCCGTCAAGCACTTGCTTGGAAAGAATCTTATCTAGTCAAAGCATCACTTATCTACTCAACAGCATCATCAACGACAACGACAACAATAACAACTGGAGATGCAAACAGCTGTCTGCGTAAATACTTCATTTATTTTTGGATGCTTTTGTGGAGCTGCCGCTTTGTATACATATTTGCAAAAGATAAGCGCTGCGCTGCACTGAGATCTGTCTGTCTGTCTAGCTGTCTGTCTGTCTCTCTGTCACACTCGCTCACATTTAGCACGCTCATGTGACCCTATTCACCTGTCCCAGTCTGTTAACACGTTAAACAACGCCTGAAGGTCTATCGATGAGACATCCATTGTACATTTTTGTTATCATATTTCCGGCTGCGAATTCCAATTCAAATTGGATTTGAAAAACACACGGTAATTGGGCCTTCAGTTAATTGCACTTGACTCAGCTCTAGTTGCCGTTTGGCCTATCAGAGTATAGTGAAATTGGCAAACAACAAATAATTAAGAGTAAAATACAAATATAATCGAAATGGGATAGATGAGATAAGGTAGTAGGCACTAGAAAAAAGTGGAATACTCTTAGCGAGGTACACATAAAGTTGAGAATGGTATATGCAGCTTCGATGAGGTCTAAAAGATTATATAAATCATGCGCAGAAGAGCTCTAGATGTGCCGTAGATTAGCTCTGGGCAAAGTAGAGGCAATAGATGAGCCAGTTTCTGAGCTTTAAAATAAATCTTTATCAGGGCAAGATTATCTCTAAATAAAATAAGGTATTTAAATGAACTGTAGATGATCCAAATCTCCATCTATATCTCTAGTTCGGGACAGAATATCTCCAGATTATCTCTCGTTGATCTGCTCTAGATGAGATCAAAATAAATTATAGTGTACACATATTTTTGACGCTCAAACGAGCCCCTTTAAAACTGATTAGCTTAATCTGTTATTAGTTTTAAAAGATCCCCAATCTACAATCTCATAGATTTTCCGATCACCTGTGATCTCAACTCATATCGATTCATTTGACTAGACTATAAATTGATTACAACACAGCAGAAAAACCCTGATCAGTTTGAGCTAAAAGTCACAATTGTTCCAGAACAACCCCCATAAACTGTCCAGTCATGTCTGCTGTTCTACTTCAGTAAAAAACAAAAAACACACAAACAAACAAAAACAACCCCCCATCCACCAACCTCCACACACAACCTACCCCCCTTCCCTATAAAAACCCCGATCTCATCCCGTTGAATATGCGCATTTGCCGCCAGACAAAAATGTACAAAAATAGACAAAGAAAATATATTTAAAAAAAATTAAAGTCAGAATAATAATAGAAGTGCGAATTATATATGAAAATATTGACCTGATTCCAGGTAGCCTAGTTATAAAGCAATGGAATGTGTCGGCGTTTACCACGTTTCCTACTCGCCAAGAATGCAATATTTGTTTAAGTGCACGAGCGCGCGTGTTGACAAGCCCCTGAAACGCTTTGAGAACTTATACTAAGTTACTTCTAGACACTACCCATAGTTATGTCAGCAGCTGATCGAAATATGTATGCATGATTTACTTACCGGAAAATGTGATTGGCTGCTGAGTCACGCAAAGTCTGCGCTGTTGATTGTTTGGTATTTGTTGACTAATCGTATTGATGTGAATTATATTTTGTTGTTTTTTTTTTTTTTTACTTTCTAAGATCTGACACCTTTATAGATTTAGTTTTAACACGAAACAGCTATATAGTCACACAACGGGCCCGTGTTAATTAACCATGAAGGGCTACATTGGAACCACACTGGGAGATTTTCTTTCTTGCTTTTCGCTTTCAACGCACTTAACAAATTTTCCGCGACGCTCGTGGAAATAGTTTATATTACAGTATATTTAAAGAAAGTGTGTAAAGACTTTTATTAGTTGAGGATATTTCCGATTGTTGCTATGCTATACAACTAACTAATAATATGTGTAAGTGGGTTTGTATGTATTGCACATAAATATATATGTATGTGCACAGATGTATGTATTTGTAGAGCAAGAGAACGTGGCGTTTCTCTTTTATTTATATTTTCTTTTTAGTTACTTTGTAGCTCTTATGATTGATACACTTTAGTTACACAAACTTTTAGTTAAAACAATTGCACATCAATGTGAAATCGAAAGACAATGAACACGATTTACAGTTTACGAATAATAAAAGAAAAACTCTGCGATATTTTATGCTTTGGCCGACGATATCACGTCCGACGATCACCTTTAACGAATTTCAACTGAGTACTGAGCAAATCGTCCGGCACAGCGCCAACCTAACCCAACCGAAGCAGTCCCACCACCAGATCTCTCATACGCAATCCAACAAAAGTGTTGCATATCCCATCGGGAGAGAGGCGATCCGCTCAATGACACTCAACTACACGTTTGAGGTTTGATTATTGCAGAAAATTTTATAATACAAAAAATATATGCTAATATTACAATTTTTGTTATATTTCTAAAATAAAAAATATATATATTAAAAAATGAAATTATATTTAGTTATATAATCTTAAAAGCTCTTACAGAAAGCAATAAAACCTTTTAGAATTATATTAAATATATTATAAAATAATATTGACAAAAAATATGTAAATAATTTGATTTCCTATTTATTTAATATTATTATTTTTTTTATTTATTATATTATTTGTATTATTTATTGTATTTTTTATACATTTCTTAAATTAATGGATGCTGTATATCCAAATATATTTTTATTCCTGTTCCCAATTCACTACTCAACTTGATTATGTTCTATAGTGTAATCGCTCTCTTGCCATACTCAATTTGCGTCCCACTGAGCAACGTTTTCGTTCCTCCAACCCTCTACCAATGCAGTCATAAGAGAGAGAGGGAGAGCGAGACTAAGTCATTGGACGATCATTGACATAGCAACAGAGAGGTGCTCTCCCAGTCTTACAATTTCACAGTTTCCAATCAATTGAGCGTGTATGTTAAACTGTTAATCGTGACGTCACGCCACGCGCTGATAACACACTTGACACTGTCTGAAGCGGAGCTAGTGAGAGAGAAAAAATTGAGTGGAACATCCAGCCATATGGATACGCCCATTTCATTTTGACAGCAGCAAATTCAAATTATAAATCCCCATTCCCCGACGTGTGCAAATAAAACGTGCCACGATAATTGGTTTATGCGGAGTGCGATAGATAAAGTTTGTTGTAATTTACAATATGTAGGAAAAGTACAGTTGGATGTTATCAGCTAGGCGCAGGTAGCAGCGTGCCGATTTACCTGCATTGCGAAACTCAAACAGAACGATGAGCCACGTATTACGAAAATAGCATCAAGATTCATGATGTTATAGCAACGGAAGTGGTATAAGCGTATCACAGTATATAATCACTTATCAATTTTTCTCTTTACACTTTTCTCCTGTTTTATAAATAAAAGATAATAACACGTTGAAATTATGACAATGTGGCCGCAGTAAATTAAAATGTTTGTTTTTTTTTTATTGTAAATTTAATTTTGTGCAAACTTCCTCAATGCAATGCACATTTGAAATTATTCGCTTGAAAATATACTATAATTCTTTCCAGGAGCTCAAATAATCAAATAAACACTGCCCGTTCAACTGGTTCCATAGTGTAGCGGTTATCACGTCTGCTTTACACGCAGAAGGTCTCCGGTTCGATCCCGGATGGAACCATGTGGCTTTCTTTTTGTTTATTTATAATTTTTTTTTAAATTAGATTACAAATATTAAATTTTACATATTTAAAAAATGTTCAATAACGTCTATACAATTTTAGAACGTTTATTTATATAATCGAATAATATAAATATAAATTACTATTTTATTATGTAAAAATATCATAAAATAATGTCATAATAATATCATAATAATAATAATAATTTAATTTTTTGTTTTCTAACTATTGAAGTAGCCAGACAGATATTTTAAAAATATTTAAATTTAAAAAAAATCCACTTGGTTCCATCCGGGATCGAACCGGAGACCTTCTGCGTGTAAAGCAGACGTGATAACCGCTACACTATGGAACCAGTTGTTTTCAGCTGAGCCAAATTTCAGTTTTGTTACACAATTGCCCACGAACAAAGACAGCTCACTTTTCAGTACGTTTAGATTTTTATTCATTCAAAAGGCATAAGGAAAACATTTGCTAATCAAGTATTTGAGTACTAAATTAATTTATTTAAAAGGCCAAAAGCACATATATTATCTTATGCATTCTGTGACTATTTGTAAAAGTGTGTTATTGATAAGTGAGATTCAATAAATTAAAATTACATATAAAATAAACATATTGCACCGTTGTTCAACCTAAACAATATACATTTTAACTATTGCAGACACCTATTATTATGCAAAAAAATAACAACAAATTATATAATACAGTTAAAAGCAGCTATTCGCTGAACAAAGAACTTCAAAGCGTAAAAAATTAAAAGCAGCGACAAAAGAAACCAAAACTGTGCACGAAATCCGCCCAGACAGAGGACACCTGGCATCTGGACTAGAGACTGATGGCTTCAATAGCGACGCGCCGTTGTGGGACGCGGCACACCTGAGGTGCGTGGACGTGCCGACTTGGTGCCCATGGAATTGGACACACCATCCGTATTATAGCTGAGATAGACATGAGAGAGATCAACATATTCGGGCTCCTTGCCGGTGTTCTTGTGCTCAATGTGCTTGCGCATGTTATTCCCAGTGTAAGCGACGCACTTTAGCTGCCACTCGCCAATGTCCTCGTTCCAGTGCGTATACTGATTTATCATGGACTGGTACTCCTTAGGTATGTATGAGTTGAGCACCAGCTCACAGAGCGCCAGCTCCCGAGAGAGACTGCGTATGTTCTCATAGATGCCCTCCTTCTCGCGCTGATGCTCTTGCTGCTGGTCAGCCAGCTCCGACTTGACGCCCATCAACATTTGCATGACCCGATGGATCTTCTTGGTGATGCCAGTGCTGGCATCTTGCAGCGTAGAGTAGCGTTCCTCGATATCAATGCGTTCAGTGGCCTTCTGCTCAAGCGTTTGCCGCAATGCTTGCTCAGATTTCTCGCGTTCCTCCAGCTCCGCAATGGACTGTTCGAGCAGCTTCTCTTGGGTTTGTGCTTTCTCTAGCAGATTCTCGCCACCCACCAGAATTTTGCCCTCCAGCGAGACAAGCTTGTTGCGCAACAGTTCCTGTTCCGTCTTGGCATGTTCGATTTCACGCAAATGCTCACTCTTGCGCATGGCCAGCTCCTCCTTCTCCTCGTCTGTCTTCTCACGCTTCTTTCTCATCTTCTTGCCAGTGGGACTGGTTGCAGCTGAAGCCGCAGACTCCAGGTCAATCTCTAAAGGCGCCTCCAACTCATCGTCACCGGTGTCCTCCTCATCCTCGCCACTTGGTACCAACTCCTCCTCAAAGTTGCCTTCTTCGAGCTGCTTACGCAATCGTGCAATCTCCTCCTGGAAATGTCGCAGCAAGGCATCCTTCGGCTCCTCATTGATGTGCATACGATTCTGTATGTTCTTGGCCCGACTCGCATATCGAAGCGTGGAAATTGTTTCCATATAATTGCAGTCCGCTGGGCTAATCGTAGCACACATCACCGTCTTCGAGTTGCCGCCCAGTGAATCCTGAAGCAGTCGGGTCAATTTCGAGTTGCGATAGGGAATGTGCGTACTTTTGCCATCCACCAACGCGCTGATCACATTGCCCAGCACCGAGAGCGACAAATTGATTTTAGTGGCCTCCTTCAGCCGCTGGCCACTCGCCTGCGTCTTGGACTGTCGCTCGGAACCAGCCAAATCCACCAGCTGCAGCTTGCCCATTCGCACATGCTGCATTCCTCCTTCGACCAATTCGCTGCTCTCTACGGTGATGGAGAAGATGGCATGCGAACGTGAAGATTCCTGATTCATCTTGGTAGCGCCCACAGCGCGATTCTTGTTGCCCAGCCGCATAATGTTCTCCAGATCATCGGCGTTGTGCACCACATATCCGCTGAGATCTTTGACAAAGACGCCAATGTCCGGACGCTCCTTGACCTCTAGACTCTTGCTCACATCCTTGCCGAGCAGATCACGCACCTCTTCATTGTAGATCTCCATGTAGCTGACGCGCACCAGAAATTTTTGATTATCCTGTGCCTTGGCTATGTGCCCGAAGATGTGGGCAAATGCATTCGGAATGATGCCCTTGGTCTGTGGCGAGTCCGGATTTCCGGACATTGTGTATGTCTTTCCTGTGCCCGTCTGTCCATAAGCCAAGATGGTGCCGTTGTAGCCCTCCAGCACCTTGTCAACAATCGGGCGAGCTGTATCCACATACAAATCCAGCTGATTGGAGTCACCATCGAAGACATTATCAAAATAATATGTTTTCGGTGGCTCGTTGAGTGTGGCATTCGGCTTGATAACGGTAATTGCACGATTAATATGATCCACCTGGATAGCGCTCACCGCACCCGAGGAGAGCTCACTCTTGTCCATCGGCCTCGAACGGACAACAACCCGAACATTTTCGATTTCGTCATCGAGCTGCTGAGAGGCAGTCGCCGTTGGCTGCTCTTGCGGCATTTTTTAATTTTGCTTAACAATAAATCAAGAGGATCGGCTAAGTACACGCTTGTGGGAAATCAATAAAATCTTTTTTCTTCACATTTGTTTATGCACCGTTGCTATGAGTCTTCCACTAACAATAATTGCAAATTGTGGACAGTGTGGCCGCAGTTCGTGAGGCTGTGTGTGGAATTGCGGGGGCGTTCAACCTGTTAAGTAAAATGAGGAGTAAATACTGTTAATCTTATTTATGTTAAGTATCTCAAATGTACGTTAGGTCAAAAGTTCGTAATGTTAGTTAACAGAAATTGCTGTTTTATGACGAGTAGAGTGTAAACTATCTGCTAATTATCAGCAAATGCACTCCAGGTCAAAGATACGCTATGTTAAGCGTGGAGCAGTTCTGTTAAAAGATAACAGCATTAACTCTGTGAACAATCTGGTAAATCCCACAAATTCTAAGTAAGCTACAGAGTATCTCATGTTAAATGTGGAGCAGCGCTGCTAAGTCGCTGTAATCGACGGGGGTGCTTGGACCGGAGGAGCACAAACTCTCACCTGAGGAGGAGTATCTTATGTTAAATTCGACGACTAAAGAACAGCGAGTAAACATCTGCCAGCGAGAAGCGAGCGACTCAGTGCCAGTGGAATAGATAGATTCGCGCTGCCCTTTAAGTTTCCTTACACGACCAGACGCATAAAATTTAACTCCGGCCAGAATGGCAGCGACATTGCGAAGATTCAATGGCTTGAGATTGCTAAAATCTACGCCAGCTCTGAATCTGCAACAGGTAAAAAACACTACAATCACCCACTCATCCAACAATCATCATACATGAAAATTTTCCATAACGCGCTAAGCAATCTATCCAGCTCGCAATCAATCCTAAATTAATTTTGCATCCAATGTCCATGTCGGAGTGAGTTGGCATTGAATGGTCCAAAAACTGTGCATCATCTGTGATGACTTAACTGTTGTTACCCCCAGTCTAGATTACACTCGACCCACAATTATGTAACTCAGTGCAAAAACCCATACGTGCAGTTTTTTGCAGAGCTGTTAAATCTAATCAATACTCTATTTTTCACAGGCCAAGAACCTGTCCTCCGCTTCAAGCTGGGCCAGCAACAACAAAAAGGTAATCACAAGTCACCAAATGGACACCGAGCATTTCATAATACCCGAACGAACCTAACCTCAAATTTGCGTTTACTTATTTTTTCATTTCGATCAACGCTTGACGCTTGACGTTTGTTGTGTGCGTGTCGCGAACAGCTGATCGGTGCCATCGGCGCTGTTACCGGCGGCGTTGGTGCTCTGCTGTTTGCTCTGGAGCAATCTGTGGAGGCTTCCGGTAGCGAAGTGCACGCGCCCGCTCAGCCCTGGTCCCATAAGGGTCTTTTTTCCTCGCTGGATCACCAGAGGTGCGTATTTGAAATATAATTAAAGTTTTACTGTAAAGAATAATCGATTTCTATCGATCTAAAGCATTCGTCGCGGCTATGAGGTGTACAAGCAGGTGTGCTCTGCTTGCCACTCGATGCAATACATTGCCTACCGCAATCTGGTTGGCGTCAGCCATACCGAAGAGCAGGCGAAGGCCGAGGCTGAGCAGATCACGGTAAGAATTCAATGATATTGGCAGAACTTTTATTAACACTTGTATCAATTCAGGTTAAAGACGGTCCTGATGACACCGGCAATTACTTCGATCGTCCTGGCAAGCTGTCGGACTACTTCCCATCGCCGTATCCCAACGAGGAAGCGGCTCGTGCTGCCAACAATGGTGCCTATCCACCAGATTTGAGCTACATCGTTTCGGCGCGCAAGGGTGGCGAGGATTACATTTTTGCGCTGCTAACTGGCTACCATGATGCGCCAGCTGGAGTGGTGCTGCGCGAGGGTCAGTACTTCAATCCGTACTTCCCTGGCGGTGCCATATCCATGGCCCAGGTCTTGTACAATGAGGTAAGCCTTGATCTAACCAATCACCTATCACTTCGATTAACATTGTGAATTATTTGTTGATCAGGTAATTGAGTATGAGGATGGCACACCGCCAACACAGAGTCAACTGGCCAAGGATGTGGCTACGTTCCTGAAGTGGACATCGGAGCCGGAGCATGATGAGCGCAAGCAGCTGCTGATCAAGGTGATTGGCATTCTTGGCTTCCTGACTGCCATCTCGTATTACATTAAGCGACACAAGTGGTCCGCACTCAAATCACGAAAGATCGTCTTTGTGCCCAAGGAGAAGTAGAGATTTGTTTGAATTTGATTTGGCGTGAAGAACTGCAGTGTTAATGCGACTTTATCGACTAATAAAAAATAAATCAAGTTTAAGCAAAAAACAAAAACAAAAAATGAGAAAATAATGTCCGTTCACACACACACACACACACACACACACACACTGACACAAAGTTCAATTAGATAAATTAAAGTAACAGCTAATAACAAACATGCCAGAACAGAGTAAACAAATACCAAAATTCCTAGTATAACGAATGGATGATTATCAAAGGACATCAAGGAAAAAGCGGGAAGTTCAACGAAAGTAAAGAGCCTAGACAAAATGAATCATGGAAACTATTACATGTATTGTGTATAAATCTTAAATTCAAATTATGTATTTAAATAAACAATTGAAAACATAAAACCCGAATAGGATTTGTGTTATATACGTGACGCAAGAGCATTAGGGGTATAAATGGGTTTAACGAGACTTGCTAAATAAATGTTCTATTATATATAGAACTGATATGCAAGAGATATATCTTCTGTCAACTGCTTGATAAATTATAAATAAAGAATATTCTTAGGTGGATCAGTCGAGATTGGTTATAGAATTTTGAAGATCTAAATATATTAGTTAAATTTCGAATTAAATATGAAACCTATAACGACTGATGCGCACTTCAGACTCGGTTTGGCTTTTCTTTTTTTATTGGATTATTAATTGTTTTATTTAGAAGCTTAAATTAAAATATTATTTTAATCATTTTCTTTTTTTCATCGTTCTGCCCGTTCGACTTCTTCATCAGTTTAGTGTTTATGTATGTGTGTGTGTGTTTATTTGTTTGTTTTAAAAGTTTGTATTTCATATATTTACCGCAATGTTTCGAGGATATAAATCGTGTCTCACGTTCCATTTAGAAGAAGGAAAATAAATTAAACTGTTACAATTGCCTCGGTTCGGTACATTTTTGTTTTTACTACAAAAAATTCGCTTAAATTTATATATATATATATATAATTAATAAATTTTTTAGTTATGCAAAACAATAATTACGTTTCGTCTTCTTCGATGCAACGAAAATAGAATTTTATCATATACGGTTTACTTCCTTTTTTTAGACTTTGTTTTTTTTTTTTTTTTTTTTTTTTTAAATATATATATAAATTTCTTGAGTAAAATTATAAATGTATCTTTTTTTTTTAGCAAAGGTGTAGGCGTGTGTGTTTGTTATTATAATTATTTTTTTCTTCTTATTCATTCTTTTACATTGAGTTTAATTGTTGTTTTATTTCTTAGTTAAGAATGGGTTTTATAACCAAACATGATGACATTCGTACGACGATCGATGACGGAAGGGATGATGACCATTTATTATATATTAGTGACGATTGCTGTGGCTGTTCTTTTCCTGCTTTATCTTCTTGTTGCTGTTGCTGTTGTTTACACTTATAGTATATATATTTAGTTCTTGCTGCTGCTGAACACACACACACATACAAGAAGTACAACAACAATAACAAAAATGCAGCTACTTGGCTCCTCCTCTTACGGCCGCCCTAACGCTCTCACCATCTCTCCCACTCACTCGACTCTCTTTCATATTACACATAATTCTCTGGAGGATTGAGGCGACTTACCAATGGCCGGCACGCGCCTCTTCACACTCATTCATAATCAGCTGAGTGCAGCTATTGGTGTTGTTGTTGCTGTTGCAGTGGCAGTTGTGTGTAATGTTGTTGTTGCTGTTGCTGCTGCACTTCGTTGTTGTTGTTGCTGTTGTGGTTTTAGGTTGTTGTTGCTGCTGATTTTGTTCTTAACGTTGTTGCCAACTAAAAACAGCTACCTTCTGGCGGTTGTGCCAACTTCAAGTTCTCTTTCATGGTCATAATCCTACGTATTTCCTGAAGCATCGTTTTAATGGTATACTCGCGACTCCATCTGGACAACATGGGGACTGATCTATGATCAACCTGTTACACAAAAGACAAAATACAACTGTTAAGATTATCCATACAAACAGCATAGTAATCGATGCTCTCTCTACTCACCACACCATTATTCTGATTAATGCAATTTATATTAACTTTTGTTAAAAACCTGAGCGTTGGTGGCTCATCCGGATAACGTTCACCGCACTCGATCTTTAGTGAATACATTCGATTCTCGAATGGTGTCTAGAATAAAGAAAGGCCAAGTCATGCGAATCGGTGAATATTTATTAGAAATATGCATTTAATGACTAGCGATTATACACAATGCAAGCATGGGTCTCCCCTCACTTCTACCTTCAACTAACAATTATTACCCGGACAGGCTCTCATGCTCTCTCGATGAGTCAGCGGCGTGTGCTGCTACTGCAACATTTCGTGATTCATGCCACACTCAGTGCTTTTTTAAATACTTCAATATTTCTAAATGAATTTCAAATTTGTCTACCAATAGATTATCTCTTGATTTTTGTTATCAACTGCTCTAAGAGAATGCTTTTATAATCTATTTTATATAACAAATGAAATAAGGCTAAAGTCTAGTTAGTTTTTGATTCGATAAGTTTGTTGGCTTTTCTTATTGGGAATCTTAAGCTAATTGATTGACATTGACTCAATGACAATTTAAGGAACAGGAAATCTTTCTAATTGCATAGTTTTATATATTAAAATCTTTATGATTTGATAAAAGTGGCTGAGGTTATTTCTACACTTATTTGACAACTGCATTAAACTTTAAAACTAGTTTCAGGTTGCAGATTTGGTAATTAAATTTAATTGTCATTCTTTTTCGCACGGACATGAATTTAGTCAGCCGATTAGATACATCATCGACAAAATCTATATGTATATCTACATAATATTTATTATGACAATAATCCCGTTGATAAGAAACAAATTCGTTACGCAGCCTTTTTATACGTGACGTAGATGAATGTGATGACGCTTGCATAGAGCAGTTAGTAGGGTACACTTACTCTAGGGGGGCCGATAATCATGCCAATCCAATAGGTAAGTGTCATATCATCATCGTTCTCCAGTCCCCACGATATGGTGCCATCGCCAACACCTTTCTGGCCCTGATCCAGCTCCTCCAGTAAGCGGAAATTTCGTGGCACCACTGAAAACCAACAAAAATTAGGCAACTATAAATTTCCATTTAACTTTGCATGGGCCGAAGGTTGTAATTAAGACATAAAGCGTGTGTTTAGCGCGAGGGGGTCATGTGTTTCTTAGTAGACGTTCTCTTCGCGCTCTTCATTTTGCTCGAAACTCATATTGTTGTTCTTGCTGCTGTTGCTATTGTTGTTATTGGCCAGTGTGTTTTGCGTTGTTTTCCTTTGCTTTGCACTCATTTTCGTAAGTTGAAGAAAAAATTTAATACGAATGCCGGATGGACGTAGGGTGTGGTATTGGTCGGTTAGTTAGTTGCTTGGTTGCCTGGTTAGCTCCAACAGTCCACCATGTTCCCCCATGCTCCTGCTCCACTTTCACTCACGACATAATTTGCAGGCAAACGCTAAAGATATTATGCGCAATATGCAAAATTTGCAGCCACAGTCGCAGCAGGCTAACTAATTTAATTAGAAATTAAAGAAGCACTTTGGTTAGCAGCAAAGGCAAAGAGCATAAAACCAAGTGGCTGAGCGAACGAGAAAAAAAAAAAAAGAAACACACACACACAACAATTGTAAAGGGACACATCGAAAGGCAAAGGGGGTGTGCGTGTGTGTGTGTGGGGTGCGGGCCCCACCGAAATTGTCAAGTCACGAAGAAAAATTGCTGCATAGCGACGGCAACTGCAAGTGGAACAGCAACAGAGAGACAAACGCAATACACAATAGTCTGTTTGCTTATTTTCCAATATGAATTAATGTGTGCTCGCGTTTATCGAACTTTTTTTTGCCATTTGCTTTCTTTTCCATTTTCACTCGGAGCGAGGCAGTGGCAGCGCTGCAGCAGCGGCCCGTCATCGTTCAATAAAAATACGTTTTGCGCACTCGTTTCATGCCGCACATTCACATTTTTTGATGGCCAAATATTGCCAAAACTTGACCGTGCTCGCGGGCACGTGCTTTTGAATCAAATTCGTTGCCAATTTGTTAATTTTACAAATAAAATTCTTACCAACGCCGGTACTAGATGTATGCGCCATTGTGGTTTATCCTAGAGTGTGTGTGTGTTTTGGCTTATTTTAGCGCATTCTTTGGTCGCACACTTACGTGGTTTTAATTAGCACGTTTTTTGGCCAAAGTGTTGCCAGATCTCTAGGCGGCCGGTGACACGAAATTTTGATGTCCGATAAGTTAGTACGATAACAATGTACTTAACCAATTGGAATATATGCAACGCGTCAGCTTTTTGAAACGAATCAATTTTTACGTGTTAATTTTACAGATAATTAAATAATTAACGGACTTTTCATTCGAATGCTCTAGCTGCTTCTTACCTGACAATGGAAACGTTGTACCACCAAACAAATAACACGGTCAAGGAAATTGAGCAATGCTTTCAGCGACTTGGCCAAATAACACCGCAGGAAGCAATTGACGTGGAGAATGCAATTCAAGTTAAAATTACCCAAGCAAATTCGTGAGTCACTTCTGTGCGCACCCCTAACAGCTGCTTTGATATGTTACATTTTTATAGCAACTGTGACCGATTAGATGTGTTGCTCTTCAAAGTGCCGCCGTCACAGCGACAGAGCTCAAAGCTGAGAATAGATCAGCTTAAATATGATTTGAGGCATTTGCAAACGTCACTACAGCATGCGCGGGATCGCCGCCAACGCCGGTTGCAAGAAATAAGTGAGCGAGAGCAGCTACTTAATCATAGATTCGCTGCAAACAGCACTGCTCCATCAGAGACGTGCCTCCAACTAGATTACGAGCTGCAGCACCACACACAGATGGGCAACGCCCATCGGGGGGTGGATGAAATGATTGCCTCTGGCAGTGGCATACTAGAAAGCCTCATATCACAGCGAATGACACTGGGTGGAGCCCATAAACGTATACAGGCTATTGGCAGCACACTGGGGTTATCCAATCACACAATGAAGTTGATCGAGCGCAGGTTGGTTGAGGATCGGCGAATCTTTCTGGGCGGAATGGTGGTTACATTGCTGATTATTGGACTGATAATATACTATTTAGTGCTGTAGTGAAACGAATATATCATGCTCGGAATTTAAATTAAATTTAGTATATATATTTGAATTAAACAGTTGCACTAGTTATCGACTTTCAATCCTCGTTTTCGAGGGAGATGTTACTGCCGAAACGCTGGTAGAGATGTGCCTTGAGCTCATCCATCTCCGCCTTGATGACCTTTGCCTTTGCCTCAATACTGGCAATTTCCTTAATTGCTTGTTCTTTTTCCTCGGCAAGCAGCTCCTGTGTTTTGTTCAGTTTATGTGTGAGAAATACTTCGCCAATCCGAATGGGAATATCTTCATCCTCGTCGAATAGCTCAATTTCTTCCAATGCCTCCTCTACGCATTTGAGATCATTCTTCTTCATCTCCAGCTCCATTTTCAAGTTATCCATGCGCACATTATGCTTGGCAAACCGATTGATACGCTGTTGATCCTCAAAGGAAATATGGACATCGTCATGCTATATATAAATCAGAAATAAATATGATTAGTCAACGCCTGGAATGTGCTTAGCAGGTGAGGCAAAGTGAGGTTACTCTGGTGTGCCGACAGCTTCAAATCTTATACTTACATTTTGAAACACCTTGCTTGTGTTGCTAGCTACTTTAGCGGCCATTTCTGATGAATTTTACAAGCTTTTATTTGATAAATTAATGTTTTTCCAAACAGTTGGCGTTTGCAACAGGGATTGTTGTTCGAGCTGAAAAATATCTTGTGTTGTGGAGGCCGGTCGATATCTACAATTATTAAGATTATCGGAATGCTTACAGTTTCATGTCAACCTAACAGATGTTAGATAGCACTGTCAGAAACAGCAGCTGAAGCAAACAGACGTCATCCGAGCGTTTTTTCTAATTTAAGGCACAAATTCTGATTTGTCAAGGTAAATAATTGGCGTAATAATTGCCAAGAAATTTGACAAGCGCTGGGCACTATAAATATGACCCATTATTGGCTAGCATAAGTGCAGGCAACTATCCGCCGTTGCAGACGTTCGCATCGCGAAAATTACATAACCTCTTTGAGGCTAAGTGCAGAATGTTTATAATAACCATTTGTGTTTTTATACAAATACTTGTTGCCTTCATATGTGGATTGTAAACCCGATACCAATAACTCTATATCTCCTCTACATCCCCACAGCTTGAACCATGCGTGTTTCATCGATCCTGAACGGCGCCCACTTCGGCAACCTCGCCAAGGTGCACGGTATTGTCACCTACAAACTGTCGCCCTTCGAGCAGCGCGCATTTGCTGGTGCGATCAGCCATGGTGTACCCAACTTTGCACGCCGCATCCGCTCTAACATCTTCCGTGTGGTACCACGTAAGTGGATTTGTAAATTTTATTCCATTCTTTGACTAATAGTTCGATTTCTATTGCAGCCTTCATCTTGGGTTATTTGATCTTCGATTTGACCGAGCGCAAGCATACAGCTTTGCTGCGTAAGAATCCTGCTGATTATGAGAATGACGAATAAACGAACTGTCCTTCTAGTCGGCGTACATTAGCGAATAGTGATGTTAAGCTAAATAATAAAACAAAACCCACAGTTCAATGAGATGCTATTCACTTTTGAGTTTTGTTTTGATTCATATGGAGTATTTGAGTTGAATGCGACTAAATTATACATAGACCATCAATAAGAATATATCCTAACCCAAGATATTCAGAGGAAATTATATGTACAATATTTAAATACTTCTCAATGGAAGTTATTTAAATAGTAAATATATACGTCAATGAATTGAAATTAACAGCTGTTGGCGGCGTTGCCATTTATTAAATGGGCTATCACACACTTTTCAACACTGAATTAGCAAACACTCAAAACAGCTGTTTCGCCATAAAAAAAGAAGAAGAAGATTTATTTGTACATACATATAACACGAGGATAGTATTAGTTTTTAAATATCGACCAACGTACTTAATATTAGTTATATACACATGGACTGCTGTGGCGGTGAAGTACGCAGCGAAAGTATCTACAATATGCTGCAAGCCTTAGTCGACTCGAAAGTAATTAACGTCCAGTTGTTTACCATCGCTGTGGGCATATTCTTTGTTGTGCTGTTGCTGAAAAACAATTTTAGAAGCTTCTCGGGCACATAAGCAAAATAAAACCAAATCGACACTGCCGAACTTAGTCGCTAATTAATGTAATAATGTAATGTACACAATTTAGCTAAGCATTAATAATAATAAATGAAAGGATAATGTAAAACTGTTTTTTGTTCTTATTCTTAGAGTGGAGCCCCTTGGCAGTGACGTCACACATTAGTAGACAAGCAACGAAAAAAAATCACATTACAAAAACGGCTCAAGGTCGTCGCCGCTATGCTCTGTCATATACAAACCTAAAATTTAAGGCAAATTTAATGAATGCATACTAATTGTACATGAAGGCCGATCGAACATGTTTAGCGCCTGACAAATTGTTATATATGGTATACATATGCGTAACGGCCAATATCATCATAAATTTCTGAATCACAGTACATTCAAAGATAAGATTGTAGTACATCATGTGGAAGTTGCGATGCAGTTAATTAATTATCTATTAATATTTCTATTGAGCACTCTTTGAACTTTTGACCCAGTTCTTTTTGTTTGCCTTAAAATTCTCATCACTGGCAACTACGCTCAATCAATTTCAATTGGCATTTGGTTTATGTTTGCCACAAATAACTTCAATTGACCAACGATCGCTTGCTGCACGCACTTCCTGGTGCAATCGCTGCATTGCCCATTAGAATTCAATAGACGTTTCGAGGCGTGACCTACACCATTTTTGGACTAGAGGTGCTGGCAGTATTTATGGGAAATATGCTACGTGCTTATTAGCACAAATTTTGCATTAGGATACATTGACTGCAACGACAAACAAAGCAAATGTAAATGCTAACTAGCAGGTCTTACTTATTGCTGTCAAGAAAGTCCAATCGAAAGACCAAAACGTGACATTTGTACCATTTGTTCAGCTGCAAAATAAGATGAAATTGTTGTAAATTTAATCAAAACATTTAATAGCTGATGTGATGCTATGCAAGTATGTATTTATTTTTTCGTGTATGAGAATTTGTGTATATTCAAAATTTATATAACAATATAAGATGACTATAAGATTTAGTGCTTTGAGTTTACAAACCATTTTTTATAAGTACGATTTTAGCTGTATTTATAAGAACCAATTCACATTGGCCTTGAATCTGATAAGTTATCGAGTCTGTGATCTACTTTATTTGAATATTGTGAACCAGCTTCTTTTTTTGTGAAATTTTGTTTATAAGTTCCAATTCAAGTTACCTTCTGCTGTTATCGATTTAATGAACCGTTTATTTGTTCATGAGATTTGAATTCGTACCGAACTGTTAGTCAAATCTCAGAGAAATAAATATAAAAAATGTTGTATATATTTGAGTATCCTTCTTTCTTTTTTTTATGAATAAATGATTTCAAATTTAGCCAAAATAGGAAGTACTCGAGTACATAATAATTAAACGAAACATAATTTGTCTTCAATTACATCGGCCAGAGTTTGATTATACAATATACATGTACAAATGTATTTTCATGAATTACAGTGCAATAACCCAGAAGGCAGCAACATTGTCAATGAACTTGGAGTAAGTAAAATTCTACGAAATTCCAGCAACGAAATGCTGACCGAAGTTCCGCTCTGAGCGGATTTTTCATGAATGATAGTCCCCACAAAGGGTATTACATAAAGTAGAAACAAAGTTTTGGCTCTGTACTTTACTTTAATACTTTGGATATCCAATCTGAATTTTAGAAATTTACAAACATCAAACAATAACTAATAAATATAAATAATTATATATGTATATATATAATTTGAATTTTGCACAGCAATCGAGGTTTGCTTTGTCAAGTACATCAAAGAAAACAAAGACGAGATTATTTTCGTGCCAGCTTTTTCTTTAGCGCTGTGCCCAAACTTGAAAAATCCAATGATTCGTTAGGTTTGCATCTAGTTCGAATTACCGAATCTTTTCTCTTTTTATCACAGCCATCCCCGATTTTATGATCAATTTTTTGAAGTAGCTCTGGCGCTTCAGACCGGGCAATTGGTTCATCATCCAACTTTCTAATCAACTCCAGAAAAGCAGCATGTTGTTCGTTATAACGAGATATGATCAGATCTCTACGACTCAGCTTTGACTTCAGCTCCTTAATGCACTTCTGCAGTTTGTCCACCTTCTGGGCTTTGGCACTTATGTAGTTCATTTCCGTTCGGACGTTCTGCAGCTTCGTCTCCAATAGGTTTGCGCTGCACTTTACTTCGCTCATTTGTTTCTTGTACATAAAGCGCGTTCGCTGTATCTGTTCCTCCAAATATGCAATATATAATTCTTGATTGGGAGTGTTAGGCTTGTCGCTCTTGCCTGGCGAACTGTTCCCAGTTTTCTTCGGGCTATCCGTACATCCGCTACACAGCTGGAAGTGGGAGCCGTGCTTTCGACAGAGCTCATCCCGCTCCCCCCGTATTATCGCCAACTCATTTCGCAAAAGCTGAATCTCCTGTTGCAAGCGGGAACACTTGGTCATTTTGGTCATGGCTATTCCGCTTACTCTATCAAGTGGTGGACAATACTCAATTTAGTTCAACAAAATTTTGCTTGCACTTTTGAGAATTTGGTATAAACCTATTCAGGATCATGAATTTGAGTTATTAGCCTATGAAGAGGTAAATATTTGAAACAAAAAGCAGAACAAAATTCGAATTTATGTTTAATATGAAAAGTATTTATTTTATGATAGACGACATGTTACCCATTCCAAACGTATAGAGTGGGTATATTGGCTCTGTGCAAAGAGTTGAGGTATTTATATATAAATATATATAAGTGCATATATATAGAGCACTCAAATGCCATTGAGATGGCATAAGATAAGAATATCTGACGAAAATCGAATCTTTGCTCATGCGCTTAAGTTCTTTATTTCATTTCGCAAATTTCCATAAGTACATATTTCATAAAATATATATCCGCAGAGCACGTGTCCACTTATAATAAGTAAATAAAGTCTCTCAAAAACCATTTATGTTGACGGCTACCTAAATTTGTTGCTCAGCTCAATTGCTTGAGCTTTACTTTGTAACTTCTTGGGTAGCGCTCATCGGAGGAAATTACTGCAATTTGATCGAACTTTTCCATATCGCATAATTTGCATCTCAGAATTTTGCGTTTGGTTTTTTTTTTAGGCTTTTAGTGCGGGGCGTTTGGGATTTAAGCGTGCCACGCCCACAGCTCTGACGGTGGCCCCAAGGCGCATACGCTCTTCAGCCAAGTCCCAATGGCAAAGTAAATACATAAACACACACACACACACACAGAGTTGAATTTTGTGTACTTTTGGCATTTCGCTGTTTCGTTTTTGTTTGTTTGTAAGCATAATTTGTATTTTTCGCCCGAGATGCCGCACATTTGATAAGGGTTATCGATACGCAGTCCGCGGGACCATACCCAGATGCTTATTATGTTTTCTTCTTGCTTTTTTTTTTTGTGAGTTTTAATACCCTTTAAACAGCTGGTTGGGTTGAGTAGGCAGCATAAGATTCAGTTTGGGAACTCTCGAATGGAATGTCAGTGGGGCTGCTATGCGATTCTCATGGCGGTTGACGCAGAGAGTTGAAACTCTTTTGGAAATACTTGAATAAGCTAAACATTTAATTCATTTCGCCAACAGTACAGCGTATCTTTCAGAGAGGGAAGCTCTTTTAAAAATGCTTTTAAAATCGTTATTAATTTGCGATGATTCTTATTATGGCACATAAGGATTAAAAATATATATAAGCTTTATACAAGCATATATGTATATGAATATTTTGTTTCGTTCGTTTGTTCGTTTTTGAGTGGGAATGAGGAATTCCATTGAGCAGATCCTATTGCATGCTAGACTCATAATTCATTTGGAAAGCAAATTCTGTCTAACTGCGATGATATCACGTAATATAATAAACAGTCGAGCCCTTTCGCAGCTCAATGTCAAGGTCTTTGCGAATCAAATGCGGCGCGTTTTTTCTCTCTCTTATTTTTATTTTGGTTGATTTCTCAATTTGACAAAAACTTTGTTTCCCACTTGAGCAATTTGCATAAATTCAAGGTCAGTCGCACAATAAAGATCCAGACATGATTTGTGTGATATGCATGTGTGTGTGTGTGTCTGTGTGTGTATGTGTGTGTGTGTGTGTGTGTGTGTGTGTGTTGTATATGTGTGTGTGTGTTTCTGTCTGTCGCATTTTCGGCAAGTTTTGTGTCAAATTGTGAGACAAGATTGAACCATGCGAAATATGGAGAGGAAGTAGACATAATTTCCAAAACTTTTTAAACAATGCATTTTTATAAAAAAAAAAAATTCATAAATTATTTTTTATTGTTGCATATTAATATAGAAATATAAAAAAATAAGTTTACAATATTTTTTAGATTAACTTTTTATTTATTTGTTTCTTATATTAACATAAATAAATTTATATTTCATGCATTTAGAGTAAATTTGCTAAAGTTTCTTGAGAGGATTTAAAAACAAATATGAAATGGAACTCGAAATTAAATATTAATAGTTAAATGAAATAAAAAGTGGAATTGATCATTTTTGAGAGCTAAAATATAAATTTAAAACAAAAAAAAAAACTCTGTTATTAAAGTAAATTTCTGATAAACTAATAAAATGCCAAATTTCTCACTGAATATTTGTATAAATACAATGTACCAAAATTGAGAAGTCATATAAAGTCAATCTATCTGAAATTCACAGCACTTCAGGCACTTTTGATATCGCTTAGGCACAGCCGACGACAGCCGACAGCAACTGCCAAAGCAGACGGGCCATGTGCCGAAAACTGATATCAAATGCAAAATCCAAACAATAAACTTAAGCGAAAAAAAAGATTAAGGAAAATAATAAAAACTTGACTAACATCTACAAAAGGGAGAAGAAGAAGGAGAAGAAGAAGAGTGGCTAAGGACGCAGCCGCAGACAAAAAGCAGACAAGGCGAACCCAATTTCCAGACGAAGACGAGCAACCAGAGACGAGGCAGAGGGAGAGCAGGCGAGCAAGAGTCGGCGAGAGGGACAGAGATAGGGAGCGCAGCTGAGAGCTTGAGGCAGCGTCTGTCTGGGTTTTTGGGTCTGTTGACGACGTAGACGTAATCTAGACGCCTTTTGTTTGCACACAGAAAAAAAAAAAAAAAACGAAGAAAAAACAACAACAACAAACAAAAGCATAACAAAGGGCAGCAGAGTGAAGGCTGCTTGTTGTTGTCATGCTGGTAGGCAGAGGGCGTGGCATCTGATCAAGTGCGCTACTTAGTAGAAGCAGAAGCTCTTCAATTTTACTCAAATTGTATTTAATTTGAACTGCAGACATAGGCCAAGACTTTGGGGTCCGGTTTCTATGTATTTATGCATATATGTATTTATATAATATCTAAGCATAAATATATTTGAAAAATTGCTGTGAGAGTCGATTGCATTTGATTTAATTCGATTGCTAGACACCAGACGTTACGAAACGAAAATGTCGCAAGTGTCGCCAATTTTTCGGGGCTTTGCAGTGCGCAATGCGTAAGAAATTGGCAAGCAGCTGTAAAGGACTGCAGTATACTCTGTCTACTGCTGATGTACATACATATGTAAAAGACTTGAATTGTTGTATAAATAATATAAATTGTATTATATTGAATAAGTCATTCAACAAGTTTTGGAGTTTTAGTTTAATTCAATGCATATATGCGATAGTTGAAGTAGGAATATGTTACCTTAATAGAAGAAGTAGTAGTATTAGATAGTAGTAAAATGTTGGGCATGGTAGGAGTAAATTAAAATAGTAGTAGTAGATAGTAGTACTGTTAAGTACTAGTAGCAGATAATGCTAGTAAATAGAAATAATAGTAATAGATAGTTATATTAAGTAGTAGTAGCATATAGTACTACTAAATTAACATAATCGCAGTAGTAGTAGTAGTAGATAGTAGTAAAAACTTTAAGTAGCAGATGTAGATAGTAGTATAAAATTTAAGTAGTAGATGCAGCAGTATTATTAGTAGACAGTAGTAATGCTAAGTAATAGTAGCAGATAATGCTACTAAATTGACATAATCGTAGTAGTAGATGTAGTAGTAGATAGTAGTATAAAATTTAAGTAGTAGATGTAGTAGTGACAGTATTAGATAGTAGTATAAAATTTAAGTAGTAGATGTAGTAGTAACAGTATTAGATAGTAGTATGAAATTTAAGTAGTAAATGGTAGCAGTATTAGTAGTATAGTAGTAGTAGACAGTAGTAATGCTAAGTAATAGAAGCAGGCAATGCTAGTAAATAGAAATAATAGTTAATAGATAGTTCTATTATGTAGTAGAAGCATATATTACTACTTAATTGCAATAATCGTAGTAGTAGATGTAGTGGTAGTAGTAGATAGTAGTATGAAATTTAAGTAGTACATGTAGCAGTAGTAGTAGTAGTAGTAGATCGTTGTATGTACTTGTAGTACATGTAGCATTATGACCAGTTTTCTCGTGTATGATTTGCATTAATATCCCAGAAAGTAGCATAAATCCAATATAAATTGTAATCAAAGCTTCCAAAGCCTCCAAAGCACATACGGCATATCTAGCTAATATACCCCTTAATACTGTCTAAAGTTAGGGAAAAAAATCGCAATTTGCGTGTCAGACATATTTGATTGGATTTCATTAAACAGGTTGTCGTTGCCATTTGCTAAAATGCTTCAAAATAAATATTAGTTAAAAATGGTTTGACAAAATATATGTTCAAGTGTGACATACACACATACACCTATTACCTGCCTATTACATACATAGTATATAAATGTATAGACACCCAGTGTGCACACTGGTACGCAACAAGTAATTCATCTACACAGCATCTACATGAAATTGACTTTAAAAGTGATTTTTTGTTTTTATGTAAGTGAATGAAATATGCAACAGTTCTTAGAATGCCCCAGACTCCACAAAATGGGAGTAAAGACCTCGTCCCCTGCCCTCGCTCTCTCTCTCTCTCTCTCTCTCTCTCTCTCTCTCTCTCTCTCTCTCTCTCTCTCATTCAACGCTTTTGACATTAGCTTTGCAAATTTTGCACTTTTGGCGACGCTTTTCAATCATGAATTGGGCA
This sequence comes from Drosophila buzzatii, assembly GCA_035045845.1. NCBI lineage: Eukaryota > Metazoa > Arthropoda > Insecta > Diptera > Drosophilidae > Drosophila > Drosophila buzzatii. Next base: position 1,008,368 of record JAWNOS010000062.1, on the reverse strand, counting down.
ACAGACATCCGCTCCGCAGCAAAACATTTGCGAATTCCAAACGCTCAGATCCCAATACATGTTTCTATATACATATGTGAACAGAACGATCCAATTATTTCAGATATTTGTGTAGACAGACTCCCAAAGGAAACCAACCAAACGAAACATAACTTTCAAAGAAACTTCAATTTCGACTGGCCCAAAATGCGGCGTTCCATTCTCTCTCTCTCTCTCTCTTTGAGCGGCGATTGGCAGGCGGGGGGAGTTATTAAAAGTGGACAATGCACGAATACTAGTCAGGCACAACCGACTGTTTCATACTCGCCCATCGCTAATAGAAAACTCCAATTGCATTGCAAAAGTTCATATACAAAGCTCAGCTCTCATCTTGCCACGCCCCTTATAGCAGCATCTATATTGCTAATACAAGCATTTCAGTAATTAATCAATATGCTCGTATTTACAGCATGAACGAGTATTAAAACAAACACAAAGTTTTGTTGTGTTGCGCAAGGCGCAGCTCGAGTAACGCCCTCAATGGCTGCAAAAAGAGGGCGTGACTGGGTGAGTGGGGAGAGTGGGGGCTGCTGGCCTTTGGTATGGACACACTGGCAACAAAATGTTATTGACCCGCCGCATGAATCCGTTAGCATGCGAAGCCAAAAAACGAAGCTCCACCCGGGCCTGGAATTCTTATTAAGATCAATCAGCTAAATGTCGGTTTTATGCTTAATGCTTATGATTCACACGGCCAGAAAGCAACCAAAATCGAAAAACGAAATGCACCAAAGATAAAAAACAGCAACAACAACAACCTGAGTTGATCAAATACAAATATGTGAACGAATGAATATCCTTGTCTGAAATATGGAAATTGAGGGAAATAACAATGAGGGAGAATGGGCAAAAGAAAATTTCTTTTTAATAAAAAAGATAAATTTAAGTAGCATATTTATTTCTGCTTTTTTTAATAAACTGAAAATGCAACGGACAATTTTTGCTCGATTAGCATAGGAAATCAAAATATTTGAATATATAAAAGTATTTTCAAAAACTGAGAAATCGAAAACAATTTGGAATAAAATTGATTTAAATTGTTTTAATTATCAAACGATCCACTTAATGTACATAACAAAGAAGTATAGAAAAGATATATTTTATGATTTTATATATGGGTAATTCTCCAGACTCTGTCACGTTCGACATTATTGTTTTTTGTAATTATATTGAAAATGCATCAATTTTAGTTCTGAAAATGGCAAAAAACTTCTTTGACAAATAGTTAAATATATTGATTAGTACTAAAATTAATCCGTTTTCAAGATAATTACAAAAAACCAAAGTATCGAACGTGACAAAAAGTTGACATTTCTGGAGAATTTGAAAATACTTTTATATATTTAAAAAAAAATTACAAATTTGGAATAAAATTGATTTAAATTGTTTTAATTATCAAACGATCTACCTAATGTATCTATATGCATGTTATTATACATAACAAAGTATAGAAAATATAGCTTTTATGATTTCATATATACAGAAAGCGCTTTAGTTGCTTACTTATGCGAATTGTTAAAGTTTAATATCCCATCTCATAGACACATCTAAACGAGAAACCTTTTCAGCATCATATATACGCATAAAGCTCATATACAATGACCTTTACACTTTACATACATACACATACACTGCTCTGCAAGTTAAATGCGCTAGCTAATATGCCCAATGTGCAGGCATTGCCCACATAACCAAGAGATGCGCAACAAACTTTTTCAGCAATCCTTTTACAAAGTTGTCGGCAAATTTTTATGCTGAGAAATTGAGTTTTGCTTAATTAGTCATGGCAGCGCTTGTATATACATATAGACATACATATATGAAAGTTAGCAGGAGTTGAATATAGCTGAATATAGTGTGTGTGTGTGTGTGTGTGTATGTGTATATAGAAAGGCAATTCTAAATGCTGCCTTATCATGAATGACACACATTGTGGGCGAGCAGATAAGAAGACACAGCTTCAGCAAGCACACACTCCCACTCCCTCTCTCTCTCTCTCTCTCTCTGACACACACACAAAACACGCTCTCCTCTCTCTCTAGTTAATAAAAGTTTTGGATATACTTATCGTAAGTCTGTGGCTCTCTGGTTCAGCGAGTTGTGCTCGCTTTGACCTACGTGAGAAATTTTTGAATTGTGATCGGCAGCGTAAGGAAAAAGTAGTATCTTACGGATATTCAAAAATATGTTAACGTTTACACATTAAACAAACAGAAAAAAAGTGAACTGCAGATAAGCCCAGCCATGGTTGTCAATACAGCAAACATAAAATTTGTGTTGAAAATTTCTTGTATTATTTGCTTGACGTTTGTTTACAAGCTGAAACAGTTACACAAATACACACACGCACACAGATGCAGATACACATACAGATACAAATGCATTTACAGTTACAGTTATACAGCTACAGCCCACTTACAGTTATATCTGCTTTATCAGGAGGACGCGCTGTTGTTTTCTCTATTTTAATCGAAATCCAAACTAAATAGAGCTAATAGATACTCATCAATTATAACAAATTGTATGTTATTTTTTATGTTTGTTGTTATTGGGGATATTTGTTGTTGTTGTTGTTGCAAAAGTTCAATGAACACTTCGAGGTGAATGCAATTGCAATTGCAATGCATCGATCGAAGCGTGTTTAACTCGTTTACGGCTCTGACATGTCACGTAATTAACTGTGCCCAGTCTGCCAATAAGCTAATGTTAGACATATAAAGCCGTGCATATAGAGAAACTACTCCTAACTAAAATATACTATATCTTATACATATATATGCATATGTATGTGGAGTAGCGTCATATGTTCATTGCCTTGGATTCAATTCACTTTGATCATTCATTAAGTGCATTCAAATACTTGCATGAATTCAAATGCTTCCAAATGTCTGTCCGTTCGTCTGTCTAGCTGCCTGCTGGTCGGCCTTGCGCTGAATGTGTAATTGATATATGAGCTTTTACATATGCTATATGAATATGTAGATGTAAGAGAAAATAAAAGTACTAAAATTTTGATTATATTAAGAAACGAAGAAACCGACTCTTAAGAAGTAAAGATACAGATAATCTTTAATCTGATTATTATCTGATATACATTTAGCTAGAAAACTAAACTCTGCAAGTTTCCATAAAAGAATTTTCGTTAGTTTATATTTAGTCGTAATCCATCTTAAATCTTGTTGCTTCACCTCATGCATATACTCCAAAAAAGTATCTTCTACTTACTTTTTAAGCAATTCTAATTAATTTTAATATTTTTCTTAAATGAACATCTAATCTTATCTGTATTAAACCATTAACGAAATTCTAAAATCTTGTTTTGCTTTTGTCTTTTATTTTTGCCGCATTTTTCCTTTTTTTTCGGTTTTGGTTTTGCCTTTTTCAGTCAAATTTAAACTAATGGCCGAGCATTTAAATTGATGTGAGGAGACTTTGTTGCGGGTCTTCAACATGCGGATTCATTCATCATCAAAAGCTCATCAGGCTACTAGTGTTGAAAAAAGGATGCAGTGCTTTGGACGCTGATATATCTTAATGATCGGCTGCCCTAGACAGTGGAATTCTTTATCTTAATGTAATGATGACGTCAGTGCTGAAAGCAAAAGCTGCACATTACAAGCTTTTCGCTGGGCCAAAGCTTACTGGCCCAATTAGGAAAATTAATAAGCTCAGCAGCTGTCGGAGCTACACAGATAATCATAAAAAACAAAATGAAAATAATAATAAAATGTATGTATGCAAAGTAAACAAATGGCTAAAGAACAACTGGGCAGAGCCTGGTCGCCCACATCCATAACAGAGAGGCGAGAGCTTTAACAGCGCGCTGTTAAGCTGTAACAGTCGGTGCAAATGCAAAGAGCGCCAAAGTCGCTGCGCTGTCGCAGCTGACTGCGAGCAGCGACGCTGACTGCAGCAGTGGCAGCAGCTGTTTGGGGCCAAGTGAAAAAGTTTTTTTTCGAACACTTCGGTTCAGTTTGGACTTGCCTTTGACCGCGTGCGGACGGCGATGCCAGCGAGTTGTTGTTTGGTCGGCTTCCACTGACACTCTGTGCATGTGTCTCTCTGCCTGTGTGTGCGAGTGTGAGTGCGTGTGCGTGTGCGTCTGTCTCCCCTACGTTTAGCTCTTGCATAGAGTGCGGGCGCCACTCTCTGCGTGTGTGTGTATGTGTGTTTATGTGGGGTACCAGCAGCGACTGCGCCAGCAGCAGCAGCAGCGGCAGCGATAGCAACAGCAGCGGCAGCGACAGCAGCAGCAGCCACGGCAGCAGCGGTAATACTTACATATGTACACTTGATGTGTTTTTATTTATATGCGGCTTCGTTTGCTCGGCGGCGCTGTGTTGTATATTTTGTGCGTCTGTATCTATGCATATATGTTTGTATGTAGCTTAATACTTATTTTCGTTTTTGTTTGTGCGTCGCTCGTCGAAAAACAACAATGTAGGTCGTGCATATTTAATATATGCAAATAAAACTAACGTATTGAAACAGGCAAGCACTCGCACCAAAAGCTACTACGTTTTTTTTCTTGTGGCTTCGTCTACTACTATTTTATAATAAATACAAAACACAAACATTCACACACACGCGCGGATAGAGACAGAAACGCCGACGCATAGCGCCTACGGCTGCGATAACAGCAACAGCGCCGCCGCCGCCACCCCCGAAGAGAGCGAAAACGTGAAATGCCCAAAAAATTCACTCTCGCTGCGCTGCTCGCAGCCGGCGCACGCTCTCATTTTAGGCGCTGCCAGCAGAGGCGGCAGCCAAGGCGCTGCAGCCGCAGCGACCATTTGGCAGCGTTCTAATTGCGTGCGCGTCGCTGTTACTGTTAGCGGCGACGGCGCTGTTATCTGTTGTTGGCTGACGATCGTGTGTATCTTTAAGATATACCAACACCAACACCAACACCAACAGCAACAGTAACACCAACACTAACAGCAACAGCTACACCAATACCAATGCGAGAAGCAACAGCGGCAGCGCCGCATTCGTGTGTATCTTCTTGTTGTCTGTTTGTCGTATAAATTGAGCCGCACTTTGCTTATTCTCGAGTTTTTGCCGCTCAGACGTCGTCGTTGTAACTGCAAGCGCTGCGCAGCGAACGCGTCGCGTTTTATCAAAAACAGAAAAGAAAATAAGAAAATATAAAGAACATATACATTCGAAACTGTATTTACCATATAATAAGGCGAAATAAAGAAACGCTAAAAAGTAAAATTTAAATTCTACTTGAACCAATTCCGTCAATGAAAAGCGAAATGTATCTGAAAGATATATGTGTGTAGCTGAAAGATACAAGTGCAACACAGAAAACACCCAACACACAAAATATTTCAAAGCGAAAAATTGTTTTATTTTTAGAACGAAATACGAAATATACGTTGAACTGAGAGTTTCCCCCCGAAAGCGAAATAAATATTTGAGAAATCATTAAATCTGCTTAAATTTACGATTTTTATAAAAAAAAAGTAATAAAAAATGCACAAATAAAAACAAAATAAAATATGTTAAATATATTCAAGTGAAATACGAAGAAATTAAAATAATAAAAGTTATTTTCAATCCCTCAGCTACAGCATTTAAATTATTTTTTGTTTCCCCCATTATGTGTGCAATTACTAAATAAATTATAATAAAAAAAAAAAAGAAAACAAATTAAATTGTGTGAATAAAAAACAACAACAACAGCAACAGCAGCAGATCGTACAATTTTGTGGGCACTCAGAGAGAGGAAGTGAGCCAGAGCGAACGAGAAAGAGAAAGATATATAGAGAGAGAAAGAGAGAAATTACACGCACATATTGCGTAGCAAAAGTTCTGAATGAAAAATCGAGTCATACGGGCGGACAGAGCCACAGACGATAAATGTAAGTACAGCTGGAACTGTATATAAGAATTAAGCATACCGATATCATCCATGAATATACATATATATATGTGTATATGTATGTGTAAATATTTGTACATTTAGTATAATCGAATTAGCGTAGCTTTTATGGCATAGAAATTAACTTAAACTGGTTTCCATGCGTGCAGAAGCATGAATTAAAAATTGTTATAAATAAATTATGATAAAGTGAAAAAATAAAATGAACATATATAGTAAAAGTGCTGGAAATGAATTCGTTCATTTGATCAGAAAATTAAAGTTAAGTAAAAAATTATTTATTAATAAACTTCTATCAAAAGCAATGCTCGTAATTGATGTATTGGAAGATGTTTGGATACGTGAATCTGAATATGAGATTCAAGCTCTATTAGCTAATTTACTTTGAAGATTTGCTTCAACTTTTTATATATTTATAATTGATTAGAGACTATTACAAAATAATTTGAAGAACTCTGAGCTAGCGCATGTTTTGGATGCTTGGCTGAATGGAAATTTTGTGTTGGGGTCTTTGCGGGCGCCAGAGAAAGTGAAACATGTAATTTTGAATGAGTGTGTGTATAATATATATATATATGTATGTGTGTGGAACGCAGATGCCGACGGTCCACAAACAAAATTATACGCCGTATTGAGTGAAATCGTAATGAGTTAAGAAATTTTTTCTTAAACGCGCGACTGTCCCTTTTTTTCGTACAGTCGATAAGAAAAATAAAGACACAACAATTTATATATGCACAGCAATTCGAAAAGCAATGCAAAGCAAAGCCAAGCAGGCACAGAACATCAAAAACATTCCATTTTCGTTTTCTTGGCTCGTTTTCTTCTTCTTGTTGTTGCTTTTTATTGTAATTACAAGCCGGCGCAGGCAAAAGCTCAAAAAAAAAAACGTGTAAAAGTCAAAGTAAATACGCACAGATAAAGATGCAAACACACGGATGCAGATACAGATACTGCATAAAATATATGCATATACAAAATATAATATATCAGGAGACATATAAAGATACCATATAATCCGTTATAGTAACAGATTCACATATAAAGATACAGCTATAGCTAGACAAATAGATACACAGATACTCAGATACTACAGATAGTCCGATACACATATTATCAGATTTAGATTCAGATTCAGATATAAATACAGATACAGATACAGATACAGATACAGATACAGATACAGATACAGATACAGATACAGATACAGATACAGATACAGATACAGATACAGATACAGATACAGATACAGATACAGATACAGATACAGATACAGATACAGATACAGATACAGATACAGATACAGATACAGATACAGATACAGATACAGATACAGATACAGATACAGATACAGATACAGATACAGATACAGATACAGATACAGATACAGATACAGATACAGATACAGATACAGATACAGATACAGATACAGATACAGATACAGATACAGATACAGATACAGATACAGATACAGATACAGATACAGATACAGATACAGATACAGATACAGATACAGATACAGATACAGATACAGATACAGATACAGATACAGATACAGATACAGATACAGATACAGATACAGATACAGATACAGATACAGATACAGATACAGATACAGATACAGATACAGATACAGATACAGATACAGATACAGATACAGATACAGATACAGATACAGATACAGATACAGATACAGATACAGATACAGATACAGATACAGATACAGATACAGATACAGATACAGATACAGATACAGATACAGATACAGATGCAGCATGCATAAAAATGCAACCAGTCGAAAATCAATAAAAATTCCATTTAAATTAATGTAAATGTTTATATTGCAACTCTCAGAAATGTTGATTTTTTTTTCTCTTGGCCATATTGTTATGTGGCTCTGCGTAAATTTCACTTTTTAAGCAATTTGCCCAAAAAATAAGAAGCAAAAAAATGAGATTTTAATAAAAAGAAAGCCAGAGATTAAACGCTTACAAGTTGGTTCTGCACAAATATGACCCACATCGAGGACATTATCATTAATTTGTTTAAAGATTAAAGATTTCAATTGCAGAGAATATATCTATATGGAGTAATATATAAATATATATAATTTTTATACATAAGATTTCTAATTTATAAAATTTATTTTTATGCATAGCTTATAAATTTTTGTTGTATTTTTTTTTGGGTATTTTTGAGAGAAAGTAAATGTAATTGTTTATGGAATATATACGCTGCATACAAATCTATTATTTTATGGCTATTTTTTTTAATAGAGAAATTTTATAGTCTGCAGCCTGCTGCAATATTTCAGTCTAGCTGTTGTCTAGCATAAATAATATAACTCAGCATTTGCCCTGCACACAAACTAGAATTTATTTAATTATATGTATATATATATTTTATTTTTGTTTTTGGTCATTGCCAGCAAACTCGACTTGGCTTTTGTTGAGAGTCTGTCAACAGCGGCAAAAGCAACAGCAACAACGTTTGAGCCCCAAAATTCCACCTGTAATAACGTCGCAGAAAAGAGCTAAAGCAACAGAATCGAGAATTGAGCGGCAGACACGAAACACGAAATCGAAAGAAAAATAAAAACCAGATTTACTACTAATTTAAATTCTTGGCATATAAAAAAAAAAAAACAAAAATTCTAAAAAGAAACAAAAGCAACAGCAACAGCAACAACAACAATTTATAATTGAGTTTGGAAACGCAACGAAAATGGCTTTATTGGCAAAACATATTGACTGGCCCTTATAAAGAATCCGCTCTCTCTCTCACTCTTTCCCCCTACACATGCTTTCTCTCTTGCTCTCTCTCTCGCCCCCTCTCTTTCTGTACTTGCGCGTGACAAATGTTGCGAATTTCCGCTTGGCTAGCCGGCCGCTTCCTTTCTATTTGCTATTTATAAATTATTTAAGACATTATGCTTAACAACATTTACTGCCAACATCAAGAAAAAAGTTTTCAAATTAAAAATCATTTTGTCTCAATTTATCAAAAATAAATAAAACTTAATTTTAGTTTAGTGTGCGAGCACGTGCACTGAAAACTGTGTGGCCTCTGCGGCTGCCCCCAAAAATGGAAATAAAGCAAACTAAATTGTGCATGATGTCGTGGTAATATGTTAATTTGTGAATAAAAACATCGAAGCGGAGATCGTCAAATGCGGCATTAATTATGCATTTGTTTAAAAGCGTATCAGAATGCCGCAAGCTATGACCAAACTTTATCGTCTCACAGAGGCGATGTATGCGAAAACCTCGATTCGATTTGAAAATTGAAAGTTGGCCCCGAAACACGCTTCCAATTCGATGATTTTTTCTGCTGCCTTTTGGTTTTTGACTCGATTTTGAGCGCGAGGCGTGTTGTATTACGAGAAGAGTTGTTGAAGAAATTGAGAGCTGCCTATATGAATATTAATATGAAAATCTAACTCTATATCTACCTATATCTATATCTATTGCTATGTAACTAACTAACGTATCAAAATGTTTTCTTCACGCCTCACATTCCGCCATTGGCACATAGATACGATTCATTTGCCTAATTTTGTAGCAACTTCCGTTCCCAGCCTTGTCACATATTCTGAACTAGTTCCATTTGGGTTCAGTTTTGCAGCCCTGGTTAATTTCATGGCAATTGCAAAAGCTGGAGAACTACGCAGCACTTGTCGGCAGCTAAGATAGCAACAATGTGCGGATGAGGCTGCGCGCTAAAGGAACAACAGAAAAACAAATACACAAACACACACTTACATATATACATGTATATGTGTGTGTGTGTGTGTCGTGTATTGCGTGCTCTAAGTGATTTCAAACTATGCTACAAGACGCGTAGCAGCTCGGCAGCCCATCGATAACTGCCACACCCTCCACAGCCCCAACTGTCCCCTCTCTCACTCTCGCTCTCTCTCTCTCTCTCTCTCTCCCTCTGTCTTCCTTTCTGCCTCTCGTCTGCTCAGTCACACGCATCTGTATCTTGTTTTGCTCGCATCGCGTCTTTAGCAAGTGATTTCAATTTAATTGACAGTCCTTGAACTTGACTTAAAGGCAAGCACTACAGCAACAGCAACAGCAGCAGCAACAACAACATCTGCAACAACCGGCATTTCATTGTGCCCCACACAATCTCCCTCTTGATCCGTCTGCTGCTGCTACACGCTCCATCGTCTTCCTCTCCAGCTCCAACTCTGCTCCGAGCTCCAGCTGCTGCACGCAGAATTCTCTGGCAAAAGTTGTTGTTTCTGTTTCTCTTTGGCTTCCATGAAATTCTACGATCTATTCAAAAAATTTATAAATAAATAAAAAAAAGTAAAAACAAAATACTTACTGCTAAAAAAAACAAATAAAATAAAAATAAAGAATAACAAAATTTTGTTATTTGTGCGTGCGCTATGCTCTTTCATTATTGTTGTTATTGCTCTCTTATTTTTTGTTTTCTTCTTAATTTATACGTATTCAAAAGACTTGGCGGGTTTTTTCGCCATATGCCCTAATCTGAGAGCAAGCATATGAGCTATGATTCAAGTAGGCGAAGAAGAAAATATATATTATATATAAATATTTTGTTTATATTCAATATAAGAAATAACAAATTTTTATTTTTTTTTTTTTTATTTTTTTTTTTAATAAATAATAAATAAAAAATGATATATAGAAAAAATAATATTTTTATAGATTTATTTATTTAGCTTTCAGAGGCAAACTTAAGAGCTCTTTCTATATGAGATCCATTTTTCTTCTCAACTAATATCTATTATAAAATATGCTGCTAAAAGGCAATTTTCGCATTTAAGAAAGAGCATTCAATTGTCAGTCTTAGTTCAGTTTTGTAGTCGTTCATTTTTGCATTTTCATGTTTTGCTATTAGTTGACGAACTTGAAAAGCAAATAATAAAGACAGGCAAAGAGAGCTCTATGCACAGTGAGTGAGAGAGAAAGAGAGCAAAAGAAAGAAAGAGCGAGATAGAGAGGCGCAGTGAGAGAGAGAGAAAGCAAGAGAGGCGTGGCTGCTTTATTCACGACTTTTAAACAAAACCAAAATACATTTTTGTCGTCATATGCTTTTGGCAAAAAATAAATCTTACGCGATATGAGAGACAAAATGTTTGCTAGCAACACGTAGATGACTGTAATATATATAATTTATATTGAAAGCATGCGTGCGCCACGCATTTTTCATGGATCAGACATAGAAGCATGTATATAGCTATAAAGATGTAGATATAGATATATTTATATATGCACATATATGCGAGTAAGCATCTAAGTAGCGAGCATTTCATTCAGTGCGCGTCAATGAATGTGTGTGTGTGTGAGAGTGTATGTGTGTGTGTGTGTGTGTGTGAATGGGCTTTAAGAAAAGGTTGCCGCGTGTGGAGCGCGCCTCCAGTTTGAGCAGGCTTATAAAAATTCAATTATGACTCGGCAAAGTTGGCAACACGTGTCGATTTTCTATTTCGATAGTTTCGTTGGCTGCCAGAAGAAAAATACATAGACAGCCATTGTTAAACTCTCAAGGTGTATGTGTGTGTGTGTGTGTGTGGAGTATACGCCCCGTGGGCTCATAAAATAATCAAAAATAAAGAAACAAAAATGAAAATACAAAGCGCACGCAGCGCGAAGATAAATAGCCACAGGTGACAAAACGATATTCAAATGCATAACTTGATATTCAATAGATAAGCTGATCCAGAGCTCGTATAATAAAAGTAAATGAAGCCCACTCAACTCTGTGAGCGTGTGCTGGTGTGCTGGTGTGTGTGTGTGTGCGAGCTGAAATAAAAACTTTCACCCGCAAATGATCTATGAACACAAAAGTCAAAGACTTTCGCATTCAAATCGATGAAGCCAGTAGCCAAATGCCTTCAAGTACGCACATCTAATTGCGCTCACAAATGGAACTGGGGGAAAAAGCCCCCGAAAAATATAATGAAATAAAACTGATTAGAAATCCGCGCTCGTCTATGGCAATTTGCAATTTACTTTCACAACAGTCAAATTCAAGTTCAGGGCAACATCCCATGCCTACACACACACACACATATCTATGACGTTTGCTATCATCAGACATCGATAAGTAAAAGTTCTCTTTCTGCACAGTCTCTTCGAAAAGTGCGTGTGCAAGAGGAGGGGGCGGCAAGATTGTGTGGGCGCTCACCGTCCATAATATTTTGATTTCTTTTTGTGTGTCAATGAACTCGACTGAACTAAATTCTTTTTTTATGCTGCCTAGTTTTATTGGCTTTTTGTTTTAGACCCATTTAATTTTCTTTTTTTTTCTATTTCTATTCTATTTGTGCGTGCCTTATCGCAAAGACAAATGTTGCGTAGGCCATGCGGAATGCGTTTAGAAAAGAAAAGTTATGACAAATCTGCCTAGAATTGAAAAGTGCTTTTAAAATCCATTTAATTGCGTTGATAGCGTTTAGATTTCATTAGGAAATCGGGTCAAGAGGTCGCACAAGCTGGCTGTAAATGTGTCAGAATGTATTAGATTTTATTTTATTTTTTCGCTGATGCAGTTGTAGAAGCAAAGTTTTTAAAATGAAACAAATTAAATAAAATTCATTAATTTTAATAAAATAAATTAGTTTAAAAAAATAGTAAAATAAATAAATAAATTAGTTTAAAAAAAATAGTAAAATTATTAGAAAAATGCAAATAATAATTAATTAATAATAATAATAATTTTAATAAAATAAATTAAGTTAAAATGAAAATAGTAAAATAAATAAATAAATTAGTTTAAAAAAAATAGTAAAATGATTAGAAAAATGCAAATAAAAGTTAAAAATATGTAAAGTATTTTTACCAAAAAAAAAAATAATAATAATAATAAAATAAATAAATAAAAATATATAAATAAAAAAATTAATTATTTATTTTTAAAAATTGATAAAAAAAGAAATAAAATAATAAATGAATATAAAAGGAATATTTAGTTTGAATTAAATTGAAAATTAAAAAAAATTAATTATTTATTTTTAAAAATTGATAAAAAAAAAGAAATAAAATAATAAATAAATATAAAAGGAATATTTAGTTTGAATGAAATTGAAAATATAAAATATAATTTTAAATAATTAATTGTAGAAATTTAATACATTTTATTTTATAAGAAAATAAAAAGTTGAGATAAAGAAAGTTTTTAATTTTCATATTCATATTTGTTATAGCCTTTAAGGTTGCAGAAAGGTGTTGATGCAGCTGGCTGAATAACTAAGTTTGCTTATGATAGAACCGAAAGTGTACTGACGTAGTATTAGACATAAGAAATGCACTTTGTTGCCTTTTAAATATTTATGCTCTGTTGAAGCTCAAAAGTTTTCCTGCCATGAAAGCATCTTAATCGTGTCTTAGCACTTTCAGTCTTGTATAAATTTGCTGATAAGAACATGGGCGGGAATCTACATATTCTGAAAAAGTACCGTTCGTAGGTCATCCCAGAACGACAGTTCACTCAAAAGTGAATCCCGCATCTCTACGCTCGACTATAAAAGCTCCATGTCTGGCCAGATCACGACGCAGTTGAATTTCGCAATTCAAAGTATTCTCAACTTCAGCTAGGATGGCTTTTAAGAAGTGTTTCGCTCTGCTGCTGCTGGCCAGTTGCCTGGCAGCTCTGGTGGCAGCTCGGGACTTTCCCGAAGCAGGACCTGGCTCGCCAACTATCCGAATAATTCGTCGCGAGCGTTCGCCCCAGCATGGCTCGGTGGTGGTGACGGCCAGCAAGGACAGAGAGACAGGCCGGCAGGCGGGCGTTCAATACAATCACAATATCTATACCAGTCGAGATGGACGCGGCAGCATCGATGCCTACGCGAATGCCAATAGAAACTTTGACCACAATCGCAACAATTTCGGTGGCGGCGTGCAAGGCAGATGGCGTTTCTAATAAACGAATTCATATGGTCGATGGATGATAATAATAAAGTGCAAATAGATATAGAAAAGCCGTGACTATTTACTTAAATCGGAATTGTGCTAGAAAATCGTGATTTATGTACCAGCTGCTAATTTTGCTGACTTAGAAAATCTCCACAGATTATGCTGAGAGGTCTCTCTGAGGCCATTCCTCTGATAAGAAAGTCCGAGATGCATGGAACATAAAATAAATGGAATACATGTCTCTGCAATATATTGTATTTGGCAGATAAGAAACAGACACAAAAGTTGTTGCTGCTTCAATTGAGACACTTCCAATGTAGACCTAAGGCTCAAACCTGAAGCAGTCTTAATACGTCTGTCTATAGAATATGCCGAAGTCAATATAGACAGACGCCTGCCAATGTTCGGACATATCAATAAAATGCATTGGCTATTTACTTAGAGCAGTTGCCAGCAGCAACAAAAACAAAGCCAGCATATGTAAGGGGGAAAAATAATAAAAAAAAGGGGAAGCTATATAACAAACATAAAAAAAGGAAGACAAAGTATGTCAGCTAGGCATACAGAATTTCAAATACTCTTTACAGTAATGTAAATTGTGTGAAGAGCAGAGAAAGAGAACTTAACAGAAGTGAAGCACAGTCTGGCAGCGCTAATTGAAATTTGTGAATCAGTAGTCTGGCAACTCTGTCACTCTTTTGAATTAGCGCTTGATATTTTTAATTATTATGAGCTAGCTATTTCAATGTTTTTTAGCAATTTTATTTGACAGATGCCAGCCAGAACACATAGCCAATATGCCCGACGCCAGCTGACACTTGTAGAGTATACGAAGAAGTACTAAAAGTCATGAGTCGCTGGGTTCAATGCACTCTCCGCTGGCGCTGACGTCGTTGTGTAACCAATAAAAATTGATTCTGCTGTTGCGTGCGAGCGGGGGCGACTCACAGGGGCAACAACAACAACAACAACAGCGAATACACTGTGAGAAAGTCTGGACTGCACTTTGGGGTTGCATTCGGTTTTTATTGCTCGTTTCAGGCACTGCACACACACGCTGAATGGGAACTTATCTATTTAGAAAGAAACGGCGCACATGAAATGCTCGCAGCAACACAAATGTAGGGGGTTGGCGAGGGGTTCTTGATTGCATGACTAACTGTAATTACTTTCGCTTTCCGTTTGCTCAGCTGGCAGATCAATACAAGTAAAAACGAGCGTCATTCAAGAATTTGAAGCAATGAAATGCCGAAAGGCTTGACCCCGCTCTCTAATTTACAATTGAGACACAAATTCCGTGAATTATTTTTGGGAAAGTGTAGTTGGCGAAGGGGGCAGGCGGACAGGGCCTGGCGGAGGGTGTATACGAAAAGGAGGCAGCTGCATAGCAAATGACTTTCCATTTTCATTTAACAATAAGCAATCAATTGCAAATAGCAACAACAACAACGACAACAGCAGCAAATGCGACGCGGGCTGCAAGTTCAAAGCAAAGCTAACGATCTATTAGAAGAAAGTAAAAACAACTAACAAAACACAATGAGAAGACAAAGGCAGAGACGCCTCCTACACACCAGGTGAGACAGCCAGGTGAGCTAGCCGGGGCGCAGCTGTCAGCTGATGCCAATCAGAGAAGGCAACCAAGAGGCAAAGAGTGGCAGAGAGAGAGAGAGAGATAGCAAATGGGAAAATCCGTGTGCCGTTAACTGGTTTTCATTTTGGGCTTGGAAAAACCAACGCTCGTTGCCATTTTTAGTGGCAAAAAAGTGGCGACTGCATCATAATGAAAGTGAAATGCATTGCGCAGATGGCAGCGCGATGCCAGTTACTAGATGCATGTACAGAGAAAGAAAGAAAGAGAGGCAGTGGGATAGTGATAGTGTTGAGCAAGAGTGAGAGAGCGAGTGAGATAGCTGCACTGTGGCAAGTAAGTCAAGTGCAGTTTGCCGTTTGTTGCAGCATGAAGTGCCACCACAGACACGCACTCCAATCACACACACACACACACGCACAACTACGATTGCTACTTATGGTCAGAAACTTGCGCGGAATGCAAGCGCAACAAGCGGCGCAGGCGCGTCATCGACTGCCGCAGTCGCTGACTTATTTGGCATTTAACGTTAATTGGCAAGAAAAGCGTTGCCTGACAATTTGCATACACATTGATGAATTATGTCAACGGCAAGCAGCAGCATCAGTACCCATACAGCTGCAAACATATAAATGTATCTTTATGCATATAGCATATATGTGCACTTCAATGTCAGATCAGCATTGAAGGCCGCTTGCAGTTTTCTCTGCACTTGAAGTTTTTATCTGCTGCATATGCAAGACAATGATACATGCATGTACTTATTGATATACATTACACAGATGCACACACACATGCATACGTACATATGTATGTATGTACTTATGTATCTACATGTGAATGGGAGCTGTGTGTTATTGGTTCAATAACTTGCCTGACATTGAGAGCTGCTGCGGCTGCTGCTGCTGCTTTTTGTTTATTTGCATTGCGGTAGGACTAAAGACATTAAATGGGATTGATTTAAGTGCAGATTCTAGCAAATGCATATCATGTACATATGTATTAAAGAAAAAAACTTGTTTAAAGTCTCTGACTCTAACAATTCATGCAGTTGCATTTACCGCAGTTCATCTGCAGAGCAGCATCGAACTAGTTCTTTGAGTATCGTTCACAACTCTAATCATTTAGAATCACCAGATGGCAACGCCATCAGTAAAGTTCATAGAATGTCATTTATCGATGATCGAGTCTCAGTCAAATAATAAATTCAAAATAGCGCATCTCTAGTAAAGGCAATTCAAAGTCTTTGGCCTGTCTTAAAAATAATGACATTGCGCTGCAATCGCGTCGCCATAAGTTAACCTCTATTTGTAAGCTGAAATGAATAATGTGCATAGCTAATGCCCAGAAAACAGTGAGAGAACAGCAGCAGCAACAACAGCGACAACATCAACAACAATGCAACATCGATTCACTACCTTTTGCTTTTGCACGTCGGTTACATTTCACTGATTTTGAAAGTGAACGTTTGTGCGAGGCGGAATCGGAATTGGTATCACGACTTTGCACACTCGCACAGTGGGGCAAATGCAAATAGTCAGGCATCCATTGTCGTGATTTGTTGTTATCATTTGCACACAATATTGTTGCTGTTGTTGTTGCAGTTGTTGCTGTTGCTGTTGCTGTTATTGTCGCGTGTCTGCTGCTGATAAGCTTTTGAATGCGATTACTAAAACGCAATGGCGAATGCATTCCGCACGAAAAACCAAGTCAAAAAACAAGTTGTAACTTGACCCACGTTGTTGTTGTTGTTGCTACACGGTTGGTTATTGCTGTTGTTGAATCAACAGCAGCGTGGGTGAAATCCAAGAGATACATATATTTTTTTGGCATCGTATTTGCTGCTGCAGTTTTTACTTTTCCAACGCGCCTACAAATGATTTATAATATATTTTTGTATGCGAATTTTCATTTTTTTAGCACCCTGTAAAGCGCATAAGAGAAGGTATAACAAACTCAATAAAATTTTATAGTAAAACACAATATAAAAGCTGTCAAATCTTTTGCCTAACTGCAATTAATAATTAAGTGAGCTTGCATAATATTTGGTCTGCACTTTATAGAGCATCTTTTAGCTGCACATACCCAGCCATTGCATCCCAACTTGATTTGTTTTTAAACTGATTTTTTGTTTTGCAAATACAGATACAATTTTGGCTTGCATATCTCTTGAGTTACATATTTGTAGCGTCTGCGACTGCCGGATAGACAGCGACAGCGACAGCGACAGCGACAGCGACAGCAACAGCAACAGTAGCAGCAGCAGCGACAGAGACAGAGACGACGACGCTGCGTAGGCAGCTGCATCAGGTTGACCCAGTTTTCGCTTTTCATACTCAGCCAGGCAGGCAGGCAGTCGAAGAGGCGAAAAGACGGGGCTCGTCTTTGTATCTGCTGCGGAATCGTCTTGTTTGATTTTTTTTTTGTTTTTTTGTGAAAATTATATACGAAATGCAATTTTTAAGTAGACTTGTTTTATGTTTGTGCATTAATTTATGGCATTTTGATGTTGCTGCTGCTGTTGCTGCTGCTGAGGCTGCTGCTACTGCTGCTCGTAAATCGCTCAACGACGCTCAATCAATTTAACACACATTTCGCACAAGTAAATACCACCGCAATGCCGCTCACCCACCGCCCATCACACATCATTTATTCCATTGACTGCCACGTAACCTGCTATAAAGAATATATGTATATATATATATAAGAAAAGTTCCCACTAAACTAGTTTTTGCCTTTGAGTGCATATTCTTGTCTCGTTGACAATTCGCCACAATTTGTGCTTGCCACATTGTTGCAGCAGCAGCATCATCATCGAATTAGCAATACAATGAGACGCAAATCAAGCGCATGCAACTGGCAAATTGTTCCAGTTGCATGCGGCGCAAGTGGCGTATACGTGATTTGGACAAATATTGCACATACGCCAAGCTGGCAAACGCCCATCTAATTATACATATACGTACGTACGGGGGTGCGGCTGGCACGCCATATAAATTACAGCTGCAGCTATTTCAGAGAAGAAAAGCAATACAAAATTTATATATAATAATTATTATTTATGCATATTTAATAACACCCAAAAACGCAGCAATAAACTTGTATTGTGAAATGTGAGACGCATATGCGCATAGCCAAGCTATAAATGACTATATATACTAGATATGCACATATATATATTTGAAACATGCTTATTGCTGTTGCTATATATAGCGAACCATATTTAAAGCACTTTCGTCATTTGCATTTCACAAATAAATAGACAGCAACAAAATGCAGCACTTGAAATCATACAAATTGCTCTCGCAGCAAATGTGAATTGTTTGCCACACACACACACACACACATTCAATCAAGCACACACACCACGCACACGCACAGCTTGTCAAGGTAGGCTCGTCCCAAGTCAATGCACTTTCACACACACACAATTGCATTTATCGAGCCTGATGCCTGTTTGTATATATGTATGTGTGCGTGTTTAAGTTTTGCAATATTTTCATTTTCATTTTCATTTCGAATTTTAATTTCATTTTCATTTCGCTGCGCGCACTCTCTCAATGCGTTAACGTCGACGCTAACGCTGGCGTCACGCTGCGCTGCCTTTGCGTCTATGCGCAGCGTTGCAGTCGCAGTCGCAGCGTGGCGCCGCTGCTGCTGCATTTCGCTGATCAATTTCACTTTCACTAATTATGTCACAATAAAAGCAAATGGCCAAGCGCCTTAATGATCATTAACGTTTAATGAGTGCAAGAGCTCATAATGCCAAGCCTGTACATAACTCATTTACCTCTAGCTCGCTCTCTTTCTCTCTCTCTTCTCACTCTCATTCTGTCTGCCTTTTCTCCCGCTTAGACCACCTGCTGTGTCGCCGTCTAGACAATTGTCTGGCATTTTGTATTTTTGGCAATTGCGCAACATTTTTTGTATGTTGTCTCATGTAATGTGACGCCCTCTTTTTATTATTTCACTGCATGTGTGTGTGCGTGAGATAGCGCAAGCTTTCAAGCTTTTTAGGGGGTTGCAAAGTTTTGTAGGGCGTTTGCCATTTCAATAGAGGCGTTAGCTTTTCGGCGCACTATTTATTTTGTTGTCGTAGGTCCCGGGCAATAAACAAAAGAAAACAAAACTTAACTAGGCAGCGCACCTAGCGGGAAGTGACAAAAGCTTTTTGCTAACTTTATCAAGCCACAACAAATTCAACGCATGTCTCGATTTCTATTATTTTATTTTATTTATTTTGAATTGAAAAATCTACTACTATTTGCCAACATACGAAAAGTGCAGCAGAAAGTGCAAGTTGGCGACTGCGCTGCTCTGGGCGACAGCATTGAAGCTTTTTTTTATTTCTTATGCTCACGCTCTCTCTGCGCTGCTGCGGGCGCGCTCACTCTCTCAATCTCACTCTCCCGCTCTCTCGCTCTCTGGCTAAATTATTGGAATTGCACAAAGAAAAGTGAATCGTTGAGCGGGAAGCTCAGAGTCACAGATGCTATTGCATTTGTGTGCGTGCGCTGTGCGGCGATTGTGTAAGTTTTTACATTGAGGCAGCCGCAGCAGAGGCAGCGACTGAGAACAGCGACTGCAGCGTCTGCGGCTGAAACTGAAATTGAGACTGAGATTAACTCAAAAACTTGTTTTATGTCGCTAGTTGTTGTTGTTACGGCTGTGCTTATTTTTATTGTTGTTGTTGCTGCTGTGTTGTTGTTGTTGTTGATGCAACGCTTGCAAATAGTGCAGCGAGTAGCAGCAGCAGGAGGAGGCAGAGAACGATGCAGCTGGGCCACCCCTAGCAACGATTTACGACCAGAGTAATTAGAGCAGTTGACGTTGCCGTTGTCGTTGGCGCTGACGCTGACGTCGCTGCGGCAGCGCTGCTGCATTAAGTGCAAGCTTTGGCAGCGAGTGCACCGTTGCATTTGTGAGGCTCTCACTGTGTGCGAGTGTGTGTCTGTGTGTGTGTGTTTTTGTATGTGACTGACCTATCTCAATGCAATGCGAGTTGTGCTGTTGCTTTTGTTACAGACACAAACACAAACACACTCATACTCATACTCACATCTCACTCACACACACACACACTTACTGACACGCATATGGCAGAGCGAGCAAAACAGACGAATAGACAGACTGACAGACATTTGCGCTCATTTATCTTTTATTTTTATACATCTTATTGTTGTTCTTGTTGTTGTTGTTGTTGTAGTAGTTGTAGTTGTTGTCGTCATTTGTAGTTGTTGCTGGCGTGCAGCCATTGTTGTTGCTCGTTCACATCGATTTCAGCTGTTGTTGTTTCTGTTGCTGATGTAGACAACATTTGCATTCATTGTACACTTTGCCCCCTTGTAATGCGTTTTTTATTGCAATATTATTTTTGTTGTAATGCAAAAAATTGTTTAAATGCTCGTTCATAAATTGTTTTCACACGCAATGCAAGCGACGAACTTGTTTTGCTGATCAGCTCAACTTGTTGTTGCTCTGATTCTTGTTGTCGTTGGCTTTTTATAGCTGTTAATCACTTTTGCTGTAATTGTTATGAGCCAACTAAACGTGCAGTTTGTGGTGTTTGTTGTCGTTGTTGTTGTTTTGTATTTTTATGGCCAGCATTTTGCATTTAAATGACGCTGCTCTGCGAAACAAGCAGTTAATTAAGATGGAGTAGCCATACTTATAAACACTATCTAAATAAATGTATGGAGAAGCCCTAAAAATAATTTGTGCTTAATATAGCCAACTATTTTAATTGGATTGCTGTTGCAGCTGGAGAAGCTGCATTTGTTCTTTAAATTAAAATCTAAATAGCAGAAAAGGCTTAGACGGGTTTCAAAGTTAATGCTATTTGAAGCCAGGGCTGAAAGCGCATGCATAAGTTAGTTCAGGGCTGGAAAACAAATGTAAACTGTTTAAAATCAGGCTGCAAGTTTTTGTCATACTTTCCGTTAAAACTTTTACGAATTTTAGCAAAGAAAAATAATAATTGAAACTTTCTATGATTCCATAGAAAGACTTGAAAGCACTAAATAACTATCTA
Organism: Drosophila buzzatii; assembly: GCA_035045845.1. NCBI lineage: Eukaryota > Metazoa > Arthropoda > Insecta > Diptera > Drosophilidae > Drosophila > Drosophila buzzatii. The sequence goes on along the minus strand of JAWNOS010000062.1, from coordinate 986,922 downwards.
AGAAGTTTCATTTAAGTTCCAGGTAAATGTATTTAGCACCAGGTCAACAAATCCAAACACAAATAAATCTTAACATAACCGATGTTCCACAGAATCAATTTACATGCAAGAAATTATGAAATCTCTTCACATACACTTTTTATTTAATTGTATTAAAACAAATATTTAAACTTATATTCGAATATATTATTTAAATTCTATCATTACTCACAAATTTCTCTAATCGACTGAAACTTTTCGCTTCTTTTCCAGTTAACAGTCCAACAAATGCCAACTTCAACTAAAGTAAACAATAAGTAAGTAAAGTCAACAAGCAGCAAAACTGAATACGCATTCACGTATTATTCACATATTAGGACCCAGCCTTAAATAAACACTTAATTTAAAATGTAACGCCAAAAAAAGGCAGTTAAAAAATCATAAACCAAAAAAGAAAAAAACGAAGCAATAACCCAAAAAATACAACAAAGCAAAGAAAAAAATTATTAACTTACGCGCGCAGAATTTTTAAACAATTGAAAATATTGTTGAAGTGAGTGGCAAGCAGGAGTGAAAGAGAAAGAGAGTTGGCCGAGGCTGGGCCAGGTAGGCGAAAAAAGTGCGACGCAAAAACTGTTAAGTACGTTCATAAGCAAATAATGATGATGAATAAGAGACCTACTCAAACAGAGCCCAGTGACTAGTTCTATGTGAGGCAAATCGTAACTTCAGTCCGTGTCCCTAGGCAAACGCACTTGACACTTTGAGTGGCGATGCGAATAGATCTCATCAGTGCCAGCCAACTAAATATTATGCGAAGCTCAGAGTATTTGGAGTGTCTGTGTGCGCTGGCAGCTAATTAGGCGTTAATTGCAAAAATCAATGCACAGCAATACACTTCAAAAAAAATGCGTCTTTTGCGAAATGAAAAAATAAATGAAAAAAATCTGAAAGAAAGAAGGAAGCAGCCAAAAGAAAATGTTGAACAATTTATAAGACTTCAATTAGCATTATAACGGTACCGACATTTAAGTCAAGTTAACACCTCAACGCACCTTGCCCACTTACCGTACGGACCCCTGGCCCTTGGCCAGGACCTGCAACAGAAAAAAGCCGCTTAAATCAGCAGCTCAATCAATCAGAAGAAAAAGGGTTCTCTTTAAATTAAGAACAAATATTTTAGCTTCTACTTATTTGTTTTGTTTTCCTTTTTGACGAAGACAGCGTTGACAGCACAGTGGTTCAAAATGAATTTCTTTACAAAATTATCACTTTTTATATACAGCAAATCAATTTATGAATTGAAGCAAAGATTTGATTAAAACCGATTCATTTCAATTATTTAGTTCACAATTATCTGTATGCGGAACTGAATGCTCGATAGGTTCCTCATTCGAATATTTGAATTGTGAACCACCAGTTCGATAAATTTCCATGCGAATTGTGAGCTGGAAATGAACACAGCTAAAGTTCATATTGATTTAACTGCTTCATTCTGCTCACTAATTAAATATTTGAAATTTCTGCCCACTGTGCAGCGAAATGACAAATGTAAATTGTGGCGGGCAAGCAAAAGGCAAACGCTTGAATTTATTTTATTTTTGTCGGCAATATTCTTAAATAAATTTGAACAACTTCTTCTGCTGTCGCTGCTGTTGCTGTTGGCTCTGTTTTTCTTTTTTGTTTTTTTTTGTCTGCTTCTTCAGCTTCTTTTTGGTCTGATCTGCGCGCCAGATACGGCCAGGTATACACACACATATATATGCTTATATAAGTTAAATTCTTTTAAGTTGTTAAGTTAAAAAATATAACATTTATTTTGATCCAATCGGACCGTTCTTGTTGGATTACAATTTTAGACTAATTAAACTAAGCTAATAAGAACCCTAAGAAAGCTTGGAGAATTGGCAACGACGTTGGCAGAGGCAGCGGCGTTGCGACATTTCTGGACACCTATTGTTGCCAAAGTTCCAAGAATTGGCCAATGGGTCCGTGCGGGAGACCAGACGCTAGCTCAAAATGGGGCTGCGCCTCCCGGATGTTGTGCAGTTGCAGTTTTACGTTCGTTCTTAACTCTTCCCCCTTAGGTTTACACTTGTCCTCAAGGTATTAGAAAATGGTAGTTGTTAAAGGATTGGTGGCTGGAATGGTTCCGGTGAACGGTGGTGCTGGGGGTATTCGGTTTTGATGTTCCCAAGTTGAGGTTATGTCTTCTTTCTACCCTAACCAAGAAGAGTAAGCGTTAAAAGCTAGAGATGCTATGAGCGATGAATGCTAATGTTAAGAGAGTGGGTTTGGAGCTCAGTTTTCGGTGTTGTCTAATGGAGCCCTTCTAGTGCTTCAAAGAACGTAGGCGTTCGACTCTACGGAGCACTGGAAAGTGGTACACTCGGTTCGGCGACTGATTCGGTGTTGCAAACTCCTTGCGTGAGTTAAGTCGTTCAGAAACTGACAGGAGTCCCTTATCTTCTCGTTGCCACCATGATGGTTGATGAGTTGTTCAGGAAACTCCTCGCTCCCCATGTCGGTAGTGGTCTGCGTTGGTAAAGTCGCACTTGCCCGTTCTCCCTGTTTGGCAAACAACTACACAACTCTATATTTTAAAGATTTTATACTAAACCTTTCACCAACTTACGAACGCTCCGGAACACGAGAAAAGGTGATAAAGTGTGTCTAAGTTCGGTACTGAAAAACGCGCATGTAACGCAAACTAACCCAAAGAGGCAATGCCATGTAAGAATTAATAACTTTTAGTGTGTAAAAAAAAAATGATCCAACGGACCTTCTTGTTGGAATAACTAACTACTAAAAAACCCTGAAAGTGGAGAATTGCAACGACGTTGGACCGGCGTTGCACCTGGACACCTTGTTCCAACCAGAAGCAATGTCCCGACCAACGCCATGGGGCTGTTCGCCTACGCGTGTAGTTACTTCGTTCTACTCTCCCCTTAGGTTTACACTTGTCCTCGGATGAAATGTAGTTGTTAAAGGGGCGGGTTCCGGTGAACGGTGGTGCTGGGATTCGGTTTTTTCCCAGTGAGTGCTCTCACCCTAACCAGAGTAGCGTAAAGCTAGAGATGCTATGAGCATGAAGCTAACTGTTAAGAATGGGTTGGAGTCTGCAGTTTTTCGGTGTTGCTAATGGACCCTTCTAGTGCTTCAAAGAACTCGCGACCTACGGACAACTGGAAGTGGACACCGGTTCGGCGACTGATTCGGTGTTCTAAACTCCTTGCCGTTGAGTTAATTCGCAGAAACTGAAGGAGTCCCTTATTCTTCTCGTTCCTACCATTGATGGATGAGTTGTTCAAAACTCCTTCGCGATCTCCTCCAGTGCGGTGGCTGCGTTGGTAAAGTCGCACTTGCCCGTTCTCCTCTAGATTTTGGCAAACAACTAGTCGACTTAATCTTCTAATATTTTAAAATTTAATTAAAAACTAATACCTTTACACCAAATCTTTATCGACAACGCTCCGGTAAAACTGTAGAAAAAGGTTTGATAAAGAAGGTTGTTGTCTAAGTTCGGTACTGAAAAAAGCGTCGTCCAGTAAGGAACGCTGAAATCAAATCCTCAGATAGAGGAAGGCCATGTAGGATAGTATATTTCGTTACTTAAAAATTGTATAATAATTTGCCCATGGAGGGAAAAGACTCTTCTTAAAAGCCGAACGATCTGGAAACTGATCAACGCGCTCAAAGTGATTATGAATTGAAGTCGTGGAATGAAGAACTGTCTCTATCTGAACCTTGTAGTTTTTAGCGAACCGTATAAACTAATCGTTAGACGGGGCACCAGCCACAAACCAAGCTGTGCCGAGAAGAATGCCCTACTTTCGAGGAATGTGGAAATTCAAAATACAAACGCTGGGAACGGGAGAAGAAAGGTAGAGAGATGCCGGACTGCGGAGCCTCTCGATTGCCAAAAAGAAGGTGTCGTTGTCGCCGACCCCCTAAGATGGTCACTGTCTGTGGTGGAGATGCAGAAGTTGCGTTGGTTGCACGCGACTAAAGAAAAAGTTAAGTGGCTTTTGTGTACTGACGCCCGATCTGTTAGGTATGTTCTTACTTCTTTTACTATCCCTTTTGAACTAAAGTTTTGAACCTAACTAGAATCTCACGAAATCCCTCTCCTGCCTCAAGGTTCGAGTTGGTTTCCTTCTGTTATGTGGTCAAGATCCTTGGTCTGTACGCCAGTTGTCTAGTTGTCAGTCTGCTGTTCGACGTTGGGCAGTGGACTCTTCTGCCAAAAAAACTTCTAGTGGCCTTTTCTTTGTTACTGAATGTATTAGTAATTAACTCAAAACGGCTCGATCTAAAACTTTGAAGTTCTAGGATTATCTCTTTTCAAACACTCATATCAAAGTGTAAAAATCGTTCGACTGTCGTTACCTGCTTTTGTTGGGAGGTGTTTAAATGGATTCCTAGTTGGTCAACTAAAGAACGATCGATTCGGACGAAATGATTCTCATTGTCCATACTAGAATTTGGACCCCAAAAAAAAAACAACGCAAAGTGTACCTAATGTCTTCTATCTTTTGATTAAGCCTTAAAAAAACACTGAGACAGATTGGTCAGAGAGGGAGGGACGGAGGTGCTGACCTGGGCGGGTGGCGATCGATTGCTTCTTTACAGACTCTACTGTCACCAGTTCATTCTGTCATTGGAAAAAAATCCTGAAGTTGATTGTTTCTAACCGACCATTAGTGTCTTAGATCCTCTTGGTCTAGGCTTGGCAACACCAGGTCGGAGCGCTTTAAAATTGAAGTGATTGGGAGTTGGATTCCAAAATCTCGGTCGTGTAACGTAAACTGAGGGGTTTAGGTATTTTTAGGTCGGATAGAAGTTCGCTGGATTGACTGCTGCTGAATGTCGTGTCTGTGGAAAGTTGGAAATGGATGCTGAATTTATAGTCGGTCGTTTGTGCTTTAGAAAAAAATCTGATTCCTAAAGGCGTTAATGGGGATTTCCAACTGGGATAATCTCCGCCAGAGCTCCGCGCAGTTGCGTCGAGGAAGAAATTGGCCTGTAAGTGGATCTGATAGTGCACTGCCACACGTTTTCCTTTCCCGGCTTAAAAAACTCGTAATCAACTCCTCTAAGTATGATTCCACCGTGATTCTCGCATTCCGTTCCAGTACTCAAAGTGAGTCAACGGCTGGTGGAGAAAATGACTTTACTTCCCGTATAGGAATCTTTAGGTGTTTTAAGCCCAAAAAAGCTAAATCTTTTTCGTTAGCGGCGAGTCTCTTCTGCCTAGATAGTGTCTTGAAGAAATGAAAAGGTTTGTTACTGTGATAACACTGCACCTATTGCGAAGTTGGAAGATCAGTTGTCAAAGAAACTCCTTTCTGAAGTCTGGAAACGGATAAGCTTTGGAAAAAGGCTACTTTTAAGTTTTTTGAATGCTTCCAGTGCTTGGTTATCAAGTGAAATAGATTTTTTGACGAAATTGGACACTCGTCCGCTTCCCCTCTTAAAAGCGAGGTAAGGGGCTTGGCGAGCTTAGAAGTTTTCAAAAACCTTCTGTAGACCCAGAAAGTCCCAAAAGACTTAAATTTTAAGTCTTGGGAAGGGGGACTGGGCTATAGCTGCGACTTACGGGGTAGTCTCATGCCCTTATCGGAAACAACAAAGCCAAGAAATTCGACTTTGTTTTCAAGAACTCGCATTGTCCAAGACATTTAATTGGCGTCTTGCAGAGTTTGAAAAATCTTTTCCAGGTTTTTTAGATGTGATTCGTCACTTTACTAAAATAAAGTCATCAAGTAAATGAAAAATTTGCCAAAGTTCATGAAGTAGTCGTCAGCGCGCTGGAAAATTGCTGGCGCGTTTTTTAATCCAAAGGGAGTCGTGTAAACTAATTTTCCGATCACGGAGAAGGCATTTTTTCTAGTCGGACGTTTTTAACGGAATTGATGGAATCCACTCTTAAGGTCAATACGGAAAAAACTTTGTTGTCACCTAATAGCGAGCACTTCATAACCGGAGGAAACGGCTAAAACAATAATTTCTGCTAAAAACTTTAGCGCGTTTTTTGACACCAAAGGGGAGTTGTAGGGGATCTTGAGGGTCTAATAACCGTCGTTTAGAAGTTCAGAACCTGTTTACTACTTCGTCTTTTAAGCTCATGAACTAAAATTGAAAACTGGTGTGTCTGAAAGGTTCGTATTTCTCTTTTACGTTAGTTGTGTAGGTCATTTCTGGTTTGGCTCTGCGAAAAGTTTGGGTATTTTTGAAGAAGTTTATTAAGCTGTCACTCTAGATTTGTTTAAGTGCTAGTTCTTGGTACTAAGTGTTTACTGCCTCAAATTCTTTCTTAAAGGACGTGAATTGTTTTTGATTGTAATCTTATTTATCAGCGTTTAATCTTTTAACTGTCATTGCCCAAATGGCATCTACTTTAAAGTCGGCAAAGGAAAAACTTGGAAACGGGGTGGTTGACAGGTTAGCTATTTATGGTGGGTGACTCGGACCTACCCCCTACAGATATGGCGTTAAAGGGATTTTGGTTAGCTATTGGGTTGGTGACAACTTGGGTTGGAAAATTCTATTGACCCTGTACTATAATATTTTAAAATTTTCCCATCCCCAGCTTAATTCGAAGTATGGAAGCGAGGAATGCTCTATCTAAAAAATTCAAGCGAGTAGTACTGAGTGGATTCGTCAAACGTGTCCGGCTAACGTCTAGTGTTTCGTCTTGTGTTCCGTCTTCTTCTGCAAGTGCTGGCTCCATAGTGCAACGCCTCGCGGATTCGTTCCTCTGTTCTCCGCCAGTTGGAGTAAATTCGTTTTTTTTTGTGCTTCAGGTTGCCCGAGGGTCTTTTCCCTGCCTCAAACTGTGGCCATAAAGTTACGTTTTTGACCTAACTTCTGTCACGTCCACGTTCTGGTCTTGGTTGGGGTTCGGACTGTTGGTCTGGGTGGGCAAATTGCTCTGTTATTTGGTTCATGTATCTGTCGTTGTTGTCCAAAGTTGTTATGGTTCTAGGCTGTGCAAGTTGTTGATATTGAAAGGAAATTTCTGGGAGGAACCTGTGGTGCTTCGGAAACCTGAGTTAGCAAATTGTGGGTTTCGAGGAGCTGGATTGGTTTGGCACTGCTGCTTCTATTATTGGCTTGACCTAGAGTCACCGCGTGCATGGTGCGAATTTTGATTTTCCATTTTCAAACATAATTAAGCTGAAGGAAGATCTTTTGGTGCGTGTGCACCCAAGATGCGTGGTAAATCTCCGCGCAGGCCACAACAAAGACTGTGGCTTTGTCGCGGACATTTCTTTAGCAATCGATGAGCTTCTGCACCCAAATCCAGCAGTTCACTTTGTTCAGAAGGAGAGACAGGTGTTGGACACCAATTGATGAAACTCTTCGACTGTTCGGTTACCTTGAGACAACATTGTCATCTGAACTCTAGAGTACCAAGATCACGCTTGTCTCCGTAATGCATCGTCAGACACTTACCATTCTTTCCATAATGGAACGCTAATGCTTCCAAGCCGATCCGCATACCAGAATTTTGCTCCTAATCGAATGAAGAATACCAAAGTACTTGAGGTACCAACTTCTCCTGCGAAGGCTTCCATAATCTGTCAACGCTCTTTTTCCAAGAGCTGAACTCACTGCATTCCCGGAGAACTCTCTAAGGCATTTACTACATCTGGGATTTTGTCTAGCCCCCCTAGGTTTCCGCGATGTTCTGCATCTATTTCTTGATCTACTGCGTTGCTAAAGTCATCTCCGGGTTGTTCAAAGCTTCTACTATTCTCGGTACTTGTTGTGCAATTAATTGTCCTACTAGTTCTGTAATTGTTGTACGGTTGCCATATTCTATTTGTTGGTTTCTATTGTCTTTGTATTTCTTTTTTTTCGTTCGCTTATTATTGTCATATATTGGTTGGCCATCAATTCCGAGTTAAGAATTTTAGTTTGTTTATGTTTGGAAAGGTGTTCTCTTATGTTACTATACAAGGTTATAAGTGTTTGCTTAATGTAATTAGTTTTGAACCAACTGGTTTTTCCTTCTACCTTGAGGTCCCTTTGGAATCGCAAGATTGATACTAAACTCTTTAAATTATTTATGATCGTTAAGTGTTTGTATTGTTCTTGTTTTTTTTCAATTTGGTTTGTTATTCATTGTAAATCTATAGCTTAAAATAAGCTATGGCTACTCCTCCCGATTGTCCGATTTCATCCTTTTTGACTTCTCACTGGGATCCTCACCAACACGATAGGATGTCCTCAACGAACACAGGACTGTAGTCCACCATACAATCAATTAAGATCTACTGCTTTAGTTTACTGATTGAACAATTAAGTTCCCCTCAGTTAGTGAAATCGACGACACGAATAACGTGAAGGATCTTCTCGATTGTTTCACTTGGCCACGGCGGTTGGCAACTTCGGACTAACCCGTCACGAACCGAAAACTAAACGGTTTTGCACTTTCGTTTGTTTCCGCTGTCCCTGCTCGGCCCATTAAATTCTTTAAGTTGTTAAGTTAAAAATAAAATTTATCCAATCGGACCGTTCTTGTTGGTTACAATTTAACTAAAAACTAAGCTAAAAGAACCCTAAGAAAGCTTGGAGAATTGGCAACGACGTTGGCAAGGCAGCGGCGTTGCGACTCTGATCACCTGATTGTTGCCAAAGTTCCAAGAATTTGGCCATTGGGTTCCGGCGGGAAGACCACGCACTCAAATTGGGCTGTTCGCCTGACGGCCGGATGTTGTTGCAGTTGCAGTTTTACGTTTTCGTTCTTAACTAGATTTCGTTTTTACTTAACAAATGTGTTTATAATTAATTTGCCCATTGATGGCGATTAATTATGACTTCTTCTTTAAAAGCCGAACTTGATTCTGGAAACTGATGGCAATTCGTCGCTCAAAAGTGATCTTTTTTATGAATTTGCAATGTCGTTGGAAATTTTGGTCATTGTTTAATCTGTCTTCTAGTTGTCTGTTTTATTACTTCTTGTTATTGTTTTTATTAGCTTGTCTAATTATCCGTTATTAAAACTAAGTCGTTAGATCGGGGCTACCAGCCACAAATTTCCAAGCTGTGCCGAGAATGTTAATTGCCCTACTTTTTCGTGAGTGAAATGTGGTAATAGTTTCAAAAATTACAAACGTCTGGGATATTTCGTGTTGTATGAATGATATAGGTTATTGTATTTGAGATTTTTGTCCGTGTATAACTGCAAGTTGTTGAGAGCCTCTCGATTTGTTCCAAATTAAAAGTAAATTTGGTGTCGTTGGATCGTATTTTTCCGATCCCCCTTAGATGGTCACTGTCTGTGCGTTGGTATGATTGCTTATAGTTACAGTTGCGTTGGTTAAGCACGTCAGCATTCTATAATAAATTTTTAAGTTTTAAGTGGCTTTTGTGTACTGTACGTCCCGATTCTGTTAGTATTGTAGTGTTCTTACTTCTTTTACTATTTCCCTTTTAATCTATTTGATAGTTTTGAACCTAATCTAGTATATTCTCACGAATATCTCCTCTCCTCCTCAAGTTCGAGTTGTTTCCTTCTGTTATTGTGTCTATTAATCCTTGGTCTGTTACGTCTCAGTTGTTCTATGTTGTCCAGTCTTGCTTGTTCGTATTGCGTTGGGTCAGTGGTAACTCTTCTGCCAAAGAAAACTTCTAGTGGCCTTTTCTTTGTTACTGAATGTATTGAGTAATTATACTCATAAACGGCTCGATCTAAAAGTTCTTTGAAGTTCCTATGGATTTATCTCTTTTCAAACATCTCAATTCAAAGTGTTGAATGAAATCGTTCGATCTGTCCGTTACCGTGCTTTTGTTGGGAGGTGTTTAAAATTTGGATTCCTAGTTGGTCAACTAAATGAATCGTATCGATTCGGACGTAAATGATTTCTCATTGTCCATTACTATGAATTTTGGTACCCCAAAATAAAAAACTAATCGCAAAGTGGTATCCTAATGTCTTCTATTGCTTTTGATTTTATAATTTGAGCCTTTGCTAATTTAGAGAATTTATCTATTGCTGTAAGTACAGGTATCGTTCGGTCGAGTAGATGTCAAGTGGATTGTGTGTCCGGGGTATTCTGGTATGGGTGTTTCTTTGATCTCTGGGTTAGGCGGGTGGCGATCGTATTTTGCTTCTTTACAGACTCTGCACTGTTTCACCATGTTTGCTATTTTCTGTTTCATTTGGAAAATAGAATTCTTCTGATAGTTGGATTTTGTTTTCTAACGCATTTCGATGAGCCCTATTATGTGTCTTGAGGATTTGTTCCTCTTGGTCTATGGTCTTGGTCAAATCTTTGACCAGTGTTTGCGTGAAGCGTACTTTAAAATTTTTGAAGTGACTTGGGTATAATTGTTGGATTTTCCACATTATATCTTCGGTCGTGTAGATACCGTTTATAACTGAGGGGTTTAGGTATTTTTTTAGGTCGGATAGAAGTTCGTCTGGATTGTACTGCTGTCTGTATATGTCGTGTCTGTGGAAAGTTGGAAATGGTATGCTGAATTTATAGTCGGTCGTTTGTGCTTTATGAAAGAAAATCTGATTCCTAAAGGCGTTAATGGGGATTTCCATACTGGGTATTAATTCTCCGCCAGAGCTCTCGTCGCTATGTTGCGTCGAGGCAATTGAATTTATTTGGCCTGTAAGTGGTATTCTGGATAGTGCATCTGCCACTACGTTTTCCTTTCCCGGCTTATAAAATATCTCGTAATCAACTCCTCTAAGTATGATTTCCACCGTTTGATTCTCGCATTTCCGTTCCAGTTACTCAGAGAGTGAGTCAACGGCTGGTGGTCAGTAAATATTTTGACTTTAGCTTTCCCGTATAGGTAATTCTTTAGGTGTTTTAATGCCCAAATAATAGCTAACATTTCTTTTTCGTTAGCGGCGTAGTTCTCTTCTGCCTTAGATAGTGTTCTTGAGAGAAATGAAATAGGTTTGTTATCTTGTGATAACACTGCACCTATTGCGAAGTTGGAAGCATCAGTTGTCAAATGAAACTCCTTTCTGAAGTCTGGATAACGGAGTATTATGTCTTTGGAAATAAGGCTACTTTTAAGTTTTTTGAATGCTTCCAGTGCTTGGTTATCAAGTGAAATAGATTTTTTGACGACATATTTTTGGACACTCGTCCGTCTTCCCCTCTTAAAAGCGAGGTAAGGGGCTTGGCGAGCTTAGCATAGTTTTCAATAAACCTTCTGTAGTACCCAGAAAGTCCCAGAAATGATCTTAAATCTTTTAATGTCTTGGGAAGGGGGTACTGGGCTATAGCTGCGACTTTATCGGGGTTAGTCTCGATGCCCTTATCGGAAACAACAAAGCCAAGAAATTCGACTTTGTTTTTCAAGAACTCGCATTTGTCCAATTGACATTTCATATTGGCGTCTTGCAGAGTTTGAAAAATCTTTTCCAGGTTTTTTAGATGTGATTCGTCATCTTTACTAAAAATGATAATGTCATCAATGTAAATGAAACATATTTTGCCAATATGTTCATGAAGTATGTCGTCTAGTGCGCGCTGGAAAATTGCTGGCGCGTTTTTTAATCCAAATGGGAGTCGTGTAAACTCATATTTTCCGTTATTCACGGAGAAGGCAGTTTTTTCTATGTCGGACGTTTTTAACGGAATTTGATGGAATCCACTCTTAAGGTCAAGTACGGAAAAAACTTTGTTGTCACCTAATTGAGCGAGCACTTCATTAATTTCCGGTATAGGATATTTATCGGCTATAGTAACCAAGTTTAATTTTCTGTAATCTATGACCAGCGATATTTTTTCTTTTGAGGCGTCGGTTTTTTTTGGTACAATCCATACAGGGGAGTTGTATGGGGATCTTGAGGGTCTAATTATACCGTCGTTTAGAAGTTCAGAGACCTGTTTACTTACTTCGTCTTTTAAGCTCATTGGATACTGATAAAATTTTGAATACACTGGTGTGTCTGAAGAGGTTCGTATTTCTGCTTTTACGTTAGTTGTGTAGGTCAGTTTCTGGTTTGGCTCTGCGAATAAGTTTGGGTATTTTTGAAGAAGTTTATTTAAGCTGTCACTCTGGGATTTGTTTAAGTGCTCAGTTCTTGGTACTATAGTGTTTACTGCCTCAAATTTCTTTTCTTTAATAGGGACGTGAATTTCGTTTTTGATTGTCATAATTTTTTTGCTTATTTTTATTTCAGCGTTTAATTCTTTTAAACTGTCATTGCCCAGAATGGCATCAAATGACTTTAAAGTCGGCAACAGGAAAAACTTGGCATTTATATCGGGGTGGTTGAACAGGTTAGCTATTTTATGGTGGGTGACTCGGACACTACCCCCTACAGATATGGCGTTAAAGGGATTTTGGTTAGCTATTGGGTTGGTGACAAACTTGGGTTGGATATAATTTCTATTTGACCCTGTATCTATTAATATTTTTAAAATTTTCCCATTCCCCAGCTTACATTCGAAGTATGGAAGCGAGGAATGCTCTATTCTAAAAAATTCAAGCAGAGTTATCGTACTGAGTGGATTCGTCATAATCGTGTCCGGCTACATATTCGTCTAGTGTTTCGTCTTGTGTTCCGTCTTCTTCTGCAAGTGCTTGCGCGTATTCTGCCATAGTGGCATACGCCTCAGCGGATTGCGATTCCTCTTGTTCAGTTCCGCCAGTTTGGATGTTAAAGTTTCGTTGTCTTTTTTGTGCTTCAGGCATTGGGCCCGAGGGTCTTTTCCCTGCCTCAAACTGTGGCCTATTCATATAGTTTACCGTTTTTGACCTAATGCTTCTGTCTACGTCCATCGGTTCTGGTCTTGGTTGGGGTTTCGGATCTGTTGGTCTGGGTGGTGCAAATTGTCTCTGTTGATTTTGGTTCATGTCATGCTGTCGTTGTTGTCCAAAGTTGTTATGGTTCTGAGGCTGTGCAAGTTGTTGATATTGAATAGGATAATTTCTGGGAGGAACCTGTGGTGGCTGTCGGAAACCTGAGTTAGCAAATTGTGGGTTTCGAGGAGCTGGTATTGGTTTGGCACTGCTGCTTCTATTATTGGCTTGACCTAGAGTCACCGCGTGCATGGTGCGATATTTTTGATTTTCCATTTTCAAACATATATTAATGCTGAAGGAAGATCTTTTGGTGCGTGTGCACCCAAGATGCGTGGTAAATCTCCGCGCAGGCCACATACAAATGTATCTGTGGCTTTGTCGCGGTACATTTTCTTTAGCAATCGATGAGCTTCTGCACCCAAATCCATGCAGTTCACTTTGTTCAGAAGGAGAGACAGGTGTTGGTACACCATTGATGAAACTCTTCGACTGTTCGGTTACCTTGAGACAACATTGTCATCTGATACTCTAGAGTACCAAGATCACGCTTGTCTCCGTAATGCATCGTCAGACACTTGACCATTGCTTTCCAATTTAATGGAACGCTATATGCTTCCAATGCCGTATCCGCATTACCAGTAATTTTGCTCCTAATCGAATGAAGAATACCAAAGTATCTTGAGGTACCAACTTCTCCTGCGAAGGCTTCCATTAATCTGTCAACGCTCTTTTTCCAAGAGCTGAACTCGCTGCATTCCCGGAGAACTCTCTAAGGCATTTTACTACATCTGGGATTTTGTCTAGCCCCCCTAGGTTTCCGCGATGTTCTGCATCTATTTCTTGATCTACTGCGTTGCTAAAGTCATGCTCCGGGTTGTTCAAAGCTTCTACTATTCTCGGTACTTGTTGTGCAATTAATTGTCCTACTAGTTCTGTAATTTGTTGTACGGTTGCCATATTTCTATTTTGTTGGTGTTCTACTTGTCTTTGTACTTGTCTTTGTTGTTGTCGTTCGTCTTGATTTAAAATTGATGGTCGAATTAAATTATTGTGGTTGGCCATCAATTTCCGAGTTGTAAAGAGGAATTTTTATGTTTGTTTACTGTTTGGAAAGGTGTTCTCTTAGTGTTACTTATTACAAGGTTAGTACAAGGTGTTTGCTTAAATGTAAGATAGTTATGTTTTGAGAACCAGTAGCTGGTTTTTTCCTTCTACCTTGGAGGGTCCCTTTGGGAATCGCAAGATTGGATACTTTTATATTACTCTTTGAGTAATTATGTTTATTTTGTTATCGTTTTACAGTGTTTGATTGTATATTGGTTCTTGTTTTTTTTTTCAATTTGGTTTGTTAGTTTCAATTTTTGTAAATCTTATAAAGTAGCTTACATAATATTGATAGCTATGGCTACTCCTCCCGATTGTCCGGATTTCATCCTTTTTGACTTCTCTACTGGGGATCCTGCGACCAATACACGATGAGGATGTCCTGCGAACGTATACTACAGGACTGTAGTCCACCGATGAGCAGTAATCAATTAAGATCTACTGCTTTAGTTTACTGATTGAACAATTAAGTTCCCCTCAGTTAGTGTATAATCGACGACACGAATTAACGTGAAGGAGTCTTCTCGATTGTTTCACTTGGCCAGCGGCGGTTGGCAACTGTCGGACTTAACCCGTCACGAACCGAAAACTTAGATACGGTTTTGCACTTTCGTTTTGTTTCCGCTGGTCCCTGCTCGGGCGCCAGTTAAATTCTTTTAAGTTGTTAAGTTAAAAAATATAACATTTATTTTGATCCAATCGGACCGTTCTTGTTGGATTACAATTTTAGACTAATTAAACTAAGCTAATAAGAACCCTAAGAAAGCTTGGAGAATTGGCAACGACGTTGGCAGAGGCAGCGGCGTTGCGACATTTCTGGATCACCTGATTTGTTGCCAAATGTTCCAAGAATTTGGCCAATTGGGTTGCGCGTGCGGGAAGTTATCCAGACGCTTAGCTCAGCAATATTGGGGCTGTTCGCCTGACGGCCGGATGTTGTTGCAGTTGCAGTTTTGACGTTTTCGTTCTTAACTTATATACCTGATGCCATGTAGCAGCAGCTCCCGACTTAATGCAGAGTTCTCTTAAAATGCATTTTTGATTGCATTTCATTAGGTACGTTCGTTTTCTCATCTATCCTTCTCTTTCGCACCAGCTCTCTCTGCCTCACTCTCTTTTGATTTTTGTATCTTTATTTATTTAATTTTTTTTTTCGGCTCTTTCGGTCATTTCAAAAATTTATGCACACTTCGCTGCCATTTTGAGGTTGTTAATTTTTTTGTTCGCCTTTTCGTACATTTCTTGTACATATATATTTATATATATTCCGATATATATGTTTTTATTTTTTTTTTAGCTTTCGTTTTGCGGCTGCTGTTCTTTTGCTTCATTTTTGTTTTTTTTTGTTTTTGTTTTTGGCATTTTTAACAAGCGCCGCCAAAAAGGAAGTTTGTTTTTTCTCATTTATTCTTTATATACCCTGTACGAATTGGCAATGCCTAAAATGGCATATTAAGACAGTAGCTGACAACTGTGATGCCCTAAAGGTAACTTTTATAGAAGACAGTTTAGAAATTATTTCCAAGCTAAACACAAACTAAGCTCTCATTCGGAATTTATAAATAAAAAATATATAAAAATAAAAATAATTTAATGAATATAAGGACAAATGAATAAAATAAATAATTATATGTAGTAATTCATATGGAACCATTCACTCATTAGCATATTATTTAATCCATCGACCTAAATAGATGTTATCAATTATTGAAATTATCCACAAATGAGCTGAGAGGTATCTGCCAGTCGTTCAGTATTGCATTGTTTTTGTTTTATCTTCTTTTGTTGTTAAAAGTACGCATAAAGAAAAGCAACTGCTGCGCACAAAATAAATAAAATATATAAACTAAAGCCATGTGCAAAAACTTTTTACATTTTTTTGTTTTTTTTTTTTGTTTTTGTTGTTTTTTGCCTTTTGTATAACGCTTGGGCTTTGCGAATGCCTTATAGAGCGGGGAGTATTGATTGAGAGATGCGTTTAGCTGCATTTTCTAGAAATAATATTAAGCAATACATTTATTATATGCAAACTGGTTTTGTTATTGTTTATAATTTATTTGAGTATAAATCAAAACTTGTTTTGGCCCAGGCAAATAAAATATATTTCTGAAATATTTATATCTGTGAATGTAAATTGAAAGTGTATAAAAATGTCGCTGCATTGAAAATGAAATACTTTGCATGCATGTTTATATTGTTGTTTCATTTGCTGTTGTTCCTCTCAATTCTTGTTGCCACACCTTTTGTCATCGTTCCATGAATCATATATTCATATATATGTATGCTCTGTCGGAACATGCGTGTTCCACTTTAAAAACCAAATGTACATATAGGTAAGACAGTTAATCGCGATCGTACATTTCCAAACAGCTCGAATAACAATAAAAATAATTGTTTTATAATCCGAGTTTTTGTTTGATTTTTTTTGTTTTTTTTTTTTGGATTTTGGTCACATTTTCATCATGTATTGCCATAATAGGATTACAATCCCATAAAAAAAAGCAAATGTGAAGCCCATGAATCACTTTTTGAAAGTAAAAAACTTATAATATGATGCAAATTAAATTTTATACAAATAAAAGGAGCTCCAATTATTATTTTTGTCACTTTACAATGTACTGAGACTCGAGCTGATGATCATCAAAGCAAATATACATTAAAAATGTTAAACTAATAATTGTCATCATCATTAATACTTATCATTAACATTAGCACGATTATTTTAATTTTTAGCTTTTTTATCATAATCATAATGAGCAATATTAGAATTCACAATTTTATAAAAAATTTCATAAAGTTAACATTTTTTTTAGATTAAATTTAAATAACATAAATTTTTAAACAAGAATTATTAAATACTTGAATATTAAAGTCTTATTAAAATAATAATAAAAAAAAAAAAATAATTAATGAAAAGAAATATGAATAAAAATAAAAACAAAACCCAAAAATATATAAATAAATTTAAAAAAAATAAATAAATAATAGACAACACAAATCTATAACTCATCGCCCTGCGACTCATCAGCAGGAGTTCTAGAAATCTGTAGCTCTTTTAAATAATAAATGCGATGATCTTATTGCATATTAATTATAATCTCAGAAAAACGTGATTTCAAACTTATTCTCTTAGAGAAATAACAACGATTAATACTATCGATTACAACTATCGTAAAACTCTGTTAAAGTATTGTATGTTAGAATTAGAACTTGGGCTGCTAATGTAACCGCCACAAATCTATTAACGAAACTACGCCGAAGGCTCGCCTTTTATGGGCTGAGCAAATGCCACTCAAAATAGAAAAGAGCTCAAGAGCCTTTTACTGAGTTCGCGTTTTATGCTCAATTAATTGGAGTAAGTAAATGCTATTGAGGCAGAGCCAAGAGACGCGTGAGCAGCAATGCTTGAATCGACTCAAGTCTTCGAGCTGCTTAAGCTAATACTTATGTACAGACTTTCTTTATAGGAAAAAAGAGCGCAACTTCAATTAGATTAATATATATGTATATGACATATGAAATACAGGCGATTCACTGACATACATGCAAATTCGTATCAAATACGTTTATCTGTATGTAAATGTGGTAAACAAATTTTGTTGAATTATTATTTTTTTTTTTTTGTTATTCTCTCGCTTCCGACGCGTCGGTCTAAAGTTTTGTTAAAAAATGGAAATAAAAAAAAATGAAACAAATTCACAACAAAATAAAGCGCTCAACTTTGTTGTTGTGTGTTGAATTGGTTTTAATTTCGGCTTTCGGTTTTCGGTTTTCGGCTTTCGGTGTGAAGGTCAAAGTCAAGGCGACAAAGCAAGAGAAACAAAATTTAATCAACAAGCCACAAAACTGCTGATAGCTACTCAAATATGAAGTTGAACAGCGCATGTGACGCATTGTGGAAGCTACTTTGCCCCATGACTATCCATGACTATTGCCTACTATACAAGTATATATATCGCTTGCGCTGCATGTGAATCAAGCTGTTTATAAATTGCATTCATTGCAATACTATACGACCTATCATGCTATTGAAAGCTGCTCCTTAGACTTGGTCTTGGCTCTGGTGAACAAAAAATATTAGAAATGTATATTAATTAAATTAATATTATCTTAAAATAACTCTTTTGTTATTAGCTCTTAACTCAGAGTTCGGCTCACTCATATATATGGATAGCAGAATTGACGAAAAGAGCTAGACTCTAGGACTCAGCTCGTCTTCCTCCTGAAGATCATCTGCTTCGCTTCTCCTTTGCCTTGTTGTATTATTATTTAGCTACGCAGCAACATTAATTGATTATCTTTAATATGCTCAAATGTGCCCAAAATTTTGTGCATATGCTCAACTCTTCTCCATTCTTTTGTTATTTCTAAAATAGATTACTTTTCCACGGCAATTTTCAGCAGGAAAAAACTTCTCGACTAATAATAAATGGCCACATAAAGCAAGAGTTGCAGACAAGTTCTAAATGATTTCTATGCTAAAAGTGAAATGTGGCTAAACCACTTTTTTCAGTTAAGCTCATTATGAAGATGGTAGCATGATAATGGCCGGCACTGGGACTCCAGCCACGACTCCAGCCACGACTCCAACTCCGACTCTGACTTCAACTTGGACTTGTGCTTGGGCTGCCAACAACAATTCTTGGTTGAAGCTCGACTGTGACTGTGTTGTGGCTTTTGCTTTGTGCTAGTCTGCAATTTACTTTCAATGCTGCTTCTAAGCGGCAACAACAATTGTTGTTGTAGCTTTCTACTGTGACTTTTGTTGCTGGCACTTGTTGCCGCTTGTCAGCAACTGTTGTCGCTGTTGCCTGTGTGTCTGGTTTGTTGCATGTTGGCATGCGGCGGCAGCTGAGCTGCTTGGCATGCAATTTGCAATAGTTGCGCTTGCGCAATTCAAATGCACACACAAACACACACAGACACACACACACACACACACCTGAGCCAAACAAGATCGCGTAATAACTTAGTCAGCAACAACAGCAGCCGCAGCAGTTACGTCGTCTTGGCCAAGACGGAAGACGGAAGATGTGGCAAGCACTTGGCTGCCCCCAACAGCCACTGGCTCGCCTCTGCCAACAGCAGCTGGCGTAGCCACAAAAACCGGAAAAACGACACGCACTGAGACGCTGTTGCCGTCGCCGTTGCCGTTGCCGTCGTCGTCAACCGCCTTCAACTGCAGCACGCCGGTTAACGTATTTCCCCATCGACATATCGATTCTAGGCAT
Source organism: Drosophila buzzatii (assembly GCA_035045845.1). NCBI lineage: Eukaryota > Metazoa > Arthropoda > Insecta > Diptera > Drosophilidae > Drosophila > Drosophila buzzatii. The sequence continues at coordinate 967,819 of JAWNOS010000062.1, read as the reverse complement.
CAATATTTATCACTCAGCTCAATTGAAATGGAAACCCAGGGTATGCGGCTGTGACTGTGACTAGGTTTCGTTAAGGCTTTAATTGCATTGATTATGATTGACACGAATAAATCAGCAGCAAATCAAACGTTTCTAGTATCTATACCAAGTGTCACATTTATGTAAGCAGAAATACAAATTGAGCAGCAATTAACAAGCAAATTAAACCAAATTTAAAACAATAATAGACAAACACACACACACAGATACACTCGCACACACACACACATGCATAGAGGGCTTAGAGCGTGTAGCACTGGCAGCTCTAGCGGCTCGTTCAGTGACCAGGATGAGTTCAATGTGCTTTACCTGTCCTCAATGGTCAGGTACTTGGGCAGCATTCTCTCTCAACTGTGGAACTGGTAACTGGGCAGCCAACCCAGCAAACTAGTCAACCAGTCAGCCCTTCTTGGCCAAGTGCATAGGCCAACTGCAGAAAGGCAATGCAATCTGCTTTGCATATTTGCCAACTGCAACTGCAACTGCAACTGCAGCGAATGGGGCATTCGTATCAGTTTAAATGTTTGCTATCAAGTGTAATCAGCTAATTGCATTTAGAGTTTCAGCTTACAGCGCAAACAGAACATAAATTAAAACACATTTCATCTACTATTGCCAAAGAGTTGTAAATCTTAGGCTATTTAACACTCTTTTGCAATGTTAATATTAACATTTCAATCTATGTTATCTATGAACACGCTTAACATAGACAAAAGCTGTTAGTCTCAAAAGGATTCTAGCAGGCATTACCTTAAGAGTAAACAAATTATATTTATTCAAAGAGAAACTTAGCTGAAATTATATTTAACAATTAGTAAATGTTCAAATGCAAAGAACGCAATAGAAATTTGCGTAAAATGCGCAATTCATTAGGAACTCTCAGCTGCACGACTAAGCCTATACCCTATAGCTGCCAAAAAGATATCAAATTCTAACAGCATGACTGCATATATGTCTATGTATATAGACCCATATAATGAGCTCTCTAGATATTACGAGTACTATATTATATGTACATTCCATTTATGATTGCATTTCATCTAGTTGCCATCTCTTTCGCACTTGCGTGTAGTCAGTTTCACTTTCATTATCAGCTTTGAGTTCTTTTGATAAGATTTCGACTGCAGCAACTGCGTTTGCAGAGAAAGGCAGAGAAAGTCTATGAGAGATAGAGAGCGGGAAAGGTAAACGAGTGCTGGCAGAACTTTATTGTGTCATAGCTTTTTATACATATTATAATAGCCATTCCACATACTATATGCACAAGCCGCATAGAAGTGGGCCCATAAAAAAAAAGTTGAGACTCTCTCAAAGAGCAACAACAACAAAATTTTGGAATATTTTTTTGGCTGACATTGAAATTGTTGACAACAAACCAAATAAAAATAGACAAAAAGCAAAAGAAATCAAATCAAATAAAAGCTAGCGTATGCGATTTATACAAACTGTTTTAATATTTGCTTTAATTATTGAAATTTGTAAAATTATTATTTATATTATATTTAGCTCATCATATAAATGTGCAAATCTTGTTTAATGATCTAATCTTTGCCTCTTTTAAATGTTTATATATTGATTATTGTATATAGAAATTATATATGCATTTGATGATTAGAATATTTTCTGCCAAGTATTTTGTTTTTATTAAATTTAAGTTAGAGCATTTTCGATTCAAGTTTTCACAATATTTTCCAAAATTATCAATTTTAATTTCTAGCAACTCGTTTGCCTATCCTAAAGACTTATATAAGATCTTCATTAATTAATATTCTTCGAAATATCACACAAAGCTAAAAGTCATTTCTGTACTCTGAATTTCATAAAAAAAAAAAAAAAAAAAAAAAAAACAAATAAATAATAATAATTTTTATTATATTATTTTTCACTGAGTTGTTTTAACAAATATATTCTACCAAATACTATATGTTTCTTGCATATCTGCATTGCATTTTTGTATATATTTGCATTATATATTTATAGTATACATTTATGGCAAATCTTTATAGCATATCTTAGCTTATCATCACGCAGCATATTTGCCTTGATTCGATGAGCGCTCAAACATCTAAAATTGTTCTAAAATTTGCACTAATAACAATTGGGAATTCCTTTACAAATTTATTATATTTTATTAATAGAAGCAAAAAATAAAAAAAAGTCTAATCAATTAACCTTGAAAGCTTATCAAAAACAAACGTATTTTTGGCAAAAAAAAAAATTTCTATTGCAACTTTTGCTTTTAATTTTTGTTTCTTTTTTTATGATATGGACTGTACTATATGCATATATATAACTGTAGCTGCGTTTTGTTGACGCGCTTCGTATATATATATACATGTCTGCATGCCTATGTGTGTGTGTGTGTGTGTGAGCTGATAAGCCGCTGTCTCAGTCACAGCAACTGCCGCTGCTGCTGCTGCTGCTGCTGCTCCCTTTCAGTATTTACTTTGAACGCGCTTTTAATTGGTTTTTTGTGCTACGAATTTTGTATTTATGCCATTTTTCTCCGCGTTGCGTTTTTTTGCAGTCTGCGTTTGAGCTTCGTTCGCTTAGTTTGATTTTCAACGCCCCACAGCGAACGTGCGTGATTTGCTGTTTAGTGAACTGAATGTTTTATAATCGATTACCGAATACGAAATTCAATTCAGATTATTTGAGTGCATTAAGTGTCTAGATATATCAAAGTATATATGTTCATGTGTAAATATATGCGGCGTAAAATATTATGTTGCCTAACCAAAAGGCGCGTGTGTCTAAAAAGCCTTTCTCTGCAATTCTCATACATGTTAGGAGCAGTTTGCCAAATTTTGACTAATTAAATTGAAGTTGAAGAGCAGAAATTTGTTTGCATTTCTTTTTAATCTGTCCCTGGTACATACGCGGTTCAACACTGCATAGAGATCTGAAGCTGAGTACTGTCGAAGAACAGATAAATAAACATACAAGCAGATACTCAGAAAGATTACGACATCAAAGCCTACTCGCAAGAGGTTTAACACCTGCCAGACCCCTAGGACGACTTAAACGGCAAGGCTTTTCCAAAACAATGGCTACACACTAAATATTATTATTATTATTATTTTCTTTTCTTTTTTTTTTCAATCCTCACAAATTAAGTGAGGTTTGGTTCTAATTCTATGTACATAAATGTGTTGTTAAAGTACTAAATCTGACTGTACCGTTTCTTCACTTGTAAAACCAAATAAAAAAAAAAATAAATTTCTTTTTAGCGTTATAATATGTGTGTCTTTAAATGAAGAGTTTTTTATTTTTTATTTTTTTCTTATTTATTTATTTAAGCGTTGAACCCATACATTGCAATTGTAGTAACTTAACAACACATTATATACACTATAATACAGGACCTAACCAAAATGAAGAGTGAAACAAAAGAAGAAGAGTAAATGATAGAAGAGTAAAATGATATACTTCTTTTATTTAAATATAAATAAACTATTTATATATTTTAAGCAAAATTTTCTTTTGTTTTTATTAGTTTTTTTTTCTAAAAATAAATGCTTTTAATATTTTAATATTTCTTATAATTAATTTTTAATATATCTTATAATTAATTTGTAATATTTCTTATAATCTCCTCTCTCCACACACAGATAACACTGCCATATTGCAACACTGAAGTAACTGACGACAAACAACGCGTACAACAACCAAAATCTACCTCGTCGCTGGCCAGGCACAACACACACACACACACACACACACAAACATAAATACACACAGACTAGAGAAAACTTGGTCAGGGAACAAAAGAATTGCATTTGTGAGATTTGAGTTGAATGCATGTCCAATGTAGTTGCAGCCGCCACTTGCTTAAATAAAATGGAACAACAAATATCGCAGAAACACTAAAAAAAAAAACAAAAAGAAAACCAAAAGAAGCAGACGAAGCAGTGCACGCAGTTAGAGCTCTCGAGGTTAAGGATCAACTGCAGCAAGAGTCAGCGAGCGCGTTCCACATTACGTATACGCAACGTACAGCATGCTGAAGAGTCAAGGCGATGTTGAGGCGCCGCCAGCGGCAGCGGCAGCCAATGGCCAACAGAGGCAGACAAAGCCCAGCAATGGCCACGCCCACCAGCAGCAGCAGCAGCAGCAGACCAACGGCAACGGCAATGGCAATGGCTATCATCAGAATGGGGGCGGCAGGCGTGACTCGTCGCAGGCCTTTACGCCGCTGCTGGCGCAGCACAACAGCACGAACGGGGGCGATGTGAGCGCAGCCACGCCCACAACGCCCACGACAATGCTGTACGAGAGCACGCCGAGCAACAACAACGAGTGGAAGGCATCGGAGGACATCAACAATCTGAAGAACGGCCTGCTGAGCAACAACAATGGCAACGGGCACAGTCTGCGCGAAAAGTATGCGCACGAGCAGGCGCCACTGACTGGCGGCTACAAGCTGCCTCCTGGCAGCGGTGGCGTGGGCGGCGCACGCGGCAGTGAGTCCGAGGAATCGGACTTCGATTCGGATTTGAATGGCGGCGGCGATGAGGGCTCCAATTGCGGCCTCTTTGGCTGCCGGCCACGCTGGGCGCGTCGCTTTGCCTCGACGCACGTGTTCATGGTGGTGTTCCTGCTGGCCTACATACTGCAGGGCATGTACATGACGTACTTCGTCTCCGTGATCACCACCATCGAGAAGCTCTTCCAGATCAAGTCGAAGACAACGGGCTTTCTGCTCAGCGCCAGCGAGATGGGCCAGATCAGCACTGCCATGCTGCTTACCTATTTCGCGGGGCGTGGCCACCGCCCGCGCTGGATCGCCTGCGGCATGGTGCTGTTCTCGATTGCAGCCTTCGCCTGTGCCCTGCCCCACTTCATTTTCGGCGAGCAGCTGATGCAGTCGAGCGTGTTCCTGCAGCCACAGACGCCGGCCACGAGCGCCCTGTCCTCCCTGTGGAACAATGCCACAGATCCGAATCTCTGCACGCTGGGCGGGAACGGCACACTGGCCGGCAGCGAATGCAACGAGCAGCGACAGCTGGAGCAGGCATCCCACTCCAAGATCACAGTGATCGTGCTCTGCATCTTCTTTGGCAGCCTGCTCAGCTCGGGCATCGGCCAGACGGCTGTGGCCACACTGGGCATACCCTACATCGACGACAACGTGGGCAGCAAGCAGTCGCCCATGTACATGGCCATCACGATTGGCATGCGCATCCTGGGCCCAGCCTCGGGCTTCATTGTGGGCAGCTTCTGTACGCGCTGGTATGTGAACTTCGCCAATCCGGGCTTCGATGCCAGCGACCCGCGCTGGATTGGCGCCTGGTGGCTGGGACCCGTTGCCATTGGCAGCCTCATGCTGCTCGCCTCCATTGCCATGTTCTCGTTCCCCAAGCAGCTGCGCGGCAAGCAGCAGACGCAGACAGCTGCCGCCGTTGCCGCCTCTGCTGCCGAGCCGGAGGAGAAGCCCAAGCTGAAGGGTAAGTGGAATGACGAATTCACCTCCAACAGTATCTAACTCTATGTACTCCCCTGTAGATTTCCCCAAGACTGTGCGCCGTCAGCTGAGCAACGATATACTCATGTTTCGCACCGCCTCGTGCGTATTTCACCTGCTGCCCATTGCGGGCCTCTACACGTTTCTGCCCAAGTATCTGGAGACGCAGTTCCGGCTGGCCACCTACGATGCGAACATGATCGCCGCCTTCTGCGGCATCCTCGTCATGGGCATTGGCATCGTAATCTCAGGTCTGTTCATATTGAAGCGCAAGCCAACGGCTCGCGGCGTCGCCGCCTGGATCGCCTTCACAGCGCTCGTCTACTCCGCCGGAATGATTATACTCATGTTCATTGGCTGCAGCACCAATGACTTTGCTGGCTACAAGGCGGGCGATGCCAACAGGTGAGCGTAGCAGCAGCAGCAGCCGCCACAGCTCTAAGAGCAGTATTTATTATATACCTTTCTCTTTCTTTGCAGCCCCGCCATGATTGAGCCCGCCTGCAGCGCCGCGCTCAACTGTACCTGTGATAAGGAGAATTTCGCGCCCATTTGCGGCACCGATGGCAAAATGTACATCTCGGCCTGCCATGCCGGCTGCAGCAGCTCCCAGCTGCGTTTCAGCGACAATCGCACACTCTACACAGATTGTGCTTGCATTCCAAATGGTAAGCTCTCCCTCTCCCTCTCTCTCTCTATCTCTCTTTGGTTATATTATATAATATATTCACCATTTTCCTTCATTTTCCAGTTGCTGAGGCAGTCACTGGTTACTGTGATAATAACTGCAAGAACTTCATCTACTTTATACTGATTTTTGCCATTTGCGTATTTATGCATTCCACCTCTGAGGTGGGCAGCATGCTGCTCGTCATGCGCTGTACACATCCTAAAGGTAGGACTCAGCTAACTAAACTAATATAAGAAACTGTTAATAGATCTGTCGACATTCTATTGCCTATCCAACAGGCGCTCCATAATAAACTTTACTTTCACAAATTGACATCTCTCTCTGTATCTAGATAAAGCCATGGCCATGGGCGTCATCCAGTCAGCCATTGGCCTATTTGGTAATGTTCCTTGCCCGATTATCTATGGTGCTGTGGTGGACTCAGCCTGTCTCATCTGGAAATCGGTTTGCGGCAAACATGGGGCCTGTTCGCTCTACGATGCGGACACCTTCCGGCAATACTTTTTGGGTAAGTTCGAGCAGCTTTACCAGATAAGAGGCACTGCAACTCTCTGTCTACTGCAGGCATTACGGCTGGCATTATGTTTTTGGCCTTCCTCATGGATTTGGTGGTTTGGCGCAAGGCGCATCGCATTGATATTGCGCCAGATCAGCAGGATGGCACAGCGAATGCGACAGCCACACGCTTGGATGCATCCGAGTCCAAGCAGCCCATTGCACCGCCACCGGATACGACGGTCTAAGCCGCACAAATGCGAAAAGGGAAACAAACAAACACACCCACACACCCACACACACACACACACACACACACACATTGCAAGATTTCCAATAAATGTTTACCTTAATTGTTAATTAGTTATCATTTTGTCTAGTTTTGTAGCCTAGTGCAAGAGTTATGTATTTAGTTAAGCGGTCATATGTGGACCTCAAGTAAAATTATAAATGCGCTCATACATAATATACGTACGTACATGCTTATAACATACATTTATATATAAACAAATTATTCATGTAAATCTCAACGTTATAGAAATGTAGAAATTGTCTAACTACATCTGTTTAGAGTTACATCTAATATAATTATATCAGCGACCATAATTTACAAGTAAAACATTTATTATACATTTATATATATATACACACACAATACGAAAATCTATATAACTTTATGTATGTTTTTATGTATGTATCAATATATATTAATATATTATATATACATTTAATATATAATTGCAACCTATCTGTGGTAGTTAAATTTTAGTTAAAATTCAAAATAAATGTATAAGTTTGTCATATAAAAGAAATACGAAAAGAAATTAATGGAAATATAAATTATGTTTAAAGTGTAACGATTATGTTGCTTTTGAATTTGAATTTGAGTTGAGTGCTGTTAAGCTTATCGATAATGCACACATATCGATAGACGTGCTTGACATTGGAGTTAACAGACTGTAAACATAACAGCCTGCTGACAGAACATTCAACTGTTAGGCATAAAAGCTTCGTTCGGTAACATAGAGAGAAAAAATTCGTACGTAGATTATAAATTGTTTACAACTAAAAGTTTGTTATCAGATAAGGAGAGTGAGAGCTCGATAGCATTGGCATTATGGACGTGCTGAAGCACTTAAAGAAAGGTAAGTTTCAGTCTCAATGTGCCGGCTTCAAGTTCAATCGATGCGGTATCTTGAAATTGTGAAGGCAGATACAGAATGTAGTTTCCCATGACACACTTCATAGCCCATTGATCTATCTGCTATGCTTTATGTGTGTGTCACCAACAGGTTCGCCCAAACCAGAGCTGCCCAATGATGGCGTCTTGCGCTTCTTCCTCATGCGCTTCTGCCCCTACTCACAGCGCGCTTCGCTAGTGATGGCTGCCAAGCACATTCCACATCACAAGATCTACATTGATCTGACCGAGAAACCCGAGTGGTACACCGACTTCTGCCCCCTGGGCAAGGTGCCCGCTATTCAGTTGACCGCAGTGGCAGGCCAACCGGCTCTTGTGGAATCACTAGTCATTGCCGAGTACCTGGATGAGCTGTACCCGGTGCGAAAACTACTCCCAGAGGATCCCTTGCAGAAGGCTAAAGATAAAATACTCATTGAGCGCTTGTCACCCGCCATCAATGCCGTGTATCCGGTGTTGTTCACCAAAGATCCACCAGCAGATGCATTGACTAATCTTGAGAATGCTTTGGATGTGTTCGAGGAGGAGCTGACCCAGAGAGCAACGCCCTACTTTGGAGGCGAACAAATTGGAATGGTAGACTACATGATCTGGCCCTGGTTCGAACGCTTCTCAGCACTCAAACATGTGGTGCCCGAGCAATATGAGCTGGACAAAGAACGCTATGCGAAACTGCTGGATTGGGTCGATCTGATGACCCAAGATGAGGCCATCAAGGAAACGGCGCTAGATAGCGAAACGCATGCCCAATTCATGGTCACGCGCCAGGAAGGCCAGCCCAACTATGATGTGGCCTTTCCAGTTGCTGCAGAATGAGATTTGAGATTATACAAAACATTTATGGAATGATACAGGCTGAATAATAAATTACTCTTGGAATATGATCGTAATGTGTGCTGGATAGAATATGTCTTAAATATTATTGATATTCCTTTGCTCTGTTTCTTGTAGGTTGACTCTTAAGGACTCTACAGCTGCATATTAAAGATAAAACATTCAAGGAAACACATTTATGTTGCTGTTCGAGATTAGCTCGAGCATATTTATTGCCGCCTTATTAATGGAGAGAACTCAGGCATCCTTGACCAACAGATTGTAGTTTGGTTTGCCAGCGCTGCGCGTGCGCAAAAACTCAGCCTGCACCTCGGCTTCCATGTAGAAGGCCATCACAGCAGTATCACGTTTCATGCGCTCCCGCCACTCCGTCTGCAAAGGAACGATGAGATTTGAGAGCAGCAGTAAACGGGCTTAGGCACTCACCAGCTGTGGAAAACGTTGCTCATCATAGTTGTAGTCGTCGCCGCGCTGCAGCTGTAGCAGCTCCAGTCGCTCGCACCAGGGCCAGATCATGTAATCCAAGATGCCCGTCTGTTCGCCGCCAAAGAAGAGCGTGCCACGCCTGCTCAGCTCGCGCTCATATATATCGAGGCCGCACCAGAACGGTTCCAGGTCGCCGCCGTCCGAGGCCTTGAAGAAGGCGCCGAGAACGGGATTGAAGCGTTCGATGAGCAGCTTCTCTTGCACTTTTTTAAGCGGATCACGCGGATAGAGTGGACGCAGTGGATACTGCTCGTCCAGGTACTCGCATATGAGCAGCGACTCAGTCAGCACGGGCGGCCCGGGCTCGCGCACCAGTTCCAGCGCTGGCACCTTGCCCTCGGGATTCTTTTCGAACAGCCAGTCTGGTTTCTCTGTGAGATTTATGTAAATGCTGTGATAGGGTATCTGTTTGGCATCCAAGACCAGGTGCACGCGCTGAGCAAATGGACAGAAGCGCATCGAGTAAAGCCTTAAAATGCCATCCTCGGGCACATCGGGCGTCCCAGAGCCTACAGAAGACATTCGCTGAGTGACTGGAACTAGTGTGTGGAGCTGCTTACCTTTAGCCAAGTGTCTGCCGCTGCTCATGATGTGTGCTGTGTGATGCGAGACGCAACTGGTGCTTGGAGCTCAGCTAATCAGCACCTTTATAAGGTTTTCAATCGAGGTGTGCCCTTCGCCGCCAGGTGTGCATTACCGTGGCTGAACTTGGCGGGCTGTGTGCGCACGATAACCTTTGAGGCTGACACACATTAAACCAATACAGTGAAGCGTCGCATAACTAGACATCAAATTAATAGTTATTGATATTCTATAAACATTAGTCTTAATCTAAATATTGCATTTTTTATTTGCACAAGCCGAAACCGAACAAGTAATTAATATAAAATGTTTTACATTATCTGTGATCTGAATAGATCAGCGAGACAAATAAGTAATTATGGCTCAAGCAAGCATATCGTAGTTGGCGTTGCCGGCTTTGCGGGTTCGCCAGAACTCCACATGCTGCTCAGGCGTCACAAAGAAGGACTTCACCAATTCATCCTTCAGCATGAGCTCAATCCAGGCATTGAGCTTGGCGAAGCGTTTGTCATCAAAGTTATAGCGATCCTCGAGTACGGATTTGATCACAGGCAAACGCTCAAACCAGGGCCAGATCATGTAGTCAACGAAGCCTGGCTTGCTGCCAAAGAAATAGGGCGTGCCGCGCTTGCCCAGCTCCTCCTCAAATATATCGAATGCAGCCCAGAGTTCATCGGGTTCTGCGTTGTGCAATAGAATCTTCATGTAGTTGCCGGTCACTCCACCAAAGCGCTCTACCAAGATCTTGTCCTGGGCACGCTGCAGCGGATCCTTGGCGAGCAGTGGGTTCTCCGGATACTTCTCATCCAGATATTCCACAATGATGAGCGACTCAATCAGAGCGGGCTGATTTGGTTCGCCAACCAAATGCAGGGCGGGCACCTTGAGCAGAGGACTGTAGTCCACCAGCCATTCGGGCTTCTCTGTTAGATTAATGTAAATGGTGTGATGCGGTAACTTCTTGGCATTCAGAGCCAGATGGGCACGCTGGGCGTACGGGCAAAAGCGCATAGAATATAGCCGTGGTACACCATCATCAGGCAACGCCGGCCGCGGAGAACCTACAACATTAGCATTCCAATTGTGATTAGTCATTCTCTTATTATAAAAATACCGATAAGACTGTTTCGGAACATTTCTGGATACTTAAAACTTGTTTCTCACTACAGAGCACGCAGACACTGAGTGTTTAAGTGAATGAGCGATTATTTCATCTAACAGTGACGTACCTTTTGTCAAATGCTTGCCAGCGCTCATAATTAGTGGCTGAAGTTTGATACGACCAAAGAAATACGTTTTGAAATCAATAAAAACAAAATATTCCTTGTCAAACGACCGACTTGCTTGCTTACGAATGTTAAAGGCGACTAAAGAAGAAGGCGTCTGTTGCTCTTACTTAAAAGACACTGAATGTTCAAATGTTAAGAGTAGAACTTTTACTCGTTTCCATAGCTTGCATATGTCATATTCCTTCTAAGGCCGTGCAGGCAAAAGCAAAGAGCTTACGATAGTGAGCGCCAAACAACCGTATGACGTGACGCTCGTGAGAGTATCGGCTGCTCTTTGCGCTGTACATTTATCAAGGCGCGCTCTAACTGTTACGCTCTTTACATTCCATATTTGCCCAACTCTGCATTGCCATGCAGTCTCTCTTATTTGATTACTCTGCTTTGTGCTTATTTAAAAACGATTTCTTGTTTATTATGCGAATAAAACGCGTTTGCTACATACATATGTATTCGATTTTTAGTTGTACATACACCATTTTCGTATTTAAGTATGTAAGTGTACTTGTGTTTGTGTGTGTATGTCTGTGTCTGTTCTCGCGTACACAGATACGCATCCATCTATAAGTTAAGAATCACGCTGATTTGTAAATATGTATATATACATACATATTCATGTATGTTGTGTTGTATATATGTATATATATATTTATAATAATATTTGTATATTGGGGAAATTCCGCTTTACAACTTTTAGATTTTAATTGAATAGTCAACTACTAAGTACACACATTTAGATACATAAGTAGTTTGTGTTATGTTTTTTGTTTTTGTAATTGTTCAAAAATGTTCGCTTCGGCGGCTGTTCAAAAAAATTAACTTATCCTATTTACAAAATGCTTAAAAACTCTACCCAAAGAAGTGTTTATAAAAATATAAAAAATATACACACATATATGCAGCAAAAAACACAAAATACATTTTATATAAAAAACATTCGAATGAGTTTAAGCCATTACTATTTGAATTCAAAAATAATTGATAGCTGCTATTCGGTTTAAAATTCAAAAAACATTCAGTGGACTCAAAAGATATCTGACAATAGTAATTGCATAAAAATTAGTTAGATAATTGTTGATGAATTTCATAGTTCTATCACTAAACCAAAAAATGTTTGCCTCAAATATTACCTTTGATATACACGCTTATATTTCATTTCTTGTAAATTGTTTCAAATGTTTGGGATTCGTTATATTTGCGCCTTGTACGGTTCGCGAGTGAAGAATAAAGTTTAAAACTACAATAGATTTTAAAATACTACAGAGTTAAAGTTTTAATCGTATGTTTTTTTTTTCTTTTTTTTTTTTGCATCGTTGCCTGACGATTTCAATCCTAAGTTTCGTTTACAGTTTCGTTTTAAATTGTATTTTTTTTTTAAGAATTTTTCAATACCTTTTTTTTTTTTTTTTTTTTTTTTTGTTGCTCTATAAAATATGCTGTGTTGCTGCTTTTGATCACGGTTCTTGCTGTTTCGTATAAACAATTTTAATAATATATTTTTTTTTATTTTGGTTTTTTTGATTTCTGGAACGACTTGATTTTCTTTCAAAAAATGTTCATCTTATTGCTTCTCTCACTCGTGGCCTGACTGCTGGTGGTCTTGTTGTTGTTGTTCTAGTTGTGGTTGTGTTTCGAGTTGTGGTTCTGCCGGGGCTCATGCGGTTGAGCTGTTGGCCAATCCCGGTGATGCGGCTGTGGTGCCATTTCCCCTGCTGCTAAGGCCTTGTCCTTGCCCACCACCCAGTCGGCTGGCGCTCAAGTACTTTTTATGCACCACAGCTGATGCTGCTGCTCCTGGCGAGCTGGTGACGCCCGAACTGACGACTGTGTGCTGCATTTGGCTAACGGAGGCAGTAGAAGAATTGTTGTTGTTGTTGTTGTTGCTGTTGCTGCTGTGAACAGAGTGAACAGAGAGTTCAACAAATGCTCGATTAAGCAGGGCTTTAGGACACACACCCCTTCTGTTCGCCATCCTTTTTGCTATTGAACATGGCCAGCTCGATTTCCGTGTGTTGGCTATTCATATGACGCACCCACTCCGCGGGCGTTTCAAAGGAACTGCAACGAAACGAAACGCTCTATATATTGGCATTGGAATAGTTTGCAATGTGATCTTACGTGGAGCAGAGATCGCAGAGCAGCGTCACATGATCCATGTTGTTCTCCTGTTGCTGTGCATGCGAATGAGGGATGGGAAGAGTTAAGGGCTTGTCCAATACACCAATGACTCCACGAACGGCACTCACCGACACTCTGCGTCGCTTCTTTGGCACATAGGTCTTCAATGCTCGCAGCGCCAGATTGCTGTTCGCTGTGGCGCTGCTGCTGCTGCCCGTGCCGCTCACACTGCTACCCATCACATTGCCCGTCGGCTCGGCGGCATGGGTGCCCAGGTGACGCACTAGCATTTTGGTATCTTCGAACGACTTCTGGCAGATCTCGCAAACCAGCAGCTTGAAATTGTTGTAATCACGCAACGTATGCTCCTCGGAATCGTCCTGTGGCGTCGTATTTGCCTCCAGCTTGACGGCGTTCATCTTAAAGTCCAGCGGCTGCTTGGGCGACAGCTGTGCCTCCTGGCTCAGCTCGTGGTTGTCATTGGACAGCGATCCTGATTGATTGCCCGTTGACCAATCGGTTGGCTCCTGCTTAATGGTAAGAAAACTATGTGGATGTGGAGGCGTGGCCAGACGTGGAGCAGTCGTCACTTCATACGACTTGACCACATGCTCATAGTGTGGCGCATCGTGGCCAAAGTACTCGTGTGGTGGGGCTGCGAAAAGATCCACATCTGATTATACAAGTATTGTTCTTTGAGAGTGACAAAAGTTTACCTCGCTCACAGGATCGCTCGCGTCTCAGACGTCGCTCGTAGACCATGCCCACATCTTCTCTATCTCGCTCGCACATCGGCTCCTCCACCAGACGTTCTCGCTCCGCATAGTCCGTACGGCGTAATGTGGAGTCAGCTGGTTCGGTGGCCGGCGCAGCCAACGGACAGCTATTGCAGCCAACTTCTGTGCATATGGACATTTGTTGTTGTGGCGGTGGTGGCGCAGCCACTGTGGTTGTGACTACTGGCGCTGACTGTGGTAGACTTTCGACTTGACTGGCCGCTGCATAGCAGCACTTGTCCTCTGGGTCAATGGCCACCTCCTTGTTGACAGAGATGCCACCGGCAATCAGCTTGCTGCTGCTCGCCACGCTGAGCAGACCCGCGTGGGTGGCCATTTTCGGTGACTTCACAATCACCGGACTGTCCTTTGGCATTACGGAAGCTCCTAAGCCGCGAAATTGTTGATGCTGCTGTTGATGATGATGATGATGCTGATGTTGATGCTGATGCGGATGCGTTTGTGAATGTGAATGTGGATGCGTATGCAGATGATCCAGAGAGTAACGAGCCGAGCTGCTGCCGCTGCTGCTGCTGCTGGCCTTGTTGCTATACATATCACCGGGAAGCTGTGCGGACGACATGGGCGGTGGTGGCGGTGGCGGCGCTAGTGAAGAACGTGTGCCATTCGATACATACAATGCGCTGGGCTCGCGCTGATGATGGTGGTGTCCGCTGCCAGTAGCGCCGCTCGAGGTGCTCGTGCGACAAAGGCCGCGTATCTTTAGGATTTCCCCACCTCGCAGCACCTCGTTTAAGATGTCATTGGAGACCGTTGCCTCGCCACTGTACATATACTGCACAAGGATTTGTATGGCACGATGACTCAGATCTGGCGGAAGCACTATGTAGAGAACGCCATTGGGCGCTGTTATTGGCGCCGTCTCGAACATGGTGGCAAAGAACTGGCTGCATGAGCTCAAAATAAATTTATGCGCTGATATGCCCACTGTGGGTATATCTGAATTGATGCCACTATTGCTATACGAGCTGTATAGCATAACGTCGGCAAACTTCTCATTTCTGTGAGTCGTCAAGAGAAACTTCATTAGGCAACGATTTTCATTCAATATTTGTGTACTTACTTGTAGAGCGTGGCTATGGAAGTGTTCAAATAGGACAAATGCGAGTCCCATTTTAGATGATAGTTCTCGGCGGCCATGTTTTCGGCCGTTGAGCGTTACTCGAACGCAACTGTTGTCGCCTATTTTGTGAGCACAAGAAAAAAATAAAATAAAATACAAAATCAATAATAAAATCGATAAGTGGCGCGCAAAAATGCAAGTGTCAAGTGGACGTTGCGCAACACTTCATTTTCGTTGCTATCGAAACGCCTATCGAATTACCAAATTGTTTTTGTTTTGATGCACTCTGTGCGAGTAGTTGCGAAAATTTGTTGTTTATATTTAGTTGTTTACAATGTCCACGTGTGCTGATTTTGATAATCGTCTTATTGAACTGGTGCGCGCCAATCCCAGT
Source organism: Drosophila buzzatii (assembly GCA_035045845.1). Taxonomy (NCBI): domain Eukaryota; kingdom Metazoa; phylum Arthropoda; class Insecta; order Diptera; family Drosophilidae; genus Drosophila; species Drosophila buzzatii. Next base: position 952,369 of record JAWNOS010000062.1, on the reverse strand, counting down.
TTGTATGAACACGAACTGCGGAAGGCACCGTATGATTCCAGTAGAAAAAAGAAAACTGAATTATGGTGCAGCATCGCTACATCCCTAAAAACCGATGGTTAGTGTTCAGTGCAACCTATGTATAGGAAATTATATGTTAAAAGTCTTTTGAATCGTTAGTGAACACCTGTATAGGACGTTGGAATTTCCTTCGGGAGAAGTTACGCAGGGAACGGCTGAAGGACCACTCAGACTGGCCGTGGTTGCCAAAGCTACAATTCGTTGGACAACACAAACATCACAGCAGCAGCAACAACACCCATCACAGCGGTGAACGACATATTGTTAATAGAACGGCCCCTTCAAATGTTAACTGGCATTCGCCAGGCACCGAGCAACTCATCGAAAACGATGAGGAAGATGCTCTGCAGGAGGCAATGGACGAACAGCATGCATCCACAGTTAGTGTGCAACCACCGCTACCAACACCACCACCACCATCGACGCCTGCCACTTCATCCAGTGACGACGCCATGAAACGCATTGAGGCTCTGCTGCAGGGCTTGGGCGCCAATCGTATTAAGGCTGAGAAAAAGGTTTTGGCCTATTTGTGCAAGTGCAATCTGCGTGCGCTTCACGACGAGCCGATCGATGATATATTTATTTAAATAAGTCTATAAGAGTATGTAAGTAGCATTATAAGTATTTTATTTTGCCCTCGGGTATTGGGCGCAAAAATCGAAGACGCAAAGCAACTCCAACTATGACGCAGTTAGTTGAAACGATTCGTCTCACTGTTGGTCAAAGAGTGCGCGCGCAAGCAATAACATGTCCAATAACCATGTCTGGTTGGTTTGGGTGGGTGGGTGCTTTGGTGTTTGGGTGTGTATGAGTAGACGACGCCAAACAAGCATTTAGTTTATTAATTTCGATGACACTGTCCTGCATGGTTACACATAAGGGCAACTTAATGCACCCGGCCCACCCCCATCCATCCCAACGCCCCATCAACTGCCGCTCTATCAGCTAATATGAACCACTAATACTTCATGCAACATGCCCGTCGTCGCCCACCTTTCTAAAGTTGATGTGTGTATGTAGTAGTAGTAGTAGCTGTAGCGCATTAACACCACATTATCGATTGATTTGGGCAAAGGCACGCACAAAAATCGATAAGCATGCAGAGCCAATGGAAAGTAATGTATTTATATACTAGTTCAATTGTTAAAATACTGTTTAACTGCTGGTTAGTTTCGGCTCAATTGTAAAACTTTATTTATTGCTAATAAAGGATTTCTTTTTAAAAATACGCGCCTAAATTGTAAACTGTGTTTGTGTGTGTGTGCGAGTGAGAATATTTAATATATGATGCATGTATGATTCACCTTACGCTTTCCTTTCGCTTCGATTACTTGTAACGGTCAAAATAAATTTACATTCACTTTCTGATTAACTTCGTATGTTATTTGTTATTGTTACTCTTTTTTTACAACATTAATGGTAGGCACACGCACAAACACGGCGACGTTAAATGCTGCGCAGCGCGTCCAAAGCTCTCGCTTGTCAGCGTACTAATGGCTATAGAATAGGACTTTAAGTTTAGTCCTGGCCCAACGCACACAAACACTGAAAGCGTCAAACAAAAGACCGAAGAGAGCAACATACACAGAGAGAGAGAGAGATAAAGAGAGAGCGCGTGAGAGAGAGCGCTCGGCACTCACGTGCGCATTGTTATTGTTGTGGTTGGATTGAAGTAACACACACACACATACACTAATACAGAGCGCGCGTAAATTGATTTTTCTTATCGATTTGTTGATTTAGTAGCTTAACGATTTTTTCAAATTGGCTGCGGCTGCGCCTCGGTTTCCATTGTGGGAACTTCTTGTGCCAGCTTCTTAGTGATCTCTTCCTTTTCCAGCTGCATCTGTGTGGCCGTTGAGGTATCCTGTTTAAATAGCTCACGCAGAAGCATTGTCGCATAAACAGCTGTTGGCAAAGTAAACTCCAGCAGCAGAGCCGTATAGCAGCTCTCTGACTCAGCGGGCTCTGGTGTAATTTCAATGTTTTTCAACTTCTCCCAGTCAGAGGCTATCAGCGTGTCCTCGTGAGTGCCGTACCGACGAAAACTCCATTTCAAATCGTCAACTTTTATGAGTAGTTTACGATAGGCACCACCTAGTGCATAGGTTTTCTCTTTGTGCCGTAACTGCTCCGAACTTAATCCCACCTCCGCGAGCATCTCCTCATACCAAGCGCCACACTCATTGCTAGGATAGGTTATGTCGTAGCCAGGCAGTGGAAGTACAACATCTGATAACTTATATTTGCCATCTGCTATATCTTCTTCTGTAAGTGGCCGCACTTTACGTTTGAAGATCGACTCCTCCTCCTCCTCTTCCAGCGAATTGTCGCCTTCACCTTCTAAAGCATTATCCATGACTTCGTCGGTTTCAACTGAAATCACAGTCTCCTCTGGGGCTTTCACTTGCTGACCGTTCTCTTCCTCGACGTAAACCAAGTCTCCAGGAATAAGCTTCAGTCCAAACTCTTTGATACGTCTTGAGGCAATGCGATTGAAGATCAGACTCTGATAGGCGTGAGGATATAGCAATAGCATATTACGTGGTATGCGGCGCAGGGCTGCAGCATAATCATTCTCGCCATATGTGGCCAGGCCGTCCAGAAGTTTCTTTTCAATAAATTTATTTCCATAGAACTTGGCTGCAGCAGCTGCTGAATCGCGATTTTCCCACCAAGCCTCGCGTATGGCACGCATAAACTCCACATCATTGTCACGTGGCTTCAATATCAACTCACAGGCCAACTTGAAGTCGCGTTTGAGCAATGCCACGCCCACTTCATATGTGGGAACAGAGGCGCTGTTACCAAACCGCTGCAGACCGTAATAGTTGATAAAACCGCGCTCTTTTAGTGACTCCAATGCCTGTTCAATGTGCTCCCGTGGCTGTGTAATGTGACGCAGTGCAATACGGAATCGGTTGCCCTGCAGATCACCCAACTTCAATGTTTCGGGCCGGAAGGTAAAATTGCCAATATGGACATTGTTTATGCCCCGAACAGCATTCGCAATGGCCTCGGGCGTGCGACGTTTGATACAAAAGCGTTGCGTGGTTTTTGCGCGTTTATCTTTGGTGCCACAGTAATTCACCTGCGATGGATGCAGACTGTTGATAAATATGTGAAAAATCATCTAATATTGATCTGGAACTAACTTAGATTGCTATCTCGGAACTTACGTCAGGCGATTTGCTATTGTAGAAGCCACCTCACTGGTGTCCATATTCACTTTATGCACTAGGAAGCTAACAAAGTCATGTGGAAAACTCCAGCGGGTGTCAGCTACAAGGGAAATGTACAAATTTTAATTGAATTCAAGTTTAGGACAGGTAACTTACATCGGCCTGGCTTGGGCTTTGCTATGCGTATTATTTTCTGCTCTTCCACCTGTTGATCTGCAGGCAGGTCTACCGTTTTAGACACCAATTTGTTCCTATAAAGCTGTTTCACAAGGTGATGGATTTGAGTGCGTTGCTCCTTATTAAGACTGCTAACGTTTATATCCACTTTTTGCTCAATTTTATTATCATATTTGACTGTGGACAAGTCAGCTATTTGCTGCCACAATTCATTGTCAATAACTGTTGATAGCTTTTCCCGCCATTCGTCCAATACAACGGGATCCACAGCTGCAAAATGTAAATAGTTATAATTTTAAGCACTTTCCCTTTAACTACAGCTACAAACATTCAATTTCCGCTTTTGGCACGTTTAGGTCATTTAACTGTAGCACGTGTCCCTCGGTGTCGATTTCGTTCACATGGAAATCGGAGAAACGAGATTTCAGAACGCCCGTGAAGCCAGCTATATCTGGATTAGTGAATTCAGTAATGCCCACCTGGTTTTCGAGCAACGTGCACTTCTGCTGTGGTGCTCTGCAATTAAAGCCGGTGAGCACTTACAAATCTTTAAGATATTATACTGCACCTGTTGCGTGGTTGTGATTGGCCATTGCCATTACTATGGCTTGAGTGCTCTTTCTTTTGTCCACGCCAGTTATTCTTGTTATATGGTTTGGAATGAAAATTATGACGCCCTCGGCCTCGTCCTCGTCCACGCTCTTTACCCATTTTTAATTAATTGTTTGTACAAACGTTTCTTGTGGCTCTTGTTCTTGGGCAATATCGATAACCCGAAACCTACGTTTCGATTAATTTAGCCATTCACATACATACGTACAAACTATCGAGGCGTAGCGATAGCTACGCAGCTGCGATGACGATGTCTTTGTTATAAAAGTTTATGAAAAGATAATACAACAAAAATTTACAAACTAAGCCACGCCATTTGAGTCATATAAAAAAGTGAACATATTGACCTGCTAACAAATTGTGATAACCAGAAGAAAAAAACACAAATATGCTGCCGCAAATAAGTGCTGAAGAGAACATTCCATCCGTTGGACGAAAGGTGTATATAAATCCAAATTTTCATAGCCAAGTGGCGAGTGCGCTGCAGCCTCAAGGCCGTCAGAGTCATGCGCTTAAAGCATGGGAGCGACCAGCCATACATATAAATCCGTATTTTCTGCAACGACAGCGTGAATATCAGCTGCAACAGATGCAACAGATTCAACAGCAGCAACAACAACATCAGCAACAGATTCAACAGCAGCAACAACAACAACAGCGAGCAGCAACAACAACAACAGCAGCAACAACAACAGCAGCAGCAAGAGATACAACAACAACAACAGCATGTTACGTATTATCAGCAAACTGTTGCTGCTGAATTGACGCCACCTCCTCCCGCAAAAATTATAAGCAAAGTAAGCACTTGCCTGGTGCGCAAGCAGCCTGTAAAGACCCCAATTATTCAGCGACGTGTGCAACCGCCTCTGGTTAGCATAACGAAGCGAAAAATCGTCAGGCAAAGTGCGCTCATTGTAAAACCAGCAGTGGCTACAACTGCCAAGCCCACAACTACAGTAACAACTGCTGCCAAGCGGACCAAATACAAATTAGTGCGCGCCATATCGCTAACAGCACTCAGCAGCACGCCGTTGGTTAAGAAACGTAAGACTATAGACTTTGTAGCACGCTATGCCCTGAGACGCACCAATGATGCAATTTTGGTCAAAAAATTGAGGTAAGTGTGATAAATTCATTACCCTAAATAGTTTTGCTAACGAACTCTATATACAGCTTGAAAAAATCAAGTGTGTTAAGGCCCAGCGTAAACAAATCGCTCAGCATGGTGAGCATTCATGGCGTCATGTACAAGAAGACAGCCAAGAATAAGCTGACCAAACTGGATCCCAACGTTGCAGCGAAAAAGCCTGTGCCAGCTCAGCTAGTGAAGACGGCTGGCTCGAACGGACGCACGTTGTTTGTGCGTGGTACCAAATTCGTCTTAGATCCTTCTGGTTGTCGTTTAACCCGTGTACCCGCTCACAGTTCGCCATTAATTGTTAATAAAACCTTGCGTCGGCGTATTGATATAGGTGGCTTAACTTATGTCTCCTCGCCGAAAGCACAAAACGTTTTCATACGCACCAGCAATCATGTGTCACGAGCACATTTGATGACGGCCAAACAACGCAGTCTGCAGGTGCTGAATCGTTCGCTTGTGAAGACAAATGTGCCATGTGCCATATACCAACGACTGGGCAAGTGTGCGGCTTACAGTCGAGGCAAGTGCCGACGACTGCACGACAAACGCCAGGTGGCCATCTGTCAAAGGTAAGTATAATCGACTCTAGAAATGGACCTGAACTCCTTATGTTTACTTCTTTCAGTTTTCTGCGGGGTGAGTGCACTAAAAAGGAGTGCTTGCTCTCGCATAACGTGACACTGGAAAAGATGCCTGTGTGCCGTTACTTCTTGCGTGGCGTTTGTGCGCGTGAGGATTGTCCATATCTGCATAAGAAACTGAGCCGTAAGGCCGAGATATGCATTGACTTTCTGCGTGGCTATTGCGCACGTGCCGCTGATGTAAGTTTGACTTTATATTCTGATCGATTCTTATTAACACCTCTCCAATTTCAAGTGCAATATGCGACATGAGTTCGTGTGTCCGGAATATGCGCGCCGGGGCAAGTGCGAACTGACCAACTGCATCTACTGCAAGCAAATGAAACAGCAAACAAAATTAGCTGCAATGCAATCTACACCCAAATCAAAACCTAAACCTAAACCTAAAACCAAATCCAAAGTACAGTCCGCACCAGCTGTTATGGCTGCAGCAGAGGAATTGCCCAGTAGCTCTCGCTATTTTGTTTGCGAAAATGATAAGTTGCAGGTGGAGACAGCTGAGAGTCAGCAGCAGGATGATGAACCGGAAGATGAGGCTGAATTGGAAGCAGAAGCCCCTGGCAGCAGCAATGGTGTGCGCCAAAGGCCGAAACTGGGCCAGCTACCCGCATTTATACCCTTGGGCTGCGGCGAGGAATGAACCAGGTGACAGCCACGGATAAATGTTTCAGGTACAAATTAATTCTTTAAGTAATTAAGTTGACAATTTTTAATTTCCTTAGTGCTTAGGTTAAAAAATGCGTTAAATAAAGATCACACAAAATAAAAAGTTTGAGTGCGACATTTATCAGTCACGAAACAGAAAATGAGTCTATTTTAATATACACTTAGAGAGATGTTTAAGGTATTTAACTAAAACGAATCATCCTCTCCGTCGTCCTCATCATTATCTTCTTCTTCCTCGTTCTCTGCCTTCTCGCCCTGCACATTTCCGTACATTTCGATTTTGCTGTCCAGAAAGCGAAAGTCTTTCAATATGTGCAACTTGTTGCTGAAGCCAGCAATGGACATGAAGTTAAAGGGACTCGTTTGCCACACGGTCGAGTAACTGGCTGTGTGCTCGACGGGAATGTTGGCCTGCAACGCCCCATTGAGCGTATAGAACTGCACGTGATTGTGCTCTCCACCGATGAGCACGGAGTCATCGACAAATTCACAGATGTGGACACGACCGGGATAATCGAAAGTGCGTGTGCATTCCATTGAACGCAGATGCCAGATGGCTGGACGTGGACCGCCTCCACAGACCAGCCAGTCATCATTAACGGACACAGCACCAATCCATTTGCCCCAATCTGGACGCAGTAGGTGGGGATTCTTGTGCGGCTCTAAGATTGCTGTTGGCTCCTTCTGCTTGTTCGACCAACAGTGCACAGTGCCATCCTCACCACTCGAATAAATCCGTCCATCCGCATGACCGACGACGCAATGCACATAGTCCGTGTGTCCACGATATTCCCGCTGTATGCGTCCATCTTCCAGATCGATTTGATAGATGACAGCGTCTCCGCAAGCAGCATACAATGTATCCGTTTCAGCGCATAGCCAAAACGAGTTAACATCTGGCACCTCTACTGCATCCACTTGCATAGGTATTTTGATCTCCCAGGCACGTTTTGTGTTCAACGTTTCCTCCTTCTCATTCCATTGGACGCCGTAAATGAGACCGATGGCGCCAACTATTAGAAAATCACGATGAAAGGCAAGACAATTAATGTCCACATCATTGCCCTGAGGAAACACTTTCAGTTTGCTTGGCGGCTCCTCGTTTGTCTTATTCAATTCATTTATACTGCAATCAAATTACTTTAAATTCAAAGATACATGTTTTTATCTAGACGTATTACCTTAGAACGAAAATATCGCCAAAGAGGTTGCCAGCAAACAGGTAATTATGTGACGTTGATATGGCTTGAGCCAAAACATTGTTGTAAGCACGTTTTAAATCAGTTTCTTTCATTTTTTGTTGATAATTTCCTAACAATACACAACTATACAATCCAAGACGCGTTGTTTACACCGGCTGTTCTTGATAATCGAATACACTCGTATCGATAGTTATGGTTTGATAATATATCGATATGTTCATACTTAAAAAAAGGTGGCAGCCTTACCAAATTTTTCGGAAGTAAATTTAAAGTATTTTAAGTTAATAACAATAAATGCTTCTTGCCAGTCATTCCACCTGACATGCCGTAAATAACTACGGAGTGGACAGGATATGCTGACAATCGTTGCATTTACAGTATGGTTTTTTGTTTATTACCATAAATGTCGAAATCCAGTTTCCGAAAAAATGCGTTTTTGTTTAAAGCGAAGTTCAGTGACATACGAAACCTGAGCAAAGGTGAGCTGCTGATGACGTTGTAGCCAGATCTCTCTCAGTAGCTCGAAGAGCTGATTTGTAAACAACAGAAGACATTTTGCTAATGATTTAATGAAAGCCTATGTCTTTGAATTTAATTTGTTTATTCAGAATTTTCCTCATCTGGTTTTGTTTACAAACGGAATCATTTAAACGCTTTATTTTTTGTTTTAGAGCCCACTAATCGTGTTGTTGTTTTCATCTATTCTCAAATGACGATTCGAGTATTTTGACAGTTCTAATTTAAATGCAAATTGAAATTTACATATTCATTGCGATCGATAATTAATTATTATTATGTCAATTTAAGTGGCGCCAAATTGCCGCCGCCAAGACAATAATCAAATAAACGAGAACAAAAAGCTTACACAAAACATTCCACAAAAGGCGTTAAATAAACTGAATAAAATTTGTGCGTTATTCAATCGCAAGCGTGATTTTCTAGAACTAGAAGAAAACCAAACAAGTTTTAACGCATTTAAATCAAATTTGCTTGAGAACTTTAATCAAACATCGAAATCGTCTGGCAAATTAATTTAATTTATTTGTTTTAACGACTTTCTTTAAAAAAAAAAAGAAGCAAATTCGCACGTCTTGGGAAATACCATACGCTAAACAAAATAAAGAAAAAACAAAGAAAAAAATGCAGCCGTCTGGCGCCAATCAATTTCTTTGCCTTGGAGCGCGATCAGCTTTGACTAATGATAAAGTAAATAATCTGTAAAACGGATCGTCATGGGAGTCTGTTATTGGCTATTGGCCCAGTATTTTACTTTTTTTATTATATTTTGGTTTTGTGTTATGGGAATTCCCAAGCAGTTTAGATTTCTTTCCACTTGTTTGTTGCTCTTTCTTTCTTTCTTTTTTCTCTCTATTTTTTGTGTTTAGAATTATTAGTTTCGAGCATAAACTGAAACTAACCGAACCGGATCTAGTTTGAGTTTAAACATTCTATTTTCTTGCTTGTTTGTTGTTCCTTCTAGAAAGCATTTAAGCTGGAGAGCAGCGAACAGCGATCAGCGATCAACGATCAGCGATCAGCTAAATTGCTATCACTGTCGACTACTGGTTCTACGCATTCACATTTGTATTTATTTCGTATTTAATTTCTTTAATTTGGTTAGCTTATATCAAATATTAAATCAGTGGCTTCGAGTTGACGTCAACGCTCAATTTGTTCTGCTCATTTTTTGTGGGCGGGGCTGGCTGGCTGGCCAAAGAGCAAATTAATTGCAATCGAAGTGACGCGGGGTGAATGCACCTTCAATGCCATTAGAATTCTACGCTATGCTTGGTGGAATTGGGGGCTAGGAATTTTGGGTGCATCTACCCCTTATTTAGGTATTTCCAAAAATGTCGCTTTCAAGGCCAACTTCTTTCTCTGGCAAGGTAAACAACATTTAAGGCGCCAGCCATCGACCGTTGACAAAGAAAAAAAAAAAAGAAAAGAAAATAAATTAATTAAAATAATAAAAGCAAAAAAAACAGTAAACAAATTTCTGTTGGGTGTTTCCCTGCTAAGAGATTTGCATATATTTACATAAAATTTGAAAACGACATTTCGCATAAATCTTTTGGCTTCTGTCTGTGGAATTTTGCATCAGTTAAGGCATTTAAATTGGTTTAATTCGTTAAGACTCGAATGTAAATATATTTTATTGCAGCTCGATCAACCAGTTTAATGCGCCGAAAATGAATAATGTCTCCCAATAAAGAGTATATATAAAAACAATATATATGTACCTATGCTTTTATGATGTGCCGATGAAACAAATTGGCGGCTGTTTCTAAAGAACGGGAAGTGAAATGTCAAATACTGGATTCTGGGCTAGAACTCAACCGAAGAGCATTTTGCATATTTTCTAAATGGATTTTAGCATTTACTTTGAATATTTATTTAAGTTCGCAGCGCCAAACAACTCTATGCAAATTAAATAAGATAAAACAATGCAGAGTGCTCGCCTCTAGTCGAGCCTGCCTGCCCACTCTCACATGCAGACGCACATTTAATCAATATTTATTGATTAGCTTAGAAAACTCTGCTTTAAAAAAAAAAACATGTATTTATAAAGAGAGAAAAAGCAAAGCGCGCTCTCCCCAACGGGACTCGAACCTGAGTCTGCTGCAACTAGACAAATTGCCTGCAGCTCAACGCACTCAGCTATGCTTATACAGAGCGACACTGCAATACAATTGTGAGGGGATTTTTTCTTTATATAATTCCAATTAGAATCGACTCATTTGCGCGCATGTATGAGTGCACATGCTTGGAGCAAATGCTTTGAGCTTATGCCAATATAGCATGACATTTCAATAAATAACTTTTCTGTTGCATAAGGAATTTTAATGATATTTTATACGTTGCATCTATAAAATTATAAAATATATAATTATTTAAAAAAAAGTTAAATTCTTTAAAATATTAGCTTGATTTTCTATTTAAAATCAATTTACTTAATTCTTCAATTTACTTACTTCAGCTTGTAAATGAAATATAAAATAAATACAAAATTGTTTATACTAAACAAATAATGTTCATAACTAAAAAATGTGAATTACAAAATATTTGTAGCTTCCCCACTTAGTTTCACTTATGTAGTACTGGTGCCATATCTTGGCAGTCGGCACTCTCATCTGCTTAGCAGAGGTGTGAATGAATTGAAGGGGCTTTTTGTGCATTCGAAAAATTCCTGTTACATGTTTGTATCGCATTTGTTTATTTTTTCGTAAATATGTATATGTATATTTGTTTATTTAGTACATTTAATTAATGCTATAGACGTCGACGCCTTTCATTAACAACATTCCAAATCGGCGCCAAATCAATTAACTTCCATTTGAGTTTAATTATTATATTTTGTCTTTATTGTTTATTTTTATACCTATATATTTAATTAATTATTTATTTTTTTGTCAATCTACGCAGCTGAGCAACAAACTGGAAAACTCACAGAAAACGCAAAAAAAAACAAAAATAAAAAATAAAATAAAACAAATAAGAAATAAACTAGAACTTAATTTACATACGTATTTATTTGTTGATAAAACCAAATATTGATTCATCTTTGAATTCCATTTAAATTCGCATGAAAGTTGCAAACGAAATTAACTTCGACTCAGTCTGAGACGTAAATTAATAATAATAAAAAAAAAATGAAAAGAAAAAAATTAATAATACTAAACGGAGTCCCCATGGCTTTTTTATTAAGAAAAAAATGCGCAACAGTAAACTTTCCGAAAAAGAGAGAGAGAGAGAGAGAGAGAGAGAGAGCTATATTCAAAACAAAAACTCAACTGTCATATTTCTGAATATAAAAACTTTTTTAAAGAATTCCAAATTTCGCATAATTAAAGCCAAATTTGTCACGAAATGCTGTGGCTAGGCTGGCAACAGCTGTAAGACCTGTTTCATAGTCTAGCTAGAGGCTATGCTCTCTCTCTCTCTCTCACTCACAGACTCTATCATACTTACTCACTCTCTATTATATATTTTCCTGGAAGCTTACGCATGTCTTCAGACAAACCCCCGTTGGGAATTGGTTTAAGCAGCAAAGTACTTGAACCTAGGGCTAACAGATAAGAGTTCGGCTCTGATATGAGAACGATTTGAAAACAAGATTCTAACGACTTGTTTGCTGTCATAACAAGCAGCTACCGCAACGTAGAGGACGACAACGTCATCATAGAGAGAGAGAGAGAGAGCTGAGCACTGATGAGCAGAGATTTCAGCTGTGATCTGTTCAGTTAGCGGCGCAAAGAGCGGCCAGACAGCTAACCGGCAAAAACAAAAAACAAAAAAAAAACGTTTAAAAAAACAAGCTGACGTTGCTGTTGTTGTTGTCTTCTAATATCACGTATAAAATATCACGACATCGTCAGAATGAATTCAAACTGAAACGAACGTTTGAGGCGTGCAGAAGCAGAGCGTGAATCACATTACGTATACGACGCGTGCTAGTGGCAATAAAAAGTAACAGAGTAACAACAAACACGAACAACAACAACAAATACAAAACAACATAAAAGTGACCATAATAAGCATGGAATTAAGCAAAGAAACATTGAGTGTGAGTGCGCTGATTGTCGGCCTGTTTATCATGTGCCAGCTGGACAGCAGCTCTGGCTATGCCATTGGCCAGGCCAAGTTCGGCAACATCGAAAAGTTTCCCTACCAAGTGATGCTCATCGGCAAGCAGCTGTGGCGCAAGCGCATCCTCTGTGGCGGCACACTGCTGGACAATCGCTGGGTGCTCACGGCCGGCCACTGCACCATGGGCGTCACCCATTTCGACGTCTATTTGGGCACACGCAGCGTGGAGGCCACCGAGCAGCTGAATGGACTCGTGCTGCGCACGAATAAGTTTATCGTGCATGAACGCTTCAACCCGGAGACGGCGGCCAATGATATAGCGCTGGTCAAGCTGCCACAGGATGTGGTCTTCACATCGCGCATTCGGCCCGCAACGCTGCCCAGCAGACAGCGCACGGAACAGTTCACGGGCATGAGCGTGGTGGCCAGCGGCTGGGGCGCTATAGTCGAGATGACCAACTCGGATGCCATGCAGTACACCGAGCTTAAGGTGATCTCGAATGCCGAGTGCGCCGAGGAGTACGATGTCGTCACCTCGGGTGTGCTCTGTGCGAAGGGCCTGAAGGACGAGACCGTGTGCACCGGAGACTCGGGTGGCCCACTGGTCCTTAAGGGCACCCACACACTGGTGGGCATCACGAGCTTTGGCCCAGCTGACGGCGAGGCGGGCGGCGGCTGCGAGCGCACCACCGTGCCCGGCGGCTTCACGCGGGTCACCCACTACCTGGACTGGATTGAGAGCAAAATTGGCAGTCACAAGCATCAGCAGAAGCAGCAGCAACAGCATCCACAGCAGCAGCATCATCAGCATACACAGCAACACATCTATCGGGATGACAATCTCGTCTAGAGCTCCTGCCCTGTCGCCAGTGATGAGCAGAACTTTGACTGAATCGTCTAGCTTTATAATTGAACGTATATAGACGTATATGTGTGATATTTTGTAAATACTCCAATTCTCACTTAGCTAATTTCCAAATTGTGGCATGAATTTGTTTTAGTTCATAACTATTTAAATACCTATTATTTATTCTAATTATAAGTCAAAAGCCGAGCCGTCGAGCAACGGCCGAAGCGCGAGCTTCTCTCAACAAAAAGAAAGCAACAAACAAAAAAAGTTGCTATAAAATAAAAAAACTCTGAAATCATTTTAAACAACAAAAAACTCTTTTTTTTATCATTTGTAGCTGTTTAAAGTTAAAGGCGAATAGGGTATATTCGTGTCGTGCATGTTAATGTAACAGAGAAAGAAAGGAAGAGAGAGAGTCTTCCTCATACTAACTCTCCTCTCATTACTGTATTTACTCTATGTAAAGACCAAATATGCTCATTTACTTTCAATTGAGCATTCGATACTTGAGCATAAGAGCGCATTTAAGAGCCATTTTATCAACAATAATGTTGGCGAGCAACAGAAGAAAATGAGTAAACGGCGTCAGCTATAAAAATGGCGAGCCTTCTTGTGTGTAAAGAAGGGTGCTATAAAAGTGAGAGCGAGGTGCATTTGTCAGCTATAAAAGTGAGTGCCTGCTGATGAGCGAAGCACTTGTGTTAGAAAAGCGCGCATGAGTGACAGTTCATCAGTTATAAAACGGCGATCAGCAGACTATTGTTGTTGAGTAGCAAAGGTTGCTTAAATGGCATTTTGAGAAGTATAATGGAGCGTAACTATCCCAGCGCTTGAGTTTTACTACGTTCACAATAAAAGTGAGAGTCCGCGAGTAGCAAAAGGCGCTCGAAGGTGCTATAAAAGAGCGAGTCTGCTGTTGTTGCAAAAGAACTAAAAAGGCGCTTGAGAGCATTTGGCAGCTATAAAACGGCAAGCATGCATCTGCGTCCCTTTAGTTGGGTTGCTGATTTATTGCAGAGCAGGCGTTTAGGCGTCATATTAACATTCCTTATCTTGTTAGTCAACGTGCAAGTTCTAAGAATAATAATCAACTGTATGTCAACTAAGCTTAGCGTATTTTATAGTCATGTATGCCCAAAACCAAACTCTTGCTTGTTTATTTTAGTCATGCTGATTTGAAGCAAACGGAATTCCCGCGAGATCAGCGATCGCCAGAGATAAGAAAAAATAAAAACTTTTACGTTGCCGATACGATAATTTCTCCAGCTAACTGTTTAACTCGACTCGACTCGACTCGAGCTTTACATAATGTTTTATTTTTATGTGGCTTTTGGCACACACTGCTTTACATAAAGTTCATCTATTTGCCTAGCACTTGACAGTCGAACAGCTGAAGCTGAAAGATCTTCAGCCAGAACTTCAAAGTCCACTCCAGTTGTGGCCACTTCAGCTCACGAGATGACGCAGTTCCGTGATAAAACAGCCAGATGATTCCATTCCATTCCGCTGGTCGAGAACAACAAACTCAAACGGACTTTCAGTTTTGTTTATATATGAATTTATTTTTGTACGCCGTCATAAATTATGTGCCAATCGCATTCCATGCTAGAACTGTATCGGGACTTATTTTGGAGATGACGTATGATGATTTATCAATTGATGTCAATCTGCTGCCAGCTTAACGCTAACTGATTAGTCATTTGTGACATATCCTTTAAGAGCTCAGCTTAAAGCGCTGCAACTCTATATACATAAATAATATATCTTGCTCAGTCGAAGTTTTTGTTTCAGTTTTAGTATTAGTTTTAGTTTTAGTTGACGTAAAACAGGTTATTTTCTTTATGTTTCCTAAGTAGCACGTGGAGAACTGTTCACAAGTCAAGGTAATTGAATTGTGATGTTTTCTATATAGGTATGCATATATCGTATATATCGAGTATGCCCTTGAGTTTTCTATTAAAACTTACATATAACTAGCTAATTAGTCGAAACGTGATTCGAACTCAAGTTAAACAAAAAACGAAGCACACACATTTGCATTTTATTAATTAATGATAATAATAAAAAGTTCAATTGTTATATAAGAGCTGAGCTAAATGAGAAATACTTTCAAAATTGTTTTCATTTATTTATTTTTTTACATTTAACTTTTATTGTGTAAATTACTTAGAATTTGGATTGCTTTTGGTTTGTGATTTTTGGTTTTGATCATAGTTTAAAGCGGTTAAAGCTCTGGGCCTGGCATAAGCAGGTAACAAATCGATATATTATATATATAGCTATATATATGTATATATAAATATATTCTGGTGCTTAGCTTTCATTGGTGCGAAATTGTTGTGCTAGACGAGTTGCTTTTGTGCACTGGGTTAACAAACTTTGGCCTCTCGCTCCTTCTTGTGCAGCACACAGTCGATGGCCTCCACGACCTCCAAGAAAATATCATCAACATCGCGCTCAGCATTGATCTAGAGAGTACCAAGGTATGTAGCAGGAATATGCATATATATATAGGCAAAGTGTAAGCCACTTACCGTCAGCGTCTTCTCTTCATACAGCGAGAGGATGTCGCTCGTGTTGCGCTTGAAGGTCTGCAGGCGGGAGCGAATGGTCGCCTCATTGTCGTCGGCGCGCTTCACTTCGGCAGCGGCGGCGCGTGCCAGAATGCGCTTGAGCATTGTTTCCTCGGAGCAGTCGAAGTAGAGTGCCAGGTCGGCGGGCGCAATCTGTGCCTCGAATTCAATGCCCTGATTCTTCTCTCGTGGATAGCCATCGATCAAGAAGCCCTTCGAGCTGCCCCTGGCCCGGGTGACGGCTGCATTCAGCAGCGACAGCACCTCCGCATTGGGCACCAAACCGCCGCTGGTCATAATATCCTGCAGCTCACGACCCTTGTCAGAGCCAGAGGCGACCTGGCAGAGCATGTAAAGAGAACTTAGCATAGCACTCCCACAGCTGTCCACGACTGTATCAGGCTTACCTCATCCCTGAGCAAATCGCCGCTGCTCAAGTGTGTGAAACCGTATTTCTCCACGATCTTGGCGCATTGGGTGCCCTTGCCGCAGCCGGGGCCGCCCAGAATCCAGATGATGGGTATATCAGACTGTAAGAGAGCAGCAAAAGCGGGATTGATTAGTAGGACACACAGAGCCAACGGCGAGCAATTGCAATTAGCCAGGTTAGTGTACACTGGTTGGACGAAAGCCTTAGTCGAGTTAGTTCGAGCAGAGTTTTTCAAGAGTATTTAAGAATATTATCTTTTATTTAAAAATTGTCTTTATTGTTATTCTTTTTTTTTTTTTTTTGATCAGCCGCCACATCGCATGCGATATACATCAATATAGATATCGTGATATATAGTTTGTGTCTCTATATTGTGGGGCTACTTACGACGGCCTGGGCCTTACGCCGCTGCTCCGCTTTCTGTTTGTCTTGGGCCTCCTTCTTCATGGCCATTTGGTGACACATAAACAACTACACACAAATAGGTAATGTGAGTAAAGGGGCACATGTTTCGTATACGTAATCGATTGCATTTTATTTCTATTCTACTTCTCTTACGTTGCAAAAGACAAATTGAAATTTGACA
The DNA here is from genome assembly GCA_035045845.1 of Drosophila buzzatii. Lineage (NCBI taxonomy): Eukaryota > Metazoa > Arthropoda > Insecta > Diptera > Drosophilidae > Drosophila > Drosophila buzzatii. The sequence goes on along the minus strand of JAWNOS010000062.1, from coordinate 935,662 downwards.
ACTTTCATTTGGAAATTTCAGAATGAAATTGAAATTTTGCAAATATATTTTATGAAAGCTAATAAATGATTGTGAAAGAAATTAGAGAAACTATAGCTAGGCCTAAAAGGAATATATTTTATGCACGTTTTAGTTATTACAAGAATTTATTGTTTATTTTTTTTATTTAATTATTAATTTATTAATTATTAATTTTGACTAAATATCTTAAAGAACCAATAGACACAATTATTTTTTATGATTTTTAATTAAGTACAGCTATAACGAAATTAATCTCTAAATACAAAAGATTTTAATTTATTTTTAGTTTTTTTTTTTATATTTTTACTTAAATCATATTTTTTACATTGTAGATCTAGCTAGCATATGGCCTATAAATCAGGAAAAACTATTGTGAAATTGTATAGTAAATTCTGTTAAAGCTAATGCAATGTATACTATTTAAGAGTCATAATAAATTATATAGAAATAGATAAAACTTATCTCATTTATTATATAGTCCAACCGAATATATATTGCAACTACTTTAGTATTTAAAAAAAAGCTTTCTAAAGTTAACACATAGTTATTAATTTTGTTGGCATTGCGCCAAAGACGAACCGCAAATGACGCTGAATTTAGTTAAAAACAAATTGGAATTTAAATTGCTATATCTCTATACGATATATATATTCCAAATTTCAATTTTCTAGTTTTGCATGCAAAGCCCATATACCCCGTCTGTGCTCGTTGAGCGAGCATAATCAAACAAAATTGTTTGACGGCAACTTTGAAATACATAGAATTAGTACAGCCTTCAAAATGAGCTATATATACAATTATTCTCGCTATATATATATAATAGTTGCATATATAGAATATATATAGCGTGTGTATTGAGTGTGTTTACAAATTGACATTGATCTTGAACGCACATAACTATATAATTGAGAGTGAGTGAGAGGGTTTGAGAGCGCTGAATGCTCTGCAGTTTGGATCTATTATACTTATATGTGTGTGTGTTTGTATCATCTAGTTAGCGGTTCAATTAGCGCCCCATGGAGCGTATAACTCATCGACTTTATATAGCACTTGTTTTATACATCAGTTTATTGTTCAGATTAAACCAAACAAATCAAAATTGATAAACAAATATAATTAAGTTTTACTGCTGCCGCTGTTTAGGTAGTTCGGTGTGGGCGTATAGCTACTATATTTATATATATCATTGCTACCTCAGTTCTGTGTATATATAAAAGAGTATAATATATAAATTAAGGATTGGGACGCCGCTCAAGGCTGGCGGGCGCCACATCCTTCATACTTACAACATTAGTAACTCATCCTTTGTCAAAGAAAGTCAAAGAAGTTATAAATTGAAGATTTATTAGTAATCGAATTAGATTGTTCGCCTCGACTCCAGAATTGGAACTGACTCCACTTTGTCAAGTGGCCCTTTATCTAGCTGTCTTGAAGTTGAGTCGTTGCCGGCGTCGCAGCAGCGGCGGCGGCAACGGGTGCAGCGGCGCCTGCAGCGTCAGCGATTTCGGCGTGGCCGCCGTTGAACTCGCTACGGCGCGGCGCTTCGGTGACGGAGGAGCAGCAACGTCAGCGGTTTCGCATGACCGTTGCTGAGGCCGCGCAACGGTTTCCGGTGACGATTCTGCATTCCAGCACTTGAAAGTGTCGACGTAACTGCAACTATGTTGCAACAGCTAGATGCGGAGTGGGGAGGCAGAAGTGGTTTTATTGGCATTGTTGGTGCGCAATTATGCTCATGTTGAATTTGGCTGCTCAAAGTGAAGTGGTTATGTGAGTAGAGTGGCGGAGGCGACGGGTAAGGGAAGGGGAGCCACTTGGCGTTGGCTGGTGTTAATTCCTCCCCTTTAAGTATCTGCGTCCCGCAATCAGGTGGTTTTTTGTTCGACGATTGACGCAGTAGCCTCCACTTGTACGTCTGGGGTGGCCTCTGCATTGGTATTGGTTGAAACGGATGATTGTGTGTTATTTTCTTCCAACCAAGAAGATAGCTGCTATCACTAAACGACTGCGGCGACTTCCGTAGTTATTGAAGCTGTGAGTCTTTTACGCATGGTTTTCAAAAGTCCAGATTGCGTTCGCTGAGATTGTGGATGAGTTCCAAGTTCAGGTTGTACCCCATGCTGGTCAAATAGTAATGACCGAAGGGATTGCTACTAGACGCGTGCGAGAGTGACTTCTGTAGGTCCTATTGTCGAGTTTACAGTTTCATTTGAAAACTGTATCAGAAAGGATCCCTCGAGCTGGTAGTCGTGACCTTCACCAGTGACCGTCCCAATAATTAGTGAGGTACAGGGTTCCGTCTTCCATAACTCAACAACTCGCTTGTTAGATGCAACGTAGTGGCATTTGGCATTGCCTCCTTTCAATCCTTGGGATGCAGTCGGTTTCGCTCAGTGGGACCAAGTGCTCTTCCGCGCAGACGCTGGATTGCCTATGGTCAGGCAATTGGTGATGGCGAAGGTTCACCTGGGCCAACAGAGTTTCCCAGATTGGAATCTACTGTTTCCCTGAAGCGATTGTTGGTCGATGAGCAACATCTGGTATTCTTTGGCAATGACCTTTGGCAGCGCTAGTAAAGAGAAGTGTCGTGCCATTTGTTACTAGATTGGTTTCGCGAACTCTGTTGCTTCTACCGCGCTTTGGTAGGGTAGCAGTCCATTTCTTTGAGTAGCGTTCGTACTCCTCTTCTCGAGCAAGTTACTGTTTACCAGACCAGCTTTTGCGAATTGACAGGCTCTGCTCAATTCGCCCACCTGGTTCTCTAGCAGAATTGCCTTATGCAAGGTAGTTACGACGGCCTGTTCGTTGTCGCTGATGGTGTTGACTCTCTCTATGATGTCATTTAGCTTATCCAGCGACTGTTTTGATGATTCGAACAGCCTACGTTGATCTTAATTGTCGATTATGTTTTGTACCAGATTATCTCGTACGTTGAGAATCGTGCTCCAGTCCGAAGCGTCTGGTGAACCCGCATCCATTTCCACGCCGATCCCAACCAGTCAATCGAACGAGTTCTTCGCGTTCTTGCCATTTTTGAGAGCATGCGTTGTGCCTGCTCCAATGGTATAGGGTCAAGACGCGGGTCTGTCCTCCATTCAACTCCTGGGCCTCTTTCCGAGTTCCCTCATGGCCGCCTCAATCTCGTCCAACTTCACTAAGTGGATCAGATTGAAGTATCCGTCCACTCTCCACCACTGCCTTGTTTTAGCGACGAGGGGGCTGTCGTATTTAAAGATGTGGAGTGCCCCCGTTGACGCTAGATACAGAGATGGGAGTAGTATCGCTCTAATAAAGAAAATGTGTTAGTAGTACAAAATATCTTAAATTAACAATCTTTGCTTAGTCTAGGTTATATGTTGTGTGTCGTATATGTTGTGTTGGTATGTTGTTAAACAATAACGCTCTTAAATTAAAAATTGTTGTGGTATATGGAGCAAACATTTCAGTATTTTAGAATTAAATTATAGTGGTGATGAGTTGGTTAGAGACACGAAGTCTTTGACTTGGCTATGGCGTATTAGGAAAAGTTTCTAACTCAACTTGACATGTGTGGGTTTCTGGGAATTTTAGTTCCTCACGTGTGACTTATTTTAATGCTGCCTGCAGCGGATTGTACTAAGAACGGCTTTACCAAATCAGTACAACCGGAGGCTATTTTGGGGCGAATAAAGTTTTTATTGGCTCCAGTGTCTATTAAGAACTGAAGTTCTGCCCCATCCTTCGACGAATTCTATATATGGTACGCTTGAAGGCATTTGTCATAAAATTATTGCCCCTCGTCCAGCTTTCCAAGCCTTCCTGGGTCTGATTCGACTCATCCTCTTGTATAGTGTTCGACCAAGACTGGCTGGTCTGCCTGACAGTTTGTCGCATGAGACGCACCCATTCGGCGTAAGCGTCTCCTCTCACGGTTTCTTCGTCATTTGAACCCTCTAATGGTAAAGCCTTTGAGCCTTTCGAAACGGGTTGACGTTGTCGCTAGGAGCCCTTTTAAAACTGCTTGTAGAAGAGACCGTTGACCTCTGCGTCTGGCCTGATCGATTAGACTCCATCTTCAGGGCTGGCCTTGGTGCCTGCATCCCATATCTTGGAGCGAACGGTGCTCTGGGAACCGCCTGAGGAGTAGCGTAATGACCATTGTTACCATTGTTCACGAAGGAACGTGAGGTATCAGGTACAGGTCCTATCGGACGCATGTTACCAAGAGAAGCGGCTCTCGCGGCAAACATGGGACTTCCTCTCATGCTCACATTCTGCAACTCGTTGCACAAAGAATATGCCTCTGCGAGATCCTTCGGCTTGTGCAACGTAAGTAGTCTAGACAAGTCGCCATTTAATCCTGTCACAAAAATCTCTAATGCCCTCCTCCTATAAATGTCGGCGAGTGCGGAGGCTACCTCAACGGAATAAGACCCATTCCTTAACTTTCCCATTATTAAAGAAAAATGACTGTTTACTTTGTTAAAGTAAACGTCAATACCATCGGATCCCTGAAACATTTTTCCCAACTGGATCTCCAATGTACACAAGTCTCGCTTGTCCGCATAATGCAGAGCTAAGACGCGCTTTGCACCTGGCCAGTCATCACCTGCCGTTCCGTAAGAATTCAAAGCTACGTCTCCGGTCCCCTTATCTTCTGTCGAATGTAAAGAATTATTGCCCTATACTGCGGCTTGTCTCTTATTAACTCATAGTCGTCTAAAATACACTCAACCCTATTAACCCATGATTCAAATTCAGAGACATTGCCATCGAAAACCTGTAAATCTTTACACAATCCGGTATCTTGTTACACTCTGCTAAATCGAAGGTAGTGCGAGGACGAGCTAAAGGTCTCACTTCCTCCACGATCGGATTGCGTATTCCACGCTCATTCTCGAGAGAGCTAATCTTGGCGAGAGCTGAGTTTAACTCTTCTCTCTGAGCGGCATGCTGATTTGTCAGTAACGACAAAGTGGCATTAACCCTTTCTAGTGTTTCCCTCAAACGGACATTCTTGTTCGAACGCGGCCATTCTGCTACTTCTTTTCAATTTTAAAATAAAGACAAGGAGTAAGTATTAGTACGGAAATTAGCAAATTTTTTCTTTTTTCTCTGAAATTCCTTGGTCCACCAATGTCAAGAAAAAATTTTACAAAATATAACTCAGATTTTTTCAAAATTTTTACTTTAATTTATTTGGACAATATCACGCCAAGCGGAAAAAAAGACAACGTATCACTTACCCGAACTTTAGGTGTGTGTGTGAGTCGTGTGTGTGCTTGTGTTGTGTTGTATTGTATTCTCTAGCTGTTGAAGACACAAAAAGGTAATTAATAAAACAGCAAATAAAATTCGAAGGAAATAGGCACGTTTTAGTACTATTATTATTTCTATTTTTTTTTTTTTTTTTTTTTTTTTTTTTTTTTTTTTTTTTTTTTTTTTTTTTTTTTTTTTGGGCAAATGCGCGGTACAAGGTTTCGTGCGTGGCGGTGTTGATCATTTCGTACTTAAGGGAGGTCCTCAGTATCCTTTTTAGCCTTTTACAGCCTACTGGGGTAAGGATAACTCCACGAACCGTTGGGCAGCCGAACGCAATATCGTATTTTTTATTTAAGAAAAAAAATTTTTTTTTTTTTTTTTTTTTTTTTTTTTTTTTTCGATTGCCAGGCCTATCCAACGGAACACAGCACTAGATCACACCCTCACTTAGCACTTACCGCACTTGCACACGCACTTACCGTTCTCATATGGTTTTCGTTTTTGCATGCCACTTGCAGGTCGAAGCTGCCACAGTGGTTTTCTCTTAAACTAAAACTGCCACTTGCAGGTCGAAGCTGCCACAGTGGTTCTCTCTTAAACTAAAACTGCCACTTGCAGGTCGAAGCTGCCACAGTGGTTCTCACTTAAACTAAAACTGCCACTTGCAGGTCGAAGCTGCCACAGTGGTTCTCACTTAAACTAAACTGAGACCACTTTCGATCACGTGTGCATGTTATACTCGTTTGTGTGCATGTTATAATCATTTGCCAAAATTCACATCATGATTTAGTAGATAATTTTTATAATATCGAGCTGTGATGGGGAGTCGAACCCCCGCACTTCCTGCAGAAAAGGAGTACGTACACATTTTTCTTTACACAAGCCCTTTTTTTATATGATAGAGCGCGCACAACTTCTCTTATTATTTTAAACACACTCGTCATCATTCTGCCGGCCGCACTTAGCACATTATTATTTTATTTAATTTTTTTACTGTTTCATTTTGCTTTTGTTTGTTAGCTGAAATCTTATTTACACTTTATATTTTGTTTTTCATTTAGTTTCTTTTTTCTTATCATTTCTGGCATTAGCCGCCGACAGATATATTTTTCTTTTTGTTATTCACTTTTGGTTTTTTTTTATTTAGAGAAATGTCGCACATATTTTTTTATTAGTTACACACACTGTGAAAGGAAAGTGGTCCCTGCTCGGGCGCCAATTAAGGATTGGGACGCCGCTCAAGGCTGGCGGGCGCCACATCCTTCATACTTACAACATTAGTAATCTCATCCTTTGTCAAATGAAAGTCAAAGTATACGTTATAATATTGAAAGATTTATTAGTAATCGAATTAGATTGTTCGCCTCGACTCCAGAATTGGAACTGACTCCACTTTGTCAAGTGGCCCTTTATCTAGCTGTCTTGAAGTTGAGTCGTTGCCGGCGTCGCAGCAGCGGCGGCGGCAACGGGTGCAGCGGCGCCTGCAGCGTCAGCGATTTCGGCGTGGCCGCCGTTGAACTCGCTACGGCGCGGCGTCTTCGGTGACGGAGGAGCAGCAACGTCAGCGGTTTCGCATGACCGTTGCTGAGGCCGCGCAACGGTTTCCGGTGACGATTCTGCATTCCAGCACTTGAAAGTGTCGACGTAACTGCAACTATGTTGCAACAGCTAGATGCGGAGTGGGGAGGCAGAGAGTGGTTTTATTGGCATTGTTGGTGCGCAATTATGCTCATGTTGATATTTGGCTGCTCATAAGTGAAGTGGTTATGTGAGTAGAGTGGCGGAGGCGACGGGTATAGGGAAGGGGAGCCACTTGGCGTTGGCTGGTGTTAATTTATATAATAGCCTCCCCTTGGTAATCGCTTCGACTTTTCCGCATTGTCGCGCCTTATGAACCAATTTCTTTTAGCAAACAACAAACTGAATGAATTTTTGGTTCTTCGTTTTTCCGAGTTGATATTGAGCAGGTTGTTTTCCTCATAAATATTTATACTTATTGTATTTTGTGGCTCATAAATTTGGTTCTTGCTCTCTTAAGCTCACACGAGTTCTTTTCACGTCTTTTCACATAATTTCACATATATTTTTTTTTTCAGTCATGAGCGGGAAAATCATAATGATGATGATGATGTTGGTGATTTTTCAATGGCATATTTTTACGTAACTTGTTCAAATTTTGATTTAGAATTGGTTCAGTGACCTATGAATGTCATTTGCAAGGATATATTGACCGATTTCTTAACACGCGAGGGATTGTAAATATTTGATGGAACACTTGCTCAGGTTCTCAACTATTCAATCTTTATTATTTTATGGCTCACAAACGGAACTGAAGGAATTTTTATTATAGCTACGTTTGTTTTTGTTTTGCTTGCTAAAATTCCATGCGTCGCGACTTTGTGTCGTCGCCGATGCTTAAACAATATTTAAAATCAAAGCCAGCTTTGCTAACAAACTAATGCCAAAAGTCCGGCATGGAGACGCCATCAACTCATAAAGGCCCGGATGACTCGACTAATTCATTCGTAGCTCTTCAATAAACACATTTCGAGAGGCGAAACACTCGCTAATGAATCAAGCCCAGCCAGAAATTCCTGTGAACAGCTTCACCTGTCGTACGATTTATGCAAATCTTTGTACTTTGACGTCATGAAACTTGACTGGGATAGGAATGTGAAATTTTGTTTTGTTTCTTCTTCTTCTTCTTCTTTTGTCATTTGAGATGTTAATTTGTGGCTCAGTTATTCGGATGCCCTAACTGACAGAGTGCATCGTTTGATTTAGTAATGAATAATAGTATGGTAGAATATATACTTTTGACCTCTATCAAGAGTCGAGTTCATTTAAGCATATCTATGTTAAGTCTGTCAGATTTCAAGCTATAATCATGCATAGGTGCGTCATGCCGATCGCATCGAATCATTATATAGATTACGCATGTATAATAATATTTTATAAATATAGTTTCTATATTCTATATTCCTATGCATGCATACATCTAACTTTAATATACATATTTATGATTTACTTAATTTGATATAAAATTATTCTTTTAATATCACATTTTGCACTGTTAAAAAAACTATTAAATCTGTGTCGCTCTTGCCGCAAGAGCATTCACACTTCGCCTCAGTTTACGTCTAACTGTTTTCTTCATGTTTGTTTTTACGGCTGTTTCTTGTATCGCTGTTGTTGTGGGAATTTCACAGGCACACTGGTTACCGGTATTCATCGGTTCTGTTGTGCTCTGCTCTGCTCTGTTCTGTTATTTATAGCCGAACAGCTGTCGCGCAAGCCCAAACAAAAAGGGCAAAAAAAAGTCGATGCATAAGAGAGTTTATTTGCTTGCAAGTGTTTCTTTGCAATAGATGCAATATTAATGTGTATGTAAGCACAAGGTCAAGTGTGTGGGAATGCAGCCAGAGCTTTGAATGGAAGGTGCGAAGGTTATTTGAACAGAGGATTGCCCTGCACTAATCTCTCTAAGCAATAATTCTCTTGCTTTTGTTTTGCTTCTGGTATCACAAATCGCAAGCAATTGCGAATCAATGTGAAAGCCATAAATTGTTTTTAGAGAAGTAAACTAGTACACACAAACACACATACACACACACACTGACTTACCATGACTATGTATATGAAGTATATGCGACGTTGCTGCGGGCCTTGTGATGTTAAATAAATCGCGAAATGCTTTTCGTTTAAGAGTCGCACTGCTTAGGCGTGTTGTTGCTGTTAATTCGCACAGATTTTGTTTTGCTATTGCTTTGCTTGATTCGCTTGGTCGCGTCTTTTCCGTTATGTCGAATTTCCACCCTTAATGCAGCGTGTGTCGGGAGCGACTGACCACAAAGCTTTCGCTAACGGTTTCAAAAAGCTAATACCATACAGCTTTGCTATGGGAGCTTTTAGTTTTCTAGTTCTGCTTATCGCGTACTATGTTGCGTACCCACATACATATATGAAAAGTTAAAACAAAAAGTAAATAAATAACAAAATCTGTTTACTTAATTTTTTTTAATTTCAAACTATAGTTTTTGATCGATTTCGCAGCGCTGTCGAAATATGGGAATGTGATTTAACGGGCAATAGAGATTTTAGGGCCATGGTTTTTGGTGATTATCTCCATGTTGGGCAGCACATCCTCAAAGACGACATTAGCATCGCGATCGCCATCGAGCTGCATCGTCTTGGCGGCATATTGCTCCAGCACTGGCTTCACATTTTTCATATATGTCTGTGCCGAAATGCTTGTACGCGCATTCAGTGAAGACCGGCGCGTGTCTATCGTGTCCTGCCCCACATTTAGAGCAATTACCAAATCTGGAGAGCCAACCTGCTGCTCCAAAACAGTGGCATCCGCTTGGTTTTGAGGATAACTGTGGAATGTTCGTTAACTTTATAGGTCGACAGTCTACCATCTACAACTGTGTATAATTACCCATCTACGACAAAGCCTCGAAGACCAGATTTATTGCTCATTATCTCCTTTTCCACTAAAGGCATGACCTCAGCCAAGGGTACCATTTTACCATCATTGATAACCCCTTCAAATTGCTGACCCTTAGGTGTCTTTGCCTCAATCTGCGGCAATTTCTATATTATATTTTAAATGGTTTTAGTACAGACAATAGTACTTGCCTCATGTTCTATCATGGCATTGATATCCAGATGCTTATAGCCGTACTTATCCACAATGTTTTGAGCGAGTGTCGTTTTCCCGCTGCTAGGCCCGCCCATTACCCATACAATTGGCACATTCTGTATAGTCAAATGTTATTTAGTGGTCTAACTACTGGTTAATACAAACCATACCATTGTTAAAAGAAAAAAATTATAATTTTAAAATAAGGCCTAAACATTTATGACAAGTTTCTGATTGAATAGTTTTGAGCACGTCAATTTAATAATTATAGAGCTTTTTATGGACACGCATATAAATTAGTAATTATTATTTTGTATATGGGCATACAAAATAAATTTAGCTGAGCAATTATTAGCTGATATAATAAAGAAACGCATGTATTTGTTTTGATTCGCTAACGGATATGACGAGTAGCGGCGCTCGCTGCTCTGCTGGCAGCTGCTGGCGCTGGCAGCGAACCATCTCAATGTGGGTGGGAAATGGCTCATCATGCTGAAGAATTATTACGCTGAAGGTAGGTGTTTTCGGTGCACTTCGACGGAAGCCTTCATTATGAAGATGCAAATCGAAGCTGACCTCAAAGCTGCGTATGGTTGTGTCTATGTCGCTATTATAGTCCTCTCTTTGTAGCTGCACTATATCCAATCTCTCGAATGTTTGTCGAAATTTCTGATAGTTAGCTTCATCTTTTAGGTTGTCTATAAGGCTTCTCCCTGTTGTGATAGCTCTTTTTGTAGCTAGCTCCTCTGTTGGCTCTGATTTGAGCTCTACGCTTGCGTGTGTCAAACTTGAAGCTTTTTAATTCATTGTTGCTGCTACTTTCATCTGCGATTTCTTCCGTAGTTGGATTTTTGATTTGCTGCCTCAATTGCACCATGCGCTCTTGTGTGGCATTGAAAAATTGGGAGACTTTTATATGCAGGGGCACCGGCTTATTGCTAAGAGAAGCATCCAATAAAGCCCAAATACAATCTTCTCTTGTGACCACTTTGTTGGAATCTGTACGACACCCTTCCTGATGCCTGACAACTATATAGCCAGCGCGTGATAAAGCGGAATACACCAAATAATTATTGTACTTTTCACTAGCCTCCTCCCCAAGTAGCAAGGCGTAGGCCTGCTCGATGGATACAATCATTCCACAGTGCTCTAATTGAAGGCGATTCTGAAATGGCAATAGGTAATATGTTAAGCAAATATCATTAAAAAATATTCTACTCATATACACACTAATTCCAGCAGAAATAAAGCCTCGTAATATTCCAAATATAGTTTGCCTTGTTGACTGTAGCCAAAGCTCTCAAATTTTCCATCTTTACGCACAACTTCAGCAGCCTGTTGATTGTCGCTCCATATGGCTACAGCGCGGCCTGCCTGACGATCGATGCGTCTAGCAGATAATTGCAGACGTAAATTAACTGTAATAACAGATACCAATGTATATTATAAAAGTAATTACTAAATTAAGAAGTATATTTCACCATAGGCATTTTTTAACTCCTCCTTTTCCTCTGCACTGCCTTCAATGCTGGTGCGTTTAAGGCCGTTTCTCGGTGTTTGAGCTTCAGCATGCCGCTGTGCTATAAGCTCTGAAGCACTACAGATAATTTTATTATGTAGCTATCTATATATCATTCAAAACTCACCTTAAATATTTAATTTTTGGAAAAATTTCAATAGTGTTTTCTTGCGCGCCGCTCATTTTCCTAACCAAAAACAGCTGTTAACTGCGATGCTGCCAGACCAATCGAATATAGTAAGTATGGAACGAGTTCATCGTGGAGCGGACGACCAGTTCATTTGTATTCGTTGACTCTATAATATCTAAGAATTAAGGTAATTTTGGAAGATAATTGTATTTTTAACATAAACTGAAAGTTTATTTGTGTTTACTGAAGCTATACTGTTTAATTGGTGTTGGCTGCCATTAACTGTAACAACTCAAAAACGTGTAAAATCAATTATAATACTCAGACTGAATTGATTGTATGCACGTTTTTTTGTTAATGTTTTCCGTGGTCACCAGGCCCCCACCCCCTACCAAATTCGTAAATTTGCTGTCAATAAGCAAACGTTTACGCCACTATTACCGCAATATGGACTGCACTGATCTGTCGCCACCTGCTTCAGTGCGTGGAATGCGTGAGCTACACCGCGCGGAATTTAAAAAACATGTGCAAGTACCTCGACTACGAGTGCCAGAATCTCAGGCGCAGCGTGTGATTCCACTGGTAAAAAAGCTGCTACTTAAAATGGAGCATCTGCAACCAGTACGTGCGTCGGGGAATCAACGTGAAATTTTGCTGCATCCTCTGCCTGTTAAGAGTTGGGAATCTTTGCCCACCGCTGAGCTGGAAGAGCAGCAGGTGACTCAAGAGAATTTCAGCCATGCAGAGCTCGAGTTGACCTACGAGAACTGGAGCGCCAATGATTTATTAAAGAGCGTGCTGCCAGAGAACGAAGAGGGGCTCTCCTCCTTCTCGCGCATTGGCCACATTGTACACCTGAATCTGCGTGATCATCTGCTGCCCTACAAGCAGCTCATCGGCGAGGTGCTGCGCGATAAACTGCCCAACTGTCGCACCGTGGTCAACAAGGCGGCCACCATTGATAATACCTATCGCAATTTTCAGCTAGAGCTGATTTGCGGTGAGCCGGATTACCAGGTAGAGACCAAAGAGAATGGCGTGCCTTTTGAATTTGATTTTTCCAAGGTCTATTGGAATCCACGTCTGTCCACAGAGCACGAGAGGATTGTTAACATGCTAAAGCCTAATGATGTGCTCTACGATGTGTTCGCTGGAGTTGGTCCCTTCAGCGTGCCGGCGGCCAAGAAGCGTTGCAAGGTGCTGGCCAATGATCTGAATCCCGTCAGCTATCAGTGGCTGCAGCACAACGCCAAGCGCAATAAGTGCTTAGCACATATCAAAATGTTTAATAAGGATGGCAGAGAGTTTATTCTGAATGAGCTGCGGGAGGATTTGCTCGAGCGCTGGCGTACCCCAGTTGCAGCTGAGCCTTACAATATTCATGTAACTATGAATCTGCCAGCCATGGCTGTAGAATTTCTGGATGCGTTTCGTGGCTTATATACGGTGGAAGAGTTACCGGAGGAGCCCAATTATCCACTAGTGCATGTCTACTCCTTTGCCAAGGGCGAGAATACCAAGGCGCTGGTGCAGCAGCTTGTGGAAACTAATCTGGGCGCAGCATTGGGCGACCAACTGCAGGGCATTAGTTTCGTGCGCAACGTGGCGCCCAACAAGGACATGTATAGGGTTTCCTTTAGGCTAAGTCGAACGCTCCTAACCACACCTAAGCAGCTGCTGGGCAAGCGTCATTGTACCACAGAAGAGACAGCGGAAGAGCAGCATATGGCTGCCACAAAAGTGAAATGTGTTTAACAATAAATTAATAATAAAGTTTATAATGTTTCTTTAAAAAACTCAAATCATGTGTCTTCTTTTGTATTTACAGCCATATCGTCATGGGCCGTAACAAGGCCAATGCCAAGAAGGGAGCAGGAGGAGCAGCGGCTGCTGGCAAAGCGTCTGCCAAGCCAGCACTAAATAAATCCAAGAAGGCCAAAAACGTCTTCAAGGTGGCCACCAACAAGGGCAAAAAGAAGCCCAAGGAAGTGCAGGGCAATCTCAAGAAGGTGAGCTAAGCGAATCACCCAAAGATCCAAGTTTGCCATATTTTCAACTATTACATTTTCTCAGCTCAAGGAGACGGTAAAAGCCAAGCAGGAGAAGGTGGATGCTACGCTGAAAGAGATCCACAAGGATATGGTCGTTAAGAAACCCAAACCGGTCGTCTCGCCCATCAAAAACAAAAAGAAACCAGCAGCCAATAGCAGCAAAGTCTCTGAAGCGCTGGGCAAGCTAAAGTTCTAAAATAGCCTTCAACTCAATCAATGCAACCTGTTGATTATATTAGTTTAAACGATTATACAAATATAGCTATGTATATATAAATATATATAAAACTGTTCTGCTGTATGTTCTATAATTGAAAAGTCGAGTCTATCTTTTGAAAGCATATATAGTCTTATTAATACTAAGAAATTTGCTATGATATTATTTGAGAAAGTATAGGTAGAGTTAAGCATTGAATATATGCTCTAATAAGCCATGCTGTTGAATTCCCGAAATTCTGATAAGGGATACCTTAGTATGTCTTCCCCTTACATTCTCTCTCTCCTTACATTACAGGTCTCTTCCCCTTTTCTTATTAGACTTTGCTAATTATTATTACAAAGCCTTCCTTAACATAAAATGAAAATAAAATATGCAAATGTTATAATGTTGCATATACATATATATATATATATTTATATATAAATAAGTACACAGTTCACCATATCTTGAACTCCTATACTAGGCATTAAAGGATTAGTGGAGCTCCCGGCATCATCACAGCTCCATCTGGAACAGTTGGAGTGGGCGTAAGTGTTGCAGCCGTTGTATTCGTGACCTGCCATCCAAATAGCTCCCGCACAATCGTGTCCAGTTGGACAGTATCAATGCCCTCCGCTTGGAGCTGATTAAACACCGTCTGAGTGCTTGGTGTGTTCAGCCAGCGTTCGTAGACGACCTTCAAGGCGCTCAATCGCTGATAGAACTGCGCAAAAATGGCGGACTGCTGTATTTTAAGCTGGACTTGGGCGTTGATGGCATAAAGTGGGAAATACATTTCCAACTCGTTGAGGAATCCCTGCCAGCCGAAGACGGTCCCCGATAAGTATGGATAGCGATTCATCAGCGAAGTGCACACTTCCACTTCTTCCAGCTTGAACTTGCCTGAAGAAAGCAATAACTGTTGATCCACCCACTGGCGGAAAAGCAGCACCTCCGGCTGGGCAAGGAAGCGCCAATAGGCGGTGAAGCCCACGTTGCTGTTCAAAATGCGAACGAAGGCCTGGAACTGTGCATCGTTCAGCAGATAGCGTACGAACAGCTTCTGCATGGGCTTGAACTGTATCTGGCCATAGACATCCATTAGATCCTGGGCCAGATCTGGTGGTGGTCCGACTGCGGCCTCCTTACCGGGTACAATAGCCGCGTTGCCCAGGCCGATGCCCAAGCAGAGCACAAGAATACAGGCGTATGTGGCAGACATGCTGGGAATATAGAGGATGGAATGTGCTTCTGGCCAAGGCAGCATCTCCCTTTTATGCCAAATATCTATTTACACAGATCAGATAAGCCCAACGAATATTCCACGCAATTTGTCGCAGCAGCAGCAGACGCTGCCGTTGACTGCTGTTGACACACCCAACGATAAGGAAAGTCACCCGATTCGATCTGTTTATAGTTGGATATAACGCTGACGTCTCACCGGAACTTGACTAATTTCTTGTTTTTGTGTGCTTTATTTCTCAAATAATTGACCAACAATCCAGAAAAGACCGACAAAATAAGTAGTAAACAAACACAAAATATAATCTATTAGGCCTTAACAGCGAGCACTGAGCGGGATAGAGAGTACCACAACACATAACAAAGTAAGCTTAAGTATAATGATTTCAATAGATATAGTTAACCGATGCTTGACAAACAGTTAGCTATTATATGACTATATATTAAAATGGCTTGATATGTTATAGAGTAGCAGAGTAGGTCAGCATCTAAATTGCCTTAAAATTAAATGATATCCCTCCCATAGTTTATATAGTTACTTTAGGGAATTGTCTTACGCTGGGGAAGCTATTATAAGAGTAGAATAGGAAGAGAACTAGGAAACAAAACAGAGAATCGGGCCAACATAATAAATATGAATATATTACAACGATTTGCCCTTAAACACCTTACTCAATAAGAGTATGTAAATCAGATGACCTAGATAGACAATATACGAATGGATCACCAATTCGGAAAAAGAGACAAAATATATCTAACTGCAGCAAGTCGAAGATCGGTTAACTATATATAATTTAAGTAAACGTATACGTATACAGGGTTATCCATAAGAAATTCGTAGTAGGTCCGAAGTTAAAGGGCTTAAGCTTAAAATACAAGTCGATAGATTGATAAGAGCTAACTTAACTGATAAACGCATGACGAACTGAGGGGCAGTTGCAATTGATCCGATGTATCAGGCACCGCCATCGTTGCCTTTGCGTCGCAACCAGCTAGGGATGTAGCTGCGCACGGCTTCGCCTAGCTGGCGATAGATCATCAGCGCCAAGATGGGCAGGACGAGGCGTGCGTCCTTGAACAAATAGACATAGCAAGCGACGAGGAAGAGCACCAGATCCGTGGAGTAGCTCAAAGCGGAGCGCACCTTCTCATGTGCCTGCTCCTCAGAGCAGGACTGCAGCAGCGCCAAGTTGGCTGCCTTCTCGAGCAGCTCACGATCCGCGGCGGACAGCAGCAGCGCCGCCTGGGAGCTGTTCTCCAGGGGCAATGGACTACCCCCAGCTACCAGCGGTTGCTGTGGCCTGCTCAGTGACGCATCGCGGGAGCGCGTGCTGGAGGGTACACGACGCTTGATCACACGCTTGACCTTCACCAGACGCGTACGTCCACGTGCATCGGGACGCGCCTCGACTATTTCGCTCATCACGCTCTCGCTGCACTCCTCGATGTCTTTTTTGTTCTTGGACTTGGGTGGCGGCACCACCAGCACAGTAGGAAACTCCGGCTCCTCCTCCTGCTGATCCTCCCGTGCAGGTGTTTCGGGTGCCTTGTGCATGGCATGTCTGCTGGCTGCATCCCGCACATGTACAAGCTGCTCGCGCTCTGAAATGGACAGACGACGCTCCCGACTGACAGTGGGTGGAGCTAGCAGCGTCTCATTCTGTTCGGGACTGCGTGCTCGACGTTGCTGATGCTCCGCTGCAACATCATCGTCGTCGTCGTCGTCCTCACCCGCCTGAGCGGCGGCTCGCTTCAGTTCATCTCGGTCGAGGTAAAGAGGCTTGTGGTATTTGTGGGTGCTGCTCACCTGACGTACCAGATCGCTGTAATGATCCACGGCAGCATGTGCCTCTTCTTGCATCAGTCGTTCCTGCTCTTGGCGCTTCAGCTCCTCCTCCTCCTTTATTTTACGTTTCGTCTCCAGCTCCGCAGCGATGACTGCGGCGTTGGTCTTCTCCAACGGATTGGAGATCTCCTCGTTGGCCTCGGTGTTCTTCTCTGTGGCCGAGCGTTTGTCCCGGCTGAAAAATGACTTTATGCCCTTGGCCAGATCTAGTTTCAGATTGCTGGGTGCTACAGCAGGAGTGGAAGGACTGGTGGCAGCGCCATTTCCCAGCTCCTGCTGCTGTGCATCCGGGCTACTGGGCTGGCTAACGCTGAGCTCAACATGCTCATTCGATGAGCGTTTCAGTATCGGCTTTGGCACAAAGTCCGGACTGGGCAGAGGCATTGGCCGATTGAGCACCACTGCTGCGTGCTCCGGCGTGGGCGCACGGTAGGGAGTAAAGGTGCCGGCGCCCATATTACGCGGATGATACGTCTCCAAATCACGTGGACTGGGCGAATGAGTGCGTGCCATCAGCTGCATTTTAAATTTCTCAATCGAGTCCTGGTCAGAGGAAGCCGTGCTCTCGGTATAATCCGTTCCCAGATCGAAGCCTTGGTGTTGCTGCTGATCCACGTCCATGTCCAACTCTTCGCTATCATCGGCTGTGCTCTCCGTGCGGTCCTCGTCATACTCCTCCAAATCCTGTTCATGTCTCTCAGTGTCTCTTGCCTGCAGATTGAGCAGCTGCTCCGTATTGGCGCGCGTCAAATTCTTTAGATCAACTATGTTAACGTTCTCCCGTGAATCCCATTTACGTCCAATGGGCACCATATCCGCCGACTGACGTCTCAACTCGCTGCGGCGCTCAAAAGAAGCGCGCTCTGCCTCAGTCATGGAGCCGAGGCGCTTGCGGAACGTGGTTGGAGCGGTCGGAGCGATGGGTGCGGACTCCTGGGGTTTTGTGGACTTCACTTTCGACTTGGAGGCTTGCTCCAATTCCACGGCTTCATAGAAACGTGCCATTGCACGCTCGTAGAGGAGTTCGGTGGAACTGACCGAGCGCCGCAGCGGGAAAGTCGTGTGTAAATTGGTGAACTCCAAGAAGGCCAAATCCGGTGCAGAGATGGAGATCGGCGGTGGCTGTATGGCGTCCTCCAGTTCCAGCTCAAAGGAATCTTGCTCTGGGCGAGATAAAGCAAATATCAGTGTGAGTTTTGAGGCAATATCTTAGATACTTACTGTCCTTATCCTGGACCTTGCTGTTCTTGTCGAAGACCACCAGCATGAATTCATTGCTCGTATGGACTTCGTCGTGTTTATCCGCTGGCTTCGGTGGACGCACCTTGGGCACTGATGGCATCGACTCCGATGTGGGAGTTTCCGGCACAATTGGCTCAGGCTGTGCAGGAGGTGGGGCACTGATTTCTATGGTGGGCAGCTGTTCTCCCATGTGGGCACTGGTGGCTATTGCAATAGCCAAAGCCGGTGCATGCTTTGCCGGGCTGAGAGAGTGGCCAGAGAAGCGCCTCACATTCTGATTGACGCCTAATTGGACGGGCTCAGCACTGCGCTGCAGAGCGGGCGTCGATTTGATGGGCTGCGGTGGCGTAGGACTCTTGCGCAGCGGTGTCGGCTGACGTTGTGATGCATCAAAGGCAGGCTCCAGTGATGTTAACGCTGCAAGCGCTGTTATCGGTGGCTGAGGTAGTGGCTGTGGCTTCTGTGCCGGTCGACCAGGTGACTTATCCTTCGTAGCGACCGCTTGCTTGGCATTAAAGAGCTTCAGCGGCACTGCAGTTGGTGGCGATTTGGGTGGCTTGGACTGGGTCTCCGGATTGTCCGGCTTTTCCGCCAGCGCCGTTGTGGTTATCAGAGTCAAATTAAGCTTGGGATTGGAGTCGGGCTTGCTCGTCTTTTGGGTTTGCACTGCAGCCGAGTCAGCGCTACTCAGCGATGGACTCTTACGCACGCTCATCTTCAGCGCCTGGTCGGAGGTGCCATAGGACATCTCGTGACGCAGCTGCTCGCTGTCCACCAGCTGTGGCGTGGGTTTGCGCGAGCCACGCGGCGACTGCTTGGACGACACAGACATGCTAGTTGCCGCATCCGCTTGTGGGCGTGGAGGGGACAGTGTCTTGCGACGCGGCGGCACAGGTTTCGAGATATCCTTCTCTTTCTCCTTATGCCCATCGGCATTGCGTTCATCGCCAGAAATTTTTGTGGCCGATTTGGGCTTGGTAATGCCACGCTTGGGATCGGGAATAAAAAGCAGCTCCGACTCCTGTGACGGCTCACTCAAGCCATAGGGATTCTCAGCCTTTACGCGAAACTTGTACTCGGAGCCCTCAATCAGATCGTGCAGCGTGGTCGTCAGCGCCCGTGTGGTAGCTGCCTTCAGCCAAACGTTCCATCCGATCCGAAAGTATTCCACAATATAGTTGCCGATCTTGCAGCCGCCATCATCTAGTGGCGCTGTCCACGACAACGTCGCCGACTTGCCAAAGGACATGTTGAGGCGTGGAGCACCTGGTGCATTCGGCCTGGCCGTCACGGTGACCAGAAAAGAGGCGATATCCTCGCCCAGTTTGTTCCAGGCTCGCACCATGTACTCGCCTCGATCCGCGCGCTGCACGTTGTCGATCTTCAGCAATGAGTTCTTTTCCGTATTGGTGATCTCGAACCGATTGCCAGGCACTATGACCTCGCCCTCGTGCAGCCATGTAATGGCTGGCGCTGGCTGCCCGGCCACGCCCACCTTCAAACGTAGCACCTCCTCCGCCTCCACAATGAGGCCATCCTCGTAGGTGCGCGGCAGACGAATCTTGGGCGGTGCCTGCACTTTCAGGCGACTCTTCGTAACCACATGACCCGCCCGATTCGTGGCCGAGCACTTGATCTCGCCCTCGTCGGTCAGCGCCACCTGATGTATAATCAGTACACTGCAATCGTGCTCATTGACAATTTTGGTACGACGACTGCTGAAGATCTCGTAGCCGTCCTTGAACCAATTGATCTCTGGCGGTGGTTCGCCCAGTATGCGCACACGGAACTCAATGCGCTCATCCTCGACGGCATCCATGTCTGTCAGCTCCTCCACAAAGCGTGGCACAGTGATTGCATTCCTCTGCAGGGTCACCGTCAGCGGATCGGACAGTTCGCTGGCATTCGAGCGACCCACTATGTTCTCCGCAAAGCAACGAAATTCATACCGCCAGCCGGGTTCCAAGCCGCTTATCTGAATCTCACAGCCAGAGATGGGCGTGGGCGTGGCACGTACCCAATGGGGCGAGCCAACGCGCCGCTGCTCCACAGTGTAGCCGATAATGGGCGAGCCACCGTCCAGCAGCGGACGTTCCCAGCGCAGATTAACAACATCGGGCTGCTGCTCGGAGAGTGCCAGCGGCGTCAATATGGGACGACCCGGTGGAGAGGGCCGTTCTATTAAATAAAGAGAACAAATTAATCACAGGTAAATAATGCAGCAAATTCGAACAGCTCAGAAATCAAGCGCTTGCGCATTATTCAAAATAGACTATTTCGACATTACTTTGTCGTTCTTTCAAATTTTAGGCCAAAGATTCAAGAAAAACAGAAGAGACAAGATTGCTAGAGAGTAAAGTGCTCGACAATCGAATACCCTATATACTGATATGAACTGATAAATAGCTATATGTATATAAATAATATATACCCATGATATATCAAACTGTAATCCATAACTTAATATACAGAAATGGAAAGATACCCTGTAATCAAAAATAAAGTAATAAGTAAAGGTGTCTCAAAAGTCGCAAATTTGGTATATATCAAACAAAAATACATAAAGCTATTAAAATAATTAAAGGAAATATACTTCTATCCTTCTCCTTATCTCCTTTATCTGCTTGTTACAAACGCGTGATACAATCATCACACCCATTGTTGATCGATGTGCAATGGGTATACAAAACAGAAAAACGGGCCGACGGACGGCGTCGCGTCAATGGACGGCCGCGGCAACCACTTGAATGTGCGAGTGGCTAAAAATAGGAATATTTCTAGCGCTCCCACCAACTATGTGGACTACTACTATGTGTGTGCGAGCTCTCACAGCCAATTAGAGAAGATTTTCAGTGTGTGGAAATTCGGGAATATATTTTCGAATTTTACTTGAATTTTTAATTGAATTTAGAACGAGCAATTCCGTTTAACTTGCCTGCAGATTTCCAATGCACATTCTTTTTGGGCCGTCCACTCTGTGGTGCCTGCAGTTTACCCGGTTGGTTGCCCATTTCGTATATTTAAATATTTTAACCTATTTGCAATTAATTGTGCATATATATAGAAGTATCTATATATAGGCAAGCCGCTTTTAACTTCACGCACTATTACGGTCGTTTTTTGTTTTTATTATTATTTCTCCTTTATAATACTTTTCGAATGCCTTTTTTATTTCAAATATAACTAATTTAACAGTGCAATTTTCGTAATTTGCAATTTCGGATGCACAATCGAAGCCATCTTTACGGACGCGTTAAATAATCCGTTCGCCAGTATAGCCAGGCATTTCCACACACAAATAAGCTTTGAGCGCTAAGAAATGTCAACGGCAACTAACTTGCAGCGTTGCCAGTAGTGGCAAAATATTAAACAGCTGCCTGGAGATCGATACAGTTACTTTTCCGATAATCACTCGATAATAAAGATATTGAAATATACGCAAAAATTAAATTAAATTGTGTAGATTTTGAATTATTAATTGCCAAATCGAAATTGTTAACTTAAATTAATCCGTTTTTAAAATGTTTTTAAAATGTACTTCTTCTATCGACATCATATGAACTGTATCGATATATTATATGTTAAGCACATCTCTAGCTGTTTATTTCTTACATCCCCAATTTACAACAAGCGCAACGCAGGTGTTTCGCCAAAACTAAAAAAAATAACATTGTATTGTTAATTGTTACTGTTAAATAACTCAACCTGAGCGCTTGTCCAAAGTTTATATTTAAAATTAAGAACTATAATTTAAGATATTCTAAAGTTTTCTGTTATTATTGTTATTGGCAAACTGTTTCAATGTACGCGTGTGTGAGTGTGTGTGTTTGCATGTAAAATGATTTGGAAGCTGTGAAGCTGTCACGGCGGCAATTGAATTAGAAATAAAGACACAACCGCCACTGCCATTGGTGTCGCCACTGCAATTATTGCATTGACGGTAGGTGCAGGTGTAGCCTCATAAGTACACGCACGCAGGCACACTCACACACACACACAAGTACACTGGAAAAAGAGCAGCAGCAACAACAATAATGGCTGGCACGGCAACCGCAACACCGATGGAAATTGACGAATTCATAAATGGAGCGCTCGTCTCTTGGGTGAGTGAGTGGATGAACATGCTCGACATGCTCATAAGAGGGCAGCCGAATAAAAACGTGATTGCCATACAAAAATATTCAAGTGTTCAATGTACTTGCACCCGCACACTAATAGATATGTATTTATGTAAATACATGCATGTAGAAGCATACATGCGTGTATACATACATATTTATAGCCCCAGATTTCCGACGCTTAGCCCCAAGGTCATTGTAACTGTGGCTTTAGCTATAGCTACCGTTTACCGTACAAAAACAACTTTTTTAATGCTGTCATTAGAAGCGGCCCGTCGGCAGGCCTTTGTTTGCCAATTGCGAGAACTCTAAATTTTGCTCGACCGGCTTTTATACCCTTGACAAATTAGCATGCTAAAATAGGGAATATTAAAGTTATATTCAGAATAAATAATTTTCCTATATAAATGTATGTCAAATAATTGGAAATATGTTCACAGATTTCAAATAGAGTATATAGATAATTCGAACTTCCTGTGTAGGCTGTCTTAAAGTCAAGGACAAAATGAATTTGTCAATTGGTACAAGGTATTATCGTAAATGTATTAAAAGGGAATTCCTTTTATGCCTATGTCTTACAGTCAATTACCAACGCATTATAATGGTGTGCTAATCTTTCACTTTCAGCTGGAATCCTGCCTGCCACGTGCAGAGTTACTCGCTGGTTATACCTCGCTGCTGGATGGCCACATAATACACAGCGTTTGGTTACAGATCGATCCGGAACCACAGAACAATCCCAGCGAGCTGCTCAGCGAACTTAGCGGCAATTCGCTGAGCATTGCACGTGCCAAAAACTTTGAGTGCATAGTACGCAATCTGAAGGCACTGTTCGAGGAGGAGCTGGGACAGACTATATTGGTGCTGCCTGATGCGTATATACTAGGTTATTATCCGGAGAGCAAGCAGGGCTTGGAACAGATGAAAACTCTGCTAACACTGTTGCTGGGCGCAGCGGTGCAATGTCCCAACAAAGAGCTTTTCATAGCGCGTATTAAAGAGCTAGATCTAGAAACGCAGCATGGAATTGTGGCGCTTATCAAACAGGTGACCGATAGCCACAGCCTGGTGCTCACCGAGGATTCAATAGAACGTCTGTCAGCCGAGAATATGTATGGACACATCATTCGTCTAACCAAGGAGCGCGACCAAATGTACTTGAAGTGGATCGAGACAGTGTGCGTGGAACCAGAGCTTAGTGCCACTGATGGCGTGGAATGCGGACAGGGTGTCAGTGTTCCACGTTCACCTTCCAGTGGTACAGCCACTTCGACGCCCTCATCATCATCCAATTCAGAAAGCAACCATTTGGCCGTGGAGTGCGCAGATCTGAGATCTAAGAATCGTAAATTGCGTCAAGAACTGTAAGTGGGTGAATCCAATTATCAAACCTTTAAAAGTTGAATTGGGTTTCGTTTGCAGTGAAGAGAAATCAGAGAATCTGCTGGAGCTACGTGAAGAGCTGGATGACAAGAAACAGCGTTTCGACAAGCTGCGCCAGGAAGTAAGTTGCTTTAAATTACCAACGTGTAGCCTAACCAATAAGCTAATAATTTTTATTACAGAGCCAGGAATGGTTTGCTGAAGCCAAGCGTGCATCTGCTTATCGGGATGAGGTGGATATATTGCGGGAGCGTGCCGAACGTGCTGATCGTCTAGAAATTGAGGTGCAGAAATATCGTGAAAAGCTTGGCGACTCAGACTTTTACAAATCACGCGTAGAAGAGCTGCGTGAGGATAATCGCGTGCTGCTTGAATCTAAGTATATGCAGCTCAATACATAAAATAAATTACATTTACTTACACAATAATCAACATTACAGAGAAATGCTGGAAGAGCAGCTTCAACGTTCACGCAAGCGATCGGAACATGCCATCACCTTAGAGTCGGAGATCATTAAGTACAAGCAGAAATTAAATGACATGGCGCTTGAGCGTGATGTGGATCGGGCCAAGCTAGAAGAGCTTCTAGAAGAGAATGCACAGCTGCAGCTGGTAGCAAAGAATCTCAATTGCACGCAGGAAGCCGACAAATCATTCTCAGACAATGAAGACGAATGTAATTCGGGTGACAACAGTTTGTCTGAGCAACTCACGAACAATGCGCAAACGCGTGCTCTTAAGCTAGAACTGGAGAACAGACGACTGACTGCTGCTCTTGAGCAGTTGAAAGAGAACAGCTTCCATGAATCCACCAGCAAAATGCTGGAGCTTGAAAAAGAGAAAAAGAAATTGTCTCTGAAAATTGAGCAAATGCAAGAGAATATACAAAGATTGACGCAACAGAATGTGGAATTGGAGAGTGTGTTTAAGAACGCGTTGGAAGAAAACAAAAAACTGCAAGATGCCGTCGATAATCGACAGAAGAGCTACGATCGCCAAAGTCTAGAGCGTGAGGCAGATCGTCAAAAGCTAGCGGATGCCGAACAGTATGTGGAGACGCTAAATAAAGAGAAGCAGCGCATTCAAACGCTGAATGAGAGCATTCAGCGACGAGCCGATGATTTGGAACGCCTCGCAGAAGCAAAGACCAGGGAACTGGAACAGTATGTTGAAAAAACACAACAGTTCGAGCAGACAAAACAGAAATTATACGAGATAGAGGCGAAGGTATGTACGTACGAGCGCGAGAATGCCAGTTTGATCAAAGAGGTGACAAAACTAAAAGAGAGCAGTGAACAAAAGTCTGTGCAACTGGACGAGAGCATAAATAGGCTGGACATCCAAGCCAAAGACATAATGAGACTCGCCAAAGTCCAAGAGGAGGCGGAGCAAGTGCAGCAAAAGCTTGCCGAACTTGAAAAACAGAACCAAGAGCTAAGCTCGCAGCGTAACATAGATCAAGAAATGATAAGCACGCTACGCAATGATCTGGTTAATGGGACGCTAGTCACCAAAAAGGTACGCCACAATCTGGAAAAGCTTGGACTAGATGTTAACGAGGTCGACGGAGAGCCATCGGAACTAAATGTCGAGCATGTAGTGGAGAAACTGGTGCGCAATCCAGAAACCTTTAAAACGGTGCGTGAAATTATGCTGAACGTCAATCGCGAGCAGCAGCAGGAGGCAGGCGTCAAATCGGATATGTGTGTGCTCTGTCATCGCCAGGAAATCTTTACCGTGGAGAAGAATATCGAGCTGTCCCCCACACCCAAAGTGCCCACAGCGCAAGAGCTGCGCTTCGAGCACAAACTGCACCTCAGGCCTTCACGTGATGCGGCGGAATTGATGCGCTTGCAGGAAAGCAATACGCAGCTGCAAACGGAGAATGCGCGAATGAGTGTAGATGTGGCAGCATTAGGATCACAGATCACTTCGCTCAATACACAGCATGTGGCGCTACAATTGGCCAATTCTCAACTGGCTGCCGAGAAGGATACGCTGTTGAAGGAAATTGATGCGCTGCAGCAGGAGCACAAGCACGCTCTGCAAGATCAGGTGACATTACAGTGCCTGCACGATCAACTCTCTGCTGAATATGAGTCACTCAACAAGGACAAGGAACAGTTAAAGGCGGCTGTGCGTGATCTGCGCCAAGAGACACGTGATGCACGTGAGACAATCCAATCGCAGGAACAACGCATTGAAGAACTGGTCGCACAGACCAATAGCATGAAAACTTGCCACGAAGATCTGGCCATTCTGCGCACTGAGCACTCCAAGCTGACCGATGACTTCCGCAATCTCTTCGCCACCAGCGATCGGTTCAAGAACGAATACAAGAATATCCAGGAACAATACAAAATGATTCGCGTAGAGCACAGTAGTCTTAAATTGCAAAATACCGAGCTGACTGGTGAGCTGAATGCCAAACAGGATCAAGTCCGCCTACTCCAGATCGAATATTCAAAGGTGCAGCAGCGTTGCGAGGTGAGTTATAATAGTTATAGCCTGCTTTTTCCCTATTCTAATGTTGACTAATTCTTACATTACGTCTCACAGATGCTTATACAAAACAATGCAGACTTGGACTCGGAACGCAAAGCCTTAATGGACAATGTATCACAGCTACTGTCGCAATACCAAGAATTGCTGGCCATTTCATTGGAGGACAAAAAACACTTCCACGAGGAAGAAAAGAACTACACAGAACGTGTACACAGCCTAAAGCGTCAAAAGGAAAAGCTGGAAGAGAAGATAATGGAACACTATAAGAAGTCGGAGACCACCGTCCAAAAGAAGTAAGTTGCAAGATAGTTCATCGAATTGGAGCATTAATAAATCCATGTATTCCACAGAAAACCATTTGCCAGCAGCCTCGTTAGACGTGTAAAGAAGGCCAGCTCTGATTTGATGAACAAGGTGCCAAGTCGGGTAGGAAAATAACTAATTGACTGCAAAGTTCAAGCGTTTAGCTAATGCTTAATTTATTTCAGAATCGTCGCTCGTGGGTTGATGATGCACGCACCAATTCACAGTTTGTCATCGGCTCTGAATCAGGAGGCAATGAATCGGATAATAGCAACGAGGAGCCACTGTCCATTGCATCCGACACGCATCTGCTACAGCGTAATATGCCATTGCGCCAGAGTCTACAGCGGTAAGCAAGTGGTTATGCGGACTATCGGCTATTGTTATATTTGCAAAAACAAATATGAAAATATTTCATATTATTATCCCATTATCCAAATCAATTTTAAATTTGGCAGAGTATAGCTAATATTGTTATTATATACTTTACCAAATGATTGCTAAATGAAAGATATTATTTCAACTTTGGCTTGTCGAATGCTTTTACTTTAATGGTTAAATGATGTACTTACTTTTGGTATATGGTTCTTGTTCTATTTACATGTATATACACAACAACAATATCAACTTTGCACACACACTCGCACACACTATTTATGTATTGTATTAGGGATTTGCTGGATAGCTCCATACAACGCGGTGGCACTGTGCGAAGTAGCCTGCAGGCACAGAAACGTACGGATTTGAGTAATTCACGTAGAAATAGCGTGCACGGGTATGCGCTTTAAATGTTTAACATAAAATAAAATCCTAATCAATACAAAAACAATATCCCATATCCACAAATCCTTTGATGTAAAGCTATATTCGTTTGTCTTTTGTGTATGCCTTTCTTTTGCTTTACAATTAGTTGGCTATTACTTGTTACTAAATACTTTCTGCTTGCAGCAGCCTCGAACCACCGGATGTAACTGGCAGCAGTTTAACCCTGGGTACCGCTGGGTCGCGACGCACTGTTTATTTGATCGACGAGAAGCTGCCTGATGGCTCCAGCGCCACGGCACAACAGCCGCAGGCAAGTTCAACGCCTATGGCAAACAACAACGCTGCAGCAGCCGCTGCCGCCACCACTAGCGCAGAGCCGCAGACACCCCTGAAGAGCGACAATCAGCCAGCCACGTTTCTTATGTACAATCGCATCAACACAACTATTGGCAGCACAGCCAACAGCACAACAAACGATCAGAGCCCACTACTGCAAGCCACCGGCAGTGGGGGCAGCGTCGCTGGCAGCAACAATCAGGATGATAAAGCACTGCGCAAACGAAACGAGGATAAAAGCAATAGCATTTGGTATGAATACGGCTGCGTTTAGAGCTTCTGGAACACAAACAAACAAACAAACAGACAAACAAAAAGAAACTGCATTTGCTGACGACGAAGTATTATTTCGTTTTAGAAAGTAACGAATTTATGCCTTAGCTTAACTGAAGAGAGAATTTACTAAGTGCTTCTTAAAATGCTATGATTTGCCTTAAGCTTCATACAAACAGATCTGCAATTTATATACGTAGCATCAATAATTATATATATGTTGTGTTTTACATTTAGATATAGTTTATATAATAGATATACAATTTATACACATATATAACAAAACGAAGACTAAACGGCAACTGTGCGAATTCACAATTATCTTGTAGAATAAATTATACACCCATATACATTTATCCATGTACTTATATGTATGTGTATACCAATACCGAAATGTATGTCCATATTACGTCCACAAGATGTATTATTGTATTTATTATGCATTTCATACATTCATAACTCAAACACTCGAATATATTCCTACACATTTTGTATACTATAGCAAACAGCTAACAAATGCGCCTTCAATTTGTGAATACACATATATACATAAATATATATATTTTTCTAAGACTAAACTTAATCTTTAAGCGGCAATAACTAAACACAAAGTAAAAGTTATAATTCTTTAATTTATTGACAAATACCTTAATACGCAATAAACCACAAGCATAAAGTTATAAATAAATAAAATGTTTCCGATGATAAGATAATATTTTTCTGCTCAGCATTCTAGTTTAAGATTTGACAGAGGTGCGATCGTAAGTGTGAACGAAGACTGTTCCTAACTCTGGTAACTTAAAATATGTATTAATTATTTCAATAGTTACATCTTATTTTAATTTTTTCTCAACTTAAAAATATAACCTCACCCACAAAAAAACAAATCCGAAAATATGGCGAAGCATGCTATTTATTATTCTTTAATTTACAATTTCAGCTAATGGGCAACTATAAGCAAAGCCCTGTCTATATAAGAGATATGTTTTTAATAAAAAGATATTATTTTAAAAAAATATATATATGTAAAATATATGTATAAAATATTAAAGAAAAACTGACGTAAATAGTTCATAAACCAAACAAAAGATATGATATCAGCGATACACAAATGTATATAAAGTGCCTACAGTTTTCAATTATTTCAGTTAGAAAAGTGCATTGTGAACGATAAAAACAAGATGTGGTTAAGACTACTTTTAGCTCTGGTAAGTCGAAATGTTAGCTAAACCTTTTTAAAGCGGCGTATTTATTGCTCGTTTCTGATTAGGTATTGGTGCAATATCTAAATGGCGAGTGCGATGTTTGTCAGGCAAGCAGGGCGGCCTGTCGCTCCGAAAATACCTATTCGATCTGCATCAATGGTAATTATGCAGATTAATAAATTATTTATCAAATGCTTCACAAAATCTGCTGTGCTCATAGGCAAGCCATCGAACAAGGTAATCACCTGTCCAATCAATTATATTTGTACGGGAGAAAAGTATATATGTTATCCAGAAAGCCACAATGATCCCATTTGCAGGCCTGTCATAGATCTAGATGTATATTGCAATGATTTCGGAAAGCCAGACAACTATGTAAACAAGGATGATCCTACCTGTAAAACGTAAGTAGCAACGCTATACTCAATAATTTAATCTCAATTATACTCTCCATTTCAGTTTTATTTATTGTTTCGAAAATGGTTCGACAGGGAAACTATCAGGAAGCATATATAGCTGTTCAAAGAAAAACCCCTATTTCAATGGAACTCACTGTAATGCCCTGAAACCAGATTACTGTACATAATCTTAAACAACATGTTTTTTCAATTAAAACAAACAAATTATACCAATAAAGATTAGGTGTTTTTTCTCCGAATTTTCTTGTTTATCTCAGATGAAATAAGATATTTGTTATCCCCTTTGGTTTATGATTCTGCCAAGGTTTATTGCAGTCAAAATTTCTTTATTATGTAATCAAAGTCAGGGTAATTCTGCTTATCTATGCTAATGGATGAGCATATAAATCAAGTGGTCCATTAATTTTGACCAGTTTTTCATATTAGTTGGTCCACCGCACATGCTCCAAAAATGTTTCAGTTGTCAAAAGCCGTAAGTATGATTAAGCCATTCCTCTGAGTCGTAGAAAATGTTTTCTGCTCACTATGTGTCTTCTAGGTACCCTTTCTTATCATTTCCTTAGCATTGCCCCGCAATTTGCTGGCTCAGTGCGATGTCTGTCAGACTGAAGTTCGAGCTGCGTGCCATAGTGAAACCACATTTTCGATTTGCATAAATGGTAATATATATAGATCATCTATGTATGCAAACATCAATTGATAATATACTCATTGTTCAGGCACTCCCTCTAAGGATTATATAGAATGCCCCAACGACTATCATTGCACTGGCGGTAAATACATATGCTATCCGAAAACAACTGGTGTGGCGAATTGTACACCTAATAAAACCCCACGGGATCCAGACACTCTCTGTAAGGATACTCAAAAAAATGGACAGTTGCCCAATGAATTGGACCCCACATGTGCTACGTAAGCAACAAACTTTTTCGATACTATTACAAATAAATAAATATTTATATATATAAATATATTTTATTTCTTATAGGTATACCGAGTGCAGGAATATTAATGGGGTGTGGACCGGTCGTCAAGGGAAATGCCCTGAACTGCAATGGTTTAATGGCCAATCCTGTAAATCTGAAAAACCAGACTTCTGCACCTAAACAATTTATAAGCATATGCAAATTATGTATATATAATTACCATTACTAACCATATATCAGTTTAAGATTTTAGACCAACTTTTTAATATCAATATATACTCTTTAATACTGCTTAACATATATAATAATTTAAAGAGCAATTCTAGTTGTTTCTTTTACATATAAATACATAATAGTTACATACATACAATACAATATAATTACAAATATGATAGTAATCTAAAAAATTCCTTATTTAAAATTGTAAGTTAGCTAAAATATTGTGTGGTAATAAAGTATATAAAAATTACATATTTATACAATTCTTTATCTTTAGAATATTAACAAAATTTTAATATATACAAATATGATTCCGCTTGTCAGCAGTCAGCAGGTCGCTCAGTTTCACACTGACTTGTCTCTGAGTTAAAATATTCATCGGTGTTGCAATGAAAGAGCCATCCAATGATATCTCCCGATAATTTGAAGCAATTCACATAACTGTAATGCGCAAATAAAAGAATTATAGTGTATAAAATAAGCAGCTATAGCCACGCATCTTACTCTTTGCAGGTGGGATCGCTGTCGACTCTGAAATACCCTTCTTTGTTGATATTTAAACAGTATGCATCAGCATTGATTTCTGGCACTCCTGTAGTTGTTGATTCTGTAGAAATGTCTGGATCATTGTGTGCTGCTGTCGACGATACAGGAGGTGAAACTGTTGAAGGTTCTGGAGACTGAGCTGTGGAAGAATCGGGGGACGAAACTGTTGTCGATTCAGGAGGTGTAACTGTTGTTGAAGGTTCTGGAGACTGAGCTGTCGACGATTCAGGAGGTGAAACTGTTGTTGAAGGTTCTGGAGACTGAGCTGTGGACGAATCAGGTGGTGAAGCTGTTGTCGATTCAGGAGGTGTAACTGTTGTTGAAGGTTCTGGAGACTGTGATGTCGACGATTCAGGAGGTGAAACTGTTGTTGAAGGTTCTGGAGACTGTGATGTCGACGATTCAGGAGGTGAAACTGTTGTTGAAGGTTCTGGAGACTGAGCTGTGGACGAATCAGGGGGTGAAGCTGTTGTCGATTCAGGAGGTGTAACTGTTGTTGAAGGTTCTGGAGACTGAGCTGTCGACGATTCAGGAGGTGAAACTGTTGTTGAAGGTTCTGGAGACTGTGATGTCGACGATTCAGGAGGTGAAACTGTTGTTGAAGGTTCTGGAGACTGAGCTGTGGACGAATCAGGGGGTGAAGCTGTTGTTGATTCAGGAGGTGTAACTGTTGTTGAAGGTTCTGGAGACTGAGCTGTCGACGATTCAGGTGGTGAAACTGTTGTTGAAGGTTCTGGAGACTGTGATGTCGACGATTCAGGAGGTGAAACTGTTGTTGAAGGTTCTGGAGACTGAGCTGTGGACGAATCAGGGGGTGGAGCTGTTGTCGATTCAGGAGGTGTAACTGTTGTTGAAGGTTCTGGAGACTGAGCTGTCGACGATTCAGGAGGTGAAACTGTTGTTGAAGGTTCTGGAGACTGTGATGTCGACGATTCAGGAGGTGAAACTGTTGTTGAAGGTTCTGGAGACTGAGCTGTGGACGAATCAGGGGGTGAAGCTGTTGTCGATTCAGGAGGCGTAACTGTTGTGGAAGGTTCTGGAGACTGAGCTGTCGACGATTCAGGAGGTGAAACTGTTGTTGAAGGTTCTGGAGACTGATCTGTGGAAGAATCAGGGGGTGAAACAGTTGTCGATTGTGTAGACTGTGCTGTCGACGATTCAGGAGGTGAAACTGTTGAAGGTTCTAGAGACTGTGCTGTCGACGATTCAGGAGGTGAAACTGTTGTTGAAGGTTCTGGAGACTGAGCTGTGGATGAATCAGGGGGTGAAGCTGTCGACGATTCAGAAGGTGAAACTGTTGAAGGTTCTGGAGACTGTGCTGTCGACGATTCAGGAGGTGAAACTGTTGTTGAAAGTTCTGGAGGCTGAGCTGTGGAAGAATCAGGGGATGAAACTGTTGTCGATTCAGGAGGTGTAACTGTTGTTGAAGGTTCTGGAGACTGAGCTGTGGACGAATCAGGGGGTGAAGCTGTTGTCGATTCAGGAGGTGTAACTGTTGTGGAAGGTTCTGGAGACTGAGCTGTCGACGATTCAGGAGGTGAAACTGTTGTTGAAGGTTTTGGAGACTGATCTGTGGAAGAATCAGGGGGTGAAACAGTTGTCGATTGTGTAGTCTGTGCTGTCGACGATTCAGGAGGTGAAACTGTTGAAGGTTCTGGAGACTGCGCTGTCGAAGAATTAGGGGGAGAAGCGGTTGTCGATTGTGTAGACTGTGTTGTCGACGACGAAGGAGGTGAAACCGTTGTCGATTGTGTAGACCGCATGGTCGTAGAAATAGGTACTGAAGGTGTTGTCGTGTCTATAGGTTTACCTGTTGACGATTCTGACGTAGGTTCCGGAGTTGTTGACGATACACATGACGGCTGCAATAATAAAGACAATAAATTGAAATAATTAAGCACGACAAAATTTAATAAAAGTTACGGAAGATGTATCCTGGGGAGAGCAAAATGTTCCATCCACATTGCAGTAAAACCCATCATCACATGGTCGAATGGCGTTTGGATCGACAGCACCGAGATTATAACAGACTCCATAGCTGTATTCATCCACGCAGGCATAGACACCGTCGGTCAGCGAACAGTCTGAGCAGGTGGACATAACTGAGGTTGTACTTGTTGACGGCGTAGTAGAAGTTTGACAGGATGGCTGAAACAAAAGTATATGATAATACAAACTTTAATGAAGGAAAATTGAAGCCAAACTAACGGCAGAGGAATCTTGGGGAGAACAGAATGAACCATCAACATTGCAGTAATAGCCATCGCCACATGAACGAATTGTAGAAGTTTCAACGGCCCCCAGATTGAAACAGATGCCATATGAAAACTCATCCACGCATGCATAAACTCCATCCGTCAATGAACAATCCGAGCACGTTTGACCATGCATCGTTGGAAGATTTGCACAAAACATTAATAACTGCAACAAAAGAAATGTCTCTGATGTAATTTCTAATTCCCACGAAGTTACTTTACTTACGAGCATAATTTTTAAAAACGACTTCATCTTGAGGTCTTCTTTTGGTATGTCTGTTCGGTAAAGAGGCCGAAATTGCTTTGACTTGTCTTATTTTGTCGCATTTTAATAATATGAGCAAATATGATTTACGTGAAGGCCTTGTGCACAGATTAAAAGTCATAAAGATTGAGACATTGATGCCAAAACTGAGACAGCCGTATAAGAGTAAGTTTTTATATACATCTAATTAAGATAGCTGCCAATATGAAAATGTGATATCTAGCTTTTATAACTGTTTTTCTACTTTTTCTTCTACATGCTTGTCTTCCAGCCAACTGCGTGCCATACGCAACGAGGGCAATCGAAACCGCCATTCATCACAGCAGTGTGTGTAGACGTGCTCGCCCAACTGTAGCAGCTCCTTAGAAAAATCCCGCTCATCTGCTTTCCATGAACGCTCTGCGCCGCCGAACATTTCCATGCGCACGAGTGTAGTCATTGTTACGCCCAGATATTTTTTAATGCCATTATACAGCTGCGACTTGGTCAATTGTGGTGTAACGGAGGATGCTGTTGAGGAGAAGGAGGGCGACGTTGACCTATTGCTTTTTAATACTTCAGTTTGAGTTTCCAGGTTCTTGATTGTTTTCTTTAAATCGACGTTTTCCTTTGAGAGCTGCTCATAATTTATTATTAATTGCTCATATTTATCATGAATCTCTTCTGTTGTCTTGGAGTCTGGTAAGGTCACCTTATCGATGTCTTTTTCATTCAACGGCTGTTCTTGTTTTCCACTGTCAACGATTATAGATGTTTCAGTCCTGTTATCTTGTTCATTCACAGGCTTCTGTCTTTTATTTGGTCCGAGGATCAGGGGCTTTGGTGGCGATCGTCTTCTCGCTACGTATTTGCGCCCGAATCGTGCATCTTCGGTGAATCCAAGTGGACATTCGAAATCAGCGGGAGGTATCAAATGCTCCAATGTGGGCATGGGCAATTTCACCATTGTTGCCTCACCATTTTCGTCGAGATGCTCCATGTCCCAGGCCAGATCCTTACTGACGCGCACCAAAGTGGGCGTCTGATTTGGTGTAAGTCGATCTAATTTATAGTTCATAAAACATTCGTAACGAAAGTGCCGCGCGCATACAGCGCGATTGGATAATTTTTCCCTAGCAACATTTAAAATGTCAGCGTTGCCGCAATTCTTTAGCCAAGATTCCAGGCGAACTGGATCACGAACTGGCAGTTTGAAGAAATGCATTTTAGGATTGCGTTGCGTTGATACTTTACAGTCACGGAATACGCATCGAGTGCCACCCATATTAACATAAAATAAACCTATTTGTTTTTTATTATTTTAATCACGGCATAAACAAATTGCTTCTCCAGTTTGCTACTAAACTATGTTTTAATAAGATTCGGGCACACTTTTTGTTTATGCCATGTCATGGTCACCCAAAATTCCGGCAACTCAAAAAATATACTAAAAATGTCTAAAATGTATTATGCTATTTTATTTATGCCGGCAAAATTATTATTGATTATAAAAGTTGTAAGCTATATACTAAACAATATCAATAATAATAATTTGGTTATATATTTGAATATTCATTTGTTTTAACATAGTTTCTAGAACATTACAGAAGCATTGTTTCATTAGTTGATTCAATGCAACACTGTGTTGACAACCGGAAGATGTAGCCCTGAATACGAGAAGTTTCTAGAAACGTCTAGAAGTTTCGAGGCATTTTGTTCAACCTCTATAAAAGCAGTAGCAAGCGGACGCCGGCTTGTCAGTATTGAAACAAAATTCGTGCGATAAGCATATAAGCGTCTGCTCTAAGGCAAAACAAAGTAAAAAGTGAATTTCATTTTCTCTCCGAGGAAAACTGAAAAGAAAAAGTATTGTTTTCAAAGTTAATTCTGTGAAACAAAAAAAATAAAAGGTAAGCAAAGTTATTTTATAATCCATTTAAATTACATAAAATAGGGAAAACTGTGCCAAAAGACGCTGCACCTCGGTCAATGAATTTAAGCAAAAGTATGTGTGTATATGCAAAATTAAAGCTCTTGACACAATTCCTGCTTCATCGATTGCAGAATAGTCTAGAAATAACTGCCAAGTAACTAAATTTTCATTTATAATAGAAGGAATGTTTGAAAGTTCAACGGGCTTACCCATTAAGCAATAAAAATTCGATGAGAGCGCTTTGACTCACGCTTGCCAATTTTGCCGGCTAGTAAAAATTGTCGAAATTTCTCGAAAGATACATGGTAAAGAATATACCATCAAGTACATATTGATCTGAATATCTATGTACATTATTAGTTATGTACCGAAATATGCACATTCAAATGTATGCAATAAGTACATACATATGTACATATTAGAATTGCACGTGTTTGCCATTTTCTCTTTGTTTCATTCTCGATTGTTCTCATGATTTTTCTATGGCCCGAAATCATTCTAGAAAATTGCCTTGTGAAAAAAGAGAGGTAATGCGTCTGCCTATACATGCATATATGCATTTTTATCTCTAAGGGAGTTTTTCTAGAACATTTCGGCGATTTTCTATGTTGGCAAGGCGACGCTTCTCGAATGTACTTCTGATGTGTACATACACACATACACATACCTCATTGGCTGATGTGCATGCTTTTCAGCAAGAGAGTGAGGGAGCATGCATATGCGATGCTCTCTTAGGGGTAAATTGAATGACCATGAGGAAGATAAAATTATTTTTTTTCTTTTTCTTTAGTCAATAAGTCGGTCTATTTAAAATAAATTATTTAACTAAAAAAATTTTTTTTGTATTGCAGATGCCTGAAGAAACCGAGACTTTCGCATTCCAGGCTGAGATTGCTCAGCTTATGTCGTTGATCATTAACACATTCTACTCAAACAAAGAAATCTTCTTGCGTGAATTGATTTCAAATGCGTCTGATGCACTCGACAAAATCCGCTATGAATCGCTGACAGATCCCAGCAAACTTGATTCTGGCAAGGAGCTATACATCAAGCTCATACCAAACAAAACCGCTGGTACTCTAACCATCATTGATACGGGTATTGGTATGACCAAGTCCGATTTGGTTAACAACTTGGGTACAATTGCCAAGTCGGGCACTAAGGCGTTCATGGAGGCATTGCAGGCTGGTGCCGATATTTCCATGATTGGCCAGTTTGGTGTTGGCTTCTATTCTGCATATCTGGTAGCCGATAAGGTGACTGTCACCTCGAAGAACAATGATGATGAACAATACATCTGGGAGTCGTCTGCCGGTGGCTCTTTCACCGTTCGTGCTGATAACTCTGAGCCTTTGGGCCGTGGTACCAAGATTGTTCTGTACATCAAGGAAGATCAGACCGATTACCTTGAGGAGAAAAAGATCAAGGAGATTGTCAACAAGCACTCTCAGTTCATTGGCTACCCTATCAAATTGCTGGTGGAGAAGGAGCGTGAGAAGGAGGTGAGCGATGATGAGGCTGATGATGAGAAGGAGGGTGAAGATAAGAAGGAGATGGATACCGATGAGCCCAAGATTGAGGATGTTGGCGAGGACGAAGATGCAGACAAGAAAGATAAGGATGCCAAGAAGAAGAAGACTATTAAGGAGAAGTACACCGAAGATGAAGAGCTGAACAAGACAAAGCCCATCTGGACACGCAATCCCGATGATATCTCCCAGGAGGAATACGGAGAGTTCTACAAGTCGTTGACCAACGATTGGGAGGATCATTTGGCTGTTAAGCACTTCTCTGTTGAGGGTCAACTAGAGTTCCGTGCTCTGCTTTTCATTCCACGTCGCACACCTTTCGATCTGTTCGAGAACCAGAAGAAGCGCAATAACATCAAGTTGTACGTGCGTCGTGTCTTCATCATGGACAACTGCGAGGATCTGATTCCCGAGTATTTGAACTTCGTCAAGGGTGTGGTTGACTCTGAGGATTTGCCATTGAACATTTCCCGTGAGATGTTGCAGCAAAACAAGGTACTTAAGGTTATCCGTAAGAATCTAGTCAAGAAGACCATGGAGTTGATTGAGGAGCTCACAGAGGACAAGGAGAACTACAAAAAGTTCTACGACCAGTTCAGCAAGAACTTGAAGTTGGGTGTCCATGAAGATAGCAACAACCGTGCTAAGTTAGCCGATTTCTTGCGTTTCCACACTTCTGCGTCTGGCGATGATTACTGTTCGTTGGCCGACTACGTGTCGAGGATGAAGGAGAACCAGAAGCACATCTACTTCATCACTGGCGAATCTAAGGATCAGGTCAGCAACTCTGCATTCGTTGAGCGTGTCAAGGCCCGTGGCTTTGAAGTGGTTTACATGACCGAGCCTATTGATGAATACGTCAACCAGCATCTGAAGGAGTACAAGGGCAAGCAATTTGTCTCCGTTACCAAGGAGGGTCTTGAGTTGCCCGAGGATGAGGCCGAGAAGAAGAAGCGCGAGGAGGACAAGGCTAAGTTCGAGAGCTTGTGCAAGTTGATGAAATCAATTTTGGACAACAAAGTCGAGAAGGTTGTTGTGTCCAACCGTCTTGTCGATTCACCATGCTGCATTGTTACCTCGCAGTTCGGCTGGTCCGCCAACATGGAGCGCATCATGAAGGCTCAGGCCCTGCGTGACACCTCGACCATGGGCTACATGGCCGGCAAGAAACATTTGGAGATCAATCCTGATCATCCAATTGTGGAGACCTTGCGCCAGAAGGCTGAAGCCGATAAGAACGATAAGGCCGTAAAGGATCTGGTCATTCTGCTGTTCGAGACATCGCTTTTGTCATCTGGATTCTCACTGGACAGCCCTCAGGTGCATGCCAGCCGCATCTATCGCATGATCAAGCTGGGTCTTGGCATCGATGAGGATGAGCCAATGACCACAGAGGATGCTCAAAGCGCTGGTGATGCTCCATCTTTGGTTGAGGACACCGAGGATGCTTCCCACATGGAAGAGGTCGATTAAATAAATAACTCAACTATTCATTCACTCCCACCAACCCTTCATTCACACCATTTGATACAAAATTACTAAAGTTGTTAACATTTAATTTCCTTGTCTGGAACCGCATCTTATGTTGGACTTGACAGCAGAGTTCTTTAATGTTCCGTTGACATTTGTAATTTGTATTTACGTTGTGTCGCGTTATAGGCGACAGTAGTACGCTTAACTCATTAAAAAATTCAAGAAATATGTAATAGGATTTACACATTCACTATGTAAGAGCAGTTGTCGTTAAGAAATTTCCTAATTTAGAATCCAACTAATTTATGTTATGAAAAAGAAAACACTAAGACTACATATGCGTTAGCTATTAAATGTAATATGTAATAAGATTGGATGATCGAATCGATAATAAAGCAAGCAAAGTAAATATGATGGTCATTTATTTGAGAATTTTGCGATTTATTTAGAATTATGATTCACATTCTTTTCGGAGCGATTGTTCTATAGCCTCCACAGTGCTGACGCCTTTGCTGACGATTATTATTTTGTTTCGGGAACGGGATCCCTTGTCAAGAGAAACATCACTCTTGCGGAGTCCCAGCACTTTGGACAGAAATTTCACCAGCTCGGCGTTGGCTTCTCCCTCGCTGGGTGGTGCTGCAATCTGAACTCCAACACCTTCCAGTCCAATGTCTGTGATTCCATTCTGTTTGGCGCCAGGCTTGGCCAGAATTTTAATGGCAATATTGCCACTCTTGTCCAGTGTGACCGGCGTATTAGAGACTGGCGGTGTGGTTGTCTCACCGGCTTTGCTCGTAGCTTTACCTTTTCCTTTGTTTTTAGACATAATGTGAGTGTAAGCCGTTGTATAAATACGTCGCATTAGATATGTTTAATTTTATAACTTGATTTTTAGATTCATTTTAGGTAAAGTTTAGGTAAAATCACAAATGCGTCCAATGTCAGCAACTGTTTAGCTACTGTGGGGTCAACACACGTTAGAACTGCTTGACGCTGTTGCTTGATAGATTTTTATTTATTCATATCGAAAAATAACTGAAATAGGCTCGCCTAAAAAATATATTTTTCTTTAATTATTTATAAATGATTTTATTAACACATTAACTTATTCTACTTAAAATATCTTTCGAAAGTATTATAGTTTGATCGTAACGTGTGGGGGTCATTCGAGAGTAAACTACCAGGGCTGCACAAAGCATTTAGCTTGTACATTTTTTTGTTTTTATGTTAATAGTAAAATCAAAACAAGTTTAATTTGTTTAGGTAAAAAATTATCATATATTCATCATTGTATTTACTCATAGTTTTTTTTT
The DNA here is from genome assembly GCA_035045845.1 of Drosophila buzzatii. NCBI lineage: Eukaryota > Metazoa > Arthropoda > Insecta > Diptera > Drosophilidae > Drosophila > Drosophila buzzatii. The sequence goes on along the minus strand of JAWNOS010000062.1, from coordinate 895,778 downwards.
CTAATCGTCCTCGTTGCCGAAAACATTTAAACTTGAACTATTTAAATCGCTGCAAACGCATTTTAAAATAATGTTTTTGCAGCTTGTGCATTCCACATTAGCACAATCAGCATATACATACATATAAAAGTAATTTGTAGGTGCGGGAATGCTTTTACATACAGTTCAGGTTTAAAGCTTAATTAATAATAAAGAATACAAAATATGAACTTAAATTTTGCATGTACATTGAAATTGTTCATTAAAAATTCAGTTAACTAAAAAGCCAGGTTGTCGCTCGAGCTTGATCTCTACGGACGTTGCACATAATGTCGGGAAGGTTCTGATACGAAAGGGTTTTAGAGAGACGTCAGAGTTGTTGTTAGTGTGAGTGTGTGGGTGTGTGTATATTTGTCTTTGTTTGTTTGTGTACTGAGCTTAACGTTACATTATTAAATTTTGAATTTGTATCTGTACAGGTTTACGCAGCTCGAATAGACTGAATGATTTGGAAAATCGCTGATCCACACACGACAAAGATAAATAGTGCCAAAAGCCAGGGTCCAACCGGATATTGTCCCTCTTTCGTTTTCTGAAACAGCGAGATACAGATTAGTGTTAAACATTAATTAAAAAGATCGCTGAAGCAACAGATAGACAAATCTAGAAACTGCGATAACAACTCGATTCAACTCTCACGCATACAAACATAAACATGTATGTTCACTGTAACAACAATAAAATCAATGACGGCGTGGCACTTTTTCGTATTGGATTTGTTTTTATTCGGCGTGCATGCAGGTGTCATTATCTCTTACTGTTCTTTTGCAGATGTGGCAGGGATTAAAGCTGCGATCGCAATTTTAATCGAAAAACATAAGCGATTCGTTCAAGATTTTAACACCTACCGAAGATTTTGGTACATTGCCACGCATTGTCACATATTTGCTAGCCTTTTCGTTGGCGACGCGCATTCTCTGTGGTGGAGCCATTTTATCTGTTTTTGTAGTGTTTTAACACTGCAATACCAAAATGAAGAAAAGTAATGTTTCAATTTGAGTACAATTAGTTTAATAGGCACACGCGAGCATACCTGTAGTTAGAGCGAAAATAACAAAACGAATGTGAAAATACGTAGTGCGACACGTATAACGAAGCCGAAGACAGCGACTGACAATTCGTGTGTGTTTGACAGCTAGGCACAGGGATGTATGCATTCGCAATTTTCGATGGTCGATAACGATAACAAGCTTACGTACAACTACAGCTGATTGAAAACTGCATTTTCTGGGGCGGCGTTTATTTACATTTAATACCGTAAAATTTGTTGGAATTTTTGGTAAAAACAGCTTATTCCCACATACAAATTATTGTACTGTGTGTGCCTAATGTACCAAAGGCATTGAAAAAGCTAAATCCGCACCCAATTAACAACCAACGACAGGCCTTCAACCAGAGTTTGCCAGCAGTGTGCGCAGGGAAGCAAATTATATATATTACACATACAAAACTATGACGATTGATGGCACAACTCTGCCCTCAGAGCTGCTCGTAATACCACAACCGCTGATAGGTTTCTGTGGGCTAGATATAGCGCACCAGAGCGTTCACAAATCCATTTGGGATGCATTCAGTGGCACTCTTCAGCGGAAGCCAGCGGACAGGGATAGGGATCGGGCTGCCGTGCAATACAAATTACTACCTCCTAACTATGAGTTTCCAGTTGCTAAGCCGAAACGCGCATCGTACGAGTGGTACCATCCGAAAGGAATACTTAAGCGTAACTGGATGTTGAAGCATTTGCATGTACTGCCATCCGTGGTGGTGCTCTTCCAAGACATTGAATGGAACGACAGTCAGTGGACAGAAAAACAGGTGCAGTGTGCGGCTATATTGCAAGGCCTCAAGAATGCGCTTCAAGAGCGTAATACAAGACTATGCCTGGTGCTGCTTCAGAAATCAGCACCACTGCCTCCAGGCGAGGATATGCTGGCAGCTGAGCGTGCCGCTAGTTTAACTACCGCATGCGGGATTACAAGCAAAATGTTGTTCATTTTGCCCCACACGGAGCATCTAATGGGATACACGATGCGCCTGGAGTCCGCGTTCTTGGATATGGCTCAGTCATACTATGCACTCATGTCGAAACGTATACGTACGCACCGTGATCAACTCTCGGCGGCCCATACAACACTCAAGATACGCCATCAATTTAAGCTGGGCTTTGTGGCAGAGATGCGTCAGGACTTTAGCACAGCGCAAAAGTAAGTGGAAAGGCTGTAATATGAATATTCAGTAAATAATATGTACTCTGTTTATAGACACTATTTTCAGGCTTACGGTAACTTGGATGAGATACGGATTACAGATACCAATTGCATGGAGATCAAAACGATTGCCGGCTTTCTCAACTACAAAATGTGCCGGCTTATGTTTAAGTTGAAAACGCCAAGGGATTCCATCAATCAGTTCATTATACACGTTGATAAATATAAGAATTGCTTAGGCTTCAAAGATTTAGCCTTTGAGCATCATGCCTGGCTAAGTACGCAGTAAGCTTGGCATATATATTTAAGCTTAACGTTTAAGACTTAATTATTATCCGCTATCTTCTTACAGACATTCAGTCTTTGCGGAACTCTTCTGTGAGGCAATCAAAAATGGATTGCCTGCGTTACAGACGCAGCATCCAGGCATATATTACCAGAAGGCCGCCGAATATGTGATAAAGCGACGTGAAGCCGCTCAACAGGCCAACGCCACGCTCTTAGGCACGAGTACCACGAATACGACACCAAATCAGAGTCTGTACACCGAGTTCTTTGGTACACGTGCAGTTAAGACTGGTGATCCTGTTGCCGAGCAGCAGGCAAATATGCAGCTTTTAGAGCTAGAGAACAACTATAATCATTCAGCGGCAATTATAGCGCTTCTCAGTCAAGCGATGGCGCAGTTTAAAATCTACAAGTGCTTGAGATTCCGCAAGAAACTTGCCATTGACATGGCCGAAGAGTATCTTCACAGTGGCGATCATGCCAAGGCGTTAACGTAAGTGACTGCCATTTAAATTTATTAAAAGTTATATTTAATATATCAGCATATTCCCCTTTTAAGTCTGTACTCTCTTATGCTGCCCGACTACCGTCAGGAGAAATGGACAACCATATTTAGCGATGTGCTGCTAAAGACTCTTCGCTGTGCGCTACTCTCCGCCTCTGTGGCTGATTACATTTCCTGCAGCATTGAAGCGCTCTCTCTGCGCCACCATAGCGAACAGAAAGAGCGAGTACTGCTTCTTGAGAATCTTTGGCAAGTGTTTCAAAGTGTGCCGCCTATGCCACAAACTCAAATGACGCCCGACGATCAACTGCTATGGAGCAATGCGCTGGCAAGCGTGAAATCACCCATACAAATTGATTTAGATAAGGTCAGCGATGTACTGGAGCTCTGCGCGACATTTCAACAAGTGCAATTAAACAATAGCGATGTGCTGCAGCTGAATTTAATAGTGCGGTCAGTTGGAAAGATTATATATACATATTTATATGCTTATTGTATTTTTACCATTTCTTTCAGCGTTCTTACCGATGTGCCGCTGCGCATTCGCAGCTTTCATGTGCTGCTCGCCGATGCCAGTAATCCTCAAATAAGCTACAAACTGGAGGGACTCAAGTATTTATGCTTCCCCAGTCTGCTGGAGTTGCGTACCCAACAGCAGCCTGACGAACAAGAGCATTTGGAGCCAAAGGCATTTGAGAAGAATATGCGCTTAGAGCCTGGCTGTTATTACCAGCTCCTGTGCAGCACGGAGGCCCAACAGTTCAATGAGAATACACAACTGCGCATCGCACGGTTGGAAGCGCTTATGGGCACCGAACAAATTGGCACATTGCTCACGTGCAGCGCAAATTATACACGCAAACCATTCCGGCATCACACGCGCAGTCGCGATCTGGATGATAATATGACGATAAACACCATTTGCTATATTGCGCCCACGTAGGTCACACAAACGCTTCATACCGGAAGCCATAAGCATTTGCATGCAGCCTTCATTTAACGCTCCGTTGAACTTCCATTGCAGTTTCCATTTGAGTACTCAAACGAACCTTGGCCATGTATTGAACGATGCTCCGGCAACGACAACAATGCTGGTCAATGAATACTATCCAGTGGTGACTACGATTAGCAATCCGTACAATGTTTATCTACAGAATGTGGGCGTGCATATTAGCGTTCCACAGGAGCTGCGCAATAGCGGTAAGTGGAATATTAACTATATTATTATTTAATTCGTAGCTATTTTTTTTACTTTTTCTAAGAGAGAGAGAGTCAATACTAGACAAAGATTTGCTGGCGATTCATTTGGTCATTCGCTTTTATTGAATTGTTTTTTTTTTTTTTATGGTTGCCTATTTGCTTAAAGCCTTATCGATAAAACTCCTAACACTTTTGACACTTGTATAAACTCCAGGAAAGTTGCGTCTCCCGCAGCCCATACCCCAAGAGACAATACCGCATAGTTGATTCTGATAGACGGCTGGTCCACCAGAGTCGCCTTCGCAGGCATCCTTAACGCCCGGCAGCGAAGCACAGAACATGGTTGAGCTGATGGTGCCACGCATTTTGTACTGGCTGATGCAGCTCTTCCGTGAGACTAGCGGAACTTCCACACTGCGCACGTGCTGGGAGACACGTTTACTGCCCTCGGTCGTTTTGCCCCAGCCGGAAACTTTTATTAATTCACCTGGTTGCCAGCTGGAGTTGCATAACGGAATTGTCGCAATGTTATTAGCTTCCAGCGGTGACTTCAGCTTCAGCACTGCCACATCAGAGTGCAAGGTGCGCGTATTGAAGGCTTTTGGTGTAAAAATTTTCGCCACACTCCTTCGCACACCAGTTGCATCCGTCAGCAGTGTCGCACCGCCCACCACTTGCAGTTTGCTCGCAGACACTCCCCTCACACAGTGAGCCGCCGTAACCACATGAGTGGGTGTTACCAAAGCGCCACCACAAATGAAATTGCCAGATATGCGCAGATTGATCAGATAGGGCACACTGCTTATATCCACTGGGATGCCGCCCACGATGCGTGCGCCGACTTCATTGGCGGCCTTGCTGGTGGCTATCCGAAGCAGGAGCATGGGCAGCAGTAGCAGCAATGGCAGCTGTGGCAGTGGTAGCGGGAGCGGCAGCAATCGCATTGGTTTCTCAGCAACAACAGACGTTTACGCTGCTCATAGCGTAAATATTTGTTAGCAAATCACTTGTTCAAATAGAGTCCAAAGAGCTAGAGCTGAGCACTAACTGTTTCCAGATCCGAGTTGGCTCGCGCGTTTGTTTGCACGCCATTTTATATAGGGCTGCTTTTTGAGGAAATATAATTTTAACATTGTTTTATTGTGCAAATAATAATTATTTTGAATAAACCATTTTGTTGTTCTATCATGCGCGGCCCATCGAAAGTGTAACAGAGCCATTAAATATCGAGTCAAATAAACGTATCTAAATGGGTTACATATGTATGTTTGAATATACATACGTATGCTTTATTGCTCAACTGGTTTTTGACCTTGGTAGCATTGTAAATTCCATTGCACCCGGTAAATTAGTTAATCTAACGACCGAATTATAGATACTTGATATTAGGACCGCAGAAAATGTCTCACTAATCAGCCATAAAAATAGCCAGCAATGGCAATTACTGGCGGATTTAAAAACATTTTTTTCCATTTTCACTCTTGAGCAGACTATAATTATGATGGTTAATAACTAATCCTATAAAGTGCGAGAATTATCCAGTGATAAGTGTGACCGTTGCGTAAATTTGAAATATCCATGCAGATCCTGCATGGTTTAAACTATAAAGGAACCAGTAAAATGATATCGGAACTAGCATTACGTCTAAAACTATCTCAGTGTTTGATCTATAAAACTTTTAACACGCGCGCTGGCCACATTGGTGTAGACGCCCGGATAGGCAGCACGCCCACAACCAAATCCCCAGGAAACAATGCCACAGACCTCTCCGCGATAGACCAATGGACCGCCCGAATCGCCTGAACAGGAGTCCCTAATGCCACGCACAGCGGCACATATCATAGAATCGGTAAGCTGTGCCCGGCCAGCGTAAGCCTGTTGACATTCAATATTAGGCAGTACACGAACGACAGCTGTGCGCACTTGGGCCGCTGGCTTGCGACTACTCTCAAATTCCACACCCCAGCCACTAATCCGTACATATCCATTGGCTGCCGCCGGCGTTTGGCAGATCGTAATTGTGGCCACTTGACTAGCTATGAGCGGCACAGGCAACTTCAGCTGCAGCAAAGCCACATCCATATCGAAGTTACTAGGGGAATAGCTCGGAGCAATGTGAAAATGGGCCACATTACGGACCACGGGCGCTTTTTGCTCCAGTCGACTGGCACCCGCATGAACAGTGTAATCCTGCTCCTTAGCGCCATAGACGCAATGTGCGGCACTTAGCACAAAAGTAGGCGTGAGCAGGGAACCACCACAGATAAAGCTGCTGCCCCGTCGCAGATACACCAAATATGGCACCTGGCTGATGCTTGTCTCCTGGCCACCTATAATGCGTTGTCCATCGGCAGCGTGCAGCAACCAAAGCGCCCAACAGAACTCTAGCCAGCACATGACGTGTCCAGACTGAGAAATTGACTGAACAGTCTGCGCTACTTCAATTTCAGTTCATTCTACTGAATGCTCCATAACAATATACAATTATATGCTTCGAGCTTTTTCAATGGATTCCACCTGGACAATGACAACTTATTGTGCTCTCTTCACAATAAAATAACTACAATTGCAGCAGCAACAGAACTTTTCAATTAAACAAAATTGAAGTTCAAATTCAAACGTAATCAATAGAGAATGAATTGGGAGAGAAAGTATATTATAATTGATTGGCATTTAAAATAAATATAAAGCTGGTCAGTTAAATATAATATAAAACGCTTTTGGGATTTCGTTCTTAGTCTAGCAGTGTGCCTCCATGAAGCTTTTAAGGAACCATGACAATGGTGCACTGCCAAAGCGTGTGTAGACGCCAGGTAACCCGCTGCCACAGCCCTGACCCCAGGATACCACACCCACAGCACGACCCGCATAAAGAATGGGACTTCCGGAGTCGCCCCTGCAGGCATCGGTGGCATTTGGACCCAGAGCACAGAACATGTTATTCGTTATGGGAGCAAGAAAACTCATCTGACGGTTGCATACATCTTGCTGCACCAGACTGACATTGGCTGTCTGCAGGCATTGTGCCCAATTCTGGCCCCAACTGTTGGTCATGCCCCAGCCAAGAATCCTTAAATCTGCGTCTTCGGGCAGATCATTAAAGTCAATGGGGACGGTACTCACATTGCCCGCAATCTGAAAGGGCTGACGCAGCTTGATGATTGCCAGATCCGCATCCAATATATAACTATTGTATTGTGGAGCTACACAAGCATACCAGGCTTGCCGTACATATGCATCTGGACTAGAATCATTTAGGCAGTCTTGCTGGGCGTGCACATATAAATCCTGGACATATTGTTGACGACCCTCCAGACAATGAGCGGCTGTGACCACACAGCTAGGCGAGATGAGAGCGCCGCCACATTTAAATTGAGAACCTCGTCGCAAATTAAGCAGAAATGGATAATTCCCAACAGCCTCCGTGTGTCCACCAAAGATTTTATCCATCTGGCTCGTGGCGCCAGCTAGCAGCTGCAGTAACGTTAGCCATGTTACGATCTTTAGCCACATTTTCCAAAAGCAAGCACGAAATGGGCGCTTATATTGCCAACGACAAGAAGACTGGCATTCCCCAGCTAATTGACTGTCAGTAAGCGTAATCTTTAACTACTTTATTAAGTCTAGAATGCTACGAACTATAACTTAGGAATAATCTGCCATGACGCCCATAAACCATCTTCTTATCATAGGTACGTTGGTGTAGACGCCGGGCAAGTTGCTGGCGCATTCGATACCAAAGGAAACAATGCCAACGAGCTCACCTTGGTAGGTCATCGGGCCGCCTGAATCACCGTCACAAGAGTCTTTGTTATAGGAATGCGATGCGCAAATCATGTTGCGGCTGATAAGGTGCTTGCCACGATAAGCTGCTCGACAGGCAGAATGCGACCAGACGGGCATGATGACACTGTGGACATGACGTGCTGTTTCCGAGGATTTGGGATTCACTACACCCCAGCCGGAGACTTTGACCAGGCTGCCTGGTGGAGCTGGTCGACTGGCCAATGCAATCGTACCCACTTTAGCGCCACTCATGTCCTGGTTGAGATACAAGGCGGCCACGTCAAAGCGCATTGTCTTACTATTAAATTTCGGGTGCATGACGAGCAGATCGACCGAACGCTGAATGGCTCCTTCAGCACCCTGCTCAGAGGTGCCGCCATAGACTCGCAAATCATCTATGCGCACTCGCTGCACACAATGAGCCGCTGTAATGACCCAGCGTGTGGTGATCAGCGAACCACCACAAATCTCATTAGTCGATGACACCTGCACCAGATACTTGAGATCCCTAATGTTGGAGACGTAGCCACCAATAATGCGTGGCTGGATTGATGTCTCAGTTCCTTCGGCCAACCAGATACTGGCCAAGAGCAGTGCCAAAAGCTGTGATCGAATCATGTTGTGTGTAAGGAAGAACTAACTACTGTTAGGGCAGTCGGCCAAGTGCTTTTATACCTTTGTACTGAGCTGTCAACAAATCTGATCTCCAAAATCTAAACCATATATCAATATTTGCACAACTGTTTCTACATATAGGGCGGTTTCCCATTGTTGACTTTAAATAATATTGTTAACAGTTGATTACTTAAGAGTTTCGAGCGTTCTTGCTTCTATCTCTCTCTGCATAATCCTCTCTTTAGATGAAACTGTACAAAGTGTTGTTAGTTGTTGGAAAAGTATCTCTTATTTCTTGAACAATTAGATTATTCGGTCAGTTGACTGATGTTATTTAAAATATCCCTATCTATTATAGCTTTGTCTATAACTCCAAGCAATTCCCAAATGATTGAACACTTTTAAAAATATTTTATCGCTTAAAGATTCGACACATTCTCTATATACACATATATTCTCTTTCAGCACTATTTAATTCAATTATTTGAAATAATTCTGTTGATCCATCGACGTAAGTTGCCCACTCTTGTATAGACACCGGGATAGCCTGGCCTGGCACAGCCTGCGCCGAAAGATACAATGCCCATGAGTCGATTATTTTGCACTGCACCGCCGCCAGAGTCACCGCTGCAGGAATCTTTACCTTTAGATTCTGCACAGAACATTCGCCTGGTAATGGTGACCGATCCTTCATAGGCTTGACGACAATAGTTCAGTTTTACCACTCTCAGCTGCACCGATCTTAGATTTGTGACCGAACTGCCGCCTTCACTGGTGGCGCCCCATCCACCGATTCTCACTCTAGTGCCCGGATTTGGCACACGCTGACCCAATGCAATGGTTCCAATATTTGTGCCCGTCATCGTCTCGTTTAGTTTCATCAGTGCGGCATCCATATTCATGGCTCTATTGCTGTAAAGTGGCGCCACACTGATGAAGGTGACAGAGCGCCCAACGCCATCCGTTCCGTTTAGTGTGGATGAACCGCCGACTATATAAAACTCGGAGGCATCAATGCCCACTACGCAGTGGGCGGCAGTGAGAACCCAGTTGGGAGCTATCAAACTGCCGCCACATAGTGTGCTGCCACGATGCACTTGAACCAGATAAGGCATCGAGCTTATAGATGCAGTGGAGCCACCAGAAATGCGCGCCTGACGACCGCCTATAATGCGAGCTGAAAGTCTATTCCTATTTGCACGATTCCTTCTGTTGGCACGATTCCTTCTATTTCTGTTCAATCTCCTCCTGCGATTTGCCCTCCTTCGACGACTGTTGAAGCGATTCGAATTTCCGTTGCCATTGCCATTGCCGTTGCTGTTGTTCACGATGCGAGCCTGAGGACGATTAAGTCTATGGGATGCAGTGTTCGTATTACTCGCGATTCGAGTCTGGACCTGATTTCTGGCACGAGCGATCCCTGTATTGCGTATCCTCAGAGAGCGATTACGACGCTGTGCCGCCGCAAGTTGATCCAGCAGCAACAGAAGAAAAACCAAGCATAACCAACGCAATCGCATCTCGATGTGAAATGTGTGCGGATTTACCTTGGCCCGTCTTTTATGCCCTGGCCACGCAACACACGCCAAACGGGCCGTCCAACTGTGCAAATAGTTGGTTTAGAAAAGAGAGTTTGGTTATTCAATGGGTTGACTGCGCCGTATGAACCTTGTGCCAATGCGTGATGACGCGGTCCGCGAAGCTAACGCAAAATATGAATACCAATGTTATGGTAAACAAAATTTTAAATAGAAAAAAAAAACAATCAGGTCTGCTGGTTGCACAGTTTTACATTTATTTTTAGTTCTAATACTCAATGGTTTAATTCTAAGACGATAACAGATATCATTGGCAATACATGCGCATATTGTGCGCTATCCAGTTGTACAGGTGCGCCACGCTTGTGTACACACCTGGACTGTCCTCGTGGGCACAGCGATTGGCTTTGCCCCAGGACACGATGCCCACCAGCTGGCCATTCATGTCGACCGCTGGTCCGCCGGAGTCCGCATTGCAGGCATCCTTATGGCCAGCCACCGAGGCGCAATACATGCTATCCGTTAAATTCCTGTATCCCTGGTAGAGCTGCTGGCACTGGTAGCGAGGCAGCACCTGCACCTGCACGCTGCGCAGCTGATTGGGCAGCTGAAATGAACGCTCGTCGGTTAGTCCCCAGCCAGATACGCGCACATAGCTGCCCGGTTGCGGTGGCTGCCTGGCCAGCTGAATGGGCGCAATGTGCTCGCCTTGTAGTGGATTCTGCAGTTGAAGCAGTGCCACATCTTGATCCAAAGTAGTTAGATTATAGCTTCTGGGTATCAGTATGCGATTCACCACACGTCCATTGCGCATATCTCTCAGATAGGTAACACCGCCACGCACCACATAATCCGATGGCTTGTGCTGCAGCGCCTGCAGGCAGTGGGCGGCGGTCAAGACGCAACGTGGAGTCACCAAAGATCCACCGCACTGAAAGTTACCACGACGTCTGATATTCACCATATGCGGCTGCGAATTCACCTCGATGCGTTGCCCGCCCACCACGCGTGGTACACGCCTGCGCGCAACTTCCGTCAGGCCTAGAGCCCAGCAACATTGCAATAGAAGCAGCATCAAGACAACATGCATCTTTAGCTTGTAACGAAGGCTAAGAATCAACTGTCGCTCGCGATATACCAACCAGCCCTTTATATGGACTTGGATTGGTTGGGAAAACCATATGAAAAGGTCGACAGGCAGCGTTACTTACCATACTCAACATCGTGCGTATATTACAGCTGCAGCTGAAACACTTGTGCCTACTATTTACATACATCATTGAACTTGGCCAACTACAGCATCTACTTTTGAGTCTTATTTACCCATTGAAAAATTGCTAGAAGAGGGTGTATTGGTTTTCTATAAGTGTTTGTAACAGCCATGAGCAATATTAATTATGGGTCTACATTGATTATCATTTTTATTCATGCCTTAATTTCTTCTTCTTTACTTATAGTCTTCCTTACCACGGATGTTTCATCGAGTCGGCAAAAGCTACACGCCCAGATCCAGGTAGATGTGGGCGAACTGTCTGCGCATGGCAGCAACACTGCCACTTACTACATTTTCAGTCTGGTGGAGACAGAGATTAAGCTGCAGCAAAGACTCAGCTACACGCTGGACGTGGATCGTAGTGCAGGTGGTGGCGGTGCTAGTCACAGCACCACGCCCAACAGCACGGATACAACGCCGGAGCATGTGAACCAGCTGGTCACTAGCAGCCTGGCGCTCATATCGCCCGTGCATATAGAGTATTTGGACGAGACGAGGGTGCGCAAATCGCGGGAGGACATCCTGACCGTGCGCTGCACCGGCGACTTCAAGTTCAATGCTCGGTTCTACACGCTCAATCACCGTCCATTAAGTCAGGTCTATCGGGGTGAGAACTTTCTGCTGCGCGCCAATACGGAGGTGCTGGCCGTGGACGAGGTGGAGATATTGGACAGCTTCTTTATATGTGTAAGTGGGTGGGCATCGAATTGCAGTTGCAGCGTCACGAATAAAATTTCTCTGCAGGATCACAATTTAGTGCAATCGAACTACAGTTTTAAGCGGAAGAAGTACACAAACAAATACAGAGCTGGAGATCAGCTGGAGAGCGTAATCGTGCTGCGCACGAATGCCACATTGCAGGACTGGACGACCGCACGGGACTTCGAGCGTTCAAAGTCCGAGGAGAGTGTGAGCAACAAGTTTGTGAGTCGCCAGCATAAGACACAACTTGCAACGGGTCACGCTGGTGATGCGCCGCCCCAGGCGCCAAATGTTGGTCAGGGCAATTTTATGAGCAAGAGCCTCATCGGCAAACTATCCACTTCAATGACCATCATCAACAATAACCCTAATGCACTACAGCTATCCACAGTGGGTGCCATGAGCAACTCACTGCATTCCGATGATGGCAAGCTAGGCGCTGCGGTTGCGGAAGAGGGCGTAACGCTGCCTTCCACTGGCCAGGATGCATACAAGAGCATGCGCGTCGTGTATAATAAAGCACTGGAAGCGGTGCAGGCTACGGGCCATTGTCGCGGTTTCATCAAAGGCGTTTACACCTTGGATGGCTCCTGCCGGAACTGCAGCCACAGCACCAACGATACCTCGCTTTGGCGTCTTCTGCATACGCTGGCGTCGAGCAGGTGGCAAGGAAGAGAACGAATCTAAATTTATAATAAGTGGCCTTGATATCGCTGAGCCGCCGTTGAACATTTACTGCACCATCGAGGAGAAGATGTTCGTCAAAATGCCAATGGCCTTCAAGGTGGTGCTGAAGAATCCGACAATGCATGTGCTGCATCTGATAGCGACGCTGTCCATTAGCAAATCTGATAATTTTATATGCTCCGGTCACAAGCAGGTGGGTTAGCAATTGAGTTGACTTAATCTATTCAATGCGTATTCAATGGGATTTCTACTACAGTTGGATGTCTCGATAATGGCGTATGATGAGAAGGAGCTGGTCTACAACCTGTATCCGCTGCAGGTGGCCTGGCAGGAGCTGCCCGTCCTCACTTTGGAGTACAACACCAAGGCAGATCCACAAAAGCATGATAGCCAGAATGCGCTGCTCGACGAGCTGGTGCAGCGAGCTCTACCCAAGCGAGTCTTTGTGCTGGTGAGTAAACTCCAAATGTACATACATATATTCCCTCTGAAATCCCGATTATAATGCTAACTTAAATTTCATTTCAGCCACCGCTGAAGCAGCAGACCAAGTAAATGTTATCCTGTGCATATTTAGTTAATTTAAGTGTTTTAAAGTGCTCTATTACTATATCATTGTGGTATGTAAAAAATTCAACTAAAGATTTAAATAATTTTCGATATTTTCTCTGTTTATTTGCTAAAGTTTAAACAAAAGAAGTTTACAGTAAAATTAATGATAATAGTTAAACAGGCAGACAGACAGACAGACACATGCACATATTTATAGGTTAGATTATAGCGTAATACTTTTGCTGCGTGTGTGTGTGTATGTGTGTGTCTTGTGATTGTATTTGTAGCATGTGTATGTGTGTTTGTAAAAATCAATTGAAAAGGGCTCGAGATATTTAGATTAAAAGTGGCCTGACCGGGCCTGGGGGGTTCGCAAACTGGATACCGATATGCATATACATACATATTTAAATATACATATATCAACATATACATATATATATATAAATAAATATGATTTTAATAAAGGAGTTAATCTGTTCTCTTGCCGCTCGATTGAAATTTAAAAACACCGCCGCCTTTTCTTTGGTTTCGATTCTCGTTCTGTGAAAGAAACGTGTATTAATATCAGTTAATCATTTATAGTTTTCAGGTTATATCAAGTTACCAGCAAACGATTGCCAAATAACATTTTGGCTTTGTCCTCTTCTTGGGGCGTGGCACGTTCGCCTGCCGACAGCACCGGTTGCCTTCGTTGGATTTGGAGCTTTTGCTTAATTGCCTGCGAGAGAATCACGCGCCTGCTTACGGACTTCATGGCCAGCAAGAGATCCAGCCAGGTCCAGGTGACATTGTGATACTCCAGTGTGGGTATGACTAGTGAATAGTCGGTAATGTCCTCCAGATTCTTTTCCTTGTTACCCTTGTAGCTGACACGCACCGGCACCTCGGGTATCTTGATATAGATGAAGAGTTTGTTTTTCTCTGCTCGCTCCTTCATCTTCTCGACATCGTCTTTCTCGATTTTAACATAGAATTCAGAGTCCTTGGCGCTCTTCTTGCTCTTAGCGACGCGTTTGGATGATAAGGCAGACTTCGACTGTAAATTCGTTGTGGATGCTGAACTGGTAGACGCATTGTCATCCAGTTCATCGCTGACCTCCGTTTCGGAAGCATCGCGATCCGGGAAGCAGAACTTCAGCATGGTGCTATAGAACTTCTTCGTGATCGCTATGGTGATGGGCGCCACATTAATCTCAAAGTGATCCTTCACGGATATGCCCCCAACCGGCGGCTTCTCGCGGCAGAAGATGCGGAGCACACGTTTATGCGTATCAACGGGCATGTCTTTCTGTATCTCCGTGGCCAGCAGAACATCCCGATATATTTCGCGCGGCAGCAAATTCTCCATGCGTATATTTCCCAACTCCAACAGATGCTCGACGGAATCATCGCTCTTGGATTTTTTAGTATAAAGAAAGGCACTCAACACCAAATCTGCAATGCCAATCTGACCATCCGTTTCGGTAAGTCTCCATTGGGCACGCTTAAAGCAGATCTCGTTGGCACGCACCATGGTCACCGACTTGTCAGAGCGCACATTGGAGATTTTACTTAGTTGGGACAGCTGGGTCTCCTTGTAGCATAGCAGCATCATGTCCAGTTCCTCGCTGTAAGTATTAAGCTCCTCCTTGCTCTCGCGGATCTGCTTTTGCACTCGCTCGAAGTCGACGCGCAGCTCTAAAGAGTCGCCTTCCTCAATGCGCTCTTTGCTAATTAGATGTATGTCCTTCTCCAGTGAACGTATCTTCATCAGCAAGCTGCGTATGACTGTCTGCTTTTGCTGGATGGGCCGTTTCTGATCCTCCGTGGAGTGCAGCTGCAGCTGGAAACGCATGCGGGTTAACTTCTCAGCGGCCTGCTTGCGCTGCGGCTCCACATAGAGCAGTAGATTGTTGACTATGTCTAGGATCATAGCGTACTGCAGTGAATTGGTGCACACGTCTAGATCATGATGCATCAGCGTAAAGGCATCCACGGGATCATCCTGCTTCTCCCAAGGCGACAAGGTTTCCTCAGATGGTGGCGGTGGCACCTCAATAATGTTGTTCGGATCAATGGCATCTCCATAGCTTACGTAGAAGAATTCGCATTTACATTTGGACACGATGCGCTGCAGCTGCACTGGCTGCGCCTGCCCAGAGTTGTCGCTAAGAAAAGCACCCACAGTTTCGGAAACAACTCCACCCACACTGCGCCCACTGCCCACTAGATGCGAAATGTCCTCGGGCAGGTGATTATTAATCACCGTCTCATCTTTGTCCTGAATATTGTCGACGGTAAGCCACATGATCTCCTTCTCCAAGAGCGAGTCATTATCGCCTGCACTGACAGTTGCATAGTACTGCATGCACTCGAGCAATCCCTTCCACGTCGTCTTCGAGATGAGTGAGCGATCACGCCACACCGGCCGATGCTCACGTTGCAATATCTCTGCCTTGGCAGCACTGATGATCACATACCCCGATGTCTCGCAGCCTTTAAGTAATACCTGAGAGTTGACTAGACTGATAGACCAGTTTTCATGTATAATATCCTGCACGGAGCAGGCCTGCAGTCCCTGCAGCTGCAGTTCCCTAGACTGTGTGCTGTGATCATCGCTGTACACATTAAACTTGTGATCCGCCTCTGCGATTAGCTGCTGCAGCATCGCGGTGGCATGGATTTGACCCGGTGCCTTTTTCAGCGTGGTATTCGCATTGGCAACTGCAAGAAAAGAATTCACTTTAACAGATTATCAGGGATATTACTTGGAAACCTACTTGGCAACACCTCATTGCTGGTGCTGGACAGAGTGATGGTGCTATCGCTTCGCTTGTGCTTCAGCATAGCCGAGTTGGCCGCCTCCTTGCGATAGCTTTTGACAGCCTCAGTGGATAGATTGTTCTTCAGCTTTTGCGACTTCATAAAGGAGTCGAAAAGAGCAAACGCCACATCCCGATTGCTCTTGGTCCAAGCACCCTTTAGATCGTAGACCACCAGCTTGTGTGTGGGAGTTGTGCTCTTGGTTTTCGCGTCTTCCTCCGCATTGCTGGCCGCTATGGGCATCAGTGCCTCTCTTCCATAAGAGACCTTGGCCACGCTCAGAAAGTAGAAACGCACAATCTTGAAGGCATCGGCAGCGCTGGCCAAATTCTCAGAGCTGCTGTCCATCTTTTCAGTAACTATGCTCTTCAGCCAGATCTCCGCATCATTCAACTCACAGTTCATGTACACCGTGGACCAATCTGCTCGTGGCCTATGTATTAGACCATCATCAATGGTATTCAGCGTCAGACAGTACTCGGAGCTGAAGGACACACGACGTCCGTTCAGCTGGAAGCCCTTGTGCAGGGCATGGGACATCCAGTATAGCACCTGGAACTTGTGCAGGCACATCTGCAGATTGGCCTTCTTGTAGTGCCGGCTTAGCTGTTTCTTACGTGGTCGCACATTGTTGAAGACGGGACCACGTCGAGTGGGCCGCGTCACACCAGACAGGATGAGCTTTAGGCTCTCAAACCAGCGCAGTGTGCTGCCGTACAGCACCAAGCTGGGTATATCGAATTCCACTTCCTCAGCCACCTTGGGCTTTGTCTCGAACGATGCCCAGATATTGAGGTTGAGCGAGCGAAAAGCACGAAACGAATCATGCACCTGGTTGCTGGAATACTCTGGCAGCTTGTCGGGTGCACAAGGCATGACAGCATGATGATCGTTAGGATTGGCCAGACAAACCCAGTTCAGTTTGAAGGTCAACTTCAGATTGGGAAAGTGCAGCAGTCGACAATCGTCATAGCGAGACGCAGTTCGCACCGTCACCTGGGAGAATGTATGGCAACAGATATTAAAGGTAGCACTAAAATGCTCGAACTTTACGCTTACATTAAGCTCGCCCTTGAACATAATCTTCGCATTTGTCCAGACAATGCCGCAATTGTTCCACGTCAGTTCCATTTCCTCAGTTGTATTGTATGGATCGAGCGAAGCGTGCAGCAGCACCGTGAACTGCTTGGCAATCAGGGTTAAGCGACCATGAAGCAATAGACGCATCTTATCCCAAAATGGAAGAGGGGGACTCGGATCCTTGGACGGTGCTGAAATCTTCTCAAAGCTCAAATTACATTGGGCCATCACGGGCTCCCAGCAGGGGCCAAAAGCATAGCTACAGCTCTCCAGCTCGCAGTCGAAGTCATGATAGAATTTAATCGTTGGCATGCTACGCTGCACTACATCCGTTTGGAAAGGCTCGCCCACTTCGACGAAAACATCACGCTTGGCACGTTTCGAGGGCATTTGCTCAGCTCCACAAAGGTTGCCATAGAGACGCATGCTCTTCACATAGAACATCGGTTGAGGGAAGTCTCTGCGTGCGAAGAGTATATAAGATTAAGAATATAAGTTTAGCTGATATATATATTTTTTTTATATATAAATCCAAACATACCGCAGCATAAACTTCCATTCAGAGCAGCTGATGTTAACGCCGCGACACCAAAGTGTGGAAAACTGCAGTCCCTCCTCCGGCCAGGGACTCTCCGAGTCGATCTCGCGCATGGTGCGCGTCACATTGTCATAGCCGTGTATTGAGGTATCCGCCATGGCCAAGACTTCTACATCGGTCATGATCCAAGCGAGAAGACGTGTGCGCACCGGTCCACTTTCCCGTATCTTCTTTGAGCGTTGTATGTAGATCTCCGAGTTCTTCTTGACCAGATTCGCGTACAGACTTTCGATGGTGCCCGCAGGCACTAACAATCGTTCCGAGCACAATTCGGCAATCTTCATGTCGAATAAAGCCTTCCGCTTCAGACTCTCTAGATATTCGTCGACCAAGAGCACATAATTATCACGTAGCTTCACTTCGAATGGATCGTCGCTGATCTCCAGCAGAAACTCTTTGATCTTTATTACCCAATCGCTGGGCAAAGGTGAGTTGACTGTAAACGGCTTTTTCTTGTAGTTATGTACGAGTTTGAGCCATTTATAGTGGGTCACACACTCATTGTTGATGGCGTCATAAAAATCATGATCATATGGGAAAATTGCCTTGAAGGAGCCAATGGTGGTTACCCATACCTTGTTGGTGGGCAGCACAAAGCTGGGAAAGTTGAGTCGTTCATGGCTGAGCGTTTCCAGATGCGACAAGGACTGCATGTCCAGTTCTTTGACCGTAAAGATATGCTGGTCATCGATTCTCACAAAGACCTTCTCCGCGTAGATAATATTGCGCTCCTTGTGGCTAAAGAAGAGGTTTTCTACGTATAGCTGTATAGAATGACGCTCTGATAGCTTCAACTCAAAAATTGTGCTACGCTCTGCGGACAACTCAATGATCAGCGAGCGCTTTGGCTTCTGTTTGTCTACGTTATTGGATGAAGGCATTGCCAGCTCTGCTTTAAGGTCTTTCATATCCCGCACAAGAGTTAATAGATGCATGTGCAGGTTAGAACTCCACATGGCCTCCGTGTTGCCAGGTATATAAATGGATAGCTTGCCGGGTGTACATTCGAACGCTGGTTGATGTTCCAGCCGTATCATCTTACAACTGGCAAAGACATCCGAAAAGTCTGTGAGGCACAGCGAGGATGCAGTCATCGAACGCATAATGGCCATTTGGAACTCCTCCAGTTTAAGAGTGGCGAAATTGTGAGCACGCGTCAGATTAATCTCTGAGAAGCTCAGCAGCATATAAACATTATGATGGTTAACAAAATATGCTGTAATATCCTTCACTTTAACGGAAACTCGCAGCGCCGTGCCATGGTGCTCTCCAGGTAAACTGCTGGGGAGATGTTGCGACTGCTTGCCACGCTTTGTGCCAAGTCCTCCATATTGCTTGATACACCACATCGACTTAACAATGAACTCGGCCAACTGCATGCTATACTCTGTGCGGAACGTGTGTATGGAAATGTCCAGCTTTGTGGTATTTGCATAGGAGCACAGCTTAACCAAGCTGACGCCAAGGAAGAATGGAGAGCCCGGTGAATGCGTCTTCTTCAGATTGTTTGTGTCATTGTTGGAGTTACCCAGATTAGACCACAGCGTTTCCACCATTAGTTCCATGCTCCATTGCCGCTGATTCAGCAATAAATTGAGAAACTTATTGCGATAAAGAGAACTGCGCTTCTCCTCGATCTGCTCGAGCAGAAAACGCGTGTGACTAACGCTCATGGCGATGTGCTCATCTTCCAGTTTCATGAGCAGCGAAACGTTCCACAGCTCAGCACAGCCTTTGACTACAATGCGCTGCATAATCCACTCCAGAATGCCCCCATCCCGACGCTGTTTGGCTGGCGATGTTAAGGGAGTGAGTGCATCCAAACATAAGTGATCCGGCAGCGACATTTGCTTATTGCCCAACTGAAGCAACTGATGACTGCTGCTTGCACGCTGGCGAGCCAGAAAATTGTTGTTTACAAAATCATAGATCTCGCTATGATTGTATATGATTTGGAATGTCTTAAGCTTCACATACAGATTAAATATGTCCTTCTCCAGCTGAAGAAAGAAATGAGTGTATAGGACAAATGGAGCTATATTTAATGGATAGCTAACTAACCACTGAGTCAATAGTAAATTGCTCCACAAAGAGCAGTTTCTCGTATTTGGTATCAATGTCCAGATGTTGGAAAGCCAACTTGGCCAACATTGAGGGCAGCAGTGTCTTCTCATCCACAATCTTTGAATTGAATTTTCCGGTTATCTATATAATAAAAACGATAATAATCAGTATTACTTATAGAAATTGCCAGTGCGATTAGGCTTACAGTAAAAAGCTGTAATTTAGCACTAAAATCATTCTGCGAGTTTTCCTTGACGGCAGAAAAGGTTGCTGCCTTAACGCTGAAGTTGAAATTCTTAGGAATAATGGGGGCCAGCTTCTCATAGTTGTCGTTGTCGTAACTGCTTGTACTGGGTGTAAAAGCCTGCTGTAAACTCTTTGACTTCTGGCCAGGATTGGTGCGCTGCTTGGCTTCGGTAAGGAACTCGTAGAGACCGCCATGTATTACCGACTTGCAGTTATTAATGACCAAGCTGAGAGACTAAAACAGGAATGCAGATTAGTCGATATATATATTTAATACCAGTCACCACTTACGTCCATGGAGAGTGGTCCATGTGCAAAAAGCGAAGCATCAAGAGCCACATCGAAGCTAACTTCACCCAAGCATGGACGAATTTTGTTCAGATTCTCTAAGGACTGTCGCCTGGCATTACAATGCCTTAACATTTTAGCCTGCGCCTCAGACAGCGCTGCATTGACGAGCAGAACGCGCGCATTTTGCACAATGCTGCCATCCAGATGCAGCTCTTTGGCTGTGGCATGGATAAACCAACCGGGATCAAAGTCATTGTTCATGAGCACCACTGATATGTTATTCACATGCACAGCCATAAACTGTGCAAATGTTATAATGCTTGCGGGCACTTTGCTGTGCCGGAAGTCCGGTACATCCCTGCCGTTGGTCTTCTGTTTGCGCGGCTCGTAATAGAAGCCATCGTTGGCGTCATCCTGCCGATTGCTGTGTATATCTTTATTAATGCGTATGTCGCGCACATAAATCGACACCAATTTTGTCACCTCAGTGGTGAAGAAACGACTGCGTAAGCAAACCTCCTCGACTTGCTAAAATCATTAGAAATTTTAAATTATAGGGGCGTTCATTCAATCACGGTCCAATTAACTCTCACTTACGACTGAGAAACCGCTTTTGCTGATGTGGACATTCTTGAGCGATAAATAGGGAAGAGAAATGCGACCGATACGAACTTTAACCCGAAATCGCTTAATCAGATACCAGCTTATACCCGTAGGTAAAATCCTAATTAGATAATAAAGAGAACCATTTACTTAACGCCGCTTTCAATTGAATTTGCACCGGTGCGACTGCACTTACCAGTAAATAAAGAGAAAAATTAATAAAACAACTATTAGTAACTGTAACATGTTCACAATTGAAGTATTATTGCACGCCCATAATATTTAATAAGTTAATTTAAATGGATCTAATATATCTTTAATTTTGAAAAAAAAAGTGTATTTTGTTTCACTCTTTCGACTTTAGCGTCTGCTGCTTGGGAAGGCTTAGCCCAACAAACAGCTGTTTATGTTTATGTCACTTTATGTGTGACCAAGTAATACATTTAGCAGATAGCTTTGGTACAATATGAAATATGTATATATCGATAAGTTATCGTTGAAGTTTGTTGATGGTATCGATACCTTAGTTGGTCATGCAAATACTTTTCGGCATTTTAATATAAAAATAGAGATTATAGAAAACAATAAGAAGAAAGATTAATATTCAACACAGCAAATCATGTCGTTTCATTTAAGTACTAAAGAGCGATTACTGCTGCTAATTGATGACATGGAAATGATATCTAAGGAACTAATAGAACAAGCGCATCAAAAAATATCTAGCACCGAATTGGCGGATTTGCTCGATTTGTTGATTTCCAAAGATGAGGAGTTTAGAAAAATGTTGGAGTTGGCAGAAGAACAGGCAAAAGTGGAGGAAGCAATGGATAAACTGCGTGCTAATGTCGAAATACACGTAAGACAAATTGGTACAGTTTATATACATTTGACCTAAAATCTGAATTATTAGGATCGCGAAATACAAAAACTACAAAAATCACTGAAAGACGCTGAGCTTATACTGTCCACAGCCATATTTCAGGCACGCCAAAAGTTGGCAAGCATTAATCAGGCTAATAAGCGACCGGTGTCATCGGAGGAACTAATCAAGTACGCACACCGCATTAGTTCAGCAAATGCAGTCAGCGCTCCATTGACTTGGTGCATTGGGGACCTCCGACGACCATATCCCACAGACATTGAAATGCGCAATGGATTGTTGGGCAAATCTGAACAGAACATTAACGGCGGTCTTGTCACGCATCAAAATAGCGCCATTCAGTCAGATGCCCAGCGTAATTTGAGTGGTGCCGGCGGCAGTGGCGCTGGCAGTGGAAATGAAGTACCAAACGCATTCCAAAATCAGTTCAGTTGGAATCTCGGAGAACTGCACATGATGGGCGCTTCTGGTAACTCTGTGGCTCTGGAAACACGTGCACACAAAGAATCATCAGCACAGGATGATGTTGAGGTCATGTCCACAGATAGCTCAAGCTCTAGTTCAAGTGATTCACAATAGATGCACAAATAGGAATAGTGTAGTAACTAAGATTAAGAATTTTATATATATATATACGTAAATATTAAAAAGGAAAAGTTATTTATATATATAAATATATACACAGCTAAACATTTATTTAAAAATTATCCTTGCGCGATAACGATGGCGACTTTGTGGAGTTAGCTCAGTTATCGACATTCACACATCGATACGAGGGAGAATGGCAATTAATTTGCTGGCATCGCCAATCACACGGAAATAATTCGACAAATTTTAGTTTTTAATGGGAAACAGAAAGGCTATAAAATTTGCCTGTATATGATATATATAACTCGGTTTACAATAAAACAGTCTATTCTGTAATGTGTGAGTGTGTGCGTTTGCGGTATAGTTAATCCAAAGGCCTTGAAAATTGTTACGAAAAACTGACTGACGACGTACGGAGTGGTGAGGTACGTGCATTAAGAAGAAGAGAAGCCTCGCCAGCGCAATATTAGAAGTGGTGGTCAGGGAGCAGCAGCAGCAGCAGCAGAGGAACCGCAGCACACCCCGCATTAAAGTTACACACACAATATACTATTTTTCCATTAAATTTCTGGAAAATTGCACATAGTGCGGGTTGACTGCAGCATGATCCATAGCGTATATCTAGTTTACGTATGTAAAGCATAAAAAGGCCCCCTAGAAAACTGATACTGTTACCGAAACCGGATTAAAAGTGTAACTAGGGCGCCCCAGCTAAAAGAAAAGCTCGTGGCGTCGTGGCGTCGGAGCGGATACAGAGTTTCTACAAACAGTTTGACATTAAATTCAAAAATCATGATGATTCAAGAGCCCGTACAGGTAAATCGATAGCAAACGATTACAGCAAAAAAATTACATTTTTTCTATATTTATTTCCAACCTGCTTTGAATAGGCCGCCATATGGCACTGCCTGAACCACTACGATAATAGGGATGCAGTTTTCCTGGCGGAACGTCTCTGCTCAGAAGGTTAGTACAGCGTTGACTTTCATTAAACATATATAACATATTTATTGTGCTTTGTTCTTGCAGTGGAAAGCGATGAGACAATATTTTTGTTAGCCACCAGCTACTATCGTTCAAATCAATTGGAACAAGCTTATTGGCTGCTTCAAGAAAAGTCGCGACGCTCGCCCCAATGCCGATACTTGCAGGCCAAATGCGCCTACGAACTGAAAAAATATGCAGAGGCTGAAAGTGCACTCGTTTCGAGCGGATTTGCGGATAGCAAACATTTCGATGAGCTGCAACGTGAGTTTGGAGATATCGCCTGTTTTGCTTATCAATTGATGGCGCAGATTTGTGTGCGCACAGAGCGCCAGAAACTGGCGGTGAATGCACTGCGACGAGCTCTTAAACTAAACCCGTTCATGTGGCATGCGTTTGCCGATTTGTGCCTGCTGGGTCAGGACACGGATACAGCGGCGATATTCCAAATTCAAAGCACTGATGTGTTCAACACTTGCCAAGGCAGCAGCGCCAATTCTATGGTGCTGTTTAATGGCAATTCGGCTAACGAGCAGCAACAGCAACTAGAGAATATGTTGCTAAATAATATAAGCAATAATTCACATTATATAATAAATACCCCGGTGGACCACAATCAGCAGCAGCAACAGCAGCAGAACAATAACGGCAGCAGTTTGGCCACCCTACAGAATCTGATGACACCAAACAACAATATAAACAACAACAACAATAACAATCTCAATAGCTCCATTACCATGCTGCGTGGTGGTGGTGGCGGTGGGGTTCAACAACAGCAGAATACCAATTCGAGTATGATGCTACTCGAGGACACGCCTATGGGTTATGCAACGCATGATGCCCCCATACAACAGCATCAGCAGCAACAGCATCCGCAGCAACTGTATGATGCCAACAACGGCACTCCGTTTCGAAAGCAATTCAAATATTTGTCTGCAATATCACCGTTAACGCCCAGTTTTGGCGTTATGCCGCTGACTAGTCCCTCCGATGGCGGCTCAGCTGTGTTGCAAACCAATTTAAACTTGTCTGCGTATTCGCCATTACCGCAAATGCTTGTGGAGGTCAATCAAGAGCCAAAAATTATGGGAAAAAAGTTTAAGGCACATGTTGGCGGCCTCATCAATCGTCAGGATAAGAGTAAACCCGCCGTTTTTACACAGGCTGGCAATATAACGCCCCGTACACCAAACAATGTGGTGGGCAACGGTCCCCCCAATCCCAATGCGGCAGTGCGTCGCAGTTCGCGGTTGTTTAGCAATTCGGCATACTCGGTCAAGGAGAACAACAAATCGCCCAACATCACGAATAACAATAAATTTGTACAGCCCCGATCGCCGCCACGTAAAACCAAATCGTCACGCATGACCAAAATTTGTTTAAGCAACGAGCTCATTGATGAGAAGTCGCATCACCATCTCGCCGAGAAGCTGAGTGAAAAGCAATCACGCAAGGAGAAAGAAAAAGTGGAAACAATCACATCGGCTGCTACAGCCGGCGGCAACAATCAATCAGCAGGAAACAATCGCAGCGCCGACGACGCCAAAGTCCTGCTAAATAATAGTCTTAACAATGCCCAAACACTGGCGCATCAATTGCTGTCCATGAAAAAGCAATCAGCGGATGGTCTAATGCTACTACTCCGTGATCTTGCCGAAGGCTATAAGCTATTGTCGTCTTTTCAATGCAAGGCGGCCATTATGCATCTGGAGGCAACGATACCAAAGCATCATTTGAACTCGAGTTGGGTGCAATCGCTGATCGGCTTGTGTCGTTATGAGCTGCGTGACTATGAAGCGGCTGTTGTAATTTTTAAGCGGATACACGAAACGGAGCCACGTCGCCTAGAGTATATGGAAATCTATTCCACATCCCTGTGGCACTTACAAAAGGAAGTGGCTTTGTCGGCACTTGCCCAAGACTTAATTGGACAAGATAAGCGCAGTCCAATTACGTGGTGTGTGGCTGGCAATTGTTTCTCACTGCACAAGGAGCACGAGACGGCCATTAAGTTCTTTAAGCGCGCCGTGCAAGTAGATCCCGACTTCGTTTATAGTTACACACTCCTAGGCCACGAGCTGGTACTTACCGAGGAATTTGACAAGGCCATGGACTATTTTAGGGCGGCAGTTGTACGCGATCCGCGGCACTATAATGCCTGGTTTGGCATTGGCACTATCTACTCCAAGCAAGAGAAATACGAGCTAGCTGAGTTGCATTATGTCAAGGCACTTAAGATCAATACGCAGAACTCGGTCATTCTGGTGCACATTGGTGCGATGCAGTTTTTTATGCAGAAGAAAGATTTAGCACTGCAAACGCTGAACACGGCAGCTACGATAGATCCAAAAAATCCATTGGCTCGTTTTCATCGCGGATCAATATATTTCTCACTGGGCAAATATCAAGAGGCATTGCGCGAACTGGAGGAGCTTAAGGAAATTGTGCCAAAGGAGTCGGTTGTGTTTTATCTAATTGGTAAAATACACAAGACGTTGGGCAACATGGATTTGGCATTGATGCATTTTAGCTGGGCCACTGATCTGGATCCCAAGGGGGCCAACAATCAAATCAAAGATGCCTTCGATTCAATGGCGCATCCAAATTGCTGTCCAGCTAATGACAATGCTCTCGATGTTGACTTTGAACCAACCTCTGAGCGTTCCGATGACTCAACGCAGGCGCAGCAGGATGTTAGCTACGACAGCGACTACTAGAAAATGTCTCCAAGTCTGAGCGCTTGTATATAATTACATAATTAATACATACATATTTGAGGGAGAAAACAAAACAATTATGAATTATATTGAAGTTTAGATAACGATTAGATTTAGGTTATTTATAACAAAAACAAAAAATAAGATGAAGAAGGTTTAAACAATTCTCTCTGTCTCTGTGCACTCTGAAAGTCTTAGGCAACAAACAAAAATATTATACATTATATACCAATTACCAACTAAATTATACAAAATACAACAATTTAAACGATCGCTTAAGTTAAATCAAAAGTTAAAAAACAAATCAAATGCAAATTCAAACAAAAGAATCAGTTCAGTTTCAAAAATGGGCAGTGAGGCTACCTACTTTCGATGCTCGATTGACGATATTAAAATTAATCGATATCGGCTTGAGATTTTCAGCTTAATATAAATCACGATTTAGATGATTTGATATTTGACTATTTCAATTAAAACTAAAGAGATTGTTTGGGGGTTGCGTCACTGCCGCTCAACATGATAAATGACAAAATAATATACAAATTAACCTACAATTTTACAAGATTTTGTTGTAAGCTTTTCTACTAGTTCAACCTTCTCATCACTGGACAAGTCAGGTGATTCCAAATGTGATTGTTGCAGTTCGGCCAGAGTCAAGCGCTCTGTTAATTCTAAGACGTCGCGCAGGCGCTCGACTCTAACACCCAGCATGGACGCAATGTCGGGCAGCTGGGACTCCTGCACTCGATACTGGCGAGGCAGTGCAATGTTTAGAGCATCTCGTATTCTCCTAGTGCCAAACACTTCGGTTAGAGATTCACTTAACGATGGCGTCCTTGAACCCCAAGATTCAACATTTGGTGGTGATGGGGAAAGCTTTTCGCTGTCCGTACATATTGTATCAGACATTTTATTTGATTCGCTGATTATTACAGCAGAACTGGCACGTTGTAATTCACCCGAAAGGATCGTTCCAGTTTCATATTTCGGCTCCGATGGCAATTGGTGTATAAAATGTGCTGGATAACGTTCCGGCAAGAGAGTTTGTGTTAAATTCATACACTGATATGAGTAGGATTGAGTTGAGTTGGAGATTACTGCAGATACCCTGGGTGTGATTACAGCTGCCACAGGATTGCTCACCGAATCTCTCTCTATGCAGGTCTTAGATGTCAGGACGGGCTGTGATTTTACACATGCCATTTGTTCAAGTTTTGAGCTCTGCATAGTTTTTACTTTGCTTTTGGAACGCACTCGCCTTGTTTTAGATTTGGGCTTAGATTTTCTAGGCATGTCAGAAGCTTTTGAGCTTTGTTGTAAGCTGCCAACACATGCATTTTCCGGATGCGGCTCACACTGTGTTGTAACAGCCCGAGTTTTATTAGTTCGCTTTTTCGGAGGCCGTCCCCTTTTGCGAGGCGCCGAGCGAATGCGACGCTTTGTTAATCCACTGTTTGTCAACTCAGTTTTCAGAGTTTTCTCTAGTGTTCCATTATTAGAAATATTTTGTGTGACTAGTTTATTGGGTAGAGTTTGCGCCAGTTGGCTACATTCCTCATCTATCTCTGCAAAGAGCTGAGGCGAGCCAGCTCTATTTTCAGTTGCTGCAACAGCAGCAGATTCGAGAGCATCGTTAGCAGATTTTTTTTCACGCAAACGTTGGGAGCGACGCAGCTGCGAGCCCGCTTCCTCATCCGATTGTAATGCTATGAAGTACTCAAGATCCGAGCAATATGTAGAAGTTGGACTAATATTCACTATTTTGTTTAACGTAATCATTGTTACTCCTTTTAAAAGTGAAATTTGTTTATCTTAAACTAAACACTCAAAAGCGAAAGAAAATCGAAACCGCCGTTACAGTTACGAAATTCGTGACACATCTTTTAGCATTTGCGTGCATGCAACAAAAGTCTGGCAACGCCAGTCAATTTTGCTCTTGCTTAGTTTGTTTTCGCCCGTCGTTTGGTGTACTTGATGCAGTCATTTGAGTGTTTCTTTTAATCTGGTACATCTGAAGTCGAATAAATCGAATAAAATTAAATAATGCATATACTAGACCTGCCAGACACTGTGTTAATGGACATTTTAGAGCTACTCTCGTACGATGAAGTAGCCAGAAAACGCGAGGTATGTAATGAAGTGCAATTCGTCAACCGAATCTAACTCCGAGACGCTTCCATAAAATTCTGTAATGTTCCATCCAGGTTTGCGCTCGCTTCAATTATATTTGCCAACAAGTCTTGAACACTGGCTTCAACAAAGTTGTGAAGGAGCACGCCAAAAACTTTAAACGGATTAAATCACTGCTGCCACGTAGAGAATCGGAGCGTCGGTAAGATATTCAATAATAATCTGATTGTAGAATTAGATTAAATATTTTTATTTTGCAGCAATCATATGCTCGCACGCCACTCGGACATCCTGACTTCCATAGAGACACGCATTTCAATGCTCACAATGACCTACTCCAAGTTTATCGATATGAACATATGCTGCTTTATACCAGGCCGCGTGCTGGATGAAATTAATAGCATATTGAAGCTGTTGGGCAGCACAGCCAAGCCGCTGCGTCCGCATGAAGTGCTGCAGGAACTGCGCGACATCTCCTCAATGGCAATTGAGCACTTCGACGAGAAAATAGCTATAAACTTTAAGACGGCCGCCAAAATGAGCGAGTCTGCCAATTCGGGCAATGCACGCGTCGTAGTCTGTGGCGCCCTGGGCGATATTAGCTTTAATGGTGTCAAGGTCAGCTCTTTGAAAAAAGTTCATATGTCACAGCAGCAGCAGCAGCTACTACTCCAGCAGCAACAAGTGCTCGGCGATCACCTATTGAAAGCGAAACAGCCACTGGTACAGCAGCAGTCACTACTGCCACAGATCGAATGTCTCAATATGCACTGTGTGAACCGGAAGAATGACGCACTTCTGCAGCAATTGGCCTCTGCCAACTCACTGCCCCCTAGCGGTATTGACACCAATTCCAGTTCCACTCAATGCAATTGCAATCGTAGCCGTCAAATGAAACAGCTGCAGCGTCAATGGCAAACACAAAAGATGCTCACTACGAAAGTGCGCCTTCTAGAAAATTCGCGAAGAGCACAAGAACGACGTTTGCAGGAAGCGCTGGTCAGCATTACAGAACTATCGACTCAAGTATCCGAGCTCAAGCGTCAGCTCGAGGATATCATGGCCAAAGGCAACCCCTTAGAGAGCAGCTCGACTGTTGTAAAAGCTGCTGTAAAGCGCCCCAAAATGACTACGGACTGTTTGCAGCCGAGCAAGAAACCAAAGGCTTAGTGCTGCCTTATGTAGTCTGTATAAATTGTACTTAGGATGTGGCCGTATAAGAGCTCTATACTTTCGAATACTACATTCATACATATATATATATGAATGAATGTGATTGAGGTAAGACAATGTATTCTCAATAAAGCCGCTGCTGTAAATTAGGATTACGGATTATATACGTAGATGTACCATATTGAATTAATCAGGCGAAGATCAAAAAGTTTAAATGTGCAACTTGTAATATTTCGAGTTAAGATTTATTGTTGCACTTGTTATTTAAATATTGTATTACACTTTTACAACTATATAAATACATAGAACATCTATATTAAACTTCTCTTTCATACCCCATTTGACTTGAAATATGGACTGCCGCCTAGTTACTTTTCGTTACTATTTTTTGTTTTTACTTTGTCAAGAGTTGTGTGATTGTGTGTGTCTATCCATTTATTACTATATATGGGTAATTCTCCAGACTTTGTCACGTTCGACACTTTGGTTTTTTGTAATTATCTTGAAAATGCATCAATTTTAGTTCTGAAAATGGCAAAAAATTTCTTTATTTTGACAAATAGTTCAATATATTGCTCTTGATTAGTACTAAAATTAATCCGTTTTCAAGATAATTACAAAAAACCAAAGTGTCGAACGTGACAAAAAGTAGACTTTTCTGGAGAATTACCCATATATTAATATATATAGCACTGGTTGATGATAAATAATGCAAACATGTATATTTAAAAAGTACATCAAACTGGAACATCTATTAAATGTAACGCTATATCAGCTGCAAGATTTGCCAGGAGTTTAGGAAGTGATTCTTGCTTTTGATTAGTTTGGTTACGGCGCTGAGGCAACTGCTATTTCTATTGATATTCCTATTGCTATCTAAGAATACGTCTCCCATTCATATCAGATGTCTATATGCTACTTATGGTAATTGTTAATCGTACATATATTAGATTGTAAAAAAGGTAGTAGAAATTGCCACACTTAAATCTTTGTATTAACTGACGACGAGCGAAAGCTCTTGACTTAATTGTAAGCTAACTAATTCCTAAGTTGATTCTTTCAGTATGTATATATATATATATATATACATACACAATCAATAACACACAGGATATATCTATATATATATACTCAGTAATAACAAAAGAAAATGGAAAACAAAATCATTGCAAACGCGTTACTTAAACATTATTAGTTGCTATATACACCTATTCATGATGCATACATATAAATATATATCTATACACGTATATATTTATGTTTCTATAAACTAGTCAAATTGCAAGCGTTGCCACTCTGAAAATTCTACACACACACATATATATGTATAAATCTATATAATCTTCATACTACAAGATTTATAAATACATTTATGCATATATGTTGCCCTCTATGTACAAAGATTCTTAAACGCTGACGTTTAAATCGTTTTGGATCATTTATATCATAATTGCGCTCATTTAGTAGCGTCGCCGACGTTGCTACTTTTTCTTAACGGCTGCCTTGTGCTGAATCTTCTCCTGGAGCTGCCGTATCAACTGCTGAATATCGTCCACGTTGTACGCATAGATCAGTTTACATTGCTTGGCCTGAATGTTGCCGTTGTTGAGATTTTTGAGTGCATGCTGCAAACAGTAGACGTTGCCCTCCTCGGTGCGTACCATCGATATATACAGATTGGCTCGACATAGATCGCATTCGCTTTCGATAGATTTGTGCGGCGGTTGCTGTTGCTTCTTGGCCTTTTGACCCTTCTCTGCCTGCACTTTCTCGGTGGATGTGACGCCAGCGGCCTAATAATATATTACAAATTAATCAGTATTTAATTTTCTTTTCTAATCTAATGATGTCATACTCTGAGCTGCTCGCGTGCTGCTGATTCCTTCTCGCAGACCTCGTTTAGCATGGGCAGCATCTGCTGCAGAGTGTCCGAATTGACGCGCTGATCGTAGCCTAAGGCGAAGAGCAGCTGCTCCAGGGAGAACATTGCCGGTTCACAGCTCTCATGAATATCCTGCAATGGAAATATTATTTAAATGATGGTTTAATATCAAGTTAGGCTTAAGGTTTACCCTGAAATCATCCTTGGCTAAGTCCAGCCACGACATAGTCGCGAAATAAACGCTCTCAGAGACTACATAGCCCGTGGCCAGGCTGGAGGTGTAGGCGCGGGGAAAAACTACAATGAACTCGCCCGGCTTCTGCTCGATGCGGCACAGTGAGACGCCGCGATCGGTGAGCATGTGTGGAGGCACCATCACCGTATCACAGGGTAACCAAATCGTCTTGTTTTGACAGTGCGTCGGTATCAGCGACGTCAGCGCCGAACGGAAATTGGCGCTCTGATCATCGGGAATGCCGTACCACAGCTTAGACGCACCCGTATGCAGATACTCAATCCAAGACAGCCCGTGTGGATCGCGATACCAGCAGCAGGCGGAGAAGAGCATGCCCACGTGGAGCGTGGGCACCGTGACACCCATCACAGGTCCCAGTGAGCGCAAGACAGAGCCAGCATTGTTGGTCAGAACCTTGAGATTCCACGGATGGCGCGCATAATTCGAGCCCTTGCCCTTAGGACCGGGACTGGGGAAACCATAGCCCCAGCCTGAGCTATCAATGGAGCCCGAATGCACGCACACATGACTGTCGCGGACGGCAACATGGCGCCAGAATTCGGCCTCCACTTCGTTAACCGTGGGATCGGTGCTCTTGAACCATAGGGCCATGGTGTTGCGCGCTATGCGATAGAATTGACTGAGTGCCATGCTCCGGCCTTTGACAATACACTCCATGGACACGCCGTCGATCTCCTCCTCTGACTCCTCGTCCTCGTCCGTGGACACATCGTCTTCCTCGTTCGAAACGCTCTCGGTGCTATTCACAAACCGATCCGCATTGCGTCGAGCCCGCGCCTCTCGCTTCGCCCAATCTGCCTCGACCTCATCGAACAGTTTCTGCCGTTCTGCTGGCGAGAGGGTGTCGTAGGGCAACAAGTACTTGCAGTAGATATCATCCAGTTTGGTCACACGATCCTGTGCTAGCTTCGGTATACACATCTCTTCGGCCACACGTGCCCATTTCTTCTTCTCAATGACCTCCTTCAGACCGCCCAGCTCCTGCACGGTGTGATATAGACGCGGCAGATCCACCTCCATGCCGCCAATCCAGGGCGCATGATTCATCACAATACTCTGGGTGGCCAAATACTTTTTGATCGCGCTCAGTTCCTTGGCACTGGGACCCCAGCGATGCAGCATCTTGTGCACATACTGATTGTACGCCGTGAAGCGCATCTCATCCGAGATCCGACACTCGGGCTTGAAGCTGGCCGGCGGTATGATCTTGCAGATGCCAAAGCGGGCGGCAATCGGTGTGATGCGCTCAATAAATTCAATGGGATCGGCAAACTCCTTCTCGGTGGGCTTAAATATAGGCGCTTCGACCATCTGTGTGGGGTCATCGTGTCTCGGGAATGCCGTATTATTGGCCATCTTAATGGGCGTATCATCCTTGTACTTTTTGGCCAGGGCTGTCGTGGCGGCTGCTGCTACAGCCGTGCGCGACTTCCCAGAGCTAGAGAAGAGCGAGGAATTTGAATTGACGCGCACCAGACCAGTAGCTGCAGCCGCTGCGGCTGCTGCTGCAGCTGATGATGTGCTGGCCTTCAGGCTGTTTGTTGCTGCTATAACGGCTGCAACGGCATCGCTACTTGTATTGGCCGCATTGAGCAGCGTTTTGACCAGCTCATTGTCCGGCAGTGGCTTCGTGGAATTGGTGTCCATTTGCGCTTTCGTTACGAGCGTTGCCTGCATCACCACCTTCTGATTGGGTCCATCGGGGCCTTCGCGTCCCAGTTTGACGGCCACGCCCTGTATGCCTCCCTCACCTCCACCGCTTGCGCCCTGCAGCAGTGGAATATAGAAGGTGGCGCCCTCAGCATCCGAATCTCCACCTGTGCTGGCTGCAGGTGCGGCAGCGACCTGTTGCTGTTGTTGTTGTTGTTGCTTCTTTCGTGCTGCGGCTGATGTTGTTCCCGCCTTGTTGGGCTTCTCTAACTTATCTGTCGGGCTGAGTGTCAGCTGTACTGCTGTCGCTGCTGCTGCTGCCGCCGCTCGTTTCTTCGTCGGCGAGCGTTCGCTAAGTGCCGGCGGCGGCGCTGCTGCATCGCTATCTGCATTGCGGCGACGATTTGTGGCTTTGCCCGCAGCTGCTGTCGTTGCAGTTGCTGCCGCTGCAGCTGAATCCTCATCCTTGCCAAAAGCATAAATAGAAGTCTTTTCAGGACCTTTCGCCGATTGCTGCTGCTGCTGCTTGTTTTCCGCTTGTGCCTGGGCTGCTTTCGCCTTGCTCTGGCTCTGGTAGACGGGCGTACGCTTGGTGGGCGTGGCTGGTGTGGACGCGCCTGCCTTACTGCTGTTCTGGCTGGGCGGTGGCGTCGATTGCTTTGCGGCAGCCGCATTCACCTGCTTCTTGTTGGCTGCCTTCTGTTTGCTTGGCGGCGGCGGCGGTGGTGTTGGCGTTGCACTGGGCGTGGGCGTGGCGGTGGCACTTCGTTTGCTGCCCGCTCCAGCAGCAGACTGAGCTGCGGCCGCTTTCACACTATTGCTGGCTGCATTCTTAGGCTTCTTGTCGCTCACCGGCGATTCCAGCTGCGATTTCTGGGTGAGATTCACGGGCGTCATGCACTTGTCAAAGTCTAGCGTTTCGGGTTCTGTCTCTGTGTCCTTTCGGTTGCCGGCAATTGTTGCAGCTGCGCTAACCAGCACTGGTGTCGCTTTCAGCGATGGACCCTTGGCTGACCATGCGCTCTCGCTTTTGCCCAGCTCGCCGCGTGTATTCTTCGAAGAGCTGCTGAAGCTCGTGCTCTCCTTGTCGTCGCGGGTGGTGGGTCCTGGCGGTGTTTGTGTCTGCTGCGGCCGCAAGCTGTCATCGTAATCGTCGTCCAGGTCATCTTGGATCTCGTCCGGATTCGAGCTGCATTCGATCAGCCACTTTTGTATCTGCTCGTGCGTCATGTTCACCTTAGCCTTGCGCCGCTCCTTGCTCGTCAGCTGATCACCAAAGTAGCCTTCGGTGGGCACCACCGGCCCCAGCACCGGCTTGTGAATGGAACCACATTTTCCCAGCGTGCATTTAGTGTTGTCCGGGCCAGAGCTTTGGGCTAGACTCACGCTGGCTATGCCAAAAATCTTGCCCGACTCCTCTTTACTGGGCATGAGCGTGGCCTGGCTCAGGATGCTACCGATTTCATCCTTGAGTGGATCTGCATTGCTGTTGCTCGTCTGCGTGGCAGGAGTTATTGTTGGCGTTGTAGCAGCTGCAACTGTTGCTGCTGTCAGCTGCAGTTGGCTTGGAGCTGATGACGCCTGATGCTGATTCTGTTGTTGTTGCTGCTGCTGCTGCTGTAGATGCTGTTGCAGTTGTAAATGTTGTTGCTGTTGTTGTTGTTGCTGATGAGGTTGCTGTGAGACGACCGCCGCCGCTGCTGCTGCTGCTGCCGCTGCCGATGTGGAAGCGACAGGGGATGGCGTTGCACTCAGGCTGAGATTGAGACTTTGACTTTGACTAACTGATACGCTCTTTGGTGCGGCGGCTACAGGCGTCGCTAGGCTGTTAAGAGTGGAACGCGCCGCTGTGGGCGTGGTAAAACTGCTGTTGCTCAATGCATTGCTCGCTGCCACACTGCTGTTGCCGCCTATGCTAAGGCTGCTATTGTTGTTGACAATGTTGTTGGCACGCGGCAGAACGCTGCTGCGCTCGTACTTGGGCGTCAGAAAATTAGGATTTATTTTGGGACACTGATACGCCTCAATGGGCGGCGGATAAGTTGTGGGCGGTGTTTGATATTTCAGTGGCGATGTCACGCTGCTCGCTGTGGCAAGTGTTGACGTCAGCTGTTGTGGCTGTTGCTGATGCTGGGGCGTCTTGTTGCCAGCAGCAGCTGCTGCTGCCGTCGCCGCTGCAATTCCAAATGTGGACGGCCGCACATACGGCGTGTGATAATGCGGCGATGCTTGAGGCAAATACAACGAGGTCTTCGCAAATCCTACAGCTGCCGTACTCAGACCAGAGCCCGCAGTGCCTGGCAGGGCATACGTGGCAGGCACATTAAGTATCTTCGATGTAGGCACTGGCGACTTCTTCTCCATGGCCTTCAGTGTGGCTGCCGCTGACGCATAGCTGGGCGGTGATATGGAGTAGGATATGGGCTTGGGGGTCAATGGCAGCATCGTTAGCTGCGTGGTGCCGGACACTGCGGGAGGACAACTGGGCTGCGGGGTCAAAGGCTTATGAGTGGGTGATGTTGTAGTTGTTGTTGGGGCAGCAACTGCTGCCGCACTTATTGTTGCTGCTGCAGTTGTTCCTGTTGTAACCGCAGCTATTGTTGTTGTTGCTGCTGCTGTTACCACTGCTGCTTCTGCTGTGGCTGTTGCTGTTGCAGTTGCATCTTCAGCTTTGCTTGTGCTGGCTTTGGCTGTTGTTGCTTTTGTTGCTGTAGTCACTTCTTCAGCAGTTGCTGCTGGTATTGTTGCTGCTGTTGTTGTTGCTGCTACTGCTGCTGCTGCTGCTGCAGCTGCTGCAGCTGTGGGCACTTTAATGGCCAATGGCTCATCATCTGAGTCGCTAAAACTCTTTTCCAGCTTGCGCTTGGTTTCGTTCAGCTCCTCATTGATTAAAAAATCCTCCTCTGCATCGGAGTCGTCTTTCTGTTGTTGTTGCTGCTGCTGCTGTTGTTGTTGTTGCTGCTGTTGGTTTTTTTGCTGTTGCTGTTCGGACTTGGCTTTGGCCAGGGCCAGTGAGCCCTTTTTTACCAGCATGCCCTCAATCTGTGGCTTACCAGTGGCAGGTGTTGAACCACTCGCGCCACCCGTTGCCCCTTTGCCCTGTTTGGGTGGTCGGCCTCGTCTGGCTGGAGCTGGGGGCGCTGTTGATGCTGCCGTCGCTGCTGAAGGTGACTGAGACGTCTGCTCGGCAGCTGCAGTTCCACTTGGTCCCGCTGCATCTTCCGACTCTGCCGATGCTGCTGATTTACTTGACTTTTTTGATGCTTCGGTTACTCCAGATTTGCCCGTCGCATTCTTCTTCATCTCCTTTTCCATCTTTTCCATTTGTTTGACATTGGGTATGTCAGGAAAGCTGCTCAGCGACAGGTCATCCTCCTCATCGTCAGCCATCTGCAGCTTGTGGCCAATGATGCCCATGTAAATTGCCGCCGCCTCCTTCGTCTTTCGCGACGGCCGCTGATTTCGCTGCGGACTGGGACTCGCAGAGCGTTCGGCTTTGCTTGTTTTTGACTGTGCCTGACGACGCACGGGACGAGCATTTGTCTGGGCCGGCTTCTTTGGCGAGGGCGGTGTTGTCTCCGACTCTTCATCTTCATCTTCCTGATGCTCAGCTTCTTCTTCGGCTTTTTTTTTGAGCGCTTTTCCACGCTTCGCTTTGGGCTGTTCCGCCTCCGCCTTGTTGGGTGTCGTTGCTGGCTTCTCCTCCTCGCGTTGCTGCTGCTGTTTTTTTGCTGATCCTCCTGCTGATTTTCGTCCACGTACATTGCTTGTGGCGGCTGCTGCTGCTGCTGCGGCTGCTCCTGTTCCCGCTGCACTCTTCTTGGCGCCTTTCTTCAGCTTTATGGCTTTGGCCAGCGGCTGCTCATCGTCAGAACTGAAGTCAAACACATTTAGTCCCTTCTGCTGCTCGGTCGCTGTCGCTGTTGAATTTGCGCTTCCGTTTTCCAATTGTTTCTTGGCCGCATCTTTGGCATAAATGCTAGAGTTGGTTTTCTCCTTGCTAATCTCTCGCTTCTTGGACTCTATCGCCGCAGCAGGCTTTTTTTGCGCCCGCTCCCGCTCCTGCTCCTCCTTTTCCTTCTCCTCATCCGTGTCCTGCTGCTCTTGCTTGGGCGGCACCTTTACCGGCTCAAAAAAAGCCCGCTGTCGTGTCATGCGCCCTGACGACTCTGGTGAGGGTATAAAAATTGGTGATTCCCGTTGCCGCACCCGCTTCACAGGAGCTTTTTCCTTGTCTTTGCTGCTGCTGTTCTCGGTGACAGCGGGAGAGACAGCCGTTCTGGGTTTTTTACCCGCTGAAGCTGTTGCCTGGTTGCGTCCACGTTTGGCATTCGAGTGTGTCTCAGACTTCGGTAGCGTCTCATCCGCGCCTCCATTACGTGAGCTTGCATCGTGGGCCGAGAAAAACTCATCGTCGTCATCGTCGTCCTCATCTTCCCCTGGCTGCGCTGAATTATCTTTAGTTGAGTCAGGTGCATCTTCTTTTTCCCTGTTGCTGGCGCGATTCGAGCGACGCTTTAAAATCTCTGTGCGCCTACCTCCTCGTCTATTGCCCTCGGTTATTACCTCGGCACGCTTGCGCACTGCACCCGCCAGGAGAATAGGAGGAGTTGCTGCTGGCAGAGGCTTCACAGTTTCAGTTTTATCACTAGCTGCTTTATCAGCTGCCAACAGTTGCGGCTCTGCCAACGGCGACTGCGGCTGTGGCTGCTGTTGTTCTTGTTGTGGCATTTGCTCAGCTTTAGCTTTAGCTGTTGCTGATGCTGTTGCCGTTCCTGATTTAGCGGGTCTACCGCGTTTCTTTTTCCCAATGTTCTTCTTTTTGCTGATACTGCTGCCATCACTGGCTGGCGTCGTTTCATTTGTCTTGGCCTTGCCCTGATTCAAGTAGTCCAAATGGGCGGGCAAAGCCGAGGTGCCGCGCAGACAGAGAAATGTTACAAAATCATGTGCCTTTGGACACTTATTTGGCAATATCTCAATCGGTGGTTGATGGCTTTCACTGGATGTGCTGGGTCCAGACGCTGATGCTGAGGCTGCTGCTGCTGCAACACTGGCCGCACTGAAAGCGCCGGCAGCGTTGGGTGCGCTCTGCCCTTGTGCAAATTTACGCTGCGCCTGCACCTTTGTTCTGTAATAGAGTGTGGGTGGGACATAGATACGCAAGAGACAAGTGTGAGTGGATTTTAATTGATAACAAATGCAACTGAATACAAATCAAACGCAAAATCAAAGAACAAAACAAAACGCATCGAATTTCCCAACACGTACACAGCCACACATGCACACTTCCACACAAACACCCCTACCCACACACATGGACACCTGCTCTACCCCAAAGCAACTGCAAATCAGCCCTTGGCCTGTGCAACAACAGCGCCACGAAGCTTGTTCAACAGTGATGCGCTCTTTTTTCCGCTAAGTAGCTAAAAGTTTTAACTAAGACAAACTAATTTATATGCTCAATACAAAATGTATTTCATTTTTCAAAGTAAAAATAAATACAAATTTACTTATACGCATTAATGTATTTGAAAATTAGATTGTTTTAGCTTTTTTCTAACTAAAGCTAAAAACACTGTTGCTTATACAATGTAGCGCACCACACTTCACGTTGAACAGTAGTGTGGGAGTGAGGGGGAGGGCGATATTGCTGTTAGTATATTTAACAGTGACTGCCGCTGCGTCATCTCTTTAGAGAATTTATACACATACATCTACGATCAATTAAATAAATAGGGGGAGGCATAGGCTCATGCTCACCTTTTGGGCATCTCAGGTGATGACTCTACAGCAACGGTCACCGCTGCCGCCAACGACGATGACGTTGGCGGGGTCTCTGTCTCCTTACGGCGACGCTTGTTGTCTTTTGAGACAACCATTTTGTTGCGAATTTTTCGCGCCTCTTTTTCCCCCAATATTTTTCTCTCTCTGAGGCGTGAGAATGCGACAGTTGTTAATACACAGTTAATAAAAATTTAATCTTTTGGTGATAATTGCAATTTGTTTTTATTCCCCCGTACACAGCATTTACATAAACGCACGCAATGGCCAATTTTCCACTGATACTACAAACACTGATTTTGTTGGTGGCGCCTGCACGAAGTTGAAATCATATTTTCGCGTCATATTTTCGTTATTTTACCTAGACGTACACATAATAATTGATATACTAAAATATACATTATTGTCTCATTGTTATTGTTATCGTACACATTATTAGTTTACATTTCACTGGCTGCAGAAAAATTGAATTTTTTTATGTGAGATTTTTCATTCTGCTTGCACATAATTTTTTTTCCCCACCGCTTTGCTTTGTGTCCGCCATGACATTAGAGGTGTACAAATTATTTAAACATCGTCACTAAACGCTTTATTGACAATCGCTATGCAGCTGTGTATGTTCAAATTTATATCTGATATTTAAACTTAACGCAATCTTTTGTAATACTGAATCAGTTTCTGTTACTATACCCAAATTTATCATTATTATAAAGCAGAAAATTAAAAACTAATAAATTGCGTTAAGGAAATGTTTGCTTATGGTTCAACATGTGTTGTATATCGATATTATCGCCGAATGAAAATGAAAATTATGTTCAAAAGTAGACGAAACTATCGTAACGTGCAATAGGTCGCTTTTATCCATCGTAAAGTTGTTAACATCCCTAACATTAATCGTGTAGCTTGTGAGTTGACAAAAAAATTTATTGTAGCAATTTTCGCAAATTAAGCAAGCGGCAACAATCGTCACACAATGAGCGAAGGAGCAGGCAATTGGTGTCTTATAGAAAGTGATCCAGGTGTATTTACAGAGCTGATACGCGAATTTGGTAGGTGGAAAGTACAGCGCGCGCTTTTTTTTTTTTTTTTTTTTTTTTCAATAGGACGTGGAAGCCAATGCCGGCATCAAAAATTGTTATGAAAAGTTCTCATATAAATTACACATTTCTTTCCTTTTAGGATGCGAAGGCGCACAGGTGGAGGAAATTTGGAGTCTGGATAGCGAATCATTCAAAGACTTAGAACCGATACATGGACTGATATTCTTGTTCAAATGGGTGCAAGAGGACGAGCCCGCTGGCAAAGTTGTCCTGGATCGGGATCATATATTCTTTGCCAAACAAGTGATTAACAATGCTTGTGCTACGCAAGCCATACTTAGTTTATTGTTGAACCTAAATCATGAGGACATTAAACTAGGCGAGACACTAACTAATTTCAAGGAGTTTTGCCAGTGTTTCGATCCCTACAACAAGGGCCTCACACTGAGCAACGCCTCTCAGATACGCACGGTGCACAATTCATTTGCTCGGCAAACGCTCTTTGAGCTGGATATGAAAAACCAAAACAAGGATGAGGATGTCTATCACTTCGTTGGCTATATGCCCATTGCCGGACGTCTGTATGAGCTGGACGGTCTGCGCGAAGGACCCATCGATTTGGGCGAAATCAAGCCAGATCAGAATTGGATTGATGTGGTTCGACCAATCATTGAGAAGCGCATGCAGCGTTACTGCGATGGTGAAATCCATTTCAATCTAATGGCCCTGATCTCCGACAGACAGCGCATCTATGAGCAACAAATCGAGAAGCTGCTCAATCCGGCTGCCAATGCCATGGACACTGCAGAGGATCGTCAGACTGAAATCAATAGCTTGCGTTCGTACATACAGTATGAAATTGAGAAGAAAAAACGATACAAGGCAAGATACAAATGTCAATTCATATTTTTATATAAATATTAATATGATTTTTTTCTTTTGCAGATAGAGAACGTGCGACGCAAACACAACTATTTGCCGTTTATTGTGGAGTTGTTGAAAATGCTGGGCGAGACTGGACAATTGTTGCCCATCTATGAGAAGGCCAAGCAGCGGGCGCTGGAGCGTGAGCAGAAAATCAGTAAAAAAGAAACCAATTAGTAGGCGTTAAACAACATTCTCGATAAAAGCAATTCAAAATTGCGTTCGTCAGGAGGAAAATATACAAAACATATGCTTATTGCTATCTTTAAGTAAAATAAATCTTTTTTGGCAAGGCGTCAAGTGTATGTGTGTTAGTTAAGTCACCCATATAAACTGCCTTGTATTTTACTTATTTTGTATCCCCTTAAAAAATGTCTAAAATGCTGCAAAATAATATTCGTATAAAGAAAATCAATTTAATAAAAAGTATCCGTACAATTTAAAAGAGAAACAAAGCGAGTAGTTGGCGTTTTAGTATATAATATATTTGTTTGTTTTTATATACTATATATATGTATATATATTCTCGTATGTATATTGAATTTACAATTGCTATGCTTGGTATTTGATTTTTGCATTTCCCTTTATATTATTTTTGTTATGTATCTATATTGTTGTATATAAGTATTGTATATAGGAATAATTGTTTTTGTTAATCTTCTATGTTTTGCTCTACTGTTACTTTCAGTGTTGAGCTTGTTTGCATGTGTGTGTGTGTTTGTATGTGTATGTGTATTTATTATGTATTATAAATGTTTGTTCACTCAACTTACATACTATATGCTATAGTTGATGTGTATATGCTTATTAGGGAACTTTCTTGGGAGGTCTTTGATTTATTTTTTGAATTTTGGTGTTGCACTTAGAAGATAGCTTAACTCTCTATACTGTATATAGATATATGTATGTATATATATATATTTATATTATGCTTGTTTAACTTTTGGAAACGAAAGGAAATTTTTTTTCGGAAACCGAAGCACGAACTACAAATATATATCTCTATAGATAGGACAATAATTGCCATATGATTCGCTTCTTATTGGATTTCCTATGTTGCTTTCTAATTGGAATTGCATTCTAATTACCATTATGTTCATTTCAATTTGTTACACTAACTTTTTCACTATATTACTCATATTTTCATAATAATTTAGCACTTAGTTTTGAATTTAATTACTTAGCATCATTTTGCTTAACAATTTTCCACATTTTGCGTTTATTTTTGTTTTTGGTTTTATTTATTTTTCGTTTTGAAGACACAACAGTTACTGGTCCAGTTCCAGGAAGTATATGTAATATGTATGCGTGTGTAGGTGTATTTCTTGTTCTTGTTGCTGCTGCTGTTATTGTTGTTGTTGTTCTGCAACGCCTACGCAACTTCTAAGGATTGCTTTTACCGTGGCACATAACTGTATGGCGATTCGTTCTGCTGTGTTGTGACTGCTGTCAATGCAGCGAAGGCGTGTTGTGGGCGCGACGCTTGCGTAACCAAAGAATGCTGCGTCGGTGTTCCAATTGACTGCGATGCTTGGGTAGTAGAATCAAACGTTGTTAGATCGACACTTGATGCTATAGAAAAAGATAGGAAAAGAAAATACGAATTTTCAAATTTGTTTATCGACTGAAAGCAGTGTTGCAAAAACTACAATTTTTGAAAATGACCATATTCACAGGACAATTCGAAATTGTTTCGCTTTAACTAGTTCCGCCTATCGGTTCATGTTATCGAAAATAAAATTTAACGAACATGGTTTACCAGCCGAATGAAGACGATTATAAAGGTTCTTCCGTTTCTTCTTTAGGATTGCATCCAAATTATAGCTATCTGAGCCGGCTCTGAAAAATTATAATTAGTATATTTCAGTATTTTTTAATTCAGAGATCAAAGCCAGTTGCGTTTGCTCACTTGTCCGGTCGTCCGTTCCCCAGCAACTCTTTAAATGCCACATATATCTTGTTTAGCGTCAGATTGGATAGCCCCTGGCCCAGATATCGTACAAATTTAAGTTGTTCACATTTGGATAAAGCGCTCTCGTGGAAGTCCAAAAAGGGTCGATGATCGGATATCTGATATTCCTAAATTACCAAAGAAAGTAATAAATGGAAATCGGTTAGATAATGTGTTTCATTTTAAGGATCGGCCAGAGTTTTGTTCTATGCTCTAGGTATGAAAGTGAAATTTTGAAAACTACTGAAATTCATAATGAATAATGCCAATGTGTATATTTTATATACAGCCAATTATTGTAGAGGATCGAGGCTCAAGAACAAATCTCCGCTGAACACAACAGCCAAAGGCTCTGGCTGTTTGAGGAGGAGCACGTCGTCGACACACAATTGCTCACATTGCAGAACTTGATGAAATTCTCGATGAGTATGCACTTTTCATAATTGCTCAGACATTGCTGGCTACTACTCTGTATACCGAACTGTTTCAATAGCTCCTGCTTTTTGGGCGGCAGGCGGCTGATGTGCGTACAGACGCCATCTTCAATGCGATGTGTCTCATGCACATTGAAATTCTCATAGATGATCAGCTGTTCCAACGCACGTGGCGGAGGTCCCAGTGGCGGCAGCGACGGTGGCGGTAAGAGGGACATCGATGTCGGCGCCACACAGCCATAGCGTG
Source organism: Drosophila buzzatii (assembly GCA_035045845.1). NCBI lineage: Eukaryota > Metazoa > Arthropoda > Insecta > Diptera > Drosophilidae > Drosophila > Drosophila buzzatii. The sequence continues at coordinate 852,059 of JAWNOS010000062.1, read as the reverse complement.
TGTCCAAGGATTGAGAAGAAGCGGCTGCCGCTGCCGCTGCTGCTGCTGTTACATAGCTGTTAACAGTGTTGCTGCTGTTACTGTTGCTGTTGCAGTTGCTGTTAACACTGCCGCTGCTGCTGTTGTTGTTGTTGTTGTTGCTGGTGCTGGTGCTATTGTTGCTGCTGGTGCTGCTATTGCTGGCAAACTCGAGCGTGCCGTCATTGGCGGCCGCCATGTTCTTGAGGTCTACAAGAGAGAGTTGCATTTTTATAGAAGAAGAGGAAGAGAGAGAGAGGGATCGCGACGACCGAATGCCAATGAAATTTAACGCGTGGCTAGCACAAATGCAGGCAAACGCGAGAACAGGCATAATAAAAAAGTCAAAATTTTTTTCTTTTTTTTTTTTGCTATGTATGTATATATATGTATATTTGTTGTTGCAAACAAAATTTCGCTTTATATGTTTTGTATATATATATATGTAGAGGTTGTATATATATAATAGTATATATATATATATAGGATGGGTTTTGCATATATATATATCATTTGTTACTGGCTTACTAAAATATATGTTCATATATAGATATAGGTCTATATATATTATTACTTTCAAAATTTGCGCATTAGCTTGATTCTCTATAATGACAGTTTACATGTGTTTTCTTTTGTGTGTTTGTAATTGTAATAATCTCTTTTCAAGGAATAACATTGCATAGTTCAGGGCGCGATTATCGTCCAACAATTTAGTCGTTTAACATAATACATATTAAAAAATTTGGCAATAAGCGTGTAAAATTAGACTACAAACGAAATACATATGCTAAGAGCAAAACAGAAGACTTTGTAAATGGGACAGCGACAACATGATAATAATATAGAAGTAAAACCAAATGGTGTAAATAGAAGAGTTAATAGCTAATAATAGTTGCTGGGGCATTCATAATTAATTTCCTGCTTTTCTTTTTATTTGTAGGTAGCTGGAGCCGCCAATGATTGTCAACAGGTGGCGCCATTGCCGCCATATTTGGCGCCACGCCGACGCCAGTCTCACATGTTGGGCGGCAGCACATGTGGCGGCGGCGGTGGCGGTGGCTGAGCTGATGTTGGGGGCGCCGTTGGCGCCACCTGTTGGCCATAGCCGTGTGGCGCTGCCATATGGGCGTGCGGATGTTGGTGTTGATGCTGATGTGCATGTGGATGTGGATGTGGATGCGGATGTTGATGCGGATGTGCATGGGAATGCGGATGTGGTGGTGGCAGGTTGTAGTGCGGATGGTGCGGATGTGCGTAGGCAAAGTGATGCGGATGCGGATGTTGCTGCGGATGTAATTGCGAATGGGGATGTGGATGCTGATAGTGATGTGGATGCGGTGGCGCATGATGCAGATGCTGTGGATGCTGTTGCTGATGATGATGCGCCGTCAGGGGTGGTCCACGCGTTGGCGTAGACGATTGCTGTTGTTGCTGCTGTTGTTGCTGTTGCTGCTGTTGTTGCAGATGATGCGACGCATGTTGTTGCATTAGATGCGTATGTTGCTGACTGGCGGGCGTTGTGGGCGTGACCGGCCTGGTCTGAGGCGTGCCAGTGGTCGCTGTTACTAACGGTGACTGCGGCTGCTGCGACTGTGCTGCTTGCTGCGTGTGTAAATGTGTGCTGCTGTTGCCTGTTGCGTGAGTGTTGTTATTGTTGTTGGGTGTTGTTGTTGGTGTTGTAGTTGTTGTTGTTGTTGTTGTTGTTGATGCTGGTGCAGCTGCTGGTGCTGGGGCTGCTATGGGCGATGCTGGCGCTGATTCGCATTGCTCGTGTGCTTGTTTCAACTGTGTGGATGTTGTTGTTGTGTTGGTCTTGTTACTGTTGTTGTTGTTGTTGTTGGTATTTTCGCCTAGTGATTGAAAAGCGTATGCGTGTAAAAAGAAGTAGAAGAAGAAGAACACAAACAAATTGAAAGTCAAAAATTAAAAAATTATTTTCTTGCTTCAGTTTTTCTTTCTTCGATTTCGATAAAGAGCAAAATAGGCAGCCAATTATTTATTTCGAATTTTTTCTTTTTTCAATTTTGAGTTTTCATTTTTCGAGAGAGCGAAACAGAAAGTGCATATGAAGAACCAAAAAGTATATATAGAGCAAATGAGAGAAATGCAAAAATAGAAGAAGAAGAAAACAAATCATAAACTTAAAAAAAAATAGAAAATAGAAATTTTGTTTTTGTGTATATATTTTTAAAATTTAGCACATTTTCGCTTGAAACTATTTTTGAGGTTATTTTTTTTTTCCTCTTCTATTTAGCTATATTTAAATAGTTTTTTTTCGCCTGTTTTTAAATCTTTTTCGTTGCTGCATTTGCACTATAAATATTTGGTATATATTTGGAGAGAGGGATGGAGCAGGGTTCAGAGTGTCTTACCAGCTGTTGTGTTGGCCAGGAAGCGCTTGGTCTTATCGAGTATATAAGGCAAATTGTAGCCATCCTTGGTATAGCTATATAGAAATATAATCAAATATATATGTATATCTTATGAGAGTGTATATATGGGGCACATTGTGAACTTACATTTCTGTGCGTTTGGTGCAAAATAGATTTTTAAAATTGCTATAAATGCAGAATAGCGTAAACGTTGGCAATCCTTGGCCCAAATAGCGTGCGAATTTGATTTGCTCAGGTTTGTTGAGGCCACATTGGTTCAAGGACAACCAGGGTCGATGATCCTTAATATCGTATTCCTGTAAATGTACAAATATTAATGATATTATGCATATGGCAAAATATAAAATGTATTTTGATTTGCTCTAAAAAGTATGCTATATAATATCTGAACAAATATCCTTTATAAATATATTCATAATATATAAATATTGGCATAATATAGTTTTTTCTTTAATTTTTATTATTAAAAAATTGCATATCTTACTAAATAAATTATCTACTACATTTAGTGAGAGCTTAATCTAATATTACATTTATATATAGTCGATGTCTCACTCTACATACATATATTAGTCTGATAATAAATAATAATATAAGCCTTCGTCTAAAGTTTCATCTTTGCTGCTTTATATATGCCTTATAGAAAACATCCTTAAAACTTAGACAAAAACTTGTTATTTATTAAAGCGGAAACCTTTTTTACATAAATAAAAGATTTATATACCACTTCTAGCTGAACCCCTATTTTCATATACATATATTATAAAGCTGAAACTCATTTCCTGCATATAAATGTAGCTATATATATTAGATATAACTTATATACTCACACATACATAAATACATTTAGTTAAGCCCAACCACCAAGTGGAAAACACACACACATTTACATATCTATATACATATATATGTATATACCTAGACTAATGCAAATGAAAACTTTACCCACTACTAATCAAAACTTATAATTCGTGTACAACAAAAAGTTGAAAACGAAAATTTTACAAAAGCCAAAAACTTGCAGACCCCAAAATGCAAACACAATCATAGAAAGGACTCTGCGCCTAAAAGCATGCCACACACAATCCCACACAAACACACGCAGACCAACACATGCAGCGCCTGCCCACACTCGCACTCACACACACAATGTATATTTTATAGTGTAAAAATATAAAATAAAGCAAAAGAGGAAAGAGAAAGCAGCAACAGCAGCAGCTAAAGCAAACCCAAATAGAAAAGCAAACAACATTTTCAATGAAGCCATTTTCAACAATGAGGGAGAGAGAGAGGCGGAGAACAGAGTGGAACTTGTGGGAGCTAAAAGGGTTGTCGCCTGCCCATGTGCTTGGGTGTGTGTGTGTTTAAAATAGGCGCAGCAGCTTGACGGACGTCTGTGACTGTGTATTCGTGTCTGTGGGCCTGTGCCTCTGCCTCTGCCTGTGCATGTATATGTGTGTGAGTGTGTACTTTGAGAGAGTCAACAAGCATCGTCGATGCGTGCTCGTGCGCTCGTTCGTCGACAGCGACGTCGACGTTAAAACTTATCAACATCCTCATAATCAGCGCGACGCCAACGTACCCACCCAAAGCATCAGCCTGCCGACTTCTAAGCATATATGGCAACGCTGTCGAAAATGCCTTTATGGGCGTGTGAGTGTGTGTGTGCATGTACTTATAACTGTACATGTGTATGCATGTGTGCATACATTTTGGGTTTTGATTATGTTAAAAATCAATAGAGCAAAAAGGAGTGACGACGCCCAGCCGCAGAATACTAGCATGCAGCAGAGGCAATATCATCAGGGAGAAGAGAAGGAAGAGTAGAACAAGTCAAATTTACCAAAATACTTAAAGCTTGACTTTATGATTGTGTGTGTGTGTGTGTGTGTATGTCAAATTATGAGTGAGAGAGAAAGAGAGCCAAAGCAGGAGCAACCAATTCAACGCCTTTTGAATGATGACAGGCCCCTTCAGAGGTGTTGGCCGTGAAGAGGGCAGCGTGACGCTGACAACTCATTAACAGCAGCATGCGTGCAAGAGAGAAAGAACAGGGAAGAAATACCACAAAAATGGGAGAGTAATATAGGTGAGAGAGAGCCGAGCTTGGCTGTCAAGCCAAGTGTTGCTGCTGTTGCTGTCTCCGCTCGATTGTTTTGGTTGCTGTGAGTGTGTGGGAGGGAGCGGGAGGGGAAGCGTTCTGTGTGTTTACATTCCCATAGCCGCTTAACTGTTTCAAAAAAAAAAAAAAAAAGTAAAAACAAAAGAGAAACAAGTAGAAAGAATGAAGGCAGCAATGGCAATGTGCGGCATTGTGCTCTTGCTTTTCCTTTTATTGTTTTGACTGTTTTTTTCTTCTTTTTTGCAACTTATTGACAGCACGAAGACTGTGTTTGTGTTTGTGCGTGTCTGTGCGTGACGTATCCCGTCGTGTGTGTGTGTGTGTGAGTTTGTGTGTGGCTGCGTGTTTATGTGTGGCGGCTTGCGGTTGTTGTCTGCGGTGTGTGTGTGTGCTGTGATGCAGCTTGTTGTTGTTTTTATTGAGACAAGTGTGAATTGTTTTTCTTTCTGTTTCTGTTTTCCTGCTTGTGCGTGCAACAACAGTTGTTCGTGCTGCCGTCGCTCGGCAATGATTTTTTGATTTTTGAGGGTTGCGAGTGCGCCCCAGCGGGCTTGGGTGTGCGTGCATGTGTGAGCGTGTGTAAGAGGAGGCAACCATTTTCACACTTTCACTCTTTGCGTTTAACAGGTTTTTAACAACAATTTGAGCGACGCACGTGTGAAAAAAGGGTTGGAAACGGTTCATTAATTATTGCCCAAATAGTCGTTTGCCTTACCATTTATGGGCGAACTTATTTGGAGCCCTAATTAACGGCGCCAATGGCAGAGTTGGCAAACATAACCACATATTTTTCTAGTCAGCTAATGCTATAACTATATTTCATATAAATATATTATATATATTTTACATTTTTGGCAACAATCTGCATATGCTCATACCCTTCCGTTTAACCCCTTGTATTGGCCTCGTTATACAACACTAATTTAATGCGGCCCCAAAGGCGGCAAAAACGACGCATAAACCTAAATATTTTATATAAATCCGTTTGTGCGTGTGTGTGTTGTCAGTGAACAGATACAGATACATATATAAATATATATAGTCATCATATAAGCTTGGCAAGTACAGTTATACGTATATAAGTATGTATTTACATTATAATTTATGTCCGTATGTCTGTGTATATAATTTAAAATTATAATCAATGTACATGTGTTTCACAGTTGCCGTCGCTGTTGCTGTTTCTGTGTGAGCGCCAAAATTGTGCGAACCCGAGACATTGTACCTGCCCTAGCCAAACGCCCAACGTCCTTCGTCCCCCTAATCGACCCGCTCTCATCCGCAGCTGAAGCTCCTGTCCCTTACTCACCCAAACATATATGTATGTGTACATACATACATACATACACACAGATTGGCAAACTTATTTCATATGTGTATTGGTGACTGCGCTGCTACTGCATTCGCATTTAGTAGCCTTCAACGACGCCGCTAGGGTACCACACACCTAAAATATACATACACATATATACAAACATATAACCATACATACATGCACACGAAAGGACATACGAAAGCAGCTCAATGGACAGTCCAACAAACGCCCCAAGTAACTTGATGATTGTATGTATGTAGCATAAGAGAGAATGTGTGCGAATATGTGTGTGTGTAAAAGAGAGAGAAAGAGAGGGGCGCATATACAATTACTCAATAGCGCCCGCTTGAGCTTTTTGGGGGTTGCCAGACCCACTTACCCACACATAACTATACACACACACACATACATATACAAAACTTTGTAGTTTGAGCAGGCAGCAATCGCTGGCGCTGCCGCAGCCACTGGAACCGCCTCTGCCTCTGTCACTGCCACTGCTCCCTGCAAGTAAAGTTCTTACTAGCAAAGGAGTGAGCGCTGGCGAGAGTAAGAGAGAGAACGCAACAATTTTGAGTTAAACTGGAAGGGAGAGCAGAACGACAACATCAAAGCTAGGCATCTTAAAACTAAAATGTTGTAATAGCGGCCGAAGGGCCGAGAAAGCAGCCATGTTGAAATAAGGTTAGGCCCTAGCTACTGCTCATGTTGTACTTGCTCTTGTTGTTGTTTTTCTTGCTGTTCCTGTATTATGCCATCAATGCCGTTTTGTATATAGTTTGAGTGTGTGGGTTGTGCGGGTGCTGCTTCGACCAAATCTAGTTGATTGTGAATGTGTATGTGTGTGTACGCGTTCCGATAAAGCTGAGCGTAATGAGCATGTGTCAGTGTGTGAGAGTTGGGAGGGTTGCCTAGCATAGTGTTGAAAAGGCGCAAATGTGTTGGAGTGAGTTGTCTGTATGTATCTCCGTATGTGTATATGTACGTGTGTGTGTTTACATATAAATGTACATGCTTATGTTTGGCTGTATGTAGGTGTTTAGAATACACAGGCTCACATTGGTGCCACACATGATTACAGTTGTATTTGTATGCTGAATTTGTGGTTGGCCCCGCTCTGTCGACGCTGGCGTCTCTGCTGCTGTTATTACAATTTATAATGACATTCGTTGGGTGAGTATGTGTGCATGTGTCAGACTGAGTATGGGTTTGATATATGTATGTATGTGGGCGGCATATAATAGAGTGAGAAATGCGCTTGTGTAAAGGATATGAACGGTGTATCCGCGTTATGAATATATATATATATATATAAACGAATATATATATTTATATATTTGTATTTATATAAGTGTCATATATATATGTATTTACATACATATGTACATATGTAGCTTCTGTACATGTAGCTAAAATCAAATTATATTCATGCATGTACATACATATGTATGTGGCATATGTATTATAATGATAGAGCGAATGTTGAACACTAGTTGAAATTGAAAAAAAAAACAGATTTTCATACTGTTGGATATGTTTAATTAAGCTATCTGTATCTATCTATCAAATTCTCTTAAAATAAATCATGGAGTTTATTTCTATTTTATGTATTCTATAATATTTATGTATTCCATATATTTTCTGTAATAATTATTAAATTATTAAGTATTAATATTTAAGTAGAAAAGATTCAGTAATTAATCTATACACTTTTTAAGTTATTTTAATTGCCTAATCCCAATAAATAAAATAAAAATACAATATTAAAATAACAACTGTGGGTTCTTTGTTATTTACAGAGTATCGCCTCGTTCATATATCAAATCAATACCCTATAATTTCACAAACTCACCTCGCAAAATTTGATAAAATTTTCGACCACAATCGATTTATCCGTTAATGTCATTTGGCCAGTGAATCGAACGCCCAACTGCTTAAGCGTATCCTTCTTCTTCGACGGCAGCTTGTTCATATGCTGGAAGATGCCCTCTTCCACCTTGTGCGAGGGATGCACATCAAAGTTCTCCTTGATCACAAAGCTGCCCAATAGCTTGGGCGCACCACCAGCACCACCAGCCGCCGAGCATCCACCAGAGCCGCCCAACAGGCCGCCGAATTCTGCTGCACTACCGCAATGTTCCTCGGAGGAGGTATTCGAATTGGAAGCATTCAGATGTGAGCTGGGAAAGGCCAGCAGCTCCAGCGAGGACGACTCATTCGAATTGGAGCCATTCGAGCCGTTCGAGGTGCTCGCCATATGCTGCAGCTCAAAGATCGTTTGTTTCGAGTCGTGATCGAAGACAGCGTCCAGGGCGGAAGTGCTGGCGTCCAGGCTGTTGGAGGAGCGCGAAACGGAAGACAGCAGCGCGGCGACTTTACGCGAGGCCGAACGTGATTTTTGGGATGTGTTCGCCGAGTCCAGATCCAATAAACCCACACTGCAGCCACCAGCAGCACTGGCAGTGGCGCCACCTGGCGGTGGTGTTGCAATCCTGCCCGCTCCCATCAATTTACTGCTCTTCTCTGCCGGCGCTGCCAATGCTGCGCTATCAACTGCGTCACTGCTGACGCCAACGCCGACGGCGCTATTGCTGCCGCCAGTAGCGTTGCTGCTGCCGCTGCTGGGCGTAAAGTCCGTGGAGTGACGCAGATATTTGATAAACTCAAAGGAACCATCGAAATGTTGAGCGTTGGCAGCAGCGGCCGCGGCGGCGGCAGAGGCGAGCACGTGTCCGTTTGGCGTTGCCACCGCTGTTGGCCAGCGGTTGTTGGGCAACGGTGTGCTTAGCACTGCCGGCGTTTCTGCAGCAGCTTCACGTTGCGCCGATTGCAACTGCAACGTCGCTGCCGCCTCGAAGCCGAGCTCTGCGCTGCCGACGCCGACGCCATTTGTGCATGAATACTGTGATTGTGGTTGTTGTTGTAGCTGCTGCTGCTGCTGTTGCTGTTGTTGCGTTGACTGAGCAAACACTTGAAATTCCTCGAAATTTGTGCATTTCAGCTCGCCATTGCTCAAGTACTTGGAAAACTCTGAAGGATCGTTCAAGGAGTTAAGAAAGAATGAGCTAAAATTGCTCGATATGCAGGACATTTTTAATATTCTTTTTCCTTTTTCTTTTTTTTTTTTTTTGTTCTCTCAGTTGTTGTTGCTAATACTGTATATATAATAACGCTTATAAATATATATGTATATATATGTATGTATTTATTTATTTATTATATTTTGTTTAAAGCTGCTCCTTTTGCTTAATTATAGTAGTAGTAGTTGCTGTTGTTGTTTTAGAAAATGATGGCACATTGAATGTTGTTCACTTTTATTTATTTGCTGCTGTTTAATTTCTTTTTCTTTTCCGTTTGCTTTTGATTTGCGCAGCCTAACTGTTAATAATTTACACACACACGCACACATACAGCTGCATATCTGCGCTGCCGCGGCCACTGCGCTGCTACTGCTGCTGCTGCTGCTTGCTGATGTTTCGAAATTTACTTTTAGTTTTCCATTTCCAGCGTTTTTCTTGCGTTCATATTTTATTACAATTTTCCCCACACACACACTCACAAGAAAAACATTACTTGCATATATATATGGGTGTGTGTGTGTATGTGTATATAAATTTTTCTTCTTATTATAGCAAAAGCAAAGTGTAATTTATTATTCTTATAGCTCGCTCCGCTGCTGCTGCTTCTGTCTCTGCCTCTCTCACTGCCTTTTGCTCCTTGAGACGCGGCCTTTTCACCGTATGTGGTCGCTTGTTGTTGTTGTTGTTGTTGCGGCTGTAGCACTGTCTTGGCTAGCATGTGCACATGTGTGCGTGTGTGAATATCTGTGAGTGTGTGTGTACGTTCAATTGCCTTCCACTGCCATTGCCCCTGCTCCACACTCAAAACTATCGCCAGCTCTTTCGCTCACATACAAGCACATAGCATATGCACTGCTTCTGCCAACGGCGGCTGCGACTGCGGCTGCGACGCGTGTGTTGCCCTGCAAATAGGCGGCGATTTCAAACTGGTCTCTGGGCCTGTCTTTTGGCTATCTTATTATAATAATTTTTGTTTGTTTGTTTGCTTTATATTTTTGCACTATTTTTCACTTGATCATGTTTCCTTTTTCGTGATATATTCGTTTCAAAACATATACATATGTATGTACACACACAGGCACATTCACGTACAATCACAAACAGCGAGTTAGCGAGGTGCGGTCGCGACGTTTTGGTTTATACATATTTCGTTTTCCTCTTACTTTACTTTCAAAACAAATGCCGCCCATACGTTGTGCTGTGCCGTTGCCCAGCGGAAAACGGACAACGGAAAATCTTCTGTTGTATTTTCACTGCTGCCTTGTGGGAGCAATGCGACGTAACCGTACCGCATTCGAATGAGAACTGAGCGGAAAACTGAGCGCGCTAGTTAATCTGTGCATATTCTCTCTCACCATCTCACAGACATTTTCGCTCTCTGTCTCTCTGTCTTTCTCTCCCTTTCGCTCTTTCAGTGCGCTCAAATCATGTATGTGTGTGTTCGTGTGATTGAATTTGTGTGTGTAGCCCGCGCTCCTTGTAGTTGTAATCAAAATCAGTTGTTCGTTGTAGTTGTTGCTGTTTTGTTGCTGTGTTTGTTGTAGACGTGCCTCAGCGACTAGGAAACGTGTATTTCTTCCTGTGACAGGCTGCTTTTGCTCTTTTTAACCCTTCCATATAAACCTGATTTAATCTTTGATTATTATGCCTGCTTGTGTTGTTGTTGTTGTTGGCGCTGCCTCTGCGGCTGCTGCTCTTGAGGATTATGGTTGCCTTTCCTTTGCTATTTTCGAAAATTCCACTAAATTATTCGTTGTGTTGACTATATACGCTTGTATGTGTGCAGGTAAAACAGTTCATTTGCCTAGAGTTGCCATACACTGAAGCATTTAGCGGGACCACCTGGAAAGCAGAAAAAATCATATATATTTTTTGTATTAGTTTTTCCCTGTTTTAAGCATTTTTCATTTACGACATTTTCGTTAAACGCCGCAGGTTAGTTTCTACACATTAAAAATAAATGGTCAGCATGCGAGAGCAACGGAGCAGGTAGCAGGTAAAGAGACACCCAAGGCCAGAACAACAACAGCATAAAGCATGACTGCAATTTGCGCATGCTGACAACCCTGGCAGAGTAACTAAATAGGATAAGCACCCACACATATCCCTCCTCTAGCCACCAACTCCCTCTCCTACTCTCCCACTGACTTAAGCCGCAGCGCGACTTTTAGCAAAAATTTATGGCCATTTAAAATTTTGTGCAAAGAATTTTTATAGTTGTTTTATGCATATACATCCATATAAATATAAATATATATTTATTTATTTATATGTGTATATGAATACAAATATATATATATAATATATTATAGATACATTCTGTATACAGCTATATTTGCCTTTTGTTCAATAAATATAATTGCTATTGCAGACGGCTTTAATTATAAATAGAGCGCGGCAGGGAAGTCATCAATTAGGCAAGAAGAAAAAATAAAATAAACGTACACTTTGGCTTATTATAATTACCTATTCGGATGCTGGTGTTCATGTCTCTTCTTTTTTTTTTGGCACAAGTTCGTATTTAAATTTTTAACGTGCTTTCAATTCGACTTTAATAGGCACACAGACATTTTATTTCATGTTTCGATGTTACAACACACTTCGCATATGTATGTGGGTAATTTTTCAATTAATTTTAATTATAAACTTAATTAGGAAATCAATGAACGAATGCGAACGGAACAAACAAACACAATTGGGGAAAAGTCGCACCAACAAGTGCGAGCGAGCGAATGCATAACTAGAACGGTGCGACAACAAAAACAATGACAACAATACTCAAGTGCGCTGCGCATACAACAAAAACGTCGGCGTTACGTGCCCCCAGTTAGTTTACTGTTTGAATAACATTTATTGTTGTTGTCACTGTGAAGCAAAGAACGGATGACAAAACAGAAATGTAGTTTAACATTATGCGCCACAATAACAGAAACTGTTACGAGGCACTAGGCAATTGATGTGAAGAATAGCAGTTACAATTCAAGGTTAATTGATAAGGAATTGTGGCGCGGTCTGTTCTTTTTATTTATTAAGAATATTTCCCAATTTTAACAAGCTTAATGCTTTTAAGGATTAAATTGCGTTGAGCTTCGTATATACGTTTTTTTATACCTTATTTAGACATTAGATTGTTTTTGAAATTACAAACAGCTGAACAGCTGAAATTTTATCGATAGCTATCGATTGTTCTTATCATTTATACGCGCAAAACGTGCGCTAACTACAATAAGCAAAAAATCAACAACATGAAGTTTATTATTCAAAATATTAGTAAAAACTCCGGACGCCTCGGGCAACTTTGTATTAAAGAAAGCAAGGAGCTTCAGACGCCGCTACTGTTGCAAACGACAAAAGGCGGCAGCATTCCCTACTTAAGTGCCGATGTTTTTGGATTGGTCAGCCGGGAGCAACAAGTGCTGGAACTGACATTGTGCACCATGGATCAAATGGCCGACTCGTTGGCACAGTGGAATCGCAGCCTAGGCGATTATGTAGGCTATCCGGAGTACAATACTCTGTTGCTATTACGTGATCCGTGCGAGGTAACCCCAGCGGGTGGCAATGATCGGGACGTGGTGCCGCTATTCACACGACGAGGCAAGGAATCTTTGACTGCGGAACGTTATTTACAACTAGTGGCAAGCTTTGCACCGGATGTGTATCAGGGCTTGTGCGATGCAGACACCAATCCAGAGAGCACTAAGAAACGAGTCCAAAAATCTGTGGATCGAACTGAACGTTTCATGGAGCACTGCTACAAGCAGCACAGGGAACTGGAGAGATTGAAGGACTCGACGCTTCTAGCGCCCATTGTAGGCGGCTACAACACGTTTGCCCGTACGCAGTCCATTAAGCATGCACGCGAACAGCCAAAGGGAAGTTACGGTGGCTACATATTTGAGGGATTCCACACGAATGGTTTACCAGCCACTCGTTTGAGTCCATCACAATTGCTGCCCATTGTAGAGCATTGTGTGCAACAGATTGAGGAGGAGTTGCCGCGCATAATGCCAGGTGCTTTCACACCTGTGGTAATGCTGGAGCTTATACGACTGGGCGTGGACATATTCGACACCTCCTACGCTTACTGTGCAGCCGTCAACTATAAGGCGCTTAGTTTTAGTTATAATATTGCAGATAAGGAAGAGTATTCAGCATTTCTCGATGTTACGGATGAAGCGATTAAGGAGGAGTTTAAGCCGCTGCTGCAAGGCTGCAAGTGCTTGGCCTGCCAGAAGCACACGCGCGGCTACATCCATCATCTATACAAGACAAACGAGCTGCTGGGCCCCATTCTGTTAATGATGTAAGAATAACATTATATGTATTTCTTTAGATTTCTTTAGTGACACATTTTTATTTGATCAAACAGCCATAATTTACATCATTACATGGGCTTTTTCGATGTGATACGCGAGAGCATAGCAGTGGATCAATTGCCGGCGCTGCTGGATTATGTGAGACGGCAAAATATGCCAAACGATGTCAACTATTGCATTGAACCCAATAACAAAATTGTGGGTAAGGCGGCCATGGGCAAAGGATTCATCACAGCAGACAATTAGCGAGCAGTCTTACATGATTAAAGGCTTTAAATAAAACTTGTGCTACTTATATACTAGCAATATGTTTATACCAAAATGGGCCATAGCGTGGTGTCGCTGCCATTTACAATGCGTTTAATCTGCCTATAAGTCGATTCGAAAGCATCACCAGTCAACTCTTTAATCCTTTCGATCACTATTTCCTCTGTCACGCTCTGCAGCTTCTCCTCATCTGTAATAGTATATATACATTGATTCCGTATTATATTCAATACTATATATACTTACCACCCAGTGGCAGAAAGCCGACCAACTCGCAGAAGCCCACATTGAATACGCTAATATCCTTGTTAACACAATACTTCGACCGCACAAAGAGGAATACACGCAAATCATTCGTTTGTCGATCGTGTGTCATAAATAGATTGTGTGGCAACTGATTGCTGCAAAGCCATTCAGTTAATTTATGAATTTGCTGCACCTTCTCTCGCACATCATCCTCACTGTCCCTTGCGCCAATCACAAAACAAATTGCTTCTGTAGCCTCCTTGGCTTTTAGGCGATAAACATAGTCCCCGGCAAGCGGCTTCAGCTGTACATTGTCAATGTACAGTGTGCGTGGAATGTGCAGCAAATGGAAATGTAGATGATTTACTGAAGCCAAAGCACCTGGACTATTATAGCCCAGGCGTATGCTCGAATCAGTGATATTTCGCATAAAAGTTATACAAAAGTTGAGCGACGAACAGGTGATTCGTTGAACAAGTTCCTTTTTCACTTCTGGACAGATGAGCGTATGATATTTTGTGATGGGACTCTTGTTGATAATCATCTGCACCTCGGCGTTGTCTCTCTCTTCATCAATAGTCATCATCACCTCCATGGCGTCCACTTTGTTAAAGTTAAATTGTTTGGGCCGAAATGTGGGATTTAGGCTCTCAATGGTTTGTGGCACGCGTCTTTTCAAACTGCGATCCACATTTAACTGAAAATTACCACAAAATGAACTATAGAAAAATACTGTTAAGATTGCTGTGACACTTACCTCTGCATAGAAACCACATTTACCTGGCAGCTTGCGACCCGGCCTGGATTCTTGGAGCTGATAGGCAAATAGGCCGGGTATATCATGCAACTGCATCCAGCGCACTTTGAGTGCATTTAAATAATGCTGCGCCTTGGAATCCAGTGTTGTTTCATACTTCGCTTTGCTAACATGTCTTGTGCGTTTCTTTGGTTCCATCTCACCAACAATAACGGCGAATTGGAGCAGAGTTGCCACACTGTAAAACCGCCTGTTGCTTTTGATTACCTTAGATGTGGTGTCTTTAACATTTTCATATAAATCACGGGAAAAAATACGATTTTGGCCGAAAATTTGTTTGACCGCATGAAAGAACGCTGACATGTTAGTAACTAAAGAAGCCTAAATAAATATTATTTTATTGGATCAATTTGTATTCATTTTGATGATTTCGACAGCTCTGGCGATGCCAGCTGTTTGCTATTATTTTTTTGTTTTGGAACGCTTACCAGGTTTTATTGATTTGTTAATTGGAAATAATGGAAAACAATCAATATGTGCGCGGCTCCTGTGAAAGCTTTTGTCCCGATACAGAGGCTAAAATGTAAGCAGAAATTATGAGTGATTGATTAATCTTGAATATAGTTTTTTCGTTAAAGGCGCATACAGAAGAAATTACTTAACTACTTTGAGTACAAAGATGGGCAAAAGCACGTTCCCGGCGTTTTGGTCAAGGAGTTTACACGTTCCGCTGCTGATTCAAAAGTGCCAAAAGCCAAGGATATGCGAACAGAGCGTTGCCTAACGAAAACAGTTGAATATCTGCTCAAAGAGTAAGAAACTGTGTAATTTGAATCATGGTTAAATTAATACAATTTTTTTTTCAGTATATTTCTTGATAAACGTAAGCCCTACCATTTCGTCTATGACTTTATATTCGATCGCTTGCGAAGCGTGCGGCGGGAGATAGTCATACAGCAGTACAATGCCCGGCAGACCATTCGTCTTATTGAGCCGATGATCATGTTTATGGCCTACAGCCGGTATCGCCTATGCGAGGAGCCAATCGATAAATTTGATCCAAAAATTTGCAATCAGCATCTACAGGAGTGCCTAAATGTTGTGCTCTGCTCTTACGATGAACTGGATGAGGAGGTAACCGAAAAGAAGCCAACTCTACGTGAGGCAGAACGCCGTTATTTCATCGAGGCATTATATCAAATTTTCAACTTGGGCACACCTGAAGCTCTAGTGCGCGGCCTAATGCTGCCCGTCCAAGTACGAGAGAATGAAATCTTTAATCTTGCGTTTACCATTTGCCTGAATTATCATCAAGGAAATATTTATCGTGTACTGAAAGGCCTGCCAAAATTGCCGCATATCATTTGCGCCGTAGCTGGCGCAAAGCTGCAGACAATACGACGGTAAATTAGCAGTTATTAATTTATATATCCATTGATTTAATTTTTATTCTGCTGTAGACGCCTGTTGGAAATATTTACGCATGCCTACAATAACAAACAGCTTACGGTGCCGACTGCGTACTTGTTGCATTTGACTTTGCTAGAACCTCAACTGCTAACTGAACAATGTCGGCATTATAATATAGCCCAAACTCCCGACCGCAAGGCTGTGATATTTATAAAGACTGATTTTAAGAGCGGCGAGGAGACAATAAAAGCGCATCGAGAAAATTTTATTGACGAGAAATTGTCGCGTACTTATCTGCCCGACTTATTGCTGTTGAAGAAATTGTGGATATAGATCTCTGTTTGCATAAGTAAATAATTAATGAAATATATGTAAATATAAACAACCATATAGTTCTTATTTAAGAGCCGGTCTAAAAGGCGGTTAGGGAGGCAACCCTGTTATAGGACTTATCGTTATCGACTACAAGTATTACTAAGAAATAATAGTATATATTATTAATGCGCGGCACTACTGCCTGCGCTGTATAATTTGCAATTTTTAATTGCGTTCTGTTATAAAAAATTCAGAACATTAATTAATTATAGTTCACAGCCCCCGGCTGGACGCCAGTTGCACACACATATGTATACACAAATCGCGAGCAGGGTTGCGTTTTATTGTCATCGGTCCGTTGTCAAACACTAACACTAACAAAAGTCCTACGCAAGAGAAAGTGCTTGAGCCATTTTGGAAAATACAATTCCGCCATATTTACCGGCAAAATTCAAAATATTTACATTGCTAATAAACATTTAGCGGCACACAAACCAGATTGTGCATTAAACGGGCCGTGTGACAACGCAAGCGGACCAAAAAACAAAAAATTTGGCAGACAACGTCTGTCACTGCCGCTGCTGCCGTCGACGCAGCGCCCCACGCACCGATGTCAATAGGACAGCAGCAGTAGAAAATACAAACAAAGCAAACAACAACAGGGAGAACTTGCAGCGAAATTGACCAGCGGGTATGTATAATTATATTCTAAAATGATTTGCTCTCTAATTGGCAATTTTCAGCGGCCCACAGTCTACAGACGCATATACACACGAGCGCGCGCGCCTACATATACAACAACTTGTACACACAAACACACATACATACGCGCGCAGTCATACAAAAACACATACACATTGAGGCGTACGTAAACGAAACAAACACGCCAAAACGATGACAAGTCATCATCAAGGCGGCAATTTTCAAGCCAGAGCGCCGCCAATTGTTAAAAATCTATCACTGGCCGCAGCTGCAGTTCCGCTACCTCTGTCTCTGCCTCTTCCTCTGTCGCTGCCGTTGTCCCTGCCGATGTCCATGTCTGCTTCCTCCTCAGTGCAAAATCACAACACAAACACAACATCACCGTTGTATTTCACACACGTTCTGCCTCCAACTACGGCAATTGTGGAGAATCAGCATCCATACAGCGCCGAACTGGATGGCACGGACCACATGGGCAGTGCTGGAGACAATGAGAGTTTCCTGATCGAGGAGATCATTGATGATTACGACGAAGATGCCAATATTGTAGTAGATGCTGGTGAGTTCTTTGTATCCGGCGATGTCTACGAATACTGTTCGGTGGACCGCATAGATATGGGCATGGCCACAGCAGATGCCTTGCCGCCCCCAATAATAATGCAGCAACAGGAGCAGGATACCGATGATGAGGATGGTCAACAAATGGATGGAGAGATGCGACTATCATCGGACGATGAAGAAGATGAAACGCCAATCCTGCAACGCGATACAAATGCCTTTGAAATAGCCTCAGAGATGTTAACAACAATTGAATCAACAGCAGCGACTATTAAAGAGGAGCAGCTCGAGAATGACTACTATATGAAATCCACAGACGATTCCAATAGCTGTCATGTGCAGGACTTTAAGCCATTTGACAGACCGCAACGTCATGGCAATAACATAATCAGCAGCCATAACGGTCACAACATCAATGGCCACGGCCACGGTCATGGCACTGCGAAGCGTTGGAAACAGACGAAAGTGCCTATCCGAATCACACAGGATCAATTCAATGTAACGCTCTGGTCATCGCTCAACTCTGAGGATGAGGATGAAGAGGAATTGGATCTGGATGAGCAGCATGCAGTCGATCAGCAGGCACTAGCAGCACCTCAAATAATCAGCAGTACAACGAATCGAACTAACGAAATGCCAAAGCTAATCATTGACGAGCACATGACGATGCATCACGATGTGCTCAGCGACGGCATCGGCAATGAGTATGTCATATTGCCGGATCCATTCAGTGCAGCTGCTGTCACCGATGTCGAGGAGGTGGTAAATGCATTTATGGCCGACGGGGAAGATGTAAAGGAGCAGGAGGACGAGGAGGACAGCCAATCGCTTAGCGAACAATATCAACTGGATGAGGCCTATGGCAGCATTGAATTGATTGAGAATATGCCACAACCTGTTGAACTAATGGCTGCGCCCGTAACAAAGCCTGTCTCAGCGGCAGCAACAACAGCGGCCGCACCTGCTGCCGTGGCAGTAGCAACAAAGGCAGTGCCCAAGCTAGTGCTGCAGAATAGCAGCACAAATGTGCGGCTGAAAGCAAACAATAATAATTTGAACAATAAAGCGACGAAACGTCAGTTGACCACGCAACCTCCACCGCTGGTGCCAGCAAACAGTAGCAACAGCAGCGGCAGCAATAGTTGCTCGAATGCACAGCAACAGCAACCACATCAACGTGCCACTGCAATGACAGCAGTGCCAGCAACGGATGATGATGAGGAGCCCAAGTTTCGGTGCACCCATCGTGGCTGTAATAAAGAATTTCGGAATCACTCGGCCATGCGCAAGCACATGCACACGCATGGACCCCGGGGCCATGTGTGCAATGTCTGTGGCAAGAGTTTTGTGGAGAGTTCCAAGTTGAAGCGCCACCAACTGGTACACACTGGAGAGAAGCCGTTCGAGTGCACGTTCGAGGGCTGTGGCAAACGCTTTTCGCTGGATTTCAATCTGCGCACGCATGTTCGGATTCACACTGGAGATCGACCATATCATTGCCCCATCGATGGCTGCTCCAAGTGCTTTGCCCAGTCCACAAATCTGAAGTCACACATGTTGACGCACACGAAACCCAAACGCAAATGGCCTCGAGCACCGCAGGTGAGCAGCAAATCTCCATTGGTGGCGCGCTATGGACGTCTGGAATTTGGCGAGGATCCCACGCTGGTGTATGTGGAGTCAAACGAGGAGCTGGCGTCGGTGCTGCTGGATAGCACGTCGACACCCTCCTAACAAGCAATGCCGCTGGCTGTTGTCATCTGAATTTGGGATGCAGCGAGTAGCTTTTCTATATGTGTGTGTGGTCTGTACAGTTAGTTGTAAGGAGCGTTAGTTATCTAAGCGGGCATTGGCGCAGGAAGTGCTTAGGACAGAAGAGGAGAGCACATGGTGTCTCCTGTCTGTCCCAGGCTCAACTGCTGTCAGCTACTCGGCCCACAAACAAAAAAAATAGCTGCTAAGTTTTAATGCTAATGAGAATTATAAGTTTTGATGAAGTTGATTGGAATGCCCGGCACGATGGTCAAAAAGATGTAGAATTTAGTTTTTTGTATGCGTTTAAGTATAAAATATGTATGCACCCAAAATATCTCCAACTCTCCCACCCAGTCCCTCCCCTTTCTCTGGCATCTTGCATCCAGCATCCTGCATCCCGAATCCCGCTGTGAAATGCTTTTTAGCATTTTGATTATAATTGTAACTTTTAAATGTGCGGCCATTCGAATAACAAAAGGCAGCATACAATTTTTCTATAAAATCTTACAAATACAATTACTATTTAATACACACATAAACATTTAATAACAAATAGGCTATATATATATATATATATATATAAATATATATATTTTTGTAATGAAATTGTAACATTTAGTGCATTGAAGTGCAAAGTAAAGTACATAAAACAAAAATCAAACAAACACAAATTTGAGATAACGTCAATCAATTGCGCCGGACTCGATAAAAGTTTGATCGTAGATTGTGTATTGACTATTTAGTAAGAAATGGTATTATCAATGAAAACAAAGATTACAGCTTTTATTTGAACGTGCAATACTAGAGCTTAAATCTAAATTAGCCTAAAAACTGTGCAATTGGTACTGTAAAAGGCGATAAATATCGATACCGATCTTTATGCGATATAAAGTTTTATCATGTTTACAGTTAGGCAGAATTTATGCGAGATAGGAGTAACGGTATGCACCGACTTAATGAGTTTGAACTTTTTGCGTAACATACATATATAATTGTATATATTATGTATACGCTCTAAAGCTAAATTTGATATCGAAGCAATCTAGTTAATAACATTTTCAGAAAGGGCATTCGCTATTAGAATATAACTTTCAAAGCCATTATGTGACTTTAATGCCCGCAGTTTGTGGCACTGCAGGCAAAATATTTCCAATTGGCGTGTATTTAAATAGATTTCCAGTCAGCGAGAGCAGCACAGAATAATTGAAGTACCAAAACACGCAGAAGAGAATCATAAATATGGCGTCTGATGAAAATGGAAGTTTTGGAAGAGGAAGAAAGTGTCAATAATTACTTGAAATGAGCCATGACGAATCGCTTCTGGCTGTTGGATTTAAACTTACGTATTGTTACACGCTCCCATTTTTCGACTACATAGAGCTCAGTCACCTGGTGTCAAACAGAAACGTGAAGATTGATAGATAACAATTAATATACATAAATATATATACATACATGAACATACGCACATTTGTATGTGCGTATGTATGTATGTGTGTGTGTGCATGTAGCATCACATAAACTAAAATTTAATATCACAATATATTACTCACCATTAGATAGCGAAACCACCAGTAATTGGCGAAATTGATAATGTTATTAAGCATTTTGTCAAATATCAGTTAAAAGCACTTCAGAATCGCAGCAACAAAATCAGACAACTGTAATTGACTGGTATGGCAATTAATTGTTTAATCTTAATACTAAATGGCTTAGTGTTGACAACGTACAAAATGCCCCGGCAACTACATAAGTCAGTGTGACACAGTTCGATATAAATCGTCATCGGTATCGTCATCGAGAACAGCTGTTTTTTATTTTTATAAATGCTTCAATTTAAAATGGCTAACTACATCGTTAAAGTGTTACAGCGCACTCAACTAAGTCACAGCCAAACGGATGTGAAACATTTCATTTATATACACAGCAAGTGGTTGGAAGATGTGACTGAGCTGGAGTTGTTGCTCACAACGAGTAATAACAGTTACAGAGCGACTTTGAAGCATGATGAAATTAAGAGCGCAGCGGAAGA
Source organism: Drosophila buzzatii (assembly GCA_035045845.1). NCBI lineage: Eukaryota > Metazoa > Arthropoda > Insecta > Diptera > Drosophilidae > Drosophila > Drosophila buzzatii. Next base: position 830,773 of record JAWNOS010000062.1, on the reverse strand, counting down.
ACTGGAACAGCCCTATGACGAGTTCTATGCGGAGTGTAAAATGGCTCTTGTAACACAAATGGGTTTGACAGAATTCGACTATGAGTTGGATGAGCAGCAGTCATGTTTTAAGCTCTTCAAGTGCACTGGCTTCGAAACGCTTTATATAGATGTGGCCCTGCGTAAGGTATCCAATTGCTATCAAATGCTGGATGCAGCCATTGAGAGTGCTCAACGAGTAGCAACGCTCAATGCAGTGACTGCTGAGCAGGTCGCTGTGAGTGAGGCGCCCAGTGAGCAGTCCAAAGAACTGCTCGCAGAATACGAACAATACATTAAGGAGTCAAAGATGGCCGAAAAGAAATTGCTCAAGAAATTCATATTGCTCATCAACAGTAAAAAGAAGCGCATTGAGGACCTGGAGCGAAAGTTGGAGCAGCGTGATAATGTGGTAGCTAATGCAGACACTGATGAAGAGGCAGCTAATGATGAGGATGACGATACCTATGGCGCCGAGACGCAAGTAATGTCCCAAAGAGAACTTATGCAGGAGCGACACTTAAAGCAAGCCCAGAACAAAAACTAATTTAAGCATTCCATAAAACCGACAGTATAAATAACTATAGGCACTGTCATATTGCCTTGACCGTTACGTACAATGTAACAGAATTTTATAATAAACTTTGATAAAATGTTTGTAAATGATATATTTCATTGCTGTGATTATTTTTGTTTTTGTCTTCTTTAATAAATTAACTTTTTAAGGTATATGTGTATATGTATAAATAAACAACAAATAGACGTTTTTAACATAATATACAATACAATTACAATGTGTATGCGTGTGTTTTTAGCTTAGAAGTAGAGCAAATTAAAATTGCATTTTGGAATAACTTACAATTGTCGTTGCAGTTGTTATTTTTGGAATTTCTTGTTCAGACAATGACAGATTTTAAAAAATACGAAAGCCAATTGGAACAAATTAAAACGTTTTACATAAATTGTTATATGTATGCGCTATCACATATATATTTATGTATATATATGTTTATGTATATGTATAATTATGTTAGGCGTGTGTAACATTTCGGAAAGTGTAAACAAATTGGAGCTGTTGAAGCGAACGTACTCAAAGAGCGAGCAGATCCTCGTCAGCGCCAGGTTTCTTTGGTGTCTTTCGTGAGCTGTTGTCAGTTGCAGATCCTGTCGTAGAATTCGATGCATTGATCGTTGGAAGATTTTCAGCGGCAGCGGCACGTTCCTCAAGGAACTTGTCAAACTCTGAACTTGTCAACTCCTCAATGCCATCAATGTCTTTCTATGGGAAATAAACAAGCATTAGTCAATGTATATTGTACTTGGAAAAAAATGTAACAAAAAGCAAACGCAATTCGTGTCTTAATCAAACAAATTAAAAGCTAGCTATGTGCCATTGAGTGCATTAAATAAAAACAAGCTTGTGTGTTGAACTTGTTTGAAATTGCTGCTTTGCTACTTACTGAGCTGCCCAGCCACGCCTCCATTTCGTCGATCTCGTTCTCTTTCGTCGACTATGTGGGCGCCATCGAAAACAAAAACAAACAAAATATAAATTTGCATTCAAAAACAGAAAAATAAATAAACAAATATAAAATAAATTAAGGATTAGACAAACAAAGATTAGAGCGACATATTAATTTACATCGATTCTAAGGCGTTCAAATTACTCACTTTACTTACCACCGGCGGATCGCCGGCTGAGCGTTGTGTTTGCTGTTGCTGTTGTAGTGGAATTGCCGCTGCTGCTACTGCGCCTCCTACTGTCGGTTGCTTGTACGGCGAGGATACGCTGCCAGCAGCTGCATCTACAATGGGTATATCGCGCAGAAGGTCGCTTTTGCTAGGGAAACAAAGGAATAAATGATGAAGTTAGTAATTTTATATACAAACTTATATGGATAATTTTTATTTTGCTCACTGATTGCAATCTGTGCGCGACTGCGCCAGCATATCAAACTCATCCGCAGCGCCTGTGGCTGTAACTGCTGGCACAGCTGCTGCTCCGCCACCGGCTCCCAGTTGCAGCTGGCCAAAGTTTTGCGGTAAATTATCCTCACTGCTCTCAATCAAGTCGATTAGCAGCTGATCACTTTGGGGCGTATTGCTCACAGCTCCTGCCGTTGGTGGTGCAACAGCTGCTCCGATTGTTGCTGCTGTTACGCCTGCAACAGGTACACCCATCGCTGCACCTAGCACAGCGGATGGGGAGGTGACAGCTGCCGCTCCCGTAGTGCTCTGAGCTCGACTTTTCTCGTAGCGCTGGTGACGTAAAAACAAATTGTTCAGCTCATCGTTGATGCGCAGAAACTCAGCCGTCAACTCATCGTCCTGCACACGACCAATAAGATCGACAATTCGTGACTGCATCTCTTTGCAGGTGGAGGTCAGCTCATTTAGCAGGGCATAGTCATCGGGCTGCTCCTGGCCCGGCTTTAGTACGCTAAGCATTTCAGCCAATATGCTCATATTGTTGCTTACAATTTCCAGTTCGGAGCGCAGTTTTGCGCTCTGTTCGGGTGTTAAATGCAGTGGTCCAGTGGCTGGAGCAGCTGCAGCAGCAGCGGCAGCAGCTGCCGCATGCTGAGGCGATATGGTATGCTGAGCGCCCATTAACTGTGGATGCGGCAAGGGATGCACTTCTGGAACGCTCTGAAAAATAAGCTAATACTTTAGGAATGCTTTTAAGATTAGTTATTAGTCCATATGCTCACTCGTTGTGGCGTGTATATGGGCGCCGTGGCATCCAGATCTGTGGGGGGAAACTCGATTCCCTTGTTCTTCAGTTCCATGTACATTTGGGTAACGCCATTAAGATCGGGCTGGTTCTTGAATGCATCTGCCCAGATCTGTATTAGACTGAGCACCTTCTCCTGCATTATGGCGGGCGGATCATTTTTGGGTCCGATCAGTTTGACCAACTCATTGATGAAGTCCTTTTGGGCAACCAGCACATGGAAGGCCTTGCCGCAGTTCTTCACACACGTCTCCAGCACGGTGAGCGTATACATGATAACCTGATTATTTTTTCCAGCATTCTGTGAGAGGCGTTTGCGTATAGCACGCATTGCGTCACGTGCCGTATCGGAGGATTCGTTGATCATGTCGCAAATTTCCATGTTCGCTGCCCAATTCTCAGACGCTAAACTCGCATCGGTGGCAGCCTCTTTAAATGTATATTATATACATATATATATATTATTTCAATTTCAGCTATGTTGCCATTATAACAATTTGTTTAAATTTCTAATATACCTATTAAGCAATCAACAGCATTTTTGTTTTGTTTATTTTCATGCCCAGTCATCGCATTTTGTCAACGCAATGAAAATCAACAGTAAAAAAAAAATGCGGCAGAAATAAATTTTGCAAGCAATAACATATTTTTATTGCTATAAAAAATATATAACAATAGTATAATGTGTAATAGTACTACAGTATATACAAATATGAATAAGTAATTAAAATTTGATTAGGAGTTAGTCTTCATTAAAATGCATATCACGTTAACGTAACGAGATTTTTGCTCCGTGTAAGCCGATCAAAATATTTACGAGAGCGTGAGCAAAAGAGAATTAAAGAGAGAGAGGTAGGCAGTGTGGGTGCTTTCGAATATTTTTGTTGAGTGCATCGCACTCCCCACCTAAATAAAACGCAATAAGCAACAACAAACAAAATTCACAACAAAACAAAACAAGAAATAGCAAAAGCAAATTGGAGCGAAGGAAGAGGTGAAGCAACAAATTAGTGAATTAGTGAACCAATGAAAATTAGCGCTAATGCACACAAAAGCACACACACACACATGCAGGTATATACCAGTAAGTGACTACGAAAATGAGCAGAAAGTAGAAATGAATAAATTAACACATTTATGTAACGAGAAACCAAAGGCAGAGGCCGTAAGTCTCGATGACTAATTGCGTGCAGCGCACTTTGAGCTGGTCAAGGAGTTGGGCGCAAAGGTGTGTGTGCTGAATTTTTATGAAATATATTTTATTATTTCTTGTTTGTTTCAGTTGTTTTGCATTCGATGACTAACAAACAATCCATGAACATTAAAATAGTTCCTTGTTTACCTAAATATTTGTTCGTATGTGTCATTTGGGAATAGATAGTCTTTCATCACTACCTGACACATACACATACACGCACACAAACATTAAATATGTGTAGTGTGTGTAGCTGCAATCTTATCAGACAATTAGTCAATTGGGAAGAAGGGGGATTGTCGACGTAGTAGCATGATAACGAGTTTATTTTTCGCCATAGTAATCAGTTGGCAACAACAAATCTAGTTTTGCGGCAAACGACTTGTGCGCGTATGTGTGAGTGACAATAAGAAAATGACAAAACGCCCAAACGAAAGTTGGGAAAATTCAATTTTCCATGAACAGATTTTCATTGCGCTGACGCCTTGAATGTGATCCATTGCAACTATAAATGCAAATGCGCAAGTAAACAAAAATACATCCACCCACAACATATTACTTGCTTGAAAAGTGATACAATTTAAAAAATATATATTACACCCACTCACATTCACACACATAATAATACACACACACATTACACGACCGCTATTTTGTCATTTACTCACCGATTCGCTGTCCGATAGGTGTTGAGAAAACATTGCCCAGAGCGCCAACATTGAAGAATGAAGCCATTGTGGTGCACTGACTTTTGCGTTACACGTATTTAATTAATTTATTTTGTTTTCACTAGTAAAGAGCGCAAATGTTTATGCGTTTACATCTGCTGCACTTGTCATGCAGAGTGACCACAATCAATAAAGCCAAAAATACCAAAGAGTTTAAATGCTGAACTGCCAACTTGATTTGAGTTGCAAATTGCTCGCGGCAATCTTCACGTAAGCGAAAGTTTGCATGCAGCTAACTTCACGTGGAGCTGACAACTAACTATGACAAGTGGACAGTACCGTTAGGCGAACAGAAATGCGAAAGAGAATCGACAGTCGGAAGAAACACGAGGGAAGGAATTGTCATTATTTTTCTAAAATCAACTTTTTCGCTCGGAAGATATGCAAACGCAACTGATAATAACGTAATGTGTAGTTTGCAAATAAATTACGACGGCCGTTTTCGTGTTTCTTAGCTGGCTTTCAACAGAAATACGGATAGAAGTAGCATAAAGCAAAAAAAGCGTGTGTAATTGTGTTAGTGTGCGTGCGTCGGTTTGGCTGGTTGGTGTGTTGGCCGAAAGCAGTGAAACGAAAACTGAAGAAAAAAATATAAGAAAGAGAACAAAAAGACGTACCTGGCAGTCGCGCGGGCAACGAACGTTCAGCGTTATTGAAGGACGACGAGCGGTCGCTGAACGGACGCTGGCAGAAGCAGTATCATTCTTATCGACAGCCATAAGAAAAACGTGCAGTTGTCAACCGGGCGGAGCATCTTGAGGATTGCGCAAATGTACAACAGCTAGCTGTGAAGCGTAAGCGCGCGTGTGTGCTGTGTGCGTGTGTGTGTTGGTGCGTGTCTGGGTCCGAGTCCGCGCAACACGCCCGCCACCTACGCCACATAACCAACAACAACAACATAATCGAATCGAATGCTTTCATTTCCTTTTCGCCACTCCCCCCATTGTCCCGCTGAATTAATTTAACGCGCTATCGCCCAATTCAACCCCACCCAACTCAACGCGACGTCCACTATCAGTATCAGTGTTTCGAGGGAGCGCAGCGTAAAATCCTTCAAAATTCCACCACAAACGCCTACCAGTGCGAGCGCCATGCCCGTCTCGTTGGCTGTGTGCGAAACAGCAAATGTCGTAAACGCCGCGCTGCGGGAATCGCTTGGCGGCGTTGGTTGCGTTGCAGCGTCTGCAGCTGGCAACCGATCCAGCTCTGGTTCAAGTTCGGCCGTTGCGGCTGCAGCAGCATCTGCTGATGAGGCCAAAATTGGCGATGCCTCGGCCACGGATAATCTGCAGAGTCAAATTGTGGCAAACGCCAAACGTGTTTTGCTGGCCAAAATCGACTTCGAGGAGGTGGAGAATTATCATGAGTCTGTGCTGGCCAAACTCAAATCAAAATATATTGTCATAAAGCCGGATAACAACGGAGTTGCCAACTGTAGCTACAAAACTAACGGTACTAACACTGGCAAAGCGCTCAACTCCAACGGGCATGGTAAGTGTTTTTGTCTCGTTTGCCTTTTGTTTGTAGTATGCGTGTGCACAAAATTACATAAAGTATGTACATACATATGTACATATGTAGGTATGTGAAAATCTATATGTGTGTGTTTCATGTTTATTTTGCCATATTCGGCGCAAAATCACGTGTGAACGGTTCAACATAATTGTCTGCTTGCAACATTTATGAACATCGCGGTCGCTGTCGCCGTCGGCATCAACGTCTCAATAGCACCTTCAGTATGTATGTGTGTGTGGGGGCTGCTGTATATGGTGGTCGTATATAAACAGAATGCAAAGAATAGACATAGCAAGCAAAACAAGTACACGATCGCAAAGAGTAAGTTAGACAGGCAGCGGCGTCAGCAGCGACAGCGGCAGCGAGTCCACTACAAATTTTTACTACTGTCTACTTCTGAATCACATAGCAGAAGCAGAAAAAAAACGTGCTGCCGTCGCGGCAAACACTTTTACACGCGGTTGTTCATTCGCGTCTGCTCGCACTGACATAAATACGCTCGTGCGCTATCTCTCTCACTCATTGTATTTGGTAACTGCGATTGGAAGTTTTTTGTTCATTTATTTACTCAATTCTCAGTAAATGCTTCGTCGCATTTTACTGAATGTTTTGAATGAGCGTATATACATATGTATGTACATACATTCTTACATATGCACATGTGCATACACTTACGAGTATTTATCAGTGTGCGTGTGAGTCATGCACACACTCACATTCGCTTTGCGAATCATTTGCGCAAAGCAGGAAGTAAAACAAAGGCGCAAGACAATACAGAGAAATGGTCAAAAACTTCTCTGCTATGGCCATGTTGTTTTGTTAGCAGTGTAGAAGCAGCAGCAGCAGAAGACGCCTACAACAACAGGCATTGTTATACCGCGCCAAAGTTGTGCCATTTGCACAACGAGCTGTCCGAATTTCAGTTGGCAACACTCAACGTAACTGTAGAACTGTCAATTTGCATGCGCTAAAACGAGACGACAATACATGTCGACGTTGTGTATAGTGGTCACTCTTCTTTTTCTCATTTCTTTTTGTAAAGCTAACGAGTACATCAAGTAAACGCTCGCTGTTATCAACACAACACAAACACAAATGCACAGGTGACCACTTATATATGTGCATAATTCTCTATATACATACGTATATATATATATATGTATATATGTATATAATAAATCTAGTTGTGTGCGTGTGCGTGTATGTGGCGCTCGCTGCCTCTGGCAGTATTTGTCTGTCATATTCGTTTTAATTTTAGTATTGAAGCTAATTTTTCGTGTGCCACAACTGGGATACGTCCAATGTATTATAATGACTGTGTTAATTGCGGATAGCAGCTATGCACTGTGGCTGCTCTATAAATTGATTTTGCTACCCTGCCTGCTGCTGGTGTTGCGACTCTTTCAACATGTGCTAATGCCCAGGCACAAATTTGCTGTTTCATTCACAGACAATGCGAATGGTGTGAACGGCAGCAGTTCAGCCGCCAATGTGAATGGCAATCGTAAACAGACAGTGGAGCAGTCCAATCAAAATTCCACTTCGAATCCAAATGAGTTGCCTAAGCCCAAGCGGGTGCTGTATCCACGTGAGAACATTCGCATCGGATGGAAACAGTCGGAGAGGAAGTGGCAAGTGGGCGCTGGAATGTTGAATGTGGGCAATACGTGTTACCTAAATTCAACGCTGCAGGCTCTCTTCCATATACCAGCGCTGGCCAACTGGCTCGTTTCGGAGACGGCGCACCTCGAGAACTGCAACATTAGCGAGTCTTGTGGCGGTGGCTGCATCATCTGTGCAATGGCCAAGACACTACAGACGACACAATCCAATCAATCTGCTGTTCGGCCATTTCTCATCTACACTAAGCTAAGGCAAATATGCAAGCATATGGTCGTTGGCCGGCAGGAGGATGCCCACGAGTTCTTGCGTTTTCTGGTTGAGGCCATGGAGAAGGCGTATTTGATGCGCTTTCGCAACTATAAAGAACTTGATCAGCTTGTGAAAGAGACGACGCCGCTGGGTCAAATCTTTGGTGGTTATTTACGAAGCGAGGTGCGCTGCCTTAGCTGCAATCATGTCTCGATTACGTTTCAACATTTCCAAGATTTGTTGCTGGACATACGCAAGGCGGATACCCTAGACGAGGCCTTCGATGGCTACTTTTCACGTGAGCGCCTTGAGGACATGGGCTACAAGTGCGAGGGCTGCAAGAAAAAGGTGAGTGCACAACCCTAAAGATTTTCCCTATGAGAATTGTTGAATGTATGCCATCTTTTCTTCTTTAACAGGTATCTGCTACTAAACAGTTTAGCTTGGAGCGTGCTCCAATTACGCTCTGCATACAATTGAAGCGTTTCTCTATGATGGGCAACAAGCTGACCAAACAGATTAGCTTCAAGCCACGCATTGACCTCAGCCGATTCGCAGCACGCAGCCCGGCAGCTGCAACGCAGCCTTTGAGCTATCGCCTGGTGTCTATGGTCACTCATTTGGGCGTCTCTCAGCATTGTGGTCATTACACGGCCATTGGTCTTACGGAGTCCGGCAGCTATTACAATTTTGATGACAGCTATGTCAGGCCCATTGCAATGCAAAGTGTCTGCAATACGAATGCGTATATCATGTTCTACGAGCTGGACGTGGCCAGCAGTTGCATTAATAGCAGCAGCAGCTGCAGTACTACTGTGCCCAAGTTGAACGGACTGCGTCTCACCAATGGACAACACAGTCCGGCGGCATCAACTGTAGCTGTGGCAGCAACGGCCACCTCAACGTCCGCCTCAGCTGTGTCTCCGCGCTTTATTGGACCACAGTTGCCTAATGGCTATGCCAACAATAACGGGCACATACTTGGTGCTGCAAAGACATCAATTCAGTTCAAGTCATCGCCACAGAAGCAGCCACAGCAGCATAATGGCCTCCTAATGGGGGTCAATAAATTTCAGGAGTCTGCGCAATCGAAGCATTCACTGGCTGGGGCATTGCATAAGGGAGAAATTGCTGCAAATGCAAATCCAAATGCAAATTCTAACAAAAGTTCCTGCAACAACAATTTAACAACCAATAACCACCAGCAACAACATATTCTGCCAATATCATCCGATGAGGAGGAGGACGACAGTGACGATGATATTAATGTGAAAGCCAACACAGCGCCTCAGCTACCCAGCATGCCCAAAATGTTTGAAGATAGCGATAATGTTGCACAAACTGCCAAGTTGAAGCCAAAGCTGCCACTCAAGAGCCTGGTGCCGTATGAGTCAGCCTCTGAGGAGGAACAGGAACAACAGCAGCAACAGCAACAGCAGCTGCTAGTGCCACAGCAACAGGCAGCCAATCCGCGTAAGCGACGCAGTGGCGCCGATTCAAGTGAATCAGAGGATGAGCCATCATCCATGATGCGCAATGGACACGCCAAGACGAATGGCAATGAGTCCAGCACCAGCAGCAAATCCAACAGGTCCGCCTCAAATGGCTCGTCGGCCAACGTTAACAGCAACAAACAAAAGACTGATGCCATAGACGAGATATTCAAAAGTCTAAACAACTACAAAAATAAACACAAAGCCACAGCAGCAGATGATGAAGATGTGCAGCAGCAACAGCAAATCACAAAGAAGCCAAGCAACTCCACTTCCAACTCTAGCTTGATTAGCAACAATGGCTGGCAGTCACAAAATGGCAAGGCGCCGCCTTCGCCAAAGACGCCGCCCTCACCAGCGGTGATTAAATCTAAGACTGGCATTTGGCAGATAACGCGCACTGATGATAATAACGCTGATGATGACGATGCTGATGCTGATGAAGATGAGGATGATGACGGTGATGCTGATCAGGAAGATGACGATGATGAAGTCGTTGTTGTGGAAGCGCCAACATCGAGTGCCACGCCGAAAAATCTCAATAATCCATTTGCCGCCAACAAAACGTCAACAACAGATGTCACGCCTGGAGCCAAGCGCCAGAAGCTGTTAAATGGCAGTGCCAAGTCGTCGCAGACGCCGCGCGTCGGCAATGGCTATCAAAGTGAGGCTACGTCCAATGGCAGCGCCGTCAATGAGTTGTTAAAGCAGAGCCATCGTGGTTATGGCAGCTCGGTGCTCAGCTGGAACGGTAAACCCTCGGAGCTGGACAAGGAGGTAAGTGCCAGAGCAACCGCTTCTTAAATTCATTGCACCTGGTAGCTTGTAATTAGGCTTTAGTTGATTAAAGATACGACGTGTTTGCTACAATAATCGTCTAGAGATCGACAGTAGTTGTAGACATTGATAACTGTAGTGTGGTGCAGTGAATACAACGTATTTTTATGAAAGATTTCCTAATCTTTCTCTTTGTTCTTTGTATTCAAACTTGTATTAAGATATGGTGAATGTTTTTTTTTGTATTTGTTTTTGTTTGTATTTGTAAATAGTCATTGCGTGATGTTCTTTTTTGTTTGTGTTACGAAAATTGTTTTGTAATTTTTGCATTTGTTTCCACCATTTTACCCCACATTCATATAGAGTTTTGATTTGGTTTGTGCGAAAAGGATAGCTGGTGACGGCGATACGGATGAGCTTGTCGGCATCAGCAGTAACAGTAATATTGATAATAACATGAACATTGACAGTAACAGCAACTGCAACAGTAACAGCGACAACAACAGCTCGACGGCTCCAATCGATAATTTGTTTTAGCTGCTGTTGCAAGAAGTGCTTGCATATCTCAATTTTCCCCAATCTGTGATTGTGTTGAAGTCTCCATGCTGCGTGTGGATACTTCAATGCGCCTAATACTCCCCACCCAAAAATCTGTTTCGAGAACGCCGTCGAGATCCTAGTGCCCAATAGGTAAAGCTGCTGTTGTAGTTATCCACCAACCCTTTATCCTGTCTCACCAATGAAGCTTATGATTTGATTTATGTTGTCTTCATAAATTCAACCCTACCTGTTTCTGTTTTGCCAAATTAACTGCTAGATAAATGTAACTGATAATTTATTTATAAAATTATCGATAGAATTAAGAACATGCAGTGCCATACTCATTTCGAATCACAATAGTCAATTTACAATATAGAAAACATCAAAATTGATTTATCTAATCAATAGTTTGATTATTCATTCTCTTTCTCTTATATATATAATCGCATGCAAATTGTACTCGTGTACTCATCTGCATAAGCTTCATTACCAATGACCCACTCCCTATAACCAAGCAGATTTATATCGTACTAAACTGAATGCCTTTTCCTCTTTAGCTACTGGCTGAGGCGCGTGAGCAGCGTAAGCGTGATGCAGAAGATGATGAGGAGAACGAAATGGATCGTGGACGCCAGCGCAAGGTCAAATCGGCCTCTGTGAAATGTAATAACGGTATACCCGGCTACAATCCATTCCAGGAGTTCGAGAGTCAGAAACGCTGGAACGGCAACAAGTCTGGCTCTTTTCCCCGCTTCTATCAGAATTATCGACAAAATTTTCAGCAGCGCAACAAATTCAAATATAATCGATTTGGCGGCGGTGGCGCCAAATTTCAACAGCAGCGTGCCTTGCAGCGCCATCTGGCGACTGGCGGCGGCTTCACGCGCCGCCAACACCAATCGACAGGCCATCAGCAACCGCAGCAGCAGCAGCAGTCGTAACTGGACGTTGATGAATACGTTGCATTTGTTGTGGTTGTTGCCACTGTGGCAAATGGGTTCGTTTGGATTTTAAACGAGTTTTGTAAACATTTTTTAACTGCTGATGCATATATTAGAACTAGGACATGTAAGCTATAAGCTAGAGCAACCTCTAACAAGTTTAATGTGTAAACGTGTTTGGCATTTTATTTATTGTGTTTATTTTTAAATGAGAATTTTTGAATATACATGATTTAAACATAATTTCGCAGGGACTGTAAACATTTTCAAAAAGTGTTGCAACCCCAATAAACAAAACAAACAAATGATAAATAAACAACAAAAAATCATTATAAAAAAAAATTAAGCCTAAAACCAAAATAAAACTGTTTAAAGGAGAAATGAAATTAAGATACACGTAACAAGCGTTAATGCAAGAAAAAAAAAAAACAAAAAAAAAACCTTATAAGAAATACAAAAATAATTTAGCAGAAACAATATAATTAAGAAACTAACGAGAAACAAATTATGTACATATTATATATTAAAAATGAGAGTGTAGATTAAACATTGGTCTAAGATAGATGGCGTACGGAACGGATATTTGATTTAGAGCCACTTTTATTTATAGCATTAGCGGCAAACACCCATTGCTAGTGTTAAAATATAACCCAAATTATAATAAAAAAAATAAAAACATGTTGGATTTATATGATACAAACATAAAAGAAACATATTTACGTATAAATAAGGCATATGAACAAAAAAAACGGCCGGCGCCGGCGAATTAGCAAAATTATATTATACCGTTTATTTCGATCATTTTAGTGTAATAGTAAATAAACCGTAAAACAAACAAGAATAACTAAACATTATTTTATAAAGATTATGTACTATGTAAATTACATTAACCTTTTGGCTAACGCTAATCGCCTCCGCCTCCGCTTCGTTTGCGTCGTAGCTCCTTCTTGTTCATTAGGCGACCTTTGCGGTAGCGCGTCTGTCCACCAGCTGTCGACTTGCCATGCTTCAGCTTCTTTCTCTGATGCTTGGGAACGCTTCGTATGGTGTTGTTGCGGTCACGTTTTGTTTTCTGTAGATTGGCCTTCTTGTCAATGCGCTCTTTCTGCTTGAAGAGCTTGCTCTTTTTGATTTTCTTCAGCGTTTTCGTTTTCATCAGTCTGTCCAGGTCTTTTTTACTCCTGATATCTGCATCGAGAGCCTTGCCACCTGCTTCTTCCTCAGCTTCGGTTACCGCCTTACGTTTCATTTTGGCATTCACATCGAAATCCATGCCGGGAATGACATTGGTCTGCTGCTTTTCGTCGTCTTCGCTGTCCTGTGGTGCTTCCTCTTCTTCGCTTTCCTCAGCTATATTAGCACCAAGCATATTACGTTGAGCAGCCAAATCATTCGTGGTCAGCTCGACGATTTTAACCTGGACTTCGTCATCTTCATACGCTTCAGTTTGCTCTGAGTCGTCAATTTTATCCTCAGCAGTGAGCTCCCGCAAGGGTTCAAATGATTTTTTAAGATGTTTGAAGCTGTCTTTCACCTCTTTCCGTATACGCTTGTGCTCCTCTTTGAGATTGCGATCCAACTCCGCCTTTGCCCGACTACGGCGTTCATTTTTTCGCTTTCGGAAGCCAGTTAAAAATTCTCTGTTTTGTATGTGCCAAGTAAGAACGTTGCTGTGTCATCAATATCATATTATCTGCTACTCACTTGCGTTTTTGTGGGTCGAATACAATTTCTACTTTCTTCTTCTTTGTACGAGCCATTTCAATTCGATTTTAAAATTTTCCAAAAACCTCGTTGTTTACCTTTAGGCAAGCCACATGTTGGTTAACAAACGCAATTTTAGACTCCTGTTTGCGTTGCTTTTTGCGTCTGTTAACGCACATGCGAGTCAATCGCTAACTGCTTGACGGCTAAATATTTATTCTGTTAATATGCTGTTATTCAATTTAAAACATAACTCAATATTTATTGTCTATATTTAATATACGAACATATTTGTTCGTTTCAGTGTAATATTTATTGCAATTAAATTGATAATTTATATGATAATAGTTTTCTTTATAATTTTGCGTCTTTTACAAATCGCATTTCGTATATATATCACATGATTATATGTATTATCTTTTACAATTCGGATTACTTTATAAAAACAAAGTTTAGTTTTAACAAGTTCTTCTAAAGAAGCGTTAACATTATATAATCGTTGGGCCTAATAACTAGGGATATTCATGAAACTACTAACTAAACTCTAAATATATATAACGATATATTTTTTAAAATATGTATGGGTTGCCTTTTTTGTAACTGATATACTGTATATATATGCTTGCTTTTGTAACTATAAATTCATTCTGTTGCAATCGAAAGGACCTACTCACTCCTCATCAACATCTAATGTAAATAGTTTTTTACCCCGAAACGAAGACGTTTCCAATACTTTCGACGTGGATGTACCAAATGAGCTGTTTTCATCTACAGATAATAAATGGCTCTTCTCTGGTTGAGTCTTACGTGAGGAAGAGCTATAGTATAAGAGTATATAATAAAGAATGTCGTTTAACATAAGGGACAAATATTTAATAAGACTGAGCTACTTACCTTCTTTGACGGTTGGCCGTTAGATGATTATGATTTATGGGTGTCGAATTCACCAGATTTTCTCGTCCACACGCCATTGGCGTGCCGTGCTGTGACAAATCCATATCCATGGCTAATAGAAAATCGGAGATATAACAATCTCGATTACCTATGGGCGTTGATCCCACCAGCTGGAATTCTACACGCGGCACTCCGGTCACAGATGTGGATGGCGATGAAGGCGCCGCGGCTGCTGTATTGCCATTATACATCGGAGTCTGTGAAGATGTAATTGGCTTGTACAGATGCAAGATTTCCAATAAGTAGAATAAACAACGAAACGCCGCCGTCTTTAGATTGCACATTTTTAACCAAAATGCGCGGCGCGAGCGGCGAAAGCATTTCGACTAAAAACATAATATATGAAAGTTATCCAGACATAAAACAATTTGAATAGAGACTTGACTTACCAACAGCTTAAATGTGACCAGGGATTTCTCCTGCTTCTGCATTCTTACAAGGCGAGGATGCGCTAACAGTTGCTCAGTCGTTGATCGTTGTCGTGGATCCGGCGACATCATGCTTTTAATTACCTGCTGCAGCTCTAATGAGATTTCTGCAAACAAAAAAAAATATTTTTATTTCGATTTAAATTATGTTGGAAGTAAAGAACTTACTGCTGATGAACTCTTCGGGCAGTTTGCCCTGGCGCAGCTCATGCCACAACGGCCCATTGGATGGCAAGTCCATGTAGCATGACAACTCGAGCATAGCGATACCCAGGCTAAAGATATCTGCAGCTTTGGAGAAATGGCCCTGCAATATTTCGGGTGCCATGTAACGCGAATCACCCTCCGTTGCCTGATGGTTGTTCGCCTTGTCCACATCGATGACTAACCCAAAGTCCGCCAGCTTGCATGTGTCGTCATCATCGATTAGTACGTTCTCCAGCTTAATATCTAAGTGTATGAGATTACGGTCGTGCAGCGACTTCAAGCCACGGAGCAAGTCGAGTAATATATGCCAGATACGATCCTCTGGAATGTGTCGACAGCGATACAAATACTGTTCCAAACTCTCCCGGCACAGCTCCATTTGCATGAAAAGACGATCGTATTGCTCCCAAGCACGTATGAAACGAATACAATTTTCATGCCCAGAGAACTCCTCGTATCGCCGTACTTCCTCCAGTCGCTCAGCTCTATATTGCTCGCCGCGGAACAATTGTTTAGAGATTTTGACAGCATACAGCCGGCTGTCAGAACGATCTCGTACTTGGAATACTTCACCAAAGGAGCCTTCCCCCAGCTTCGCCAGACGCTCGAAACACTGCTCGAAATGGCTCATATTGCAGGACGTCGTGGACATAGACATGGACGAGACAGCCGCATTCACATTTGGCGAAGCTGGCAATGTACCGGCATCTGAGCATTCTGATCCCCCTCGAAAGGAAATCGCGTGCGCTATTTGAGAGTTATTTGCACTACAGGATCCTGACGACTGGCTACGATTCAAATTGTTATTTTCAACTGCAATATAGCGCGTTTTCACTTTGGGCGGTCGAAATCGGTTGCTATCAAAATGCCCATTGAACTACAACAAACAAAGAAATTTGTAGTTGAAAATATTAGAGGGCGTGAAAAAACAGAATACATCTTTGGCTGAATGTCGCAACTGCAGCTACTCACTTGTTTGTGCCGGTGCTTATCGTCATTTATAATCTCCGGCATCGGCAATCTTTGCTTGTCCATGTTGTTTCACTGTTTTATTGAATTGTTTTTCTTTTGTTGAAGTTCGGGAACTGAACTTACGAACTAGTTCGTTCTCACGAGGAGCTTCAACTTAGTTTATACGAGTCAAGTTAGTTATTTCACGAAGAAGTGCAATGTAAGCAATTAGAGATTTGCGTATTGAATTTTTGAAAGAAAACAAAGGAAAGAGTAAATATTGCTTATATTTAAGTTGTATAAACTATTTATTTACCAAAGAAACATCTACTCGGAAAATATATTTACTTTAGCGTTGCCACATAATTTCGATTATTATTTCGATATTCGGCGGCGGAGCGTCGACAGACCACATATGTGTTTCGATTTTGCCGATGAAATATATTATCGTATCGCTTAGCCCATAAAAACAACGCGCAGTTATAGTCTTCAAAACAAATGCAGCAAAATGCTTGGCAAAAGCATTGATAGGTAAATATGCGAGACCTATAAAAAACAGGTAAAAGCAGCAAACAGCTACTTTCGAAGTATGGCGCAATCATTACTAAGTTATGCAATTTTCGATGCGGTTTCGTTTTGTGTATAAGTATGTAATTGTATTGCACATACATATGTACGCACATTTACATATAAGTATGACCGCATTTACGTACAATATAAATACCAATTGAACACAACCGAATTCCGTTTAGATATAAAAAATTTGAATTTAAATTCTTGAGCTGTTGAGTGTATAATAGAAAATATTTTTTAAATATATAAATTTTTTATTACAGTACGGGCAAGCAGCCAACATTTCATGTTATTCGTGAAGTCTACGACAGTTCAAATGCACACGAACGCTTTGAAGCAGAGCTGGAAAAGGCGCTTGAGGCCAAAGTGGACTTTATAATCATCGAGCCGCCGCGATTAGGTGATGAGACGGGTAAGCGAAAGATGGATTTACCTAAGACTTTGTGGACTAAATTTGTTGTATATATCTAGGTCGCTGGATATGGGTGGGCAATTGCCTCCATAAGACAGCAGTGACAACGGGCGTTGTTTCCTTAATATCTAGCTTGTTGTGGTACGACCGTCCAGTAATTGCGGCTCCCATTTGTGCGATGTCGCTCTTCTGTACCGGATTGTACACTGTCTCCTGGAACTATGATCCTTGCTGCCAATATCAGGTAATGTGAATTTGATTTTAGTCAACCGAACGAATATTAATTGCATTTCTGTTAGGTCGAGGAGAACAACGAAATCGCATTAAATAAACTGCCGCTAACAGATGTATCCTCGCCTGTGATCCTGGGCTATGCGCCCAATACTCACTCCAAATATTTGCATCGTGGCATTACCTTCTTATCTGCAGCTTTGTGTGCCTGGCAGATATGGCGATCGTATAAGTAAACGATAAGCTTTCTGAATGGGATAAGTCAGCCACTGTCATTGCAGGCGGCAACGAAGCGGCGCGTAATCTTCAACTTGACCCCAAGTATTTGGTTTTATAAGTTAGTTAAACGCTGTGGCGTATGCATTTCTTTTAGAATTTCGATACTTTTCGTTTTCCTAGTTAAATTTTAAAGTGGTTCAGAGTCCGAAATGTCCAATATGAATGTTTCTCTATAGTTGCGCATGTTTTTGGCAGCTATTAACTCGCGATTGCATTATTAATGAATGACATATATTTATGTTCTAGTATTTAATGCCCTAAAAAGTCTTAAGTTAAATGATTGTTCAAGTGAAGCACTGTATAAATAATTAAGCAAAATTACTTTGTGTGTGTGTATAAAAAATAATAGTGATTGTTATTAGTATAGAAAACAAAAATTAAAAGCAGTGCAAGAAACTAAATAAAGTCAAAGCGGAATATGTTATTTAAATAGAATACAAATATGTCTGTACAAATTTGCATTCACGCATATATTTATATTTACTGAAAGCAATTGTCGCTAGCGCATGTAATCTAACTAATACATACATAAATACAGGGTCTGTTTATGCCTACACCCACACGCACACACAAACATATGTGTACGTACACAGCGAGGGCCAGAGTACATGTATGTACATATGTGTGCGTGCGTACGCTGTAGAACAGCTGTAATGAAACATCATGCGGGCTGCGACTTCACTCTGTTGCTCAGTCAGCTTGCCG
This sequence comes from Drosophila buzzatii, assembly GCA_035045845.1. NCBI lineage: Eukaryota > Metazoa > Arthropoda > Insecta > Diptera > Drosophilidae > Drosophila > Drosophila buzzatii. The sequence goes on along the minus strand of JAWNOS010000062.1, from coordinate 812,516 downwards.
ATGCCATCAAGGTTTCTTCTTTGTGCAATCGCGATTAAAAACCATCATCCAGCAAATTCCAGTGAGCATCGGAGCGAATAGGGGCTGCCATTGTGCTGGACTACTAGAAGTCCAATGGAAATCAATCAGAATGTGGGTAGGTAATGGACACAACTGAAGAGACGGATTCTTTAAAAAGCTGTCTCTGCTGTTTGGGAGTTATTCCCGCACACGCAGTCTGAGTCTGCTTTGCAGCGCTACTATTAAATGCGCAGCTTATGCAAACAAATAGTGTCACATTGCTTATCGTTTTGGGTTGCTGTTTTTATCGTAATTATTTGTTGTTTACTTACTTACTATCATAGTGCATGCGCCTGTTGGCGGTGGTCTACATCCCAGCTACATATCCAAATACCAATACCAGATTTCTATGGAGCCCAGCGAACGCACCACGCTCCTGCCCAGTGCCAGATCCTCCACATCCGAAACACCCTCCGCTGCTGCTGCTGCTGTTCTTGTCTCCAGCGATATACACAAAAGAATGCATCAATTGGCGCACAATTGGACTGCTCTTGATGTTCATCAGCGGCCTGGTGCTGGCCACCTATTTGCTCTGGCAACAAAGTAAGTGATGCGAGAGACTTTATTGTATTATACTTTTACTTATTATTATGAACTTCAATTTATAAAATTAATTACAGTTTGTGGCTACAAATAAATGTAAAAATAAAAAGCTCTGGGATTCGTTGCTTAGTTCTTAGTAGGAATCTGAATCACTTAGGTAGGGTACTAATGAGGACTCCAATGGGCATTAGAATTGTGATTTAGCTCTTCTTAGTCAGCAAAGTTGTATTCATGAAAAAAAAAAAAAAAACTACACATTGGAGCTTGGATTTAAGGCAAACGGGATTTGATTTGTTAGGACAAGTGGAAGGTAGTCGATTGAAATGCATTTCAAACTGTAGTTAATTGAATATCGTTATATCGTCGATTGAAATGCATATCAAACAGTAAATTGAATCGCCCGCTTTTCGAGTTATAGCAACCAAATTCGGTTTATTCATAGATTCTCTCAGTTTTCCTCTTTTTTTTATAGCTGTATTAATTTCAGTAAAATAATAAAAAATAGTTGTAGTAAAACGAATAGCACGGGTTACAGGGTATGTTCTAGTCTGTCAATTAGAACTTACACTACTCATAAAACGAAATTTGTACATGATATTGTGCTAATTATGTTGATTAACTAATATGTTTCACATGTTGGTTTATTTATTTTAATTTAATGCAGCCACAGTTTGAGAGTCATTGTGTGATGTTTTATTTTCTGGCTGACAAATCAAAATGGCTCAATTTAAAAGAGGTGTCATTACGCAAAAATTTCATATGAAAATCAATCAGATCTTATTAAATGCCATAAATAATGTACATTTACATAAAAGTATATCCATCTGTTCAGATTACTTATATTATTATATACTTACAGCATCTGGTCTGCCATATCATGGCTACAAACTGAATCTGATCAGACATGATATATGGAGTGGCGCGTATCTGCATGATCTGGCGCAGCTGGAGGCCGACAAAGTTGTTAATGTTTTCATTACGCACACGGCGAGCGAGGAGTGCAGCGAGAACTGTGCGAATCTGCTGCATGGCTTGCAGGTGAGTCACAGGTGCAAGTCATCTATTTATCGTTGGCAATCATTGAATAACTTTCGTTTGCAGCGCAAACAAATCGGCGAACTGCCATTTAATTTCCTCTTGGCTGGCGACTGTGAGACTTACGAGGCGCGTGGCTGGCAGTATGTGAGCAGCATTGTCGAGCTGCCGCAGTCAAGCTCGCTGGTGCTGGCCTTTGTTGGGGACTTTAGCCAGTGGCTGCCCAGCTTATGCCAGCTGCAGATGGCTCAGGCGCTGCTCTGGGAGTCGCAGAGGCGCCTCAAGCTGCAGCCCGGCTATCAGCTCTTTGCGCTGCGCAATGTGAGTCGCAGCTCGAGGGATGCGGAGGCACTGCATCGGCAGCTGCAGCGCTGGCCGTTTTATGCCGGCCAACTGGAAGTGAAGTAAACGATGCTGGACAATCGTTCCTCTCGTGTTTTTTTTTTTTTTTTTTTTTTATTGTACTCCACAAAAAATAGTATACAAGAGAAGCGCAGGATTATTAAAGCGGGGTGCCACCGAAAAGCGAAAGCGAGTGCCCGCTCCCAGCCCAGCGGAACAGTTGCTGCCAGCCGGGAAGATGAGCCAACAGCAAAGCAAAGCGCTGCGTGTGCCAAATTACAAATTATGGATAATGCTTAGAACTAAATCTTATCTATATATGTATATATATATATCGAATAACATAAGGGCCATTGGATCGGGTCTTCGGCTGTGCCTAATCGAACTCCAGTTTCCGAAAACTGCCCTCGATAGACTCGATCTGTGAGACGAAATTGGTGCCCGTGCTGGTCTTCTCGGAATTGTAGCTGCTGCGTCGCTGGATGCCGCGATCGGAGAGCAACGTGCTCTGATCGAGGGCCAGAACCAGATCTCGCTTGCCAGCCAGCTCCTGCTTCCACAACTCGATCATCTCACGCATGGGCATTGAGCCGCCCATCTCTTGGGGCAGGCACTCGGGATCGACGCACTTCATCAGCTCCTTGTCGCTGCCATAGATGTTGAGGCGATTTTTCATCTTGGAGCTGACGCGGTTCTTCACAAAGTCAATCAGCCACTTCAGCGTGGAGGGCACATTGATCAGATGGATCTCCTTGTGACGCATGGGCAGCGATTGTTCGCCCCATTTGAAGACGCGCGCAAACTCTGTGGGATTCCAGTTGGTCACATGCGCCGTAGTCACACCGGCAAAGTCGCCGACATGGCTCAGGCCAGTGATTTGCGTCTCCTGATCCTCCATCAGACACTCGTAGGTGAGAAAATGCGCCTTTGCCTGATCGCAGCTTGTGTGAAATTTTGGATTCAAACCTTTGGCATTGATGATCACCACGCGCCGGCCGTGTTTGTCCCTCTTCGGCGCCGCGAATATGTAGCCCTGTTCGATCAGGTGAATCATGCGCGGCTCCAGAAAGTCCAGCTTGGTGGCCATGTGTGGGAAGGTGCGTCGAATGTTTAGATACTTAAGCAGCGTCTGCTCTGCCATGGGCACACTGAACTTTTTGGCGCGCAGAAAGCGCAACAGGAAGGTATCATCGCAGCGGACATTCTGCAGATCCTCGTTCTTTAGCACCCAGTTGCGCAGCTGCTCGAGACTCTGCTCGCGCGTGCACTTGTCCTCGCGCAGCTCTCGCTTGGCAATCTTCAGCAGTGATTCGGATAGCAACGTGACGTCGCCCTCCTCCAATACCTTGGTCTCCTTCATGGCGACTCGGCGCTTGCTTCTGCTGTACTTTGTGGCGTATACGCAATCTTTGTTGGCTGTTGAATGAGAGAGAGAGTGAGAGAGAAAAAGAGAGAAATAGAGAGAGAGAAGAATGGGTTAGTTTTAATATGCTGTGTATATAGTATGTTTTTTATACGTTTTATAAAATAGTTAAACTTAAACCTTTGGTGGTTTTTCTTTTAATTAACTTGAGCAAAGTCCTAAGACTTGATCAATTGTCTTATCACGATCTTAATATACTGCGTGCCCTAATTTCCATACTTCACTCGCCGATTAGCTGCATCAGCTAATCAACACTAAACATTGTTTTATCTTATGACAATCAAGCACTATTCACAACTGCCAGAAATCGGTTCAAGGTCTTGGCCCAAGGCTCAATTGGCAAATATTTGCTAATTATGCCTAAAAATCAAAATATACAATATATGTATTTGTATCCATCTGCAGAGAAATAGAAACAAACGCAAAGTGAGTCTGATTCAGTGTCTGCTTAAAGTAGCTTTACATATGCAAATTATTTTCTTGCCGGACAATAAATTCAAATCATTTTATGGACGCACAATGGATGAGCAAAAAACCAAAAAAAATCTGCGAATTAGTTCAAGTTCAAAAACTGTTGTTGGCTGAAAGCGGGTCAAGCTAAAAATATATATATATGCATATATACAAATTTATGTATATGTTTTTTTTTAATATATGTATATTTGGAACATTTTTCGCTCGAGTCGTCCCCGTTGTAAGAAAGAGTTTAACTGTTTTTTCTGCAGCTGCCGTTTCTTGGCTTCAGACTTAAGCTTAACCTTTTTTTTTTGCCATTACATAAGTTGTTTTCCTGCTTTTAACTTTTTGTATGCAAGAGAGATTGTACATATGTATGTATGTTTATATGTGCTATGGAAAGCAAGACAAACACTGGCACAGTAAGAGTCACAGTCTCAGCTGTAGGCAGATTTACTTGCTTTTCTGCACTTCTCTGCTCAGTGTTGCAAATATGTTTATTTATTTATCCATTCAATGATATATATGTATGTATATATGTATATGTCTTTAAGCACTTAATGTCCATGATAAAATATAGCCTCAGCTGTTGATTGCTTTTTTCTTTGCCTATTTAATTTCTGAATACTCTAAAGTTTCTACAATATTGCTCATATCTTATCTTGTCATTCTCTTCTTTAAATATTATATGTAGGCAATATTCTTCCTACATACCCCACAATTATAGACAATCCATTTATCAATTAAGAGGTTACTGGCCTTTCTTTCTCTGCTTCTTATTCTCTAATGTTCTCTTTAGCTAATTTTCTTGTAGCATATAACCTTTTACAGCTATAATCAGGCATACTAAAGCATTTCTGCTGCTCTACGCTCCACGCTCCACGCTCTCCTCGCATGTCAATGTGTTCCTGTCACCTTTACTCTCTTTCTTATACACTGCACTCCACTCAACTTTCAGCTCTCTCTCTCACTCTCTCCAGCTGCAACTAATTTATCCATCATTAAACATAGTCTCATATATGATTATGCTTCACTCTCATCTAGCTACACAAATTTCGTTGTTCTTTTGAGCTTTTGTTGCCCTTCAGCTCAAAGATGAATTAATTATTCGCCTGTTAGGTTGATATTTGTCTATTTGTTTGTTTCGGTTTGTCTCATTCGTTTCGTTTGTTGACTTCATTTGGTCATGAAACATATGCAAATCATATGGATCCCATGCAAATACTGTGCCATTTAATTGATTCATGTTTGGCGTGGGTTTTTTATGGTTTTGTGCAATCATTAACTAAACTTGGCTAAAAGATGCATTTCCAGTTAAAAATAAAAAAAAATTTGCATTTTCTTTACAATTTTCATCAGCTGAAAATGTGATTTCGAAAATGTCGCCATTGGGCAATAGCACCCACAAATATTCAGCTTCATCTGCTAACGGCTTCCATCACAATTCCCCACTCTGTGGGCCGCCCGATGCCCAGTCTAGCTCTCTTCGAAGGGGTTTCAACATGTTTATTAGGCGCTTGGGGCTCGTCAAGTGGTTGTGGTTGTTGCCGTGGTTGCTGTGGTTGCTGTGGTTGCTGTGGCTGCTTTGGCTGAGCTGCTGGCTATTGCGTGGCGGCGGCCAGGCTAATATCGCAGTGCAACAGTGAAGACATCAAACTGAAACTTCGATTGCAGTTTGCTAATTTCATAAATGTTACTTTTCGATTTTTTCTTTTTCTTTTGCTTTGCTTTGATATTTCATAATTTTTTTTTTTTTTTTGCAAATATTTTTATTGCAGATTTTATACACAAATACACACAGATACACACACTTACACTGCAGGATTTGGTATCCTTTATATATTTCTATATAAATATATAAATGTATAATAAAGTCCAGTTATAGCTATGACTATAGAGTTATATATCCAGTCAATAACTGGCGCGTCGCGTAACGGCACAACTAAGCAGCGCGAGCTCTGAACAACGAATGACGCAAAAGCAACAAAATGTGGCTTGAAAAAATGTTTAAAGAAATTAACTGGATTATATAATGACCACACAGCGATATACTAAGAGCAGCAGTCGCAGAGGCCGAAGCTGAAGCTGTCCAAAACCGAATCCGAAATGCAATTTGATCGGTTGCTGCTGCTGCTGCTGTTGTTGCTGCTGCTGCTGCTGCAAGGCAGCGAACAAGTTTTTATTTTTATTTTTTAGAAAACCGAAAGTGCGCATGTAGACAGGCAAACCTTTTGGCCAGGCTAGTCTGCTGGCCTGCCCAAGTCCAAGTCAACAGCAATCAAAAGGTAGCGGCACAAAATGTTGTTGTTGTTGCTGTTGCTGTTGCTCTTGTTGTTGTCGTTGTTGCTGCTGCTGCGGCTGCTGTTATTGCTATTGAGTAATCTCAGTCAGTTGGTCAGTCGGTGAGCCACTCAGTCAGTTGTTTGGCTGGATAGTTGTCTTAAATCGAGCTGTAGTTTTTTTTTCTTTTAATTTTTTCCTTAGCGTTTTTTTGCCTTTTCATGCCTTTTTCACTTTGTTTATTTCAGTGATTTGTTGAGCTGTAAACATATTAATGATTAGGCTCATTGAAAGACGTCGAAACTCATTGCTCATGGCAGAAATTTGCATTTTCATGGCGCCCATTTCCAACAGCAACAGCAGCAGCCACAGCAACAACAACAACTCTAGTTCGAACCTTGAAAATGAATGCTTTGATCTTTAGTTTATTGCTGCTGCTGTTGTTGTTGCTGTTATTAGATGTTACAGCTAATGATGCTGGTGATGCACATACATGGTTTGGGGTAAATCTCGAAACGTCATCCGCTTGGAAACATGTTTGTTGAGCTCTCCGCATATCATTGCTTGATTGAAATTTGAGTTCGATGTTAGACAATTGCATTAGCTGGGCGTTGAGGTCGAATTTCTATTTTGTTTTTTTTGTTTTTTATTTTTATTTATTTTTTATTTTGAAAAGAGGAAAAGCGAAAAGCGTTGGCTATTTGATTGTCATAACCTTTTGTTTCGCGGCCATTTGAAATGGGTTTCACATTGCACAATTTTATTTATTTATTTAGCATAGCGAGTAGGCAGATTGATCTTTAAAGCTCCATTCCACGAGCCCTTCAGCGTCTAATGGAATTAACATGAAATTAAAAGTAAGCCAACTTTAATTCAGATACTGCGACACCGAGCAGTATTAAATTATATATGTGTGTTAATTTGAAGGGATTAGGAGCGCGTTTTCAATGTCAATTTTCAATGAACTTTGGTAATTGAAATATCATGCCTTTTAGTTTTAGTTTTAAGAGACTAACTGGTTTCATAGCCTGTTTATCTATATCAAAGACAACAAATAGTTTTGGCTTTAGTTTTAGTTGTGTGCTTCATCTGATTTTCACCACGTTTTTTTTAGCATTAACAGTTTTTGTTTGGTTTCAGTTGTTTCCCCATTTTTTTTTTTAATTTCTTACAGGCTTCGACCTTCAAGGCAGGTTTCAGAGCAGCTGATCGACCTACTCAACGACTTATAAACATTTTTTCTACTTTTTTTCACACACTTGTGCGCCTTGTGTAATGTGCGCACTCATCGTTGGCACGTTTTATTATATATATAACTTTATATATTCACATACATATATATTTTTGCGCTTATAACGAGTTTACAACAGAAACTTCGTCCAATTGCTCCACATGGCCATAAAGATGCCGCCGTTCAAATGTGAACAATAATAGTTTTTAATAAACACATTACAGCGCACTACAGCAACTGAAGCAAGAGGGCCAACTTTGAAAGATAGACAATAGCAATAACAATAACAATTGCGATTCGCAACGACTTCAATAAGCCATAAAACTTTGCTCTTTTTCGAGTTAGGGAGACCTTTTTCGAAATGCCACAAGATTGATTCGAAACAGTTGTTCCCCTCTATTTTTGTAACAATAATTACAATGGTACAGAAATTTCAGCTGTAGCTTAATCATGTTACCAAAAAGGGTCTTCTCTTCTTATCTTAGCTTCTAGCTATATGTAAATGTTTACAAATGGAATTGGTCAAGTCAAAGTTGATCTTGCCAAAGCCATATAAAAATGACTTTGAGCGCGACCAAGTTGGGTATAACATTTTTGCATAGTTTTTTGAGTATGTCTAGTCTAAGAACATAATTTATTATCTTTGTTTCGACAATGGTTGTGGGCGTTAAGCACCTTAGCAACAGCAAAAACAATCATTTTAATTTACATTAAGGTTTACTTAAAACGCAAAAAAAAAACATGTTTAATTAAGCGGCATACAACATAGGTAGTTGTTGCAAATGTACACAGGTAAACATTAGGGGTTTGGGTTTACCTGTTGACATTAGCACTTGCCACTGCACTGTTTAAGCGTTATTGTTGGGTTTCAACAACGGTCTCTCGGTTATAATTGCACAAGATGAAGTTTCTTGTTTCTCTGTTTTTTTTATTGTATTTCTTATACACGCGCAAGAGTGTAATTAAAAAAAAAAACTTACCTAATTGATTTTAGTTTTTAGCAGCCAACTAACGTCAATTTTCCGTAAATGCGAGATTGATTTCGGCAAAACCCACAAAACGAAGAAACAAAACACAAAAATCTCGCAAAACCGCTTTGAAAACGTCTGCAACTGACAAAGGTTCGAAGCAGAATCAAACAAAAGCGCACAAATCGCTAACTTAAAGTACAATAAACCAGGCTTGAAAATGCTCGCATGCTTAGCAGAGTTGGCTAGATGGCTGTTATTTTCAAATTTCATGTTTTTAATATTTTTGTACAAACTCGGAATATTTTCCTTGAAGTGAAAATAAATTATTAATCTCTTGTTTTCATTGAACAATATTATCTAATCAATTACTTGAAAGCCATAAAATTCAAATTGGCGCTCAACAGAGCATAATCAAATCGATAAGTGATTATCGAAGTTGACGCGAATCTCGTGCCTTTGCAATAGGTGCAGCAAAAATAGCAGCCGAGCTTTTTGCACTTTTACAGCACTGATATTTGAATAGGAAAAATAAACAGCAATTTTTCTTGTCTGTCGGTTGGTATTTTGTGTATTTTCTTATAAATAAATTATAAATAATTTAAAGCTGCTAAAAATATTAACTGAAATTTTACAGTTACATATGAATATGTTGCTTACAGTCTAAATTATAGCATAGAAAATCACAGTTGGTAAAGGTTACTCTTTACTGAGAATTATTTGCTCACTAGAAGAGTGAAGAGCCGGCAACATTTATGTTTTCGGACAAAATCATTTGCTGCACATCGCTGAAGACGTCACGAATGCAACGAGTATCGGTGGCAACAGTGAAATGGTAATAGCACTCTCTTTCTGAGTAGCTGACGTCGCATTGGTTGCGGGAGTTGCGCTTGAACTGCTCGTGAGTAATGTCAATCATCTTCTGTTTGATGAACATCTTCGTCCAGTCGCACTCATCGAAGCAGCTTTGTTGTTGTTGCGGCCGTTTGCTGAACTCTTCAAATTCCGGAAAATAATCGACTATATGTTTGCCGGCGCGTATTTTCCGCTCCATAATATCATACTTGTTGAGGAAGACTATCAGGCCGGCGGAGGCGAGGAAGCGATTCTGCCAAACGGCACGGAACAAATTAAGCGCTTCCTGCAGGCGATTCTGTCTGGGATCCTCCCGCAGATTCTGATCGAATTCACTGCAGGAAATGAGAAACAGAACCGCCTGAATGCCTTCAAACACTTGAATCCATTTGTTACGCTCATCCCGCTGTCCGCCCACGTCATACATGCGAAACTCTTGCTCCCCGCCGCCCAGACTCTTGGGTATGGGCACGCGGAAAGTGATTTTCGAGATGCCAGTGGTCACCTTTCTGCTGTGTAAAATGTCCTCAGTGCTAGGTATATAGTCCTCCTCACATATTCTTGCAAAGTTGTCAAGAAAACTGCAGAAGAAGAGAAAAATCTATTGTTAATACAGAGTCTGATAGAGACTTTCGTATTAAAGAACTTACTATTTGGCACTATCCAGCAGCGGGAATTCATTCGAGCGATCATAGCAGGCGCGTATGCCCACATCATTCCAGAGTGTCATAACATGGTCGCAGTAGTCCTGCAATAAATGTAAAAGATAATCCGAAATCAGTTTTAATGTTGTGATTGTGATTCACTTGTTTTTGGAGAAGGGGAGAAAACCCAAAAGCGGTCTATGTATGTCAAAAATTGTTGAATTTAATGACTGGCATTTATCTTATCGATCAATGTTTATCGATTGCTTGCCCGTGGTGGCACTGACTATATAAACTGATTGACCGGCTGCCCAAAAAGATGACTAACTTGCTCTGCACACTTTCACACCTGCAGCCGCTCTTTCGCTCCCAGGAAGTGTTTAATGAAAAAAGAAGAACAAAAAAACACTTGTAGGAAAGTTTTTAGACAACTCATTAAGTTAATGGCATTGCTATCAATCAAATCGCTCTGCCTGATAACAAATGGTGATCGCTCAACGAATTTTTCCTCGATCTATTCACAGATATACATACATATATACAAATGCATATGTATATGTACATGGAAATCAGAATAAAAATAATGCCGCAATAGAAATGGAAGATATCTGCTGTTGAAGGAGCGACTATTTATGCGATTTATTTTTTCTGTTTGTGGTCGAAACGTGCCGCTTTGACGCAAGTTTCGAGTGTATTGAAAATCACTTTTCGTTGATTGTGCGGCTCAAGAAATAACAAATTTCCAACTGCGACAGCATTTGAAGTGTGTTGCGTAGGATAAGATACTGGCAGAGCCGTTAGCTTTAGGCGGGATTACTGAACAGTCGTCGTCACACAAACATACACAAACACATACACATACGTCTATGGTTATCACTCACCTCTGTAAAGTACTCTGGCGCTTCGGCTGGCAGGGAAAGGATATAGTGAGCGCTGCGTTCGCTCGTAACACTGCCGAAGCTTAAGCACAGCGGTTGCATTTGCTGCACTAGCTGCTTTATCGAGTCATGGATGTTCTGATATATCTCGGGTATCTTCTCACGACGTTCACTAAAGTGAAGATGAAAACTATAGCAACAATTCACTAGATCAGGGCTAGGCTTCACTTACTCGTCTGTGAATCCATTGATATGCAGTATGCGCATCTGTTTAATGATCGTTGTCTTGCCTGACTCGGCGGTGCCTAGCAGCAGTATCTTGACCGTGGTATCCTTGAAGTTCGAGGATATGTCTTTGATCATTTGATGATGCACTTCCTCCTTCTGTCGCGTTGATTGCTTTGGGTTGCGCAAACAGCGCAAAAGTCTGCAATGCAAACATAGTGGAAAATGAAATATTTGCTTACTTAGATTCGCGCTTGCTGCGACTTCCAAAGAAAATACCCGCAAAGTCTAATTAGCTATTTATAGAAATGGGCGAATGTTTGCAATCTCGATACGCTTTTGCTAAATTAAAGAGCACACATTTATTTAGCTCTGATGTATGTTTAATTAAAAGCACACACACTCACACATCTACCCACTCCCTATAGATACAGAATATGCTATAGATAAAACCGACCACCGATTGTGCTCTACAGTCATACAAAAAAAAGGAAAGCTTGTCTGGCTGTCGCGTTGTCTCTATCTCGGTCCCGGTCTCTGTCTCGGTCTGCTTGTTTCTAGATGCTACACCAATTGGTAATTTCAGCAAGTACAAACATTAATTAGCTGCAACTATTTGCGCTGCTAATTGGCCCAGTGATCGAGCCCAGATCGCGCCAAGAAGGCACGTGTCGTGTCTTTGCTATCAGCGACACCCACCAGTTAGTCAAGACACGAACCCTAATTGTCGATTGTAGAAGGAGGAGCTTAGCCTGTAGTCAATTGTCATAAATACTATGCACTTTGCACTGGACGATTGGAGAAGTCATTCACAAAATAAATGAATTGATTGCCAGGCGAGCCGGGGCGCCGTAGAGAATTCATTTGCTGAATTTATAACGTCAATTTCAATTGGCGATTGTTAAATACAAACAACAAAATATATATGTACATTTAAAATTGCGAGACTTGTTGTTGCGTTTCCAAATGGCTGGCCAACTGCACCGCCCCACTGGCCACGCCCTCAAGTAGGCCGTTATCAAGTGTCGGGCGCCCCAGCAATACTCAAGATAGCATAAAACTTATCAGGCAACTGGCATCAACTTTACTGCCGGCGCTCAGCTCTCGCCTTGTGCTCCAAATAATATTAATATAGATAATGTTGAAGCTAGCCTTTGAGGCATGTCTTTTTAACGGGAAGTCTGCCTGTCTAACTGTCTATCTGTCCGTCCGTGTGTCATAATATCTATGTTTACTGTTTAAACAGAACCATAACCTATCCCCCATTCATTCCGCGGACTCTGCCTAATGTAATGAGCGATGAGTCAGTCCAGCCCGAACGAATTATAATTCTTTCGTTTATCTTTATAGCCAGGAATTTAATAGCTATTTTTGATTTAGCTGGCCTTACATTTATGACTATAATTACAAATACTGTCCGTTGAACTCTATTACAACATTTGAGCCTAGCAACAGAGCTATTATACTCAACTATTTTTCTATCACCTGCCGATTTTGTTTCCTTACTAAACCAACTGGCCAAGTCTCTTGCTAATCTAAAAAGCCATAAAAATTAAGAAACTGTACAGTTTACTTCAATATTTTCATGTGCCAATACTATAAACAGGAATATTATGAACCTTTAATGCTGAAGGTCGTTCATTGTCGACTCAGAAGCGAATTGATTTGCTTAGCATAATATTATTAGTCAGAGAACTTGCAACACTTTTAGCTTGACTATAGAATTTTTAGAGTTACATATTTGAAGAACTATGCCAAAATTTCATATTATGCTGCAAAGATAAATCTAAGCTTCAGTTTCAAATTTCATCATATTTTATGAGAGAAATGCAAAATATTAATCATACTATACAAATATCTTTCTATATGTGAAATCTCAAATAGTTGCATCATCTTTTGAAAAAAGTAAATGTAATTAGCAATACAAAGACCTTTAACGATATGAACTACTTATGGTATCGTTGGTAGGCCAACAAGCTGATAAATGCCTTTCCCCTGATAGGGTCGAAAGCTCACTTGGCATATCACGCTGATACAATAAATTATTAGCCTATCTATTGCAGATCTATTGAAATTCAAAATTGACTTTCAGTGGGTCTCCTAGCAAAAGTGTATTCGAAGCTTATCAAACCTTGATCAAAATGGCACGTTTTCTCACCTCAGTTTCATGTTGATTAATGTTTCTTCAATCTTGATTGCTTAAGTTTCTTGAGCTTTTATTGCTTGTTGTAATTTTATTTGTTTGTATTGTTTCTCTTTCTTTCTGATTTTAGCACACAGTTCACTTGAATACTTTGAATTCTTTTAGCTTGTTGACAGTTTATGTTTATGCCAGAGTTGGGCTTTGTTTTGATAGCACTCGACGGATGATCTTCAAATAGTTGTCCATTTAGCTACACTTTTCATATCACTTTCAGTTGAAGAGCTCCGGACGACACGTCTAACGTTCTTTTCTGGTGTCACAGTACTGGAACGCTGAGCGAATGGACTTTTTTCTTAAATACCTAGCCCGAACCCTAGCCCGTGCGGACGAGCTGCAATCGTTTGTTAATTGCTTGTACGAAGCAAGAATGTACAATAGCTGCGATAAGATAGCCTGGCAATTGATACACATACATGTACATGTATAGTGGCCACTATCTGGGCGAGCGAGAGCCCGAGCGGCTTTATCGATAGAGAGGGCGAGAGTGAGAGTGAGAAGGCATAGAAAGAGAGAGAGCGGAAGCAGATCACGAGAGTTCAGCCAGCCATAATCACGCTTGCCATTTGTGGCCTAACAATAACAACAACAGCAGTTGATCCTCTTTTTGTATAGATTCCAGTGCCCCGGCAGGTGTTAGTTAGCTTTGACATTGGGCAGGACCGTGTTTGATTAAGCCCTGGCCCACTTACCACTCACATTGTTTGGCCACTTGCCAGTGGAATTCTACCTGGTGGACGTGAGCTATATGCAGATGCACTCGAAGTGCATACGTGGATGACACGAATTACCCACGGAAATGTGGCGCTGACAAATTGATGAATTGTTGTTGTTAGATACTCACTGTCTAGTGTTTACATTTGCGCTATATATGATTAAATGGCTTGCAAGCAGCTTTATTTTTGTGGGTACACAACAACATTAACAACAATAACAATAACAACGAAACACTTGAATGTACATGTAATTAAAATACCATCCCCAATAGCTGTTACCAGCTCGTGATGTCGTGTTTATCATTCGATTATTGTTTGTTGTCGATTGTTGCTGTGTAACTAACTAATCGTCGGCAGGCTTTGCAGGCTCTGCCATCCCTAACCAGCATAAGTTCATATGGTTTACGACCATCACTAACAGCAGCCTGTTGCCAGTCAACAATGCGTATGTGTAATCAACTACTCTAGGTTCAGGGGCGATCACAATATCTGCTATGCGATGAATGTCAATGGCAGACGCAATGCCACCCAAAAATGACCTCAGACTGATCATTCTGTTGTTGTTTTGTTCTGCAGACAACAAATCGTTGAACCCAATTCAAGTGGTTGCTTAACAGCGCTCTCGAGCGGCCTCTAGATGCCGAAGGGGGTATCCAAGGCATCGGGGCAAGGTCAGCCGTTCAGCGCTTTAATTGCCCAGTGAATGCTCACTGTGATTGGGTTTTGCTATCAATATCGTAATTGCTATATGATTTTATTTGTTTGCTTGTCTGGAACTCAAATTCGTCAAATATTTGGGGCTAGGCAAATGCAGCGATTATTATCTATTTGCAAAAAAGAAATTTTCCTTCAAATTGTAAAATCTTTATGGCATTCGCACGATACCCAAACGTGCCTAGTCATGGGAACGATTTTCAGTCGTATACCTCCTCAGGTGACTAAGAAATAAAATCAGAATGAAAACATGCTCCGAAGATTAAATACCCTAACAGATAAGAGTACATGAAAATTGCCTACTTATCTCGAATGCTGAAGAACTTTATAGAAAAAGTATGATTTATCCAGCATGATGTAATGGTAGAATGGAACAGGATATAGAAATTGGGCGTTGTTTATATTTTTATCGTTTTTAATGTGACAAATTTCACGATACACTGATATCTCCCTCTGAAATGAGCGTAGAACACCCATAAATTGGCAAAAAACTTCAATCTCTTGCTGCTTATCGTTGCTTCAAATTTCACAATAATTTGATTAATTAACAACAAGTTTAGTCAGTGATAGATAATTAACAAGTAATGCTAGGAATGCCAAGTATTTAGTCTGAAGTTCAATTATCAACAATTACAATACAAACCCGAAAAACAAGTCGCCATTCATTTCCCAGTATCAAATGGCTCCTTCACTTGATAATCTGGACTGGTAGATCAGCTAGAGGATTCGCTAGAAACTCGCGAAACAAAAAAAAAAAAATTAATTAAATGCGTTCAGCTCCAAACACCAATTACTCAGCCTTTCAAATGGCTAATGAAGAATATAACCGGATCCTAAGCTGTATAACCATGAGTTTATGTTATATAAATCAGATTTGAGGCGTTGCCATAAATTTTGGCGATTTGGATCTTGGCGAAAAAAAGAGCTGGAGGAGGCAAACATGGCGCTAATCGGTAATCGCTTTTTGATAAAGCTCTCAGTGCATTCCGTCACCCGAGAGCTCTTGAAAACTCAACAATTCTCCGTATGTATACAAAAACAAGCAAATTATCATAATCAGCAATTTCTTTAGGCAACAGCAATAATTATCTGTGCGGTTGTATATTGAATTTTCATTATTTATTATTTCAATTATAGCTAGGAAAATGTAGTATATTTCATTTCGAAGTATGTATTTTATTGTTTTATCATAATATTTATTCTTCTCTTTAAATTTTCTCTTACGATATTATTCATATCGTAGTAGCTTCTTTTTCAATTCCTTTCTGTACCTCATCTCTTTCTGATTTATATTTCTCCTTATTTTATTTTCTTCTCTTTAACATTTTCCTTTGCCTTCATGTTCATTATCTCCCGTCTCTATTCCAACCGCCTATCAAATTCATTGGAACCACAAGTTTAGGGCGAAATCTAAGAGCAAACCTAACCTAGCATAATCTACATTTATATCACTAAGTAGCTAATTTAGCTGTTTACTTAACTTCATAAAATGAGACTCATTTTAATTGTTGTACTATTTGGCGAGCCCCTTGCTACAACTGTGAAAAACTAAAATAAAAACTGGGAATACTCACGTAATCAGCAGGTTACGTCGATTCTAAATATGGTATAGGGGCAAATGTGAAACGTGATCTCAGCAATCCATAATTGGTGACAGCTGCCATAGGGGAATGTTGCAGGCATATTATTTTTGATATATCCGTATCAGCCTGCAGCCGCATGTATCTGATAAGGTTTAATTTTGCCTCTCGCTCCTGTTAGTGTCTAATTTGACAAACAGGCGACAAAACAAGGCGTTGATTATCTATCTAGCCCAGCAATGGAAACTCCACTGTTTGGAGTGTGGGGCAAATCGGAATTTTCGCAATGTTGACAAGCATTTGATTAAAGAGTTTACTAACACGTTCGCGCTACATGTATGTGGGGTAGGTAAATGATGGATGGAGTTGGCATTGTATGATAGCAATGATATCAACAGCAATTGAATCATCAGGTCAATGAGGTAAATCTCCTTCATATTGCCTAAGACTGCTATTCTTAACTCTGCTACGCAATATAGGTCTTTGCGTATATAAAGCTAATCCAGCCCAAAAAAACACCTCTTTTATGAGTCTAAAGTGCCTTGTGCGATCATAAAATACAAACAAGCATTTAGTCCCATGACAAATCCCGGTCAATAAACTGATTGGCTCTAAACTCTAAACCTTTTTTACTGACCATTCCTACAATCGAATTACTTAATTTTATTTTAGACATCCTCTTATTGTAAGTGGCAAGGCGCCATTTACCAGGCAAACCTTTTCTGCGTCGTCTAAATTTAGAAGAGCTCAGTTTATGGAGCGCATCATAAAGATGTTGAGATTATACACAAATAAGAGTTCGATCAAGTGCTTACGCCCTTGCTACACATTATTGCCAATACTTTGAGAGTGCAGTTGTGCAATAGACATTGTAAGAAGAGGGTACCTGACTTCTCGTACAGTTAGAAAACTTTATTGTTTATTACCATTTTACAACTTACTCGTAGTCTTTTGAAGAGCTTGTATTAAATATTGTACATTGGCATACAGCAAACATTATATGAAACAAACGACATTGTCTCTAGTTAAATATATATGTTATATATGTATATTACACTCTAGGCGAAATTTAATAGATATAAATCGAATGTATTGACAGTATTACTGATTCTGGTTTCGCTTGCGGCCGATCCGACCTCATTTCAGTAAGGACCATTTGAGCTGCTCGCGCGCCGATTGCAATACCTGAAATTGAAAAAAATAATAATAATAAAATACAAAATACATCAGAAAGTCATTAACTAATGCAACTGTTGAAATGATAAGAGAAATAAAATTCGAAATGCCAATGAGACAATACTACACATTTATTACGATCAAACGAAAGGAATACAACTAATAGAGTAAACGCTCTGCGTCAAAGATAAGTTTATAAATAACATAAATTAATATACATAAGTGCACAGGTTTTGATACATCTAATTTTTAACTTGAATGAGCGAGCATTTGATATGCCTAGATTTTGTTCATAGAGTTGAATTAGGAAACTGTTTGTGCTAGTGCTACCAAAATAGACCATTTAGTGTGTTAGTTACCTGAGCCACGGTCTGTTCGGCAATCGGAATATCATCGTTGCGGAGATCGACACGTTTCACCACTGACGACGGATCCGCGTCCAGAATTATGCTGTAAAAACAAATTCATATAAATCATATCATTTTTATAGGTATTCAACTACAAACCCGCCATCGCAGATCTCATCGAATGCCAACATAATGATCTCCAGGTTATCCAGCACCAGGCGCTTCTCCACGTTCTTTTTGAGAATGAGGCTGATGGAGTCGTATAAACAGTTCAGCACCGACAGCAATATCAGCTCATTTTCGTACGCATTGCCCATCACGTAGAAAAACAAGTCCACGTTGCTCTTGTAAACACACGTCAGACCGTCGAGCATGATGATTTCAGTGTTGGAGCGGTGCGTCTTATTAAACAAATTTTTCTCAAACGCCTTCTGCTCCTTCAACGTGGACAATATGTTTTTGTCATAGTACTTAGCCAGTATCCGGTTGCCATCATTATCCATAATGCACATGCCCTTAATAATATCCTACATAACAAGAGAGTGTTATAATTCAGTTCAACTCACGGTAAACATTTAATTAAACACTTACCATCATAAATCCGTCCATCTTGTTGCCAGCAAAACACAATTCTTTGATGACTGTTGCACATTAGCCAACACTTGTTTGGTTATTCGATAAGTTACAGCTGTTCGGTTGAGTTATCGATGAGCGCTATCTATGTTATGCTTCGACTCTGCTGTTAACTTGAATTTGTTATCGATTTGACAGCTTAACGGCTTATTGAAATTGTAGCTTGTAGCTTGTTTGCTTTTCCTCAAACGTTATGTGCTCAAACATAATTAAGAAAAATATTATTGAGCCTATAACGTCCTAAATTGTGAAATTAAAACACGCATACACAAACACTTTTGCGAACCAGCAAACGAAATTTATCATCTCCACTGAATTATATTTTGTTGATAGCTTGATGTAATGGATAGTTCGCCAGATAACGGCGCACATCAAGACTTTAAAGAATTTTCGAAAGACGTTCAACTCGCTAAAGAGGATATTGGGATTATTGGAACACGCAAGCCCTCTCGACGCAAGCACGATAAAGTTGATTGCCATGTCGTCGTAAATACTGCAGCTGTCCGTCCAAAGGCCCTTAAATCTGACGGCAAGAAGCTGCGTAAGAAGCTCATGGAGTTTGAGCAAGAGAACCAATCGCTGGCCAAGACCATAACAGACAAAAATCAAGAGATATGTGCACTCAAGCGCTCAGTTGACTCTCTAAATGAAGTGCTCAATTCAGTGCCCATCGATGAGTTGCGTTGCAATTCCTCTATAGCTGGCACCAAGATCTTGGAGTTAAGCAAAAAGAATCGTCAAATGCGCGCCGAATTGGAGCAGTTCAAGAATCGCATGAACAAGAAAGACATCCAAATTGAGAAATTGGAAAGGGAACTAAAGTCGAACGAAGAGAAGTTGCAGCAGAACGGCGAGCTACTAAAGAAGAGCAATGCCACGGACGAGCTGCAGGCAAAGATCAGCAGCATGCAACAGAAGCTCTTTGAGACTCGCAATAAAAATACCGAACTGCAGAACCAGCTGAAGCTGGCCCACAAGTGCCTGCAGCACGAGATCGGAGATGCTGTCAATGTCAACATATTGTCCAATAATTTGAATCAGGCCAATTGGCGCGGTCGGGCTCAACAAATTCTAGCATTGCAACAGAAGCTGCAAGAACTTAAGGCACGCCTGGATATCTATGAGAATGGTGCGGCCGATCGCGCTGATTTTATGCCTTTGCCACTCGGATCGGAACTGGAGCTGGGTAGCACCCACAGCCTGAAATTAACGCCACGCGGCGTGAAGGCTCTCAATTCACCGGGCAGACATAGCTCCACTGTTAGCCTGAGTGCCTGCGATACTGGTGGAGCCACCTTTGATCGCTTTACTCCGGGCGTGCGCAAAAGCGAGATCTTGCACCGGGCCAAGGTTGAGACAATGGAGAAGGAGATTGCAGCACTGCAAGCACAGCTTGAAGAGCAACGCAGTCGCAATCTAGCACTTAAGGTGCGCAACAAGACCCTCAACGAGGACATGCTCAAGTACAAAATGCGCTCCACAGAATTGGAGGAGCTGTCCGATTGCAACGGCGTGAATGCCAACACATTGAACGATAAGTTGAATCGTCAGCGAAATCAATATGAAACCCGTTTGGAGGAAATGCGAAATGATGTCCTTCGCATCAGCGAAGAACGCGACAATGCCAAGCGCCAGAAGGAGGAGTTGAGCGGTATGAATTTGGAGTTGGAAACCCAACTGAAGCAGAAGGAGTGCAACATACAAAGTCTTCAGGAAACAATTAAGAAACTTGAGACCGATTTGCGTGCCGTCACTGGAGGATTCCTCTTCTCCTGTCGCGAATTTCGTAAGGTGAGTAAAAAATCTGAATTATTCATTGAAGTGAGCGGAAATGAGTGGATACTCTTGCAGGAAGAATTTGTGGGTATATTGGATGCCTTGGAGGTGGAAAAGAATCAAATGATGTTACTGAATAAAACTTTGGACGAGCGCCTTGCAGCAGAGCGCGTGAAGAACGACTCATCTACCGATCTGATTGCCAAGCAGAAGACACGCATCGCTCGTATGGAGGCTAAAATACGTGAGCTGGAGAAGGAGCTCGACATTCAGGCGGATCGCAAGAAGCGCAGTCAACGTATAACCGAATATGCTAATGCTCTAGGACGCACCCCACTCACCGGATCGATTAGTTCCTTTACCTTTGACAATCAATCACAGTGCCCATCCGTTACCTCATTCAACTCTATCGGCGACGAGTCCAAGTTCGAAGATATGAAGAATCAGTGAGTCACAAGGATTACTTAAAATATCAATATTACTTTTACTCTCACACAGATTGGAGCTGGCCAATGAGAAGATCACCATGCTCACCGAAAAGCTAGAGTATATAACTGACGAGAAACGTGCCGATGCTAAGTTTTTCGAGGAGACAATGCTGAACTCCAAGAATATCATATTGGACACCATACTAGGCTCTCGCAGCAGTGCCACCCAACTAGTTAACAAATCAGAAGAACAACTCGAGATGCCTATTATTAACAATGCTTGAATCCAAGCAACGTTTTAATGCCTTAGTTCTGGTTCCTTAGTTCTTATATCATGTTCCATTTGGCGGCATTAAATTTCAATGATTAAAATGTAAAACGAATTTATTATTTGAGAATTAGCTTGTAAATGCTTTAGTTAATCCGGAGCTACGATACAATAGAGCTAGGAAGCCGATTCTCACAAATTAAAAATTTTTACATATAATTTTGTTTTTTTTTTTTTAATTTTGCAGTTTTATTTGTAACACATTGAAAACGAAGCCTTTGGCGCTGCTTCATTCGATTTTTTGTTAAGTTTATTTTGTTGTATTAATTATATAATTGTTTAATATTTAGGCATATTTCATAGTACAATTGCAAGTGGCTTTGTTTATGCTTTAAGTTGATGAGTGAATAATCATATTTATATTAGTTAATTATTGCATACTTGCAGCTGTGTGTACGAGGCTGTGTGTGTATGTGTAATACCATTTATTGGCTATAAACTATGCGTGTGTATATTATATGACAACAATTACAAAGTTTCTCCATAAACACCATCACATATTTGTATATTATTCATATATAATGTAATATTGTATGTAGTATATATATATAAATGTTTGTAATAAAACAAATTGTTTATCAATCGGTATTTTAGGCTTGCTTGAAATTCGTTTCGATTTGTTAGTCATATTTTATTTCATAAAGTCTATATTTATATTTAGTGTATTGTTATACGATAAGCCTAGTAAATGGTTTATCTAAAAACACGTTTAGCAAATTAAAGGCACTTCAAGGATTTTATAAAACGAAACAATTTCAAATACCCTAGAATTATTAGAAAACGAAAACAAATCGCAAGTGCTTATATTATATAATAATAATGAAGTAAACATTAAACTAAGAAGAAACACTTCAGCAGGTGAACGAATCAATGCCTAGCTTTCATATTATTTTCTTCAGTTACGATTTCTAGTTGAATTGACAAAATTGTAGGGATACGCATTCAACTCTGATCTGAATGCCGCAAAGCTTTTTGAAAAAGCACAAGTTTAGCTTAGGCTGGCGGACGATATATATACATATATATATATATATATAGCTGCCGATCTGAATATTATACTAACTATGCTGCTTTGTTTATTTCATTCACTGTTATTGTGTATCAAGTATTTAGTTAAGTTTTCAATATCTCTTACAAATACTAGATTCTAATTCCATTAGAAGCTATTGCTATATATATATATATTTAGATATAGATATATATTCTGTGACAATTAAATTTGTTAAAACTTTTGGCTAGGCGTACGTAGAACCCAATTAATTATTGGTTAGCTGGCATTTTTATATAATTGATTAATTATTCAGTTATTGTATATAGTTCAATAAATATTTGTCTAAATATTACGGCCTGTTCATTTTTTGTAGATAAATGCAAAATTTTGGCTGGGTTAGCTTGGTCGCTTTAATTGGAAAATGTGTTTGCCTTTTTTCGCATGTAAAATTACAAAACTTTGATTATTGTTTTGTTGTTATCAAATTGTTGTTGTTATTGTGGCTTGTTCATTTTTTATTGTTTAATTGTATACGGATATAATTCTTATAAATGGCTTATAGTTCTTTTTTCATGTTTCAATTTCACATTCAATTTTATGCTATAAATTTAACAATTGTTTTTCTTTACTTTTTTCTGTGTTGAGTTCGTTCTCATTTCTCTTTGTTTTACATGTTGGCCTGTCGACTATATATACTCTATATATATTTATGAAATTATGTATTTATATATGGGTGTGTGAGTGGGGGTCTAGGCGTGTGGGTATATATCAGCGCCGCCTGAATACGTGGTTGAAATAGTAGTAAATATCCTGTTCCGCCTGCTGCTGCTGAGGTGTCTTTCGTGTTGGCTGCTGCTGATGCTGCTTCGGATCCACTTGTGGATGATAATTGTTGTAGTGATGATAGCCATGCATATCGTATGGATTATGGTGCCCCGGATGCATGCCTGGATGTATACCACCACCGCCGCCGCCGCCGCCGCCACCCATCATCGGATTGCCGCCTGCCCGCATTAGATTCGTGTGCATATTACGATCAGCCAGAAAGACATTGATGAAGAAGATCAGCACGAGCAATATGTACAGCAGGCAGACCAGTATGACCACAAACTGCTGGCGGCAGCAGCAGTAGTAGCACATTCCCTATTATATAACCGCCTGCTCCACATAGTTGGCGGGCAGCATGCCGGTCTTGCCGGTGCGCTCCACACGCCCGGTCATCCAGCCAGAGTCAATCGATTCCACCTCGAATATAACGTCGCCCTCACGAAAACTAACCTCATCCACATCCTGTGCCTCATAGTCGTAAATCGCTCGATAGACGCGCTGCCAAGTGAAGGAATGAAAACGAATTAGCCATTAGCTCGAATCTCAAATAATTTCATTGTATTACTTACCAAGTTGCCTTGGCGCGACTGTTTCTCCTGCAGCTGAGCTGGCTGTTGATGCACCTGATGTTGCTGCTCCTGCTGCTGCATCATTTGCACCTGCTGATAATATTGCTGCTGCTTCTGGGCCTGCGCCTGCTCGCTGGTCAGCGAGCCATAAATGCCATTGGCGGGATCTATGTCCGAGATGGAGCCAATGCGTTTGGGATAAACGCTATTACCTGTTGAGGTCAACACATTTTGTTAGATTGGGAATTAGCACATCTATCGATTTACTTGGGGACATGGACAAGATGACGTTGATGCACATCGAGCTAAGCCAAGCTGAGCGCTACCGAACTACCAGCTAGCCTGCCCAGCTAACCCCATCGACAATTGGATCTACTTACCCGCGGCGCTACTGCCGCGCTGATCGGAGCTGTAAACCAGAGTGGTGCTCGAGCGTCCGGTGGCTGGCATTGGCCGTGGTCCATCCGTCAGCGGATCATAGTCGGCAATTTTGCCAATGTTGTTGCTGCTCTGCTGTGTGGGCAAGTGGCCATTGCTGGCCTGCAGCTTGGCGCCCAAAGCGTTCTCGGATGGCGTTACCGCACTATAGTTAGATGCCACATACAGCTGCTGCACATTGCTGTTGCTCGAATGCTGCTGCAACTGTTGCTGTTGCAGCTGATGCTTGGAGTTGTTGCTGTGCACGCTCGACTGTGAGCGCACCTGCTGCGGCTGCTGCTGCTGCTGCTGCTGCTGTGTGTAGCTCAGGCTGGCCGGATGCGGATGAGCCAGACCGCCATTGTTGTTGTTGTTGTTGTTACTGTGAATGCTGCCGTTGCTGGCATTGTTGTTCAGCATGCTGCTGTGCGAATGTTGCTGCTGGATTGTTGGCTGTTGCAGTTGCTGCTGCTGCAGCTGCTGTTGCAACTGTTGCTGATGCAGCGCCGTTGCCGAGTTCTGGCTGTGATCGAACTGATCCGCAGCATTGCCACTGGGATGATGCGAATTGTGCAAAATGGCCGAGCGCAGCTGATTGTAGCTATTAACCGCCTGCGGCTGTTGCTGCTGCTGCTGCAGCTGCTGTGACTGCGCGATTGCTGTGGGATACAGATGTGAGGATTGTTTAATGGCATGTTGCTGCTGTTGGTGTTGCTGCAGCAACTGTTGCTGGCGCAGCGCCTGCGGCTGTTGATAGTGTGCGTATGGATCGTGCTGCGGCTGTTGCTGCTGCTGCTGCTGCTGCGGTTGCCTGTGATTGTTGCTATTTTGCTGCTGCAGCAACTGTTGCTGCTGCTGCTGCTGCTGTGGCAGCTGCTGGTGTTGGTGTTGATATGTGGGCGTTATGGCCGCCGTATTGTATTGCTGGTGTTGTATGGGTGGTGGTGGCAGCGTTTGTTGTTGTACATAGTGTTGGTGTTGTTGTTGCTGGTACTGCTGCTGCTGCTGTTGGTGGTGTTGCTGCTGCTGTTGCTGCTGCTGCTGATGCAGTGTTGCTGGCGGTATGGGCGAGGCTGTGGGTGCATATTGCGAGAATTGTTCAGCTGCCAATTGCTCAGAGAAATATTCCGATTCGTCTGCACCAATTAAATTTTTAGTTCATTCCCCCAGGGTTAGATTTTATGTGTTGGTGTGTGTTTTTTTAAGTGTTGCATAACGTTAGGTTAACGGTAGTTCAGAAAGCACACACACAATTTATGAGCGCAGTTGGTGTTGTTGATGAATGAGCAACAAATGATAAGAGAAAACGATAAAAAGAAACAAATGAAAACGGAATTATAATCAATAAATTAATTACAATGTGAGCGAGAGACAGAGAGAGAGAGAGAAAGACAGCTTTACCTGTGGCTTATGCTGCTGCACCGTGATGCAAAGTTAATTTGTTTTAGTAAATGAAATGAAATGAAATGAATATATTTTCTATACACAAACATATAATAATGAGATCTGTGTTGATAATCGTGTGTGTGCATTTAGTATTTGTGACCGAGCTTTAACCACATTTGCATAGCAAACCAAGCAGCCTGGCACCACTGTGCGCACATAGCGCGCTCTAATGAGCATTCTAAATGATGATTTAATCTGTTTAGACACATTTAATGCTCATGAATTGACGACAATTGCTGCTAATCGGCTTCAAAACAAATTCAAAGCCAAATTGACTTTACTCTAAACGCAATTTTAGCCAACAATTACCAGCACTTACAGCTGAGATAATGATAGACAGAGAGATAGAGATAGCAGGAAATGGAAAGAGCGAGAGAGAGAGAGAGAGACAGAGAGAGATAGGAAAATTGGTTACTCACTGCTGCTGTCGGAAACCTCGGCAGAGCCGCGCTGCTTCTCCATGGCTGCCTTCTTCTCCAGATCGCCGTGATATGCCACATTCGATATGTGTTTCGTGTTTTGCTTGATGCGCAGCGTTTCCGGGTCGTCTGCCACCTGTCGAGAGCGTTCAAGAAGTTCAATGTTAATTATCATGATGGAAATACACACAGACTTATCTACATATATATATAGTTGGCTCGCATAACTGACCTGTGTAAATTTGCCTTTGGCCTTCTCGAAGTCTGCATGGTATTTAACGTTCGATTGGATTTTCGTATTTTCCGCGATGCGCTTCAGCTCCGGTGTATCCGCAATTGCCGTTGCCTTGGCCTTGGGTATGTGCCTGCAAAGAGCCGAAGAGACAGAGAGAGATTAATTCTCACAAACTGCATAACAGAAATCTCGCAAAAATGTCGGCATAAAGTTCAACTTGCCGCCGGTCAATTTCGATTTGGACAGTTGGCTACAAAATTTTCTACTGCTGCATTGCGGAAACAACAACAAACATCTGCTGCTGTAGTTGTTGTTGTTGTTGCTACGCCCACCCTGGCTGCCGCTGGGCATCAGACGCATATCATTTAGCCCCACTTGAGCGTATGTTTTTTCGTTCGCTCGTCTTTAGTTTCGTGTGAAGCATATGCACCTCTGACCCCTAGCTCCCTACGTTCCACTCGCAGATTCACTCACCTCACCTCTGTTGCCAGCCTGTTGTTTTATCAATTAAAACAACATTTGTGGCATTTCGTTTCTATTTCATTTTTGTTTACTATGACTGACTACCCACCCCCAGCACTTGGGGCAGCTAACGGTTGATGCATGTTGCTGCTAGTGAATTATGCAGCTTTAAGCGCAGCTAAATGCAATTCGACCGCAGCCGAAGTAAAGTTTTGTGGCTGTAGAAATGAAGTCTGATTTCTACAGCAATTACTTTTCGCTTCAAGTGCTTTTTGGCAGGTTGAAGTAGGTGCCAAAGCATTAGCATAAGATTCCAAAAATCTTTGCGTGTTTGTGGCTTTAAAAGAGAAATTTGTAGCTAAATTAGATGTGGATCATCTGCACATGAGAATTGCCTAGAGAGGTGCTATTTCATACAGTTAATTCAAAGAGAAACGAGGATGGAAAATGGAAAAGCAGAAGAGAGAGAGAGAGAGAGAGAGAGAGAGAGAGAGAGAGAGAGAGAGAGAGAGAGAGAAAGATGAAGAGATTAAGCGTGAGAAAGACAGAGATAAAGATAAATATAAGTAGAGTAACTAAGAAAGAGAGAGAGAGATAGAGAGAGAGAGAGCTAAATGACTAATATATATGGAGAGAGAGATAAATACAGAATTAGAGATAGAGATAATTATAGCACAGGACAAAATGAAAAGCAAAAAGAGAACAAGTAAGAAGGCTCTAGTCGAGACGGCTCCACTACGAGATACCCTGAAACCCTGCAAAAAAAAACTAATACTCTTCTTTACGAACGCATGAGCGTCCGCTCTGCTAACCACGCAGTTGCTGCCGTGGGGTGAGTTGGGCTATATTTTGAACGCTTATAACTCCATATCTAGATAGACGATCTTCATGAAAATTTTTGAGTAGATTAAGAGTAGCTAAATGTATCTAGGTGCCAAATTTCAAGTTTCAAGTTACATTTTCACAAAACCTTTATACCCAGATTTCCCATTTTCAATGGGTTCAGGGTATAACAATGGAGGTAAGAAAAGGTAGAGAAGAAAATGAATCTGTATGAATCTAATCATCGCTTAGAGAGGCGTTTCAAGTTCTCATTGCATTCTTATCTTGCTTCATATTATATATAAGTATACTCATAGTGCTGTTTATTGAATTTCAATATCAGTATAATAACCAAACTCAATTTATTGACCAGCCTATATGCTGAACAACAATACCAGGAATATGCAATCTATCGATATGATTAATGCTACCCCATAGACGAATACATCAATTAAATTATGGCGAAAAAACACGGAAAGAAGAGAAAACCAAAGCGAACCAAACAAACAAAACTTGGTACACGAGCGCAATGTGTAATCACAAAGTACACACACACACACATGGGCAATATATGGAGTGTGTATGTGTGTGTGTGTGTTTGTTTATGCTGTGGAGTCTTTTAACCTATCAGTTGGCTAATCGATCGATTGATTGCAGCGACTGATAACCACAGCAACAGCAATGGCAATGACTGCAACAACATTAGCTAGCCAAAGGTTGATAAACCCATTCCTTTACCCTTTCCCTCTCGTCCTTTGCCCCACCATTCGTATTGTAATTGTAATTGCGCGCAACTAAATTGGCTTATAGAATATTTATGGATTTATCGTGCGTATATCGAGCACAGCTGTCGCCAGTTGTTTTAGACGACATTGGAATGCAAATGTGTGGGAGAGAGTGGGGCATTAAAGAGTGGCTTTGCCTTACAATTATTTGGTTTATTAATTGTATCTGTAGCCATGCAAATTCCATAGCAGCTGCTACGGCTGGTTGTGCAACCCTCAATTCCAATTTGTGGGTGGTGCAGTGGCGCAAGGCCGTTTAATGACCAATGACCGGTCGCTCATGCATGTAGGTCTGCGGCGCAAGTTGTTGGCTCTTGGCTGTTGCTGGCTTTGCTTTAATGCTGTAACAAAAGCTTATGTTGTTGTTGTTGTTGGCACACATTGTGTTGTTGTTGTTGCTGTTAGCTGTCTGATGATGACATAACAATGCTTAAGCGCCAGCGGCTGCATTGGCCAGAGCAGAGTAACAGCGGATGTCTCGGCACGTTCCCAATAGATCAACAGCAGCAGCAACACGCACGCCAGCAGCAACAACAACAACAACAGTAACCAGAGCAGCTGCTGTGCGTGACATGCAACTATTGTTGTTGCTGCTGCTGCTTTACTTTTTACTATCAAAGAATTTTAATTTATCTGTAAACAATATATACACACAACACACAGCAACAATAACTGCAGTAGCCGTTGCTGCAGCGTGCGCTTCATATAGTGTAAACATTTTTGTTGTCATCGTGTTTTAATATCCTGTAAACAGCACTTTGTATACATAGACAGAATGACATTTTAGATATATATGTAGAAAGAATTGTATATTGCGTCAACAAATCTATCAAATAGCTAAAAATAATAAATAAATCAGTTAAGGCTAAACATGTTAAGAGCTACCCGTTGTTGCGCGCTGTTATTAACATGTTTATGTTAGGCCTAACACTATTATTATCATTAGCATGCTGAGTGTTACTGTTGTCGACACTGTTAAATTGTTATGTTATGTTAAGCTGTGGTACTTAAATAATGAGCTGTTAATTTGTATATGAGTAACTGTAGATCTGCTATTAAAACATAATTTCTATAATATATTTACATATTTATATTTTTAGTTAAATTTTTAGTAAAATTTTAATTTTAACCAACATTTTTAAAGCCATGACAATTGTTGATTAACTGTCAAGCTACGGCACACATTTCACATTTGATTTAAAAATATTTACATGCAGTTATGAGAACGTTCAGAAACAAATGCTCTACTTTATATTTTTCATATACACTACTTTATTATCGAAACTATGTAAATGCCTGCACTTATCTACATTATATTCCATCTACCCATTGGATTTAATGCTTTGATTGCAGCGCATCTGTTAGTCGCTCAGGCTGTCATATGTCAGCCGTTGCATGTCACTTTATGTACTGTTCATAAGTAAAACGTAAATTGGAGTTGATGTGGGAGCCTCGATAACAGCACCAGGCACCAGGCAGGAAGCAGCAAGCAGCGGGTACAATTTAGTCCACGACAAACTGACCAACAAACGAAACAAATAACCCAACGCTGGGGGATGTGCAAAGGAATGGAGGGAGGAGCTGGACATTCATTGGATGTCCACATTTTTTGCATGTGATTTGTGGATTGTTGTGGAATTTCTGCAGTGACAAGCCTTTTGTTGGCCAGCATATTGATCAATGGGCCGGGCAAACAGGACACCAGCCAATCCTCAACAAAGAGCACGAGGAAATTAAGCAGGAAGCAGCCAGCAGAAGAGCAGAGCGGGAATTACACAAACTGTGCATTATGCGCTGATTTATTTAATTAACAGTAAATTAAAATTGACGTGACCTAGAGAAGAAATCGGATTCCAATCATTAGATGATATCAGAAATTCGCATATTCATGTGTGCATCAATTTCGCAGCACTCTAAATGGAAATGGAGCAAGAGAAAACTTTCGGGATATGCAAATTTCGTGAGGAGCTCATTTAACAAGGGGCGAAACGGCGATAATTGCCAGGTCAGAGCGTAAAAATGAATTCAAATGCGATTAAACGCACAGTTTGGCACATAATCAGCCGAAGCGCTATAATCGAGTGCGAGGGAGTACAAGTGGAGCGAGGGGATCAGGCAGACGGAGAGGGAACAAGTCAATTATAGAGCTGCAAAGATTCGAAAAGGCACAATGAATTTGTGGGGTAGCTGCGTCCATACGTACATATGTGAAGCTTGAAATGCATTATCGGATTTTGGGTGGGCAACGGGTTGCGTATGTCAAGACTTTAAATGCCATTTGAGCAGAGTGAGAGAGAGAGAGAGAGCGTGACTGAGGCCATTTGGAATATGGTAAGCTCTAGGTCGAGATTTAAATATCATATGAGAAGAGACAAAGACAGAATGAGGTAGAGGGGGGTAGGGTATTTGGGCTGTAGGTAACACACCCAGCTCTCATTTGTGTTTTGTGTGTTCTCTCCACTATTGTTCATATGTTGTTTAGCATAAAAAGAGGCAAAGCCAACAGGCCAACAACTTTTCAGTTTTTATTTTTATTTTTTGGTAATTGAAAAGGTTTTGACTTTCCATTGTAGGCGGCTTAAGTAATAAAAAAAAACAAAAAAAAATATAAGCAACTAATGGGGCACAGTTATGTATGTATATATCTAGAAACTCACATTTCATTACAAATGAAAGTGAACGAAAAATAAGCGAAAAGAATTGACACACAAAACGTGAAGAAGAACTTTCGAATACAAAAACAAATAAAAATACAAAATAAATAAAAAGCCTGTGCTAAGAGGTATTTGGAGCACACATTGTAGAAATTGGAAATTGGAATTTTTTTGGTAACCGAGGGCATGGCCATGGTTCACTGATTTTTTATGTTAATAAATAAATGTGCAAATGTGAATATAATACGGAATTGGAATGCGAAAGATGCGCTCGCTGTGTATTGCAGATGCTTTCAGTCAGTTCTCTCTCAAAATGAATGCGAAAAAAAAAAACACACACACAGAAATTCAGAATTTGTAAAGAAATAATACATGCATATATAATATATGTATATCTATATAATAAATATAAAAGGGCCCAGCACAGACCTAGTAAACACAACTCGTTTTCTAGTTCAATTCCAACTAAATGGAAGAACCTGCTAATGTAATGGATACATGACTTCAATAAGCCTTCTGCCCCAGTGTGTGTGTGTGTTTTGTTGAGAGTCCTGTGCTTTCTGCCTCTGCCGCATGTGCAGGTTTGCTTTTCTACAAGACACAATTGGGTTACATCCATAATAGAGAGAGAAAGTTAAGGGAGCAGAGCAAGAGCAGCAGCAGCAACGAAATGCGAAGAAATTTCTATGCCTCGTAATGCGAACAATGTGAACTTTTTGGACTTGGGCATTTCACAAACTATTGTCAGGACTTTAATTAGTTTCGTCTGCCTGTTATCCTTAAGAAAAACAATTCAATATGTTCACAGAGCAAACTATATTTAGCCGCTGTTACTCATGAATTATTGTAGTTTGTGCTCAAATAATTGATTTTACAATTTTTAAAAAGTATATAAAAAATATTTTATATATTAAATATAAAATATTTTTAATATTTTTTCTTACTTATATGAAATATTTTTTTAATATATTTTTTGGCTCACAGAAAAGTATTTGATTTTACAATTTTTAAAATGTATATAAACAAAATATTTTATATATTAATATAAAATATTTTTAATATATTTTTTTTACTTATGTGAAATATTTTTAATATACATTTTAAAAATTGTAAAATCAAATCCTTTTCTGTAAACCAAAAAATATATTAAAAATATTTCATATATATATATTTCATATAAGTAAAAAAAATATATTCGATTTTACAATTTTTAAAATGTATATAAAAACTATTTTATATATTAATACAAAATATTTAAAAATATTTTTCTTTTTATCACAGAAAAGGCTTCTATTATTATTATTTATTAATTTTAAATTTAATATTACTTTAATAGAAATTAAAATTTATAACTAATAATTTTTTTTATTTATTTTTTTTTTATTATTTTATTTTTTTTACTATTAATATTTTTTTGTTGCTTTTTTTGCAGTGCTTAAATTCTAGCCCTCGACTTCGCTTATCCAATTAAAATCCCCATTCCTTGTGGCGCTCCACATGTGGCAAGTGTAATTGCATGTCTCCGGCGCTTTAAATCTCTTTAGTGGTTTCGTAGTTCATAATTTATTACAATCGTTATTCCATTGAGGGCAGCAAAACTTTGGCTTTTCTGCTGACCCCAAAGTGGCTGCGAAACTTGCAAAGTCAGAGCGAAAGAACAGTGTTGGAAAAAACTTCTCAATCAATTATAAAATCTCAAACAGTAGAGAATCAGAAAGCCAACAGCAGCTGCAGCACGTGAAATCGTAGATTCCGCCGGAACGTGGCAGCACGTAAGGTGCAAATGGCTCAGAGGCGTTGACTGCAGTGAAAGTGCTGAAACGGAAGACAAGCCACGCCCCATTGGGGCACAACATGACATCATCCAGGATTGGAGGCACTACTGGGTGCTGGGTGCTGCGTGTTGGCCACTGCGTCAGAGCAAAAGCTAACGGACGCATAACTCAATCCGCATGGAATTTTTATTCCCGCAGCGGTGGCATCCACAATAAATCTGCATTAGAGAACGTGGCCCGTGGCCCATTGCTGGTTGCAGTTTGCAGTCCGCTTGGCTCAAGGCCAATAAACGGGAACGGACGCCACGCACTGCAGTGGCAAACTCTGGATAACCACTAGGCACAATGGTCACAATATATGACAACAACAACAACAGCAGCAGTAGCAACAACAACAACGCTAACATAGAGACAAACAACACAACACACGTTGGCTAGAACAATAACATTGGGGCGTGGCAGTGGCAGTGGCACAGTGCCTGTCCCTTGTGCAACATACTTGCCGAGTGAATTCAACGATAACAAGTAGGCGTGGCTGTAGTTGGGTGTGAACGACCAAGATATACTCGTTCATATTGGCATTGCAAAGCTGTCAGGGTAATTTCTCCATACTCGAAGCTTATGTAAACTTTAGAAGAATCTACACAAACTTTATTTAGTTACTTTAGTCATTAAATAACTGAAGCGAGATCTAGTCTTTAGATTTTCTATATTTACTAATGTCGTATAACGTCTAGCAGCTTAATCTCTAGCTTGACTCTGCTGCTACGGATTCATGATCTCAGTCACTGCATACTCTGCCTGTTGCATTCATTTCAACAAAGGCATTACTCCCCCCGATATACCCCGCTACAATGCGTTTAGGGCATACAAATCGCGTTCCTAACGGGGTTAAAGTTGCTGCAATGCTGCAGGGGCAATTGCAACAGTGCGAGCGTGTGTGTGTGTGTGTCTGTTTGAATGTGTGTCTGTGTGTGTTTGTGTATCTTTCACTAAAGTGTCGCCGCATTTCCGCACCTTTTTAACAGCTGCAATTCAGCAATTCGTGCGGCAACAGCACGTGACAAGTGGCAGCCGCCGCTGTCGCTGCCGCCGCCGCTGCCGACGTCGCTGCTGTTGTTACCTGGACAGCTGTTGCTCGAGATTTTCTATAGAAGCGACTGTTATTGCCGTGTGCTACTTATCTCGGTTCGGACAGCTAGCCGATAAGATAAACGACGCTAATGAAGATTGTACGTCAAGGTTGGCATGCCTAAGCCCTGCTCCCCCCATCCCTATCCCAACACCCCTTAAGCAGTGTAGGGTATTTGCATTCGGTTATATTACTTACGCTTCGCAGTATGGCATTTTGTTGTAGCCCTTGTAGGTTTTCATATTGAGCGTCATTCCGCATTCTGTGCATTTGAAACACGTTTTGTGCCATGTCTGAAACGGAATAGAGCAAAGGAAAGCACAAGAATTAGAGGAAAATTGTTAGCAAATTTGTACGCCCGTCGTCAGTTGTGGGGAAAAAAAGAAGAAGAAATTGTTGTACTTATGCTCTGGGCAAATAAAATATATGTCTAGAGCGGGTATATTGGTGCTGAGGAGGTGAAACTAGAACTTGTATGAAATTCAAAACTATATTTAGCTAGATCATATTACAAATATGTTTATACACATTGCTTAGACTGTGTTAAATAAATAAATAAATTAATATATACAATTTATTTGTTTATTTATTGATTAATTGTAATCGATTGGCATTTCTAAGCATACTCTGCAGGGTATTCGCCTAGTCTAGCACTCACGCAGAGCTTTCATTTTATTTCTATTCGTATAGCTTCATTGCCCGCTGCTCTCAGTTATTATTGTTCTTTGTGCCTTGTTAAATTGGCGCAATGCAACTAAAAACTAAAACTAAAACCCAAGATGAGCATAAAAACCAAAACTTGAAAAGATTTTTTGGCTTTGCGAACATTCGCTGGTTAGACTCTAATTGGTCTTCGGTCATTGGGCTTTTGCTCTGCGGTAGCTGCTGGGCGTATGAAAGGGGCGTGCCTGTGCCAGCCAGCTAGCCAAATTGGTAGATAAGCACTTATAACTTGTTGAGGACAAAACTTACTTAAAAACTTGTTCGCCATTTAAAATGTAAAAAAATGGAGAATTTTTTTTTTTGGTTACTCTATAAAAGATTAGAAGAATTTGCTCTACTTGATAATTGCAGAAATTAATTGTTCAGAGTAGCAACTGAATCTGTTAGAAGTTAGGTATTCTTATTGGACATTTCTATAAATAGACTCAGAGCCCACTTTATGGGCCAAACAGGCTTTAGCCGTCATATCTTTCACTGCTATTGATAAGCTTTAGCTGCAGCAACAACTTATTCTTAGCCTGCTAATTTGTGTAGACTACACAAGAAATTCACACCAGACAGGGCAGCCCAGCCAGCCAGCCCAGACAGGCAGAGAGAAGAGCGAGAGAGAGGGTAATAATTGTCATTGCTGGCAGAGAAAAGCAGAGATTGGTAGAGATGCGGGAACAGGGACACCAGGGACAATTGTCATTGGTGTCTGCGCTTCAAAGAGAGGCAACCCAATGCAAGCAGACGACGTGTTATGCAAATTTGTGAAAAGTTTTATTCCTGCCGCCTTGCAGTCGCTGAGCCTGTTAGCCAGCTTGGAGACTTGAGCTGGAGGTCAACAAACGATTAACTTGTCTGCGGATTAGCGAGCAGCATAAAGCGCGAAATATGCGAGAAAAATGCGTTAATTGGTTTCAACAACAACACACACACACATACATAGACATATAAGCATTGACAGCAACCATAAATAGCGTAGACGCAAACCAGACGCAAAGTGATAAAGTGATTGCGATTTCATCACCACAGAGTCAAAGAGTTGGCAATGGGAAAACCCGTTTGGCCAAAAGCACACACAATCTCAATGGCAACCAGCCCACTGGGAGCTAAAGGCAACCACATTCCACAATTCCAGTGGAACTCCATTGGAATGGGAAGCCGTATGGCCAGCCAGCCAGCGGTACGTAAAGCCGTAAGCCGCAAGGGTCCAAGAAAAGTTTTCATAAATCAACGGATTTAACGTGACGACTTAAGACTCAAGATCTTGAAGCTTGAACATGCGCATACTCTCTCAGTGGGTTTGCAGCACTAAAATAAGTTTTATTTACTTAATTTAAATAAATATTTAGCTGAAGATTGCTAATTTTGTTAATATTAATATACTAATAGCTGCGATCATGCCTAGGCTGTGTTATATATAAGGTAAGGGTAACTTCTAGTCGTGCACTGCCGATTCCCATTCGTCGTCTCTTGAAGAGACTCTCTTCTGCTACTTTTTGTATGCTGCGTGTGGCGCATATGTAAGCAGCAAGAAAGTCGTTGAATATGACAGAGAAAGAGAGAGATTCATATATCTTAAGAGATAAATAGAGCGCGAGAGAGAGAGAATCAAAGAGTATTTCTCATAATTCATCTGTTGCCCCCTCTGACTTTTGATGAGGTTTTGATGACCGTCACAAAAATTCAATTTCACTTTCACAATAAAATGCAGTTGTGGCTGTTACGAGTGTGCGCATGTGTGTGTGAGATCGTGCGTGTGTGTGTGTGTGTGTGAGGTAATCGCTTTGTGTAGCAAACTGCATTTATTTTCTATGCTCGCTTTAACCCACTTTTCATTTGCCGCTCGCTTCTCGTCTTGGTTTACAACTCGAGGCTCAATTTCCAAAAATAAAAAAAAAACTTGAGTGTTTCATGCTGTTTCCCTTGTTATTGTCGAGGTGTTAAATTTGCATTCGAATTTGCACGCTTTCAACATTTTAAACGCGACAATAAAAAACTAACAATTGGCATGAGCCACAGTCCAGACAGTGCAAAAGGGTTGCAGGGCGGCAGAGACCAAAAGAGAGAGTGAGAGAGCCACATAAAGTAAGCCAACTGAACGGGAAATGGGGCTTTGGTTTTGGGCCATGGAGTTTGGGGCATTTGTACTTCAGCTTCGAGCTGGGTGTTCGAGGTTTGCCGATTGGCGATTTGGCATGGTTAGCTGCGAACACGAACGGATTGGATTACCAGAGTCAAAGCGACCAAACCGAATGACAAATGACGGCAGCACCACAAAAAACTGGAAGAAACAATGGCAAAGCAACAACTAAAATCTATTTATAGGGCAACATAAAGTGTCAAATGATGCGACTTGCTTGAATGAGAATTTGCCTTAAGTGAAATTAGCTTTAAAATCCGAAAAGCGAACTAGAATAACCTATATGCTCAAACTCTGTTCGACAAGGCCTCCTTTACTGCTAGCATAAATAAATACTTCACTTCAATCTATAAGCCCATTCTTGACTTGTTTTCTTTTGCACAGACCGACAAAACACTTTCTAATATAGCACAATTCACACGTACGAAATCGAAATGCGATTCTCGTAAAGCGACTGGCAGCAGTTGGCATATGGCATCTGAGTTGCCTATCAACTGTCTAGTTGGGGAGAACGAATGCCACATAGATGAAGATTCCAAAAAGGAAACATATATCAAATGCTGAAGTGAAAACACAACTTTTATTAACTATGGAGATGGGGAGTATGGATGAGCAGGAGGAGGAAGAGTAGGTAGCAGCTGCGTACAACTTGGAAGTGGAGCATACTTGTGCTACCCACGTGTTTTCGTCTGTGCTGTAAGCGAAACCCACTTACAGCTGTCAGTTTGCTCAACCTGCTGCTCATGCTCTTCATGATGATGATGATGATGATGATGATGCAGTGCGGTGCAGTGGCTGATAATCAGGGTAGGCGTGATGATACGGGAGCAGACAGCTAGCCAGCTAGCTAGCTGATGAAGCGGAAGTGAAAGCAACAGAGGCAGAATTAAACGACTTCCACAGTTTCCGTTGCTATTGACTCAGTCTAACACACACATGCACACATCTACACAAGTTCTCAGCACAGAAATTCCAAGTTTTTTGGCATCTGCCTTAACGTGCGGGTTGCGCCTTCTAAAGCGCGCCAAATTAAGTTCAAGTTTGCTGCGTCGCGTTTCGGTCAATTTAACACAACTCCTCCTCCACTGCCACCCACCAGCCCCACCAGCTCACTGTCTGCACCCAACTTCCCAAAAAGCGCTCAGGTTTAGGCATATATTGTGCACGCTCTGTTTCATTTACAACTGTGTGTGCAGCTCCAGTTGTTGATGTTGCTGTTGCAGCAGCTTGTCTACAGTAGCTCTTAAAAATGTTGTCATCAGCTATGCTGCGAAGCATATGAAGATATTATCTCTATCTTTAAAATGCTGAAAACTTAAATGCTATTCAGATATATCTCTATATATATATAATATGTATATGTATCATACATATAATTATATAAATCATATTCATGAACTTTCAACGTTAAATACTTTCTACAATCCATTAAAACATTTTATGCGAAAAACAAAATAACAGAGAGCTGAAATCTTTTTCTGTATATATATAAAGTATTTTCTTAAACCATACGCATATCTTTTCGATTACTATTCAAGTTAAGCGAGGCTATACTGTTCAATTAATGCCTATTATTTATTATTATTATTATATATCATATCTATAGCATAGACTATATTTCTTATAACTAAATTGCCACAACTTCCATCCTATATTTAATAAATTCTACAGCGCATGCACAATTCGTATTGGATTATTTTTCTACACTTGGAATTTGCATTTCGGGTGGTACGACGTCGCGACGTCACATTCATTGGGGTCAAGGCGTTTTGCAGCAGTCGCTGTTATGACCAAATGGAATATGCCATAAATGGCTATAAGAATCATCTGAGTCACTGTCATAAGATACCTGAGCAACGCCGACAATAAGCAACAACAAACAGGCAACAACAAACACCTCTTTCGAGCTGTATTACGATTACAAACCGAATGCCGTTACACGCAATTGTCGCCTTTGCGAGCGGCCTTATATGGCTGGCTCGTTGAATCGTTACGGCCCAAGCTATATATGTACATATATCTACATTTATATTTGTGTAAAAGAGAGCCATATATATATAGCGCCTGCCTGCTCGCACCCATCACCATTCATGACATAATTGTCATTATCGGGCCGCAAATAGTTTTTAATTGTTGCCCCATTGACGTGACTGGACTGTTGATCAGTTGATCAAGTGGGAACTTAACCAAGTTGGTAATGTTATAATTAAATGTGTACACAATGCTGTGCCCCCCTCTTTACTAAATGCTTTATCCCATGGCTCCGCATTCGAGTGTTTTCTTATGCAATTCTCACTTTTTCTTTCAATTGCATTTATTTAGGTTTTTCCATCATTTCACACGCCAGCATTTTCCGCTGCCTCTTTGTCAACAACACCCTGTATGTATATATACGTGTATGTAGCCATATAACTATATCTATTTGCCTGATCTTCCGTATCGCTCACAGCCATCGACAAGTTTCTAATTTGTTTGGAGCTCTGTGCCGCTTTCGTCTCGTCTCGTTTCGTTTCGTTTTTGTTTTCAATTTCATTTAATTGAGTTTTTTTTTTTTCTATCTTTTATTATTTCCCTGTTTATTTACAGCTTATGGCTAATTAATATCATTTTGTTTACACTCAGACAAAGAGGGCGAGAGCAGGAGAGAAAAGGCGAGGCGGGGCGGGGCGGTGCCTAGGTTTCGCTTGTCGTTGCCCAACACGAAGTCAACTTAAATTGTGACTATAACTGACTTGATTCGCTTTGTTCACAGTAACTGGAACTTGCTCTCAGTTGAATTTTGCAATTATTACACGTTTCACAAAGCACGAGTGTGTGCATGTGTGAGTGCGAGTGCGAGTGTGAGTGTGAGTGTCTGTGTGAGTAGATTGTATCTGTTATTTGGTATCTGCACATTCAAAATGTTGTCTCTGACAGGCAGTCGAATGACGTAATCGCGGCTCACTGTCTCTGGAAATTAGACACTCAAAACTCTCGAAAAAGTGTGGCAAACAGTAGCCAGCCCCAGCAGCAGCAGCAGCAGCAACAGAAACAATCTCAAATATGCGAATATTCACATATTTGCATAATGATAAAAGCATGAGAGATAGTTTATCACAAAAATGATATATTGAAATGACATTCCAATGTACCTACGGCATCTACACACTGGAATATTCCAGCAGCTCAGACATTTAAATATTTATTTCTAAATACCGTACGCTACTTCTTATTTAGTTGATCTATGTGAATGACATTTCAATATACGTTTGATAACTACAGACTGAAATATTCTATTGAAACTTCTAAAACTAATCTAATCAGAATCCATAATAGAGATTTCAATTTTGCAATTGCAAACAAGATAAACTTTTGCCTAGTGCTTAAGTTTCTTCCACGAAATATCCCTTTTCCATTTCCCCTTCCTTCTCTCTCCTTATTTGCTGATCATATTTCATACGTTTTCAACAATTCGTTTACAAATCCAAATACATTTGCTCTCAGCTGCAGACCACACACGCATTTCGTTAGAATTTGCATTTGTATCTGACAGATACGTACTGTTGTTGACTGATCTCGAACAGCAATTCGATTGGGATCGTCTGCGATTACGAATTCAATTTCGTGGCATATTTGCACGTTCTTATTCAATAGATATCTTGTTGTGTGTGTATGTGTTTGTGTGATACAACTACTCAGATACATGCCGCATAATTTGTTTATTAATTTACCCCCTTCTCATCATAACTCCCTCTCTAACACTCGCACAGCGCAAAAAGCGGCCACCAACTGAGGCGCTGATGGCGCAGCTGCCTTCGCCTGGCGTTCTCTGTATCTTGTTTTTTTTTTATTATTATGATATTTCTTTTTTGCGTCAACAATAAAAAAGCATTACATCAACGCAAGTCGAGTGACTCACTCGGAAGCAATGCCACAAGCGCTGGAGGCGACAGAGTCAACAGTGTGTGAGCCAAGCCAACTGCTGGCTGCACCAGAACGACCCTGATCTGCTAGTAGAAGCACGCAGACCTGGGAGTCGAATGCTGGAGCTCTTTTGGTACAATGCTCTTTACATCTAGGGAGCATTTCAGCTATTTCATGAGACTGTAGTTATTCACATTAGCTTGATACTACTATCTACTATATATTACTACTATTTGCTGCACTGCTACTACTGCTACTACTATTTTCCCTATTGGCATTCAGCGCTAGGGTATTCAATTGCTTGCGAATATAATTTTAGTTTTCTTTTTTCCTAGTAGCTGGCTATATCCGAGTGTTTCATTAACTTCTCTGGCTTTTTGTGGCTTTGCATGCTGAAATACGCATCGGGAATGGGTCGGGTCAAATAGTAAATCATCGTGAAGTATCTGCGCTATGAGAGAAGTGTGTGTTTTGTTTTCCGCCTCAGTTTTTAGACTCTTTTTTTTTCTCCTCTTCTTTAGCTTTTACTCAGATGAATAGCACTCATAACGGTATCGCCAGTTAAAAGATACATAACAGCATTTAAAGACGGGTTAGCCAGCCAGCCCCTCTACCTACCTTCTCTTCACGAACAAGTAGTCAGTCCCAGCAACAGCAACAGCATCATCATCATCACCATCATTCAGTTTATGCTGGAATTGGTGTCGATGACGTTGTTGTTGTTGTTGTTGTTGTATGTAAATGGTCAAACGTTTCTCTCTATGCTCAAGATTGGAGTGCTAGACAATGAAAATAACTTCCTACTGTTCGGTCGGTATCCCGCTGTTGTTCAATTCAGTTCTTTTTAGTTTTTTGGTCCAACAGACCATTGGCCCACATTGAATGGCCATAGAATTTGTTGTTGACATCAGCAATGTGCAGCATTTTTGGTCTGTGTTTGTTTTTGTTTGCTTTCTGAAGTGCATTGTGCAAAACTTTTGACAACTGCCAATTGGGCAGCGCTTCATGTCGAATTGGTGCACAAGTGAATTTTAAAATGTGCACTTCAAGAATTTGTAAAGATTTATATACACTGGCGTGGATGGGGATTATTGCATTAAAGTCTTAAGCTGTTACATAATTGAATAAAAGCAATTTCTAGTTCTCTTGCTTTGAAATTGAAGTTGAAATCTTAACGAGTTTAGCTAACGCCACTGTTAAAGTTAGATTATGAGAGTGCTTTCATTCGTTCAGTCCTCATGCGACGTATGCCTGGCGATCAGTTTACAGTTTTTCAGTATTTCACGTCTCTTTCTCTTCCATTCTAAATTTGCAAATTGAGACGACGCATGCAAACGGTTGTCTGTGTGCGTGCGTCTCTTCTTTCCACTGTTTCGCTTGTCAGATTTTACGCTACAAATCTGTCGCTCTCGCTCTTCCTCTCTTTCAGTCTATCGCTCTCTCTTTGCGGCTCACTCTGAACTCAGTCAATTAGTAAAGTCAATAGTATGCCGCTATCCACGCATCCCTTGCTTTAAGCTTACGTTTTTTCCATTTGTTTGTTTAATTTATTACAACTCGAAAGCTCACACACACACATGCATATTCCTATGCAGAGCGAGGCTTGTCACTTGCGAAGTTTTATTTGAATTCGCGTTTTGTAACTCTCTGTTCTACATGCATATACATATGTACATACATACATATGCAAATATATGCCAAAGTCCGATTGCAAATATGCACGCAATCAGTTTTGCACCCACCCGCCCCCCATTAGCTCTGCTTTACCTCTTCTGTGTGTGTGTGTGTGGGTGTGTGAATAGGCTCTTATTGTGTT
Organism: Drosophila buzzatii; assembly: GCA_035045845.1. NCBI lineage: Eukaryota > Metazoa > Arthropoda > Insecta > Diptera > Drosophilidae > Drosophila > Drosophila buzzatii. Next base: position 770,573 of record JAWNOS010000062.1, on the reverse strand, counting down.
TTATATATGTATAATTAGTACAGCCGTCTTGCGAGCTGCAACGTAAATTGAATTAGCTTGAGGCCACCGCAGGCTGCTAATGGAAGAGGTGTGGCCCCTGAGGAGGTGGCATATAGCATGCGGCATGTGGGATGGGCAGGCCAGCATCTTAAGAGCTTGCAAATTAGCTTAAAGCTTCTAAGGGCGGCAGCGGCAGCGGCAGCAGCAAGTTACATATGACGTTTTGTTAATATTTGAGGAGAGCGCACGAAAGAGGCTGGGAAAGACAAAGCGATGCACAAGGCAAAGAGACACAATGAGAAAACTTTTTGGATTTGGTGCACAATGTGGCTGAAACTAATGTGGAGCAGCTGCTGGCTGGAGTCTGGAATCTGGAATGTGAAGTGTGTGGAACGAGAGAGGGGAACGACTTTTAGTTTGAATAATGTACGAGATTTGCAAAGCTTGTGAGACCCAAAAACAAAAAAATAAAAGAGAAAACCCGAATTCGAGACGATTAATTTTTGCTGATGAAGTGACAAATCACAGGGCAAAGGCGGGTGAACAAAAAAACTAGAGCAAAGCAAACAGCGAAAAGCACAAGCGTAGAGAGATCTAAAGCTGAATTTCATGATTGACAGTGGAGCGAACGAATGAGCAAGAAGGGAGAGGGCGAGGGATAGTGGAGTGGGAGAAGGAGGCGAGAAAACCCTCAAGTGATGGACAGCAGCGACGAGAGTCAAGCAACCACTTGAACTGAAGAGCCAAAGAGCTGGAAATTGTTATTGCTAAGCATGCATATGTAAGTATATACAGATGCATTCATATATTTTTATATACATACATATGTAGTAGATATATGTATGGCTATAAATAGCACTCACACCAATGCATGGACAATACAAAGCGTGAGCCCAAACATAGATGCGATGCAGCGGCTGCGGCTGCTGCTGCTGCGCTTGCATGCGGGAATCAATTGGACGATGCAAATGCTTCAAAAAATAAAAATAACAAGAAATAAAATAAAAGAGCCGCATCGAGGGGTCGCCAGGGTTGCCACTTTACATGAGCCACAACGAAGATTGCCACCCCGCGCGACGAGTTAATAAAGATCAATTGAATTTAAACAAAGAAATGCTATGGCAGGGGTAGGGAGGTCAAGTAAATGCAATGAATGCGACGACGACAATTGTCTTCCCAATGGGCGTGGCATAACAAATTACAAGCAAATGCGCATTAACATAAATTCAACAGCAACAACAACAACAACGATAAAAGCTATGCGAGCGGCGGGGAGAAAACAATTAAAAGACGACAACAGAACAGAAGAAATGACAGGAAACAAGAGACAGCGCAGCGAATGTGGCAGCCAAGAAGAACAACAAGATGAAGTAGAAACAGGGGCTCCGGCTAGAAGAATCTGCGTAACTGTAAGACAAAGACAGCAAGACAATGCCAATGCATTCAACGGGAGCAGCAAGCGCCAATGTGAGCAGAGTGTACTGACCCACATATCAATGGCCGGAAATACACAGCCAAGACAGTGGGACAAAATAGCGGACAGGTAGCCAAAATATAATATGAGCCAAGCTCACTCACATTCAGTTCACTCGCTCCCTCACTCACGAACTGCTCTCGCATCAGTTTTGGTCATTAGTCAAAATTGTTTGTGCTGAAAAATAACAATGGGCCACATTTAATTGAGGGAAAGCCACCAAAGTCCCAAACGCTGAATGCCTTAAGAGAGTATAAATAAAAGTCCAAGCCCCAAAAGCTTGCCCAGCAGCAATTTCAACTTCGACTTCGACTTCCACTTCGACTTTAGCTTCTGCCACTTTCAGAGTCGAACAAGAAATTCGTTTTTAGTTTAGTTTTTTTTTCCAATTTCAATGCAAAAATTGGGCCAAGCAAAGCAAATCGAAGAAAAAAATGTGTATAAGAAAACAGCAATTGAAATATAGAAAACTGCTGGCAATATACATATACTCTAAACTTATGTATGTATAGGAATATATTTAAAAGTTTGTTTATATATATAATATATATGTCATCATACTATCCTATATGCATCTATTGTGCTTATGCCGAATTTAAAACTCTTCTTTAAAAATATTCCTCTTTCACTCCAACTCAATAAACCTCTCTCCGCTTAGTTACTTAAGTTCTTTTCTGGCCAACTTTAATTAGTCAGCTGCTAAATTTTTTCTCTCTCTCTCATTTGGCAACCGAAATCTGTGTTTTTTTTCCCCTTTGTCAAAATTGGCAATCGCCAAATAGGTTGCAAAACTTCCGAGCGACCACGAGGCTAATTACTAGAAAAATTGGAGCATAACAAATAAGCTAAGAGCTTAGAGCTAAGCTTTAGGCTTTGATTTGCGCGCTGCACAGCGAAAGTGAGTGAGCAGAGGCAGAGTGGAAGCAGCAGAGACAGAAGAGATAAGGTAAAAGCTGGCACAAGAAATTGCATAATACCGCAAAAAGTTCTCACAGCGAAATAACAAAGCACAAAGTGAAATGACAATGTGTGTGTGTGTGTGTGTGTGTGAGAAAGGAAATGAAGATAAGGAGATGCAAAGCAGCGATAAGTCAAAGTCGACGATGTCGCTGTTGCTGCTGCCTCAGTTGTTGCTGCTGCTGCTGCTTGACCACTTTTATTTTCATGCCTGAATTGTTTATAAAATTGCAGCGCCCTTTTCTCACGAGTGCTTCAGGCAGAGAGAAAGAGGGAGAGCGAGAGCGAATGAAAGAAGAGAGGAGCGGTGCAGTTAGGGGCCAAGCAGGCAGCTCTCAGAAATGGTTTGTCATGCAAAAGTGAACTTCGCTTTCAGAGTTGAAGAGCTTCAGTCAAGAGTGGAAAAGAAATAAATAAAACCAATTGTCATTGTCAATGCGGTTGTCGTTGTTATTCAGTGTTGCGAGAGTTTTGCTAGAGATGAGCTCCGGTCGATAAATATCTATTTATTTTTATAGAAATAGAAAACCATTTGACTCGAATTTACCTAGTAAATTGTCTCATTTATTTTCTCTTTTGCCTATTTTTTATGTTTTATGTTTATTTCGTGTCACGCTTGCAGCACCAGCTTTACGCTCGTCTTCAACCTATTGTTGGCAGCTCAAAAGCGGAAACGCTGTTCAAGTGTCGCACGTGATGGCAACATCAAACAGCAAATTCATTTGAGATAAGATTTCGAGCTAAAGATACTTTTCTTCCTTTGCTCGCTCGGCTCCGTGCAAGTTTGTTGCTGTAGTCATTTGTCATGGCGTAAATGCCAAAAATTAAAATATTCAGCAAAGCGACAGCCCGAAAAGTGTGCCACAGGCGGGGCAGAGCTGAATACAGTTCGAGTGTCAAACGAAGTAGCTGCAAATGGAGGACGTTTTGGATTTGACGCTGCGCTGCGCTTCGTTGCTGTCGCTGCTGCTGCCACTCTTTGCCGCCTGCTGCCTGCTGCTTGGCCCAAACACTAACTGTCGACTCGTGCCACGCTGCACGAATTGGCCAAAATGTTAAGCCTGCTCTTCCTGCCGGCCTGCCTGCCTGCCCCCTGCCTGGTTCGGCTGACAACAAAGAGGTCATTTACTTTCGTTGCGAGCATAAAATAATCGTCTGTCGTGTTGGCCGCCGCAGCCAAGCAAAACAGCCAGCATTACGCATACGCCACGCGACTATGAGATACCCTGTAAATCAAGTTGAGCTTCTGATATATGCAAATTACTCATACAAAATCAAATACTACTTGCTAATGCTTGAACACTATGACTTCAGTTAGCTCGATATTTATCGCTGCTAAGCAAACATTCTATAGTAAATTTAAACTAATATAGACACTCATAGCTGTTTGGCATCATATCTGTGAGCTTAAGCATATTTTATGGCTTATTCTATTCTCATACATTATTCAAATTTCATGCGAAATTCCCTTTTCTTTTTTTGAGCAGTTTAATGGGCAGCGCGTATAACAAGCAGGCAAAACTAAAACTCACACATTTCGTGTGTTTGCCAAATAAAAAAGTCAGATAAATGAAATTGGCAACAACAGCAGTAGCAGCGACAGCGACAGCGACAGAGACAGCGACAACGACGACGTCGACTGCAACTGCAACTGCGAACGGCGACAAGTTGAGTGAAGTTTGGTATCAAAAATCGATTAACAAAGCGCCGGCAGCGAACGCAAGCAGCGCTGCTTAACTTTTAGCGGCATTTAAAAAGCATTTCTTCATTTCATTTACAAGGCAAAACTTTGCAGTGTGTGTATGTAGATAATTGGTATAAAATGCCCGTTTATTGACTGTCACGCGTATCGATTTCTATATCAGGATATGTCACGTGCATTGAGCGGCAACCGCAAGCGAAATTCCACAAAACTTTTTCACCAAGACAATTTTGGCGTGGGGAAGATAGAAAGAATGAGAGAGGAGAAGGATGCAGATGTAGCTGCATTTTCTAAGCAAAAAAATATAATGCTGAGGAGTAGAAAGAAGGAAAGAAAGAATGAAAGCAAGAAAGAGATACTCTATATAATAAATTGCTGTTTCTAATTAACATAAAAACTTTGGAACATAATTTGATACTGGCTTGCAAATACAATTTTTATTTATTTATTTATTTTTTTTTTTATTTTGTATGCCATTCTATTTATATTCAAACTAATTTCCATTACTATTATTAATTTCTAATTAACAAAATTTTAATTTTTATTGAACTTAATTCGAAACAGATTTGCAAATTTAAATTAACTATTTTAATTCAATTCACTTAGATTATTATTTCAATGCGAATTTTCTGTTTTAAATCCATGCAAATACTTATTTATAATATAATACAATTGACTAGATAATCGTATATTATTAAAACAAATACTCAGCAAATAATAGAATTTAATATTGTGCATTTGTCATTCAGTTTATATGCATCATAGCAATTGTAATTTAATTTTGCAGTCAAAGTTAAAAAAGGGAAAACAATAAAACAATTCAATTGTTTATTAAATAACACGCCGAGCCCCCAGCTCTGCGCCGCGCCTATGACTCAATTTGTTTATTATCTTAAAATTGTTATGAAATACAATTGCTAATAATATGAATACAGTAAGACACAGACACAGACAGAGATATATAGAAACACGTCATATGAGACAAATTAAACAATGAGTTGAGATGTAAACTAAAATGCAACGAACCAAAGAGAACATTCAACATTTGTCTGAATATATTAATATATGCTGTTAGTCGATGTGGCTGCTGTTATTGTTGTTGCCTTTGTTCTTGTCGAGTTTCGTAAATTTTCGAAATATCTCCAAGTTATTTATTTACACGTTTCAACATTTCCATTAGGCCTCGTGCATATTTTATAACTGTCTTTAAATAGTTTTCATTACTTCACGGCTAAAATTAGACGCACATTGAGACTCTTAGAGTGTGTGCGTCAGACAGAGATGGCATTAGAAAGAGAGCATGTAACACAACTTGACTATAATTAGACAAACGCTTAAGAGTAGCAGCAGACGATGTGGAACACACGTCGCAGCTGCTGATAGTTGGAGCTGATTACAACAAGGCTGTTGAATGGAATTTGACGAATGATGAAATAACAATTGAGTTGTGTCTCTAGGCAATGGCAAAGGTCTTATCAGCATGCACACAAATATGTAAATAAAAACATCTACCTATATTGTATATATTTACTCGTTTCCTTAGTGGAAGAGCCTAAGAATGTGAGTACTAAAACTATTTTGAGTAAAAGCTCGCTAAAGCAGAAAATAGATACAAGACGGAACCGAAAGAGCAAAACAATAAGTGCTGCTCAGCTCAGCTCACACAGACAGGCAGACGGACAGCCGGTCAATAAAAATAAACTGGAATTAAGCATAAACCAATAAGCGCAAGAAGAAAGCAACTCAATGACCGCAAAGCTCATGAAATTGCGTGTGTGTGTGTGTGTGTGCGAAAGAGAATGCGAAACTGGAAACGAAATATGCGCTCAAGGTCAGTCAACGGATTGCTTATTTATTTATTTTTAAGTATTTCTTTTGAAGAACCAACACAGAAAGCTGAGATAAAAGCTGCACTGCAACTTTGCAACGGTTCGTTGACGGCGACAGCGGCGGCGGCGGCGTCGTCATCGTCGCTGCTCATACGCAAAATGTACGCAAATTGGCGCAGACAATTGCCAAAGAAGAGAGGTGGTGAAGAGCGAATTGTAGCGGAAACAGCGGCGACGCAAATTAAAAGCAATTTTCAATTTCCTGAGTTGGCGAAAATTGAAAAATTTGTTGCAAGCACAAACAAGCACCCGCGCACACACTGTCAATGGCATGAAATTTATGTGCCGTTATTTTGCTTAAACTAAATTCCAAGAAGCGCTACGCAGCCGCAGCAAACTAGCTGAACAGCTTTTTTTTTTGCTTTTTATTATTCGCACACATTTGTTGTTGGTAATTATTGAAACGGCGCTGCGCTGTTGTGCTGCTGCTGCTGCGCCCACAACAGGCAACGAATTGCGTAGGATAATAAAACAGAAACAACAAACAAGCAACGATACGGACATAAGAGCAAACGGTACGCATGATCAATGAGAGCAGCGGGCCATGTGACTAGATAGCCGTCTCGCTCTAACGCGCGCATACAACAAGTGCGAAGCAGCGGCTTAAAACAAAGGAGCAAAAATTGAACGAAAAAAAAATGCCAATACACACAACAATAGTTAAAAACAACAGAATTTAGATATTTTTGCATGCTTCTATCTAAAAATATTCGTTACTCACCTTGTCCAGACACTTCAGCTCTTCGATGGGATAAACCACCTTTTGACAGCGCGCACAGGTTTTATTCATTTTCTCGCCGTTTCAGTAAGCCTTTTACAAAAGGGGGGAATATCGGGGAGCACACAATCACACAAACACACACACCGATTTATAGAATTTTGCAACACTTTTAACAAAGTCGAAATTAATTTCGCATAGCGATCGAACAGGAGCACACAGCTTAAAAAACTATTAGCCAAGTATAAGAATGTATTTTTGGGGTATATGTGTGTATGTGTCCAGGATTAACATTTATTTCAGCATAGCTACTGAGATTGAAAACAAAAAATCTGTTATAACTGGATGGCAACTAACTGGTTTGCTTTGTCACAAACATACACACACAATCTCTCACACAAATGCGCGCTTATACAAACACACGCGAACACTTCTTAACACTTTTTCACTAATTGCAAGCGGGTAAATTTTTAAATATTCAACTCCGATTGCAGCTAAGCGACGCGCGCACGATTCCAATTCGGCAGGGCACAATGACAGGTGCTTGTACAGCTAAGCTGAGCTATGAAACAGAATGCTGCTGAACCGAATACCTTGTGAAACGATTTCTGTTAACAACTTTTTTGTTTATCAATTAGTTGACTCTGTTCAATATACAAAGTTTTACACGCTGCGCACCCGCATAAACACGTCTGTACTTCGCCGGAACAACAACAATTATGACGCATAACATGCTGTAAACGTTTTTGGGGCTAGCAATATTTTGTGCTCAAGTGGTAGCGTTAATATAATCGAGAGAGTGAGAGCAGACTGTTAACACACTGCGTTGCCAATCGCTCAGGGTTGGAAACGACTACTATCAGTCGATAGTACATGTGCCGGCTGGCACAGGGTGCTTTGCTCAAAAAGCACCCCACTTTTTGTATCCTTGGAGTTTACTATCGAGATTTTTTTTGTGTGCGAGGGCGAAGGATATTAAATGATTCATAAAAATCTAAAATTAAACATAATTATAATAGTGAAAAGCTTACTTAAAATAAAGTGTAACACTGGCTTCATCAATACGATAAATAAAATGTTCATTGAAAGCAAAATATTGAATTTCCAATCAAGTCCTTGTGGAAAATTAGTCTCAATTGTCTAGTGGAAAGTGTCGCTTAAGTTCAATTGCATCATTAGGCACCCAATTCAAATAGAAGTGCTTCAAGTGTAAAACTTGTTAAAATTATTGATTATTCGACTTTCGAAATAATGCTGCATATTTAAAGGCGTCTCAAAGAGATTTAATGATTAAGAACGACACATGAAATGAACCGATTGAAAAATCGATAATCTTAAAGTGAACATTTTTGTTGTCTGCGTTATGCCGGCGGGGACTATCGACCACCATAACAACAACAACAGCAAGAGCAACAAAAACAACAACGCCGACAACAATAGTAAAGGGGAGTTGAAGTAGTACAGGAAACAAAAGGAGACAAGTGCAAATACTAAGCACTGCAACGTTCAGTCGGTCAAATGTCAAAAGTCAGCGCATGTTGTAGACGCGAAGGACCCACCCTGTCTACTACATAATTGCGCTGTGACCGGTTAAAAAAAAACTCAAAAGGAAGACACGAAAATACAATAACCTTCCCCCGTTTTGAGCTGCCTTTAGCGCAGACAGCAAACTGCAGCCATTAGACGTTACGCGAATGTAAACAACCCGTTAATATTAGCTACCATGCAAACGCTGCGCAAAAAAACGAGTCCTTGTAAATGTAAGTTACATTTGAATTTGATTAAATAACTAAAAATATTTTTTATTGAAGATATATATCGATAACACATTATATATAGCTAGCTGATAGGCGTGTCTGATCGTGTATGCGTCACTTAACTGACAGCTGGTGCGCCGGCGTCGCTGCTGCTGCTGCCGTACACTCTGTTTGCTTACTTTTAGTACTCTCTCTCTCTCTCTCTCTCTCTCTCTCTGTTGTCTGAGCAGTTGTTGTAGCTTTCTACGTATTCTGTTGTTTGTTGAATTTATAATAGTCAAAGTAATATATGTGCGTTGTCTTATCTAAGATAATTCTATTTACCTGCGCTAAATGTTGCATGACGCGAGTGTCTGATCATTATAGAGTTACTCAACCGACAACTGCTGCGCTGCTTGCGTCGCTGTTACTGTTGAAACTCTGCTGACCTCCCGTCACTCTCTGTCTCTCTCTCTCTCTCTCTCACTCTTCTTGTTCCCTTCAAGAGTTTATTTTTCAAATATAATTATTATTATCGATAAGTAGTCTATATACCTACACCATGTTTTGCATGACGCGCAAGTCTGATCGTTGTTAAGTCACTTAACTGACAGCTGCTGCTGCGCCGGCGTCGCTGCCACCGCTGCTACTGTTGTTGTTGTCGGCAGGTGGTGCAGCTGCGTCAAGATTTTTAGCAAATAACAACAGCGCGCACATTCGCTTACTCTCTCGTTCTCTGGCTTGCTCTCTTGCTCCCTCTCTCTCTCTGCCTTGTGCCGCTCTCTAAGCACACGCTTTGTTGTTGTTCATTTTTGCATTGAATGTACTGCAAAATAGTAGTAAAATTCCAGTGCCTTTTATGTGTGTGCTTGCATATGTGTGCGTGCGAGTGTGCCTCTGCTTGTGTTTTGTATTTGTGCGCTCAGCTCTGCCAACTCCCACAGCAGAGGCCGCAGCATCTCGTAGCTCGCAGTTCGCAGCGCTGTCGTCATTCATTCATTCCCAGAGCGCGAATCGTTGCGGCTGCGAATGCGAGCGCATTCTCGCATTCTGTTTCTGTTTTTTTTTTTGCCTTCAATATTTTTTCCGCCAGTTTTTTTTTGTTTAATTCAATAAAATACGTCGCGTACAAATCGTTTTCGTTTGTTATTATTGTTGGTGCTTGTGCGCGTTGTTGGCTTTTGTCTGTGCCATGGAAATGCCCTGAATGTCACACAAACAAACAAACCCAAACACACACACACCGACACAGACACAGAGGCGCGTGCAGACACACACACACACAGATACAGCAACACATAGATACGCAGGCTCAGCATGTTCTGAGCTACGTTTGCGGCTAACAAAATGGTCAAATCGCTGGTGTCCAAACTTCAAGCATCCTCGAATCTTTCGCTTGCGCAAACTTTTGGCATTGGGAGCGGCAGCAGCGGAGCAGAGGAAACGAATTACGCAAAACGTTTGTTTGTTTTTCCAGCAGATACACACACACTCACACAGATACACACATTCATAGATATACAATTGTATATACTGATATTTTTGAATTTTTGCAGATCGAAATGATCCCGGCCGTTTCTTTGGCGATGGCGTCCAGTTCAAGGCCAAGTTGATTGGCATCTTGGAAGTGGGCGAGGCGCGTGGCGATCGCATGTGCCAGGAGGCGTTGCAGGACTTGAAGATGGCCATACGCGCTGCCGGCGAGCACAAGCAGCGTATCATCATCCATGTAACCATCGATGGGCTGAGGTTGCGCGATGAGAAGACCAGCGATTCCCTTTACCATCATCCCGTGCACAAGATCTCGTTCATAGCACAGGATATGACGGATTCTCGTGCGTTTGGCTATATATTCGGTTCGCCGGATAGCGGCCATCGATTCTTTGGCATCAAGACGGACAAGGCGGCCAGCCAGGTGGTGCTGGCCATGCGCGATCTCTTCCAGGTCGTGTTCGAGCTGAAAAAGAAAGAGATCGAAATGGCACGCCAGCAGATCCAGGGCAAGACCATGCACGATCATGCCACCCAACTGGCCTCCCTGTCCTCGCTGAAAGCGAGCCACAATGATCTCGCCTCCGGCAGCAGCTCCTCGGCCGCAGCGCATGCAGCCAATCTGAACATGCTGGCCGGAAATTCTTCGAACGGAGTTGGCCTAACGAGGCTAGGCGTAAATCTGGATGTGAACAAGGGCGGTGCGGCCAAGGAGGTAAGTCAAGTCGCCTTTTTCACTGCCATTTTTTACTGATCCCAGCTGACTCTGCAGATCTCACCGGAATCTGTCGCCGACCTGGTTGATCTGGAGCAGGAGCTGACTTCGCTGCAGCGTGGAATCAGCCAGATGGAGCGCATTACGCCCAATGAGCCGGGCACAACTCAATCTGGCCACGGCTTGGCCAAGTCAGCCAGCGAGGATGATCCGTTTGGCGACTCCTTCATCTATGTGCCCTCGTACAACATCTTGCCGCCGCCGCCCGAGTCTGGACGCACACGGCACAAGCAGCAGCAGCAGCAGCAGCAACAACCCAGCAAGACGATAGAGAGTGCAGCTCTGGATACGCTGCTATCGCCAGCTCCTGGTGTCAGTGGCTCGCCGGCCACTCTACAGGCGACGGACGACGATGACAGTTGGCTGCACGAGCTGCAGCAGAACGATGTCTTCGATACCACTAAGGTGTCCGCCACGCCCACGCCTATGTCAGCTGCCGCTGTGCTCGTCAACATGCCTATGGCACCATTGGCAGCCAGAGAATCCTCAGCCACACCCACGCAGCAAACCAGCGAAATCTCAGCAGTGCCTGCTGCAGCAGGCGGAGGAACTGCAACAGTTACGGCAGCAGCAGCCATCGATGTAGGCCTGAGTGCACTGAGCAATTTAACAGAAGCAGAGAGCGCAGCCAATGGCACGACGTCGTCAGCGGGTGGAGCGGGAGCTGCAGCTGCAGCGGTCATGTCGGGTGAGTTGTTTACAAAAAACGAAGTTCGTTAAGATTGCTACAAGAGAGCTGCCATTCACTGAGGCAACTGAGCTCGGAGGGATGGGCGAGGCACGAGGGCTGCAGGTCAGGGTTTACAGCCGCGACAATTGTCAACTGAGACTCGGGCAGATGAGCTCAATGAGCCGCAGTCAATTGACGGCGTTCAGCGCACTAGCTTAAACAGCGAACAGATATCAAAGTTGAAGGCGTGGCCGCGCTGGGCGGGGCTGTAAAATAGCATCCATTGAAAGCAATCAAAGAAAAGAAAATTCATTTGCCAAACGAATCAAAATTGCTCACAGTTCATTCATTTACACGCGCTCCTAAATTGTATTGTAATCATACCATTAGTCAACAGCAGCAGCGGCTCTTAGTGAAAAGCACTTAAAATGTTAATTTTAGAGCAAAGCTAGGGACTGAATAATAGAGTCTTTTAATTGTGAGTAAGGCTAACTCACTCACTTGCTATTAATGCAGATGGGCTTTTAAATTGAAGGCGAATTTTCAGGTACAGCATTCAATATATTGTAAAATAATTGCATAAACCTGACTGAGCCTTAACATTAACATTAATCATAGACTGTTAGAGACTAACAGAAAATGCAAAGCAACAAGAATAACATTTAAGGATAATGTTAAGCGTCAATTACTGTTAAAGTCTATTACATTAGCTTAGCTGCAGTAAGTCCGCCTTATTCTCTACGTAAATCGTGTCTGCGCAGCTCTCTTGAAACATCCTCACTTAATACTAAATTAGTAATACTAACCCATAGGGCAATGCTCCTTTTGTTGTTTCTGTTGTTGATTTTGTGCATTCGATTTGTAGTTAGTCTTGATTTCAAGCTCTTCAGTTGCATTTTCTCTTGAGTTCTGTGACACCAATTGCACGCTTTTTACTTGGAGTCTCTGCCAACAGTGACTGATGCGAGTCTTCCAATCTTTCTCTTTCTCTCCATCTCTGTGTTGCTCTGGTTCTGTTGAAATTGTGTGGTTCGCCAGATGCGTTCACAGATCTGGATCCGCTGGGCATTGGGCGCACTAGGCCCTATGTCGATAAGAAATATTTCTTCCAAGAGCTTAAGAATCCGCCCAAGAAACTGCTGAAGGAGCTTGGCTCCAGTCAGGGCGATAACTTTGATGATTTTCTCGGTGGCAGGGATAGTTCGATCTTTGAGGAAAGCGCCACAGCAGCAACAGCAACAGCATCAGCAACAGCAACAACAGCAGCAATGACAACGACAACTACTAACACAACAGCAGCAGCAGCAGCAGCATCAACTGCTGCTGGTTCAGGTACTGACCACGCCCATCAAACCGCCCCGTTTACTAACACAGCTAACATTTGCACTTGCACAGGTAACGCCGGCAGTTGCAGCAGCAGCAGCAGCACCACAACTACCACAACTAACCCATTAATAACCACCGCAAGCCTTGGGCAACACCACCTGCTACTAACAAACAGCTCCAGCAGCTTCCGTTCCCAGTCAAGTCCCACGCCACAGCACCAAGCGCAGTTCCAGTCCCAGACTCATTCTCTGTCCCAGTCCCAGTCTCAGTCCCATTCCCAAACCCAAACTCCGTCTCTTTATCTTGGCCAAGTCGAAGACTTTTCGGCAGCCAAACTAAAACTAATGCTACGTCAAAGCGCAGCCCTGTCCAAGCCAATTAACCAATCCGTCAACTATTATACCACAGAGCCCACGATCACCAATCCCTTGGAGGAGCATCAGGATAGCAATCCCGTGCTGCTGCCACGCGACACAGATCCATTCTCACCCACGCGCAAAAAGAGTGATCCGGATCCCTTTCAGGATGGCGATCTCTTTGCCAAGCTGGACGCCTTCGAATTCGATGTGCCACAGCATCCGGCTAGCACAGCAGCCGCTAGCAGCGTATTTAATGGTCCGCTCCAGGTGCAACTACCGCCAGAACCGCAGCCGTCGCAGCAGTCGTCGGAAGGCTGGCAGGCGGACATCTCGCGGCTGGAGCCAGCTCCTCTTCCACTCAACAGCAGTGTGCGTCATCGACCCACGCCCGTGGCCAGTGTCGTCAATGTGGGTGGCCCTCTGGATGTCATCTCGAGCATTAGCAACAAGAAGATGCCGCATTTGTTTGGCCAGGCGCGTTTCTCGAAGCGCGGCGACTCCGGCAGCGGCATCGGCTCCAGCGTCAATATGCGACGTCTGCAGGAGAGCGACTCACTCAGCGAGAACGAGGCTGCGCCGGAGCCGCCGCCACGACCCGATTCTACGCCGTATGCCGAGCCGCCGCCGCTGCCGCCCAAGAAGCAGTTCAGCGATCTGGTCATCAGGCCGTCGTCCGCAGCGCCACCTGTTGGCCGTTATGAGTACTTGAACCATAGCACCAATCAGCTACGCCGCAGCGCTGATGCACCGCCCATTCCTCTGCCTTCCCGGCGCGTCGGTCGCTCCGATGGCAACTTTCCCGGCCCGGGTCGACCACGCAAACCTGGCCACACCGACGACGATTATCTGGCGCCCTTGGGCGGCACGCCGCCGCCGCTGCTGCCGCCGCCCACACAGAGCAGCAGCAGCCGGTCGAGGCCACAGCGCCAGGCCTCACTGGGGCGGGCACAGGACATTTACGAGAACAAGGCGGAGATCCTGCAGGCACAGGCAGCCCAGGCACAGTCGCAGAAGGAGTCTGCGGCAGCTGCTTTGGCGCCCGACATTACGCTCGCGCAGCTGCTCACGCTTGGCATGGATGAGCTGGCCTTGAAGCTGAACGTGCCCGCCAGCAAGCTGAGCACTATGACCCTGGTCCAGTTGACCGCATATCTGTCCGAGTATCTGCAGGCGAGCAACGACCAAACGCAGCCCAAGTCTCGGGCGAGTCCCGCTCAGGCACTGCAGTCACCAGCCGCGACTGGCTCCTCCGCTGGCACGACAGCCGTGTTCAAGGTAAACTTTGATCAGCAGACCTCGTTTGTGGCCAAGTTCGATGATACCTTCGGCGAGGATGTGGGCCAGGATTCCTTTGTGGCGAACTTTGCCAACTTTAATGAGGCGCCAGCCGGTCTGGCCGCTCCAGCTGTGCCACCGGCGGATCGGTATGCGGTCTTCCGAGAAATCATCGATCAGGAGCTGCAACAGCAACAGCAGGAGACGGATCTCATGGGCGATCTGACGCCACCGCCCGTTGATGAGACGCAACAGGAGCAGCAGCAACAGCAGCCGCAACAACAGCAGCCGCTTGCCCAGCTGGACATTGATGTGACTGAGCTAGAAATGGAGCCACCGCCTCCCAAGATAGATACCAAAATCACCGAAGTCGTGGCCCAGGCCAAGGATCGCTATGCGGCCCTACGTGACATAATTCTGGTAGAGAATCTATTTGATAAACCGCCGCCAAGCGCTGCTCCAGTTGTTGCAGCAGTTGAGAAGGATCTGCTGCAGGACTTGTTCAGCGACGAGTTCAACGAGGACCAGGACATACGCCAAATCATGGACAGTGGCCATGACAGACGCGGCCTCGTCGATAGTCGCGGCCTTCCCGCCGAGCCATCATCCTCGGCTCTGACGGTGGCCGATGATGACGACGACGATGACGAGGATGCGGGCAACGAGAGCAGCATGGATAGCAATGAGAAAGATGCGGAGCCTGTCAGCGCACAGGATCAGTACGAGAAACTGTCCACCAGCGCCGAGAAGCCCGAATTCAAGTCCGAGGAGCTGCTGCCGCCCAAGCAGGATAACAAATTCCTAACCGTAATCAGCGGTGCGGGCTGCGCGGGCAGAGACGACATTGAAATCGATGAGCTGATGCAGCGTGCCATCTCCAATCTGTCGCTCGACTCACGGGATCGCATCTCCCCGGCCACCTCCTCGGCGGCGCCATCTCGTGGTCCGCCTTCTCATAGCCTGCACACGCCGTCGCAGTTTAACGACGTGAGCACCTCGCCTATTCCCCTGCAGAAATCGCCGGCGCCTATAATTAACCAGGCGGCTGCCTCACCTGTGCCCTCACAGCTGTCGGCGGTCTCCCAGCTAATCGACACGGCTACCAAGCAGATGCAGGGCGAACGGGAGCGCGAGCGCGATAAGCCCTCGTGGGCCACCTTTGACTCACCTAAGATGTCTGGCCCGTCCATGGGCAGCGGTAAGGGCAAGGCACGTCTCACCCTACCGCCGCCACCCGCATCCAACACATCGCAGCAGGACACCGCGGAGTCTCCCTGCAGCTCGGATCCGCGCGACGATGCCGGCTGGTCCAAACAGCAGCAGCAGCGTCGCTGGGCCAAAAAGGAACGCCAGCAGACGTCCTCTTCTTCACGAGATCTGAGTCCATGGGATGATGAGACGCCCGAATATCTCAAACAGCAGCGCCGCAACCTGCCTCCACCCTCGCAACTGGCACCGCATCCACATGCACATGGCTACTACATGCGGCACGCTCGACGACTCAACTCCTGCGATGAGGATTATGAGTAAGTCCCAAAGTCCTATGACAAACTATGCAATCCTCATTTATCTATGCCACTTTCAGCTATGATGCCGAGCTCTGCGCTCGTCGCGACCGAGAGCATGCACAACGGAAGTTCAAGCATGGACTCTCACGCAGCAGAGATAACTTTGAACTGGGTAAGTTCCGTTGGAAGCATTCGTTACTCTCATTAGCAAGAATTTTCTTCTCTCTCAATTCCAGAATCTCCCAGCTGGTATCATCATCCTCCACATCATACCTGGTCGCCGCAGGAGATCGAGCAGGGTGTGCGTGCGCGTTCGTTTGAGCGCAGTGCCTATGAGCGCTCTAGCTATGGTCCGCCAGCGCCCATATACGATAAACGTGGACAGCCGCTGCCTCGAGATCGGGAACGAGAGCGTTCCAAGTATCGTGATCGTGAGTACAGAGACTATGCACGCCCAGGCTACGATTTTGATTACGAGAACGTCTACGATGAGCGGCGCTCGCCCATGGGCATGGGCTATAAGTCACGGCCCGACTATATCTACGAGCGAGACAGCAGGGACAGAGAGCGGGAGCGTGAGCGTGAGCGTGAGCGCAAATCATTCGATCATGAGAGCGTCGAGTCATTTGAGAGCTCGTCGCGACGGCGACGCAGCTTTGGCAGCGGCGGCGATGTCTACGGCAGCCTGGACAGTCGAGATGAGTATCGTGAGCGTGATCGAGAGCTGAAGACACGATCGTTGCGCAAACCGGCCACGTCATCCGCTAAGCTGCGCATAACTGGCGATATTGACTACGAACAAGACTCGGAGCAGGATTTCCAGAGACAGCGCAGCCTGCAAAGACCCAGTCAATTGGGCGGCGATGTGGTGCCAGGTGCGCCACAGCGTCTACGCAAGAGCAGCGGCTCCAGTCCATGGGATGGTGAGGGTAAGTCAAGAGCTCGAATTGCCATTTGCAAATATCCATTTTAATATTCATTATACTTATTTCAGAGCCTGCGCCACCCGGACAGAAATCCTGGAAGCGACCAGCTAGTGCTGCGGAGACGGAGCGCCGCTTGGCTGAGAGTCGTCGCGCCGCAGCTTTGGGCCAGACTCCCTCCGATGGCGAGAAGGATCGCAGGTATGTATAGCTCGCAGTGAATCAAAACCGTTCCCAAGTCACATCGAAATCTTTCACAGATTCCGCAAGAAGACGCGCGCTCGCAGCACCAAGGATCTGGCCACAGTCGGCGCACGCTATGGCAGTGGGCGTGGCGTACGTGACAATTACGACTACATCAGTTGCCAGCGCAACGATGATGACGACGACGACGAGGACTATGTGGACGACGAGCCGCCAACAGATGAGGATAAATTCGAGCGTCTGAATCGACGACGGCACGAAATGCATCAGCGCATGCTGGAGAGCGAGCGCAGGCAGCAGGAGCGCCATGCACCCACACTGGCCAAGTTACCTGGGCAGAACAGGCCTCGTGGCGCCAATAGCGATTATGGCTTCGTGGATAGCTATGAGCAAACACCGACACCCAGATCGAATGCCAGCAGCACGGCGGTCATGATGAGTGGCGGCGAGTCCTCGGCTGGCGTTGTCGGTGTCGGCGGCGGCACTAAATTCAATTTCGATGACGGCTTTGAATCGGACTTCAATCAGAGCTCGCCACCTCCAGCGCCAGCTGGCACTGCATCCAGCTGCAACTCCACGCCGGCTGGATTAATTTCGACCAGCAGCACGGTGGGTTCCAAGAGTCTGTTCCGCTTCTCCAACGACTTCTCGGAGAGAGAGAAGCAGCAGCAACAGTTGCAACAGCAGCAGCTGCAGCATCGGACTGACAACTTCGATATGGAAACTGCTCCCAGCCAGACGCCGCCCATAACCCAGAAGCTGCGCTTCGATGACAACGTGAAGGTGTCGCAGTTCGATGATGCCGCCTTTGAGGATGATTTCGCCAAGGCCTCGTTTGACTTCGATAAGGAGCAGGCATCGCCGGCAGCGCCCTCAGCCTCCAGCCGTAAACAGAACATGCGTAGCAGCAAGTTACAACAGCGCCAGGAGCTGATCAAAAAATCCGAATCGGTTAATATATTTGCCAAAAAGCAAGAGGATCCCTTCGAGGATGATGAGTTCTTCAAGTCACCCGACGAACAGCCGCTGCCCGGGCACGAGGAGGAGGGCAGCAATGCGGATGCCAACAAATTCCAGTGGAACGAGGACAACAATTTCGCAAAGTTCGATGAAAACATGTGATTTGACCAACTCTTTGCCAAGGCCTCATGCAATAACAAAGCAGAGCTCGCCGAGCAGCCAGAGAGCGATGGCGGCAACTATGCCGAGATCGACGTCATCAACGATGGCGACTTTTACTACTTGACCAATCTCAATCACTACTATCAGGAGCAGCGACTACAAGTGCTGCAGCAGCAACAGCGCCATGACTACATCAATGTGCCGCAAAAGCAATCCAAGTCCACCTCCACCCCGAGCAGTCCCTGGCCTGAGGCAAACGAACAGAAGCCGAAGCGAAAGATCAAGTTGAAGCCGTTGCAGCTGCTGCGCAAGCCCAGAAAATGGAAACTGAAACGCACCTTTGATGAATTCGTCAAGTGTCTGATTATAGCCTCATCCGAGCACGTCTACGACTACGATGTCCTTTGGTAGAGCAAGTCGCATCCTCATGTCCCCCAGCAACCCAATTCAGTAATTGTCTGTCTGTTCGTCTAGTCAAACTCATTTGCCATATACATATATTTTAGACTAAACAATAGACTGTGATTTTATGTACATGCTCCGTAGGCACGGACCTCTGATTTTTGGTAAACAACAAAAAATTAACGACTTGCGCTACCCGAGTCTATCGCTCGCTAGATGGCGCTGCGACGAACCCGAATTGCTGCTACTTAGCTATTAATTGAAGTCATGATTGTATATAAAACTAAATTGAGAGATTTGTCACTACTTCAACCACTAACCTAGTTATTTATGCTAAATTTAATTCGATAACAGTAACGACTAACGACTACGATAACTAGTAGAGCGTTTAACATTAATTGAATCCAAATACTCATCCTCTAAGTAACGAAAGCAACTAATTAATGCCTATGCTAAATGTCGTCTAGCTTAGTGTTATATAAATATATATATATATACATATGTACTATCATAATTATCATAATTATCATCAACAAAAACTATCCAAAGTGCATTTTGCATACGAACTTGTCTAACACATACCATACCACGTGTAACTAGCCTAATGTGTTTATTATTTAACTACATAAACATATATAGACGTAATCAACTACATACACATGCATATATATTGAAGCGCATATAACAAGGAAAGCGAACAAAACTGATCGATCAACAGGTAACACGCGTAACCCAAGCAGCTATAAACATATTGCGATATATACGAGATTTATATATGAATATGATTTACATTTATATGATACGAATACGAATACAATAGTTATTATTATTATAATTATTATTATTATGATTATTATTATTAATATTATATTTGTTCTATCAATTAAAACGAAGCGTGAAGCGAGCATATAAAAAAAAAGTCTTTTAATATTTTTTAAATATTTTATACCAGGGACCGTAACAGTTATAATTTTTAAAATAAAAATTAAGAAGTAATAATTATTTTTTGAGTTATTAAAATCAAATTATTTTTAATTATTAAATTTGATTTTTATGATAAAAATTAAATAAAATAACTAATAATAATTATTTTTGATTTTTATCATAAAAATCAATTTTAATAAATAAATACAAATTTTTTATTAAAAATTGTAAATAAAAGTTTATCCATTTTTTTGCCTTTTATGCATTTTAATCCCACTCTTCCTGGTTATTTTTTTGTGCTTGATTTTTTTAAAATCATAATTGTTATTTGCGGTCCCTGTTTTATACAGTTGTCTTTCGCTTAATGTTTTATAATATTTAATATATGGAGCTCTGTGCTGCAAGCTCTATTTCGCAACTTAGCAACTTATGGCATCAAAGAAACAATTGGAGTTTGTCCAAAAAGATTGCCTAGATCATGTCGTAACCATATCATATGTAGATAGCTATCGACTCGCATGCAATTTGCCTAATTGCTCAACCAAATACGTCCAAGTCGAGCTGCGAGGCACTGCAAGATCTTTCAGCTAGTATAAAAGCCAATCGCAGCGACAAATCTTTGCATATTCAGCATTCGAAGTCAATCGCAAGCAAGTCCTTTACAAAATGCAGCAAAAGGTGGGCCGACAAATCAAAGTCTAACTATATATACATAAATTATAAATCAGGCGGAAAGGAACTGTGTTTTACTTACATTTCTATTATTTGTTCCATTCAAAACTTTTCAACTTAAAAAATCCTTAAAAATTCGTTTACAATGCTTTGCAGCTCTCCATTTTATTGCTGGCTTTGGCAGCTACTCTGGCTGCTGCTCAGCCAGCTACTTTGCTGCCTGCTGCTCCGGGTTTGTCCACGACAGCCGCTGGTTTTACTGGTGTACCCGCTCCCTTTCCAGGAGCTGCTCCTTTGGCCATCTCGAGCAGCCAGCGTTTGGACTACTTCAATCAACTTAATGCCGCCTTCTCACCAGCCGCTCGTCTTCTAGCCACTCCGTCGGGCCTAGCCGCTTTTCCCTCTATCTTTGGTTTTCCACGCTTTGGACAACTGACTGCAGCCAATGCACCTTTCATCTTTTGAAACTTGACTTTTTAACTTATAATTATTATGGGCCCAAATAAAAGTTTTATATAATTTTACTCTATAACATAGCTGAGAAACTTTGATTTTATTAAAAATTTAGTTTAAATTTTTGTTAAATTTTATTCTCATTTCAAATTAAATTTTTTTAGTATTTTATTATAAAGCCTTTATGTTTATCATAGTATATAATACTTTATGTATTTATATATGTATATATAATTTGGTAAAGTTTTCAATTATCACATTAATGTTATGGCTTTATCCCTTTACCAGACACTCTTATAGCCATAGCCATAGCCATAGCTGGGATAAGTGGGATAATAGCCATACGGATAGCTATAACTGGGATAGGTATAGGTGGGATAGCCGCCGCTGTACTTATAGTAGGTATTCGGATAGGACGTCCACGCGGGCCAAGCTGTAGTCGTCGTCGCTGGCACATAGAAGCCATTGTAGCTGCGTGTCACAAACTGATGACTCCTGGCCACGGGTACCAGAGGGATGGCTACTCCAGTGCTGGCAGGTACAACGCTGGCCTGAACAAAGACCACAGCCAGCAGCAGAAGGAGGCAACTGTAGAAGAGCTGTAAAGAGTGCATTAGCTAAGAGAGTCTATAATGTGTCTCATTCTCCACTCACCAGCTTCATATTGAGTTGTGTTTGGGCGAGGATTCGCTGTTGCCGCTGGCAAGCTGTTCACTGTTCCCCGTTGTCAGCAGCTGAGCTAATTATATACTCAGTCATTGCGTCAGCTTCATTGCATTTGCTTTTCAAATGCAATCGCCCATTTAGGGAGTTGAGCCCTTTTTTGTCACTCATGGCTGAGCCCATTTGAGCCCATTTGGGCCGAGTGCAGCTCAAGGCCAGCTCATTTGCATTGGCTCGCTGACACAAAGCTCTTCTTTGAGTTTCGATAAACACTTGTTGTTTATGAATGTATGTATCAACTGTAAGTCAACTGTATTCACAATTTGACTAATTATTTATTCAGCAAATACTTATTTCTTCATAAATACTTTCTTTAAAATTATATCTTTATCTACTATGAAATCTACATTATTCATGCAATCGCAAACTGTTCAGCTTTATATTTGTAGAACAAAATGCAATACATATATTGGGATGCAGATTGATTAGATTTGTTTTAGATAGATTTTGAAATGTATCAATATTTTAATCAATATTTTCACTCAATATTCAATAACAGAAATCTGATTATGTGATTAAAAGCAATTGAAATAATAGAAATTGATTCAGCAAATCTCACTTAAATTTTAATCCATGGAAATCCGCCTGCCTTGGAAAGATTTTGTGGTAAAAGAAGTATTAATTCGCTAGGTTATAAACAATATTTATTTGTTTGCAAATTCATATATTTAGACAGCTTGCAGACCTACGTAAAAGTTAAATGCAAAGTATGACGTCTGACTTCTAAAAAAACAACTTATTTCAATTCTGCTAATGCAAATAAAGGCTAAGACCAATAGAAAGTTCCATATAAATATTATTTTGTATGGCGAAAATATATTTTAATGACAGCTGGAATGCCACGTGAATCTCTGAGAATTCCCAAGAATTAATTCAAAATAATCCAGACTTCTTGTAAATTATAAGTCAAGCGCATATAGTATATATATTTTAGTATTATTTTAGTATTTATTTTTAGGTAGCATATATTTCATTTAATATCTAATAAAACACATAATTCAGACAATATTTCTAGATGGCTAAACTAAATCTGTTTCCAGTGCGGCCAAGTCTTGATTTGATTGTACAGCGCATTGCCGGGACAGGCAGTTGCCTTGGTCTGGCGATGGCCGAGCAGCGTGTAGTCGCTCCTCAGATGTCCACCTTGCTTGGCCAACTCAATGAGATCCTTGGCATTCTGCAGCATCTGTGCGCTTGGCGCATTGCTCTCAAAGTTACCAATGAACACAATGCCAATGCTCTTGCGATTGTAGCCAGGTGCATGGGAGCCCTGCAGTCCGAAGCCGCGACCCTCGTACACTTTGCCATCGCCGGCCACAATGAAGTTGTAGCCAATGTCACTGAAGTTGCGGCGACCCTTGTGATCGGTCTGAATGGCCTTGATCATGCGCTGACACTGCTGCGACGTTGTGCATCCATTCGGATTATCCGAGTGATGGATGATCACATATTCCACAGCGCCATTGATGCGAGAGGGCGAACGAGCGCTCGCTGCGCCCCAACTGCTGCGCGGTTCAATGGTCAACGCTTGCGTCGTAGCGCACATTGCTATAAGTTATTAGAGATTTGGTTGATTAGCGAGAGGTTCTGGGAGGTGACCGACTATTCATATGATTAATTACCAAAGGCGCAAAGCGCTGCAATTGCCATAAACTTCATTCCTGCTGTGTTCATGTTGTTTGCCGTTTAACGTTTGAGATTCGCTCTGACAAGCGAGCTGTTTAAATAGCCCGATAAGGGAAGTCTGATTTTCTCTATATTGAGAAGGTATATTTGCTTTCTTCACAAATGTGCAAAATAAACTTTAAAAAAATTTTACTACAAATATTTACTAGTGCAAAATTGCAAGCTTAGCTTGAAAGTGTATACAAAAGTCATGATGCTCTTAGTCAATTTTGCTTTATGTTTTCGGTGATGTACCCGTGGGGGAATTACTTGACTCTTGACTCTCTCACAGTGATAAGGCAGTCATACATAATATAATTCTATATAAATACATTTTGATTTCTCTCTGTGTAAGAGGTATTTACCCAAGTCCCGTGTTTCTTGCACTGATGCGTGCTCAGACGAGTCTCAGAATGTAGCAAAAAGCACATGTTGCAATATACCAATGTTGCCAAGCGCAAATGTTGCCAAGTACAAATGTTGGCTCGCGCCAATGTTGCCAAGAAAACAGAACAGCCCCACATAATATAATTCTATATAAATACATTTTGATTTCTCTCTATGTTAGAGGTATTTACCCAAGTCCCGTTTTTCTTTCACTGATGCGTGCTCAGACGAGTTTCAGAATGTAGCAAAAAGCACATGTTGCAATATACCAATGTTGCCAAGCGCAAATGTTGCCAAGTGCAAATGTTGGCTCACGCCAATGTTGCCAAGAAAACAGAAACAAGGGCTGAATACAAGCTCAATCTGAGCATAAGCAAAATCTTAATCACATATTTTCCAAGTTCTACGACAGAGACAATAGACAAATTGCTTTTACGTATGTTTTCTTATAATCTTACGTTTATTGAACATTTCCTACCGACCGATTTCTACATTTTTACTGCATAATAGGCTTGCGTTTAAGCTTAGCCCGTTTCTGGGTCTTCGCGATGGCATGTTTCGTCTCCTTTGCTCCTTTATCGCCTTGCACAGCCGCCTTGAGCTGTAGTTTCTCCATGAGCGTCAATTCCGTCTCAGGTTTCTTATGGAGAACTGCCTTTCGATTAATGATCATCTTCTTCACCTTGATTGCGCTCTTCTCTTTCTCTTGGCGCCAGCGTAGCTCCTCCAGAGCGCTCTTGTAGATGACTGCGTGTTCCACTTCAATGTCTGGCGAGATGACAAGCTCCTCGCCCATTGTTTTTCCCACCTCGTAGAGCATTTTCTTGAATTGGGCTTGATCATTCTCCGTAAGCAGCGTTATAGCTGTGCCCTTCTGGCCAGCACGAGCCGTACGACCCACACGATGTATGTACGTCTTGATGTGACGCGGCGCCTCATAGGAGATTACAATGTCCACATTGGGTACATCTATTCCACGTGCCAACGCATCCGAACAGATGAGGCCGTTGATACTGCCACGTGCGAAATCCGACAGGCGCTGACCTCGTACTTTTGCTGACATTTTAGCGGATAGCTCCTGAACGATTGTCGTCGAGTCCTTGAACAGATGCTTGAGCACAAATGCCAAACGACTAGCTGTGTCCGCGCTGTTAGTGAAGCACAGAAACCGCTTCCAATTATTCGACAGCACCATGGCGTACAGCGTCAACGGCTTTAGTCGCATTTCCGTTATACAGTACTTTTCTGTTAGTTCTGCAGGCGTTGTATATTTTCCAATAAATTTACTGGACTGTTCGGCCAGCTCTCCATTGGCAATAGCAGGTTGCAAAGATGGCATAGTGAGCACCGTGGTAAAGAGCTTGGGCTGAAACAGACGTAAGTTCTGTAGCTTCTCGGGATCCTGCGAGAGTGTCGCCGAGAAGAGGAGCTTATGTGGCTGCTTGCCGCAGTTATTGAGCAGCTCCTGATAGCAAAGCGGCGGCTGGATACCTGCCAGCAGTTGATCAGCTGTCGTACGAACATGTGCATCTAAATGATAGAGCCAGTTTTGGAAGACAGCGTCCATAATACGATCGGCTTCGTCGATGACCAGAAATTGCAGAGACTTCAAGCAGAAGCCTTTGGTGGCATGCAAATGGTCGACCAGACGACCTAAAATATTCAAAATCAAATTAAAGAATTGTTTACAGTAGTTAACATCATAACTGACCTGGCGTAGTGACTACAATGTCTACCTTGGAGTAATAAACACCCTTATACTGTTCCACTAGCTTGTCCTGCTCATCCTCTAACCGATGTTGCTTGGATAGCAGGCACACCTCCAACTCCGTTTGGCTGCACAATGTGCTGATGACTTTATACACCTGCAAGGCCAGCTCTGCTACAGGTAATACCACCAAGGCGCGTACCTTGCATTGCACGCGCTTGGCCAATAGCTGGACAATGGGTATGGCAAAAGCCAAAGTCTTTCCACTGCCTGTGGGTGCCGAGACACAGATATCCCTTGGTCGAAAAGGCTCAGGCTTGGCTTGTGCCTCTAATATCCAAGGTATGACAGCAGACTGCACAGGAAAGAGACGTTTGATCTTCATTTGTTTTAGTGCACTACGAATGTATTTCTCCAGGTAGGGCAGATGCTTAATGGATGCGGCATCTGTCTCCGCATCGGCACTGTCATCTGCTTGCAAGCTACCTCCTTCGATAATTGTGGGATGTGCCAGCCAAGCCGGCAATACCATTTCCACTTTTTGTCGTTTTTCTGCTAAGGCATCCGCTCCAAGAACTTGGAAATCATTTGAAGGCTCCTCTTCGGTTTCCATGGGCTCTTCGGGTAGCTCTTCTGTCTTTGGCTCTGATCCATCCTCTGTTGACACAATTGTCTCTTCAACTTCACCTGCTTGCTGTGCTTCAGGCTTCTTGATTGGTGGCTCGCTGTCTTTATGTTTTCGTTTGCGTTTTTCTGCTTTTTGCAGCAGTTTTTGCAAAATTTCATCTTCATTTTCAACTTCACCAGTGCCTTTTGATGCTTTGACCTGGTCCTCAGTATATCTAAATATATATCATATAAGTTATTTAATTTAAATTGAATGCTGAATTATGTCAATTACCGATTTACTGTGAATAATTCCATTTTATATTACTAATTTGTAAACGCCGCGCACGTGTTGTTTATGTTTTGGTAATGTAAAGCATCGATATTTGGTATCGATACTCAGACAACCAAGTTGGCATCGATTTATTGAAGGGAATATCGATATGTGTGCCTATGGTGAACGATGGAAGCGCGCTGTTTGAAAAGTATGCAAATCAATGGTTATGGTTATGATAATAATGAAGAATTATTCATATTTTATATTATTTGCTATTTATTATTAAATAAATTTACAAAAAATCGCAGTAAAGGAAGATCACTGGTTGGCAGCAAAATAATCTGAATTTATTAATATTCCCCATTATTAAATTCTTTTAACTAAATATTTGCAATATCCAGCTTAACTAATTAGAATATTTCTATTTAATTTGAAATTAATATGGAAATTAGTTGCACAACGATTGATACAATATTTTAGGATAAGAAACGTTTCTATTTATTGGTAAACATTTGCTATTGCCACTTTACCAAGGGAAGAACATTTTTAATTAGTATATATGCATACTGGGGTTTTTTTTTACAGTCAGCATTGACGTCTTCACTGTATCAATGCGTGTATCTAACTGTTTCAAGTTCTGCGGCGGAGAAGTTGTTTGCTTTTGCCAATTATGAGTCATTCAAGCCAGCATCCACTTTAAGTCGTCTTCACGTGTGCACTAAAAAACCACCAAAAGTTTGTCGACGGCTCTGCATAAATAAACGATATTATGATTATATTAAAAACCGGTTGAATACATTTAGTGCCAACAAAATAAGACTTGGCTAGTCTAAATGACCATTAATCCCAGATATCAAATATAATCTGAAATGATATGTTAATCGGAGAAATTTTCCTAAGTTTAGCATAGGATTTCTGACATTAAATTAATAATTTGTTAAGCTCGATTTGAATTGGCAAACTGCATTACTTTTTATTTTAAATACAGCTGAGAAAGTAGGTGTGTCAGTGTAACGAACTTACTTTAAAAGAATGTTAAAGTGCGAATAACGTATATTAAGCAAAAAGGCTAAAAATAAAATAAAAATACAGACTGAAAATAAATTGAGGTTTTCTATAGCCGCAATAAATGTGGTAAGAGCAAGAGACAATTATGCAGCTCAATAAAATTGTATGAAGTAATCAAGAATCAGATTGAACAATGCCAACTATTTGTCATGTGCTGAATATAAAATCACACAGAGTTAATATATCTACTACAGATCCAATATCCCACAGAGTTAATAATATCTACTACAAACCCTCACAGCTAGTATTTTATCTGAGAGCTTGACCCATAATTGACCCCGTCTTGCCTATCAATCTTGTCCAAGTCTCTCTTGGGGCTATTTAGCTTTCAGATACATATTGGATACGTCATCGCTACTAAAGCCTTATTCAATTGGTTCAATCCGTTCTAAGTTTGGGAAAAGCCCAGCACAAGCTCTGCAGCATCAGCAGCTACACCTTTTACATTTACATATATATATAATGAACTTTTTTGTTTTTGTTATTGTTTTCATTTCTTTCGGCCAAGAGTCACAGAAATCTTCTCGACTTCTGTGCTATCTCAGCGAAAGGGAAGTGCGTTGATTGAATTGCTTTGCAACATGTTTTCTCACTCGCTCGCTGGCTCGCTCACCTGTACTCATGCTCCAAATATCAGTTGTTATCTGAGCAACTGTGGCAGCTATCTGGCACTTGTTTAAACAGAAATCTGTTTTCGTCTGTCTTCAAATAAAATCAATGGAAAAAATGTGGGAGAAAATTGGCATTACAATTAGATCTATTGCCCATAGCTATTCCATATTCAATTCGAATTTGAATCTTAAGTACTTCATTTCAATTAATATTAACGTCTATAATCCATATTTATTTATTTTTAATGTTTATGGCGGTGAATGCACGCGAAATTCACAACAGAGAGAGGGAAAGAAAAAAATAAAACCAGATGATGACAAATTAAAATAATTCCAGTGGAAACGCAACGCCCATTGCGTGAATCTCCGCTGTCGTCGTCAGTTCGGGGATTTCTCGCGCAGCTCACTAGTCCAGCCAGCTACCGGCTAAACAAAATATAAAAATAAAAATAACTATAACAAATACAATAAAAGTATAACTAGCAACAGCAACAAAAGCGACAACAACAACAAGCACACTTGATGCCGCCGAGCACAACTCGTTCAGAGGTGAGTTTTGAACGCTCGTCGATTTGTGTTTTGTTTTCTTGTTGTTGTTTTTTATCTCGTGAGTCGTTCTCAGCGCGCATACACAATGCTTTAAATGCTAGGATATAAAAGCAGCCGCAATCATTCGCAAACGTTTCGCTAACGGGCTCAAAACACAGCCAAAAAACTTGAAGCGCGCATCAGGTGGCAGCTCGCAGTAGTCAACGGATCAATCGTAACGCTGAAGTTGCTGCAGAGCTGTGTCAAGTGTAGTGCAAAGGATCAAGTGTGAATTACAAAATATATCATATAAAAAATAAAACAAATTATATAGTTAATATGTGGCTTAATTTAATGAAACTCGCGCTGTTGGCTTTGGTGCTGGAGCAGAGCAGTCGCTGCATCGCTGCTGCGTAAGTGTCTGAAATAAGCTAATCGACGAAGCGCAGCTTAAATCAAAATTAGTTAATGCCTCATTTGAATTATTTACCATGTGCACGGCTCAATATTGACCTTCATTTTGTCTGTAAACAAATCATGCTGCTTATCTGCAGCTGCATCACATTTTTAAAGTCATAAAATGCAATTGTTGTTATTAATTTCAAAGAAGACGTAACTTGTTCGTAAATTATAAATATATACGTGTGTATGATTTTGTTTTTAATTTAATTTTTTACAACAAATTCATTTAGTCAGGCTGGTTTCATTTCAAAGAATTAGCAACATATTTAACAGCTCATTGCCAAAGCTTGAACTTCATATAGGTTGATATACATACATATGTATGAATGTAGCTATGCTGGCCCGACTTTATTTATAGCCAGATAAACTGCTCACATTTTGTGTGTAAAAAAAACCTTGTTAATTTCTTGACAATTTATAATAATCAGCCAAAGCCGAAAAGTAGTTAGAAAGGTCGCTAAAAGACCAAATGCAAATTTACGATGCTTTTTATGAAATGGAAAGAAATATACAAAATGGGATTTTTATATAATATAAATATATATTATAAGAAATCAAAGTGCAGCTGGGCATATATATAATTTTTATAGAAGAATATTCTTACAGCAAAAAGTAGCGCCTTCCTTTTCTAGCCGTTATGTCGCTGAGAGCTTGTGCTCGAAAATGAATCCCTAATCGAAAGCGCTTGAAATAGTCTTACTGACAAATATCTCACATGCAATCAATGCATATATACATATATAAATCTATATTTAAATATATTCAATCTAAATCTACTTCTCTCTTCCGCCCTTTGCCAACAGCACCTTGGACAAGGCGTCCAGCAGCAAGCGACATTTTCCCAATGATTTCATGTGGGGCGTTGGCTCGTCGTCATATCAAATCGAAGGCGGTTGGAATGCAGATGACAAGGGCGAATCAATCTGGGATTATATGACACACAAGAGTCCTGAAAAGATAGCCGATCAATCGAATGGAGATGTATCATCAGATAGCTATCATCAGGTAAGCCAACAACAACAACGTCTGACGGTGGCATCATGGGTCAAGGGTTACGTTGAGCTAATCGAACTGGAACTATAATAATAGTAGTAGCCAAGCGGACCTATTATACTTTAGAGACCTCGCCCACACTTTAAATATTCCCCAGCCACTGGCCTAGTCATTAGTAATACGCATTCAATTCATTAATCTGTGCTGAAAACAAACTCTGTGCAGCTGTCAGAGTTGCGCTCTCACTTCCCCTCTCTCGCTCTCTCTCTCTCTAGCTGTCTGACTGCACAGGTGTCTGATTTACCTGTGTCACTGATTCCGATTTATGTCTAATTTTTAATAAACTATGCAAATTCCGCTCAGTTCAGCCTCAGCTGCACTTTGTTCTCTTTTTTTTGTATTTTTGTGAGCTTCTACTAACATCTGCTAGTTAGTCGAACGAACTTTAATAAATATGACAAATGATCACTAATTGTCATGCTCCATTGATAAGTCAGCACTAATTGGCTCTATCATTGCGCTGTCTTGCAGATCAAATAGTTGCGTTGCTTTATGAATTGATATCTAATGAATGGTCAATTATTAATCTGTATCTACGATTATTTCAATTACCATAAAAATGCATTAAACTGCGAGTTAAGCTCAATTAGAATTTATTTTGAATTTAAGCCGAGCATTTACATGTGCTGAATCATTATGTGATAAGTTCCAAAGATAGGAATTCAATTTAACAATTATTTAATTATTGTTAAAATATTTTTTAAAATAATTGGATTAATTCTTGAATTATTATTATTATTTATTATTTATTTAGTATTATTATCAAGGTAAAAAAAATATGTGGCACTGAGAAATACTACGAATTCTTATGCTCGTTCACACAATGCAGAGAGCATATTGGTTTTATTGAATATATGTAGTCCGTCTAGAGAGTGGAGCTGAAATTGACATCCAATAAAAACTTGTGTGTTTAGTCTAATCTAATAAAGTGTTTTTTGGCTCCGCCCACTTTTGGCATGGCAAATCAAAAGATACTTTATCTTTCGCAATACATAAATATTATTATAGATATTATTTACGCTGATCTTGAGTCGAACGATTAAAAATTTGAAATATATGCCCCAGTAAACCACACCCAAATTAAAGTTTTCAAATAATATAGATTCGATCAATGGGGCGTGGCTGAAACTATATCTCCCACTGATTTAGAACTAATTGTGCAATTCATTAGCAGTTCGGCTGCTCTGCAGCAACACCTACAGATTAAACGGTTCGATTAGTAGGGCGTGGCATATCTGATCGACAATTATTAACCAACTTTGGCTACTGCTTGCTACTGGACTCAGATCGTATCCTGTAGCTAAAACTAATCAACAAATTTTTCGATTAGAATCTTTGCAAAGCAATTGCTGATTTGCTAGATGCTGAAAAAGATACGCCAGATATGCTAGATTCCAGTCCGAGCCGAGGCGGTCAGGGTTATTCTAGAGTTTATGAACAAAAAGTAAATATATAAATATGAATTTGAATATGAATATGAATGCATGTCTCACCCTCTCGGAAACCTGCTTCGAGCTGCATTGTTGCTGCATTTGCGCTGCTGGTAATGTCATCGGGCATGTCAAGTGGAGGAGATTACAGTGAGATTGAATGAGTGCCAAGTCGTCTAGCTTATATTTAATTAGTGATAAATCGATTTGGCACAAGACATGAATGAATGCGAACTGATCTTAATGGCATGCCGTGTCAGACCTGGCCATAATATGCCCACTTATGCCACTTAGAGCCAGGTGTTTGGCGTACTCGGCCCCTCCCCCATTGTCCGGGCCGTAGTCGTAGTCGCAGGCCAGCAGCTACCGTAACGAATGAAAAACACACAAAATTAGCCAGATTGTACCGCACTTGGAAAAGCAGCAACAAGGCAACAAGGCAACAAAACAAATCAAATCAGATCTCAAATCAGAGCCAAACAAATGACCATATGGCGGTTTGCATATGTCGCCAAAGTGTTTTGGGGTCAACTGGTTTTCTTTTCGGAAATACTTAAGATTCTTGACCACAATTCTGCTAGACAACTGAACAATCGAACAATTTTTATTTGCATTGCAGTGGCAACGCGATGTGGAAATGGTGAGGGAGTTGCATGTGACCACGTATCGCTTCTCGCTGTCGTGGCCCAGGATAATGCCTGGTGGCTATATGAACCATGTGAGCACGGCGGGCATCAAGTACTACAGCAATTTGATCGATGGCCTGCTCAGGTACAACATTACGCCCATGGTAACCATTTATCATTGGGATCTGCCGCAACGGCTGCAGGAGATGGGCGCCTGGACCAATCCAGAGATCATACCTCTGTTCAAAGACTATGCACGCCTGGTGCTCGAGATGTTCGGCGATCGCGTCAAGCTCTGGACGACCATCAATGAGCCATGGCACATCTGCGAACAAGCCTATGGCGTGGACTTCATGGCGCCCGCCTACAATCACCCAGGCATTCCTGCCTACCTCTGCTCCCACAATCTGCTCAAAGCTCACGCCGAGGTGGTGCACATGTATCGCGACGAGTTCAAGCAGCGCCAGGGCGGACGCATTGGCATTACTCTGGACACCTCCTGGCCGGAGCCACGCAATCCTGATTCAGCTGAAGATCGCGAAGCCTCCGAGCGTGCCTTGCAGTTCTATGTAGGTTGGTTTGCTCACCCGATCTTCTCGAAGCACGGCAACTATCCCAAGGTGATGATCGAGCGCATACGCAATCTGAGCAAGCAGCAAGGCTTCGGAGCGCGCTCACGCCTGCCCGAGTTCACCACCGAGGAGATTCATCGCATCAGAGGCACCTCCGACTTCTTTGGCATTAACACCTACACCACCAACCTGGTGACGCCCAACGGCCACAACAACACTGGCAAATTTCCCATACCTTCGTTCAATCACGACATGGGCGTCGTCGAGAGTCAAGCTGGCGTGGACTGGCCCGGCTCTGGATCTGTGTGGCTTAAGGTAAGTCAGCTGCGAATTATAATTAAGTGGGGAACGGGTCACGAGTCGGACTCGCTAATTAGCTGGGATGAGCTAATACCCAAGTGGGTTGGCCGTCCAGGGCTGGCCACAATTGAATTTAGGCAGTAAGTGAATAATGGACAAGCTCTCTCCAAGGGTGGCTACCACTACTTAGCCAAGATTAAATTTTGGGGTGGATCCCAGCCGAGGGTGGCAGCTGTGCAGGTGTGCGGGTTCAATGAACCGTAAATCTGAGTTACCTAACCCAAATTCCCCCTCTTCGTCTCGCTCTACCCGCAGGTCTATCCCAAGGGCATGTACAATCTGATAATGTGGATACATCGCGAGTACAATGCACCTGAGATCATTGTGACTGAGAATGGCGTCAGCGATCGAGGCGGCCTGGAGGACTATGCTCGTGTGGATTACTACAACCTCTATCTGTCCGCCGTGCTGGACGCCATTGAGGACGGCGCCAATGTCAGTGGCTATGTCGCCTGGAGCTTGATGGACAGCTTCGAGTGGAAGGCTGGCTTCACCGAGAAGTTCGGTCTCTATCACGTCGACTTCACTTCGCCGGAACGCACGCGCACTCCGAAGATCTCGGCGCGTGTTTATGGCAACATTTGCAAGACAAACGCCATCGACTGGAGCTATAGACCCACGCTGAACGAGCAGCAGCTGGTCGTGGCAGCTCGTCTGCCCGCCGAGCCAAGCTCAGCTGCGAGTCCAGCTACCTTAAGCTGGAGTTTAGCTTTACTGTTAGGTTTGACAAGCTGTCTCTATCGCAGAACCTAAACGCCCTCTCTCTCTTCCTCTCTCTTTCTCTACACATATTGTTGCAAAGTATTTGTACTCATAGTAATTAAGTGGAATGTATTGTGTATATATGTATATGTATGTGTGGATGTATATTAAGCAAACATAAGTCAAAATTTATAATAAAGAATTGTGATATTTGCCAATTATTCAAATGGATATTAGATTTCATTTAATGTGCCTGAGCCAAGACAATTCTAATAGTAGATGATGTCACAGTTAAGGAACTCACAGCTGGCTATAATAATATAATATTATAATAATAAAACTGTAAGAAGTGAAGCTTTAAGCTGCTGCCAAATGATTTCGAAAGTGCCCAGAACTGTGGAGCGCTCAAGGACAAGCAAGTATACCCAAGCTCTAGAATAGAAATAAACACGTTCAGGTGCGTCGTGGCTAATCGGTTGTTAACAAGCTAAGAGCAAAGTCATGGCCACATATCACACAAGTTAAGAGCTGGCTTTCCACTGCGACACAATCGACTTGGACAGATCGCCAAGTCAAAGACATTTCACACACGGCCCATTGAGCAGCCAAATGTTTCCGCCTAACTAAATCATAAATATGATAAAAACAAACTCGAACCTTTTGTACGGGCATTAGACATTATCTAATATCCATTCAGCATTCTCCACAGCACAATGCGCCCTGAGATCAGATCGTGTTTATGTAATGCCCCCATAGATCAATGCTTGGGCAAAGGCAATGCTCAGAGCTCAACGCTCGTTTAATTGTAGGGGCGTCTGGAGCTGTGCGCATGAACCTGAATAATAAAACACATTTTAGCAAATATGAATTAAATTAAAAATGATGATAATCTGTGCACAAGCGCTATATGTAGGCAAATTGTCTAGAAATGATCCCGAGTTATGGTTCTGGCTATAGCTATGGCCAGACTTCTGGCTCTAGGCTGATTCTCATTGTGTCTTTTCATATGTCACATCCGCTTGAAGTCAACAAATCAACAGATTTGCTTTCAATAGTGCTATTATATATGTGATTGTGTGCGTGTGTGTATTGTTTGTTGAGTGTGTGTTGTTCCTAGTTGACTTTCAAAGCATTTCAAGTGACCAGAAATATAATCAAAGTTCGAGACGGAACCAGAACCAGTTGCCTTTCATTTGGACAGCGCCTACAGCAGTCAAACTCTGTTATACCCAGTAAACAAACTGAGCACAGGTGTATGTCGAGATTATAATGATGAATAAAGCAATCCCAACTATTTGACAATAGCTTGATTGATCTAGCCGATAGGCAAAGCGCAGAAATAGACCTTAAAAGTAAAAGACATTCAATTTGCTAGGCTTGTGAAGATTGTATAATATCATATTGCTATAATAATAATTGATATTAGTATTATTATTATATATTTATATATATTTATCGAGTTGCAGTTAACAGCATATCTAGCAGTCGCTCAAACTCAGCTGCAATGTTTTTGTACTTCTAATTTATATGCATTTCGTTAGATTTATTGTTTCGGTCACACGAAAAGTTGGCCATAAATTAAATATATATGTAAGTATACCCATAGATGTATGTATATAAATATACAAAAACATTTATATATGTATGTGCAAAACTGTAAGTGAAAAGTAGGAAAACCGCAAAGTGACAAACTCAACTTGCAGGCAATGTCAATGGCAGTTGGGGTTCAAGCAAAACTTTCAACAGTCTCTCGACCTCAGCTGCACCTGCTGGTAAGAGAGTCACGAATCAGATATGCATATATATCTAGATATATGTACATGTATATAAATATATAATCAGTGTCTGGAGCAATGTTTGTCTGAAGTGCTTAGCAGACTATAGAATGCATGGCGGCAATTATGTTAACGCATTATGTCATTTATCTTGAGCTCTGTCTAGCTACCTCTCTCTCTCTCTCTCTCTCTCTCTCTCTCTCACTCTTTCTTTGCCTTGTGACATTTAGAGTTCTCGCACGTCACAGTCAAAATACCTCATTTTGCCTATCTTTTATCAGCTAGCAAGCAACAAGCAGTTTGCTCAACAGTTTTTGAAAACTTGTTCTTTAATTAAAGAACTCTGCCACAACAATGCCGAGTCGAGGAGCATCTCTATTACATCAGTGGGCCCTTTACAAGAGTGAAGCGAAACTTTGTTGAAAACAAACACAAACAACAGCAACAGCAATTGGCAGGCCAACAAACAAGATGCGGCGCACTGCAAGCGGGAAAAACTTTTTGCGGCTGATGAAATTTTACAAATGTTTTACATCAGTTTTCGTGTCGGCAAAAAAGATTTTATGCAGCACGAACTGCTGCATAACAGATGCACGAACTTTGGCAGTGGCAATAAAAACTAGATAAAATAGGCAAATCATAACAAATTCTGTTGCCTGTTGAATTATTTAATAACATATATTACATTTTGTAATCCATTTTATGCAGCAAGTTATTAATTAAAGTTGTCTGTTAAAATTCGAGAATTGTTAGGCTGTTGGCTAGTTATGTTAATATAACATAAAATACTGCGCTTAAAAGTATGCAACGAAAATTTACATTTGTGTTATTTTAACATTGATCCCCGAAAGTAGGCAATGGAATTGATCAAAGCAAAATTAAATATAAATATATATTTCAAATATATTTAAAATTAAAGAAAACCCATAAAAATTGTTTAAACATCATTTATAAATTGCTCTCTTATTAGCAAATTATCGAATATTCTATATTAAAATATGTATGTGTATGTATAAAAACAGATGTGAAATGTAAGTCTGTTTCCGGTCTGTAAATCCTGTTTCTTGGCTGCTTAACTTCTCAGCCTCTCAACTGGCCAGCAGCTGCTTCTGGGTCACGTGCCTGGTCGTCTCTGCTGAGTCATTTATCAAACATTTATAAGACCTCATTGCACTTATTGAAAATTAATACGGATTAAATGCCACAATAAAGCAAAAATCAGCACACATGCTGCATGCGCTTGCCAACCCAACTGGCACGCCCTCGATAAACCGCATTTAATCCTGCGAACAGGATACTCGAGCAGTAGTCAAACAGCTGCACAGCCAAAACGTGCTGAGCGCTGAAAACTATTGACAAGGATTAAAGAAATAAATAAATGATTAACTGCAAACAGGGGGAAAGCGCATCGAGCAAGAGAAGAGATTAGATCTGCTGGCTGGCAGAATTGTTAAATATAGAAAAATGATTTTTCAATAGCAACAAATACATAATAATGCAATAACAATGTGTACACTGATTGCGTCTGTGGCTAATTTGATTAACATTTACACCCAGAATTAAATCAGTAAATTGCGAGAGCTTCGCTCTATATGCGGGCACCTACTGACAGAGCCACAGATTCTATTTATGCTATTGATTAACCCTTCATCAGCGGCCAATCAAATTTTAATTTCACAAATGTCAACATCAAAATCAAATAAATAAATGCTCAGCGCTGACTACGCTGATTGAAACATTCAGTATTATGTATATGCAGCCACTTTGCAAGTGTTTTGCCCCCATGTGAACAGCAATTGAAGTTTCGGTCATTCCGACAATCTCCCCTCTCATTCCGAGCTCCACAATATTACATTAAGACACTTATGCACCAGCACCCTCTATGGCAGATACGGTTTGTGTCGATAAGCAGCCCATAAAGTATCGTTGTGCTGTGCTTTTGTGCACTCGTTAAATGTTATACATGTCAATGGAACTTTCAAGTCCAACTTTGTCCCCGCAGTCAGTCGTAATTGGCGTGGACGAGCGAGTGCAGTGGTTGGTATTAGGAAGCGCTGCTTAAATGGCTTTATGGCTGTAGCGATGGGCACATTAAAGATATCCATTCAATATTCTTAGCATATAAATTGCTTCTGTCGTAAATCTGATGCGAACTTTGCTCCCTAGCATGGGAAATGCTGTAATTTATATATGTATCTGCACAGATTCGATATCAAGCAGTGCGTGTGGAAAACTAAACTGGTTAACAGATCCTTGAGGGAGAACGGGAAACGGCAAACGGCAAACGATTCTCAGCTGTAGGGCAGAGTCATAAATTATGAGAAAAAGGGATCACATATAAAGAAACGAGCGAGCTGTCCTACCTAGGGTGGTTCACAAATCGGGCCAAGAAGAACGTGCCAAGTTCCCGAGACAGCTGAAAAGTTGACTTGGCACTGCTCGGCGAGTTCAATGCACTGCAACAATCCCAGTCAAACAGCACCTAATGACGAACCAATTATATGAGCACAAGACGTGCTGCCTGCCTTCAGCCTGAATGATTGCGCAACAAATTGTGCAAACGAGCTGCTCTTCACCTCTTTACAGAGAACCTGGTGAAATGTGCCTACTGCAACTGTACCAAATTTGGCTGACAACAAATTGGAATTGGAATTTGGAATTGGAAAAGTAAACGAAGAAGAAAAACTACCACCGTTGGCTGATGTCGCTGCCAATGCCAACTGTGTGGCTCAACTGTGGCGCTTGCGCCTGCGCAGCTGTGCCAGATCTCGCTCATGTGCTGGGAGAGAACGTCGCGCGCCGCTTTGTCTGAAATTTCACGCAATGCTCAGGCGACTCATCATCAATTGTGATTATGTGTGAGCGTGTGTGTGTGCGTGTGTGTGTGTAACTGCTTATTGATCGATTGTCTTGATATCGCATTTTTATTGTTGTTTGTCACTGCAAATGCGCCACCATTGCGAACCCATGACTGTGCCCGGGGGCAGTGGTGCTTAGGGGTTGCTCTTCTACTTGCTGCAGTTAGCACTGCAGTTGCAGTTTTTACTATAGAGGGTAGCTTTCAATTTTCAACCCTTAGCAGCGGGATGCACAACTCAACTGGGATTGAGTTTCGGATATCAAATTCGAGGATTTCCATTATGTTGCGCATCGTGTCACAAAATGTATATATAAATTTCCATTATTTGTATATTTTGATGGCCAGAAATTCAAGTTCATTGATTTTTGCATGATTTTTCACATTTGTTTTTATAGCTCAGCTGGAATATGTTTCGCAGATTTATTGCTTGAGACATCCTGATGACAAGAGCTGTAAATATGAGAGAGATAAAATCTATAAGTATTATTAGCATTGGATTATATCGAAATATATGCTTGTTCCAATTGCTGGGAATGTCTTTGGCTGCAGAAGAAATTGAAGAATTCAAATAACAATATAAAACTTTAAAAATTTAGCAAAAATTATTAACTTATTTATAGATTTTAAATCCGAATCCGTCTAGTCTTATACAGGATATCGATAAGCCAAATATAGACTAGTTAGACAGCCTCGTTTAGCGCACTTTCTACTGTCTCAACTGAGCATTTAACCAGCTTCCATTAGTTTCCCTTTTGTTTCACATTGAGTAGCAGCGAGTAAGCACATTATCCATTTAGATAAACGATCGCTCATTTGTCCAACTACCATTTGGGTGCCATTATCAGCTACTGCGATCTCTGCCTCTATCCGATCTCAGCCACATGCTATGTTTAATAGTTTTCGATTTGTTTTGCTGGGCATTTATATGGCTAGTCGACGCCCACCACCTGGGCGGCGAACAGGCTCTGGTGGTGTTAATTTATAGCTTTGCCCCAGGTAGAGAAGTGCTCCACGGCCTCCAGGGCGTGCGTATAGTATATCAAAATGATATATAGACAGAGCTGGCAACATATCACACTTGCCAGACAGCCAGCTGGCTGCCAAGAGAGGCGAACAGGGAGACCAACTGGCCAACCCATTGTCGTCATTGTAGTCACATTATTAGACGCGCATCGTTGGCCAAATTAATTGTCGCCCATGTCGCTTGGCTCATTGAACAAAGGCGGGGGCGGCTGTCAATGCAACTGCAACTACGAGTACAATATCTACTGTACTAGATTGTGCCCCATTATGATCGTTACGTGGTGGTTAATGAGAGCCGAGAAGCGATCGTGCGTGCTCTATGGGTTCGCCTGACACAGACACACACACAAACACATTCTGTGCTAGAACTAGTTGACGTACAAGACGTGGACATAGGTAAGTCTGACATGGTTCTGGGCTAACGCGTTTCAAAGTTTCACAATTTTATAGCCGGAAATTCTAATTGTTGCCGTTGTTGAGGTTTACCATTGTGGGGCTGGGCTAAAATAGAAAAACAAAAAAACATTTATGTCTTTATGTATGAGTCATATGCAGTGTGCCATAAATTGTGTCGTGGCTTACCTTCATGCAGTAAATGCAGCTGGGAAAGTACTCACGCTCTCACTCTCGCAGTCTCTGCTGTCCATGCTAGCCTGGAAGCAAGCATTCCAGGCAGCGGCACAAGGATCGACAACCTGCAGCGGGCGCTTGGTGTGGTCTTTGGGGTGGCACATTCTATCGATTTTTAGTGCTGCCACCGATACGCCCCTTGGCCACTGAGCCATTGGGGTAGTCTCTCAAGTTCGTCTGCCAATTATTTGCCGCTTATTAGTGACGGCGTCGCAGCAACTGCTGCAGTTCTGCCTCCTTTTTTTGCCTGTATGTATGTATGTATGTGTGAGTGCTGGTGGTGTTGGCAGCACGTGACTTCTTGCGTCTCGACAGCCGCTTTGTTTGCATTTGCATAAGTGGGGTGCTCCTCTGGCCAACGACGATGCTGACTTTGACATGCAACACAAACTCAAGTGTCGCCCTAATGCTTGGCCATTACTGCATTGAGCAGTCTGGGTGTGCTTGTGGTAGCCACCCCCAAAAGTAAATCAAAGCTAGCACCGCAGGGGGTGCTGACCAGCCGCTGTTTAAGCTGTTTTGTGTGCCAAGCGGCGTGGGCAACAACAAACCGGTTTCTAATCCTTTCAGCATGCGAATGCAAATGCAAATGTTTCCCCTGTTTGCATGGTCAGCAAAATGTTTAGCGAAAAAAAGGGTTGAAAAGCGGCCATGGTCCGGTTTTTTGTTTATTTTTTGTAATCAGAACTTTTCACAATTCCTATCAAATTGTTTAAAACAGCAAATCGTAGTATTTGGCAGCAATGCAACACTGGCTCGATCGAAAAGAAGAAGAAATGAAAGCCGATTTGCATGTAAAACACTCTACACACACACATACGCATATACACATATACATATATAAGCAGAATGTTTGAGTGCGAACTCAGTCTGTTTTCTCGCTCGCTCATTTGCTGTGCCTGTCGTTTGTTTTTTTGCGCCTGTTGTTTTGCTCTCTGTTCCGTTTTATTCGTTTTATGGTTGGCATCGTTGCAAGTTCAGTTTTTTGTTTCGCGTCGCGAGGCAAGTGCTATTGAATTGTGTTGCATTGAAATTTGTTGAAATTAAAATAACATAAAAAACGTACACATTGTGCTATTGTTAGAAGCATTACAGCTTAATCTGAAATTATAATTCGCAAATGTTAAATGGCAATGTGAATGTGTTCATAGTTTGAGTGTATTGTTGTGTTAAAAGAAAATAGGATATCGAAGTAAAGCAGAGATCCTCTGTAGGTAAGTCAACAAACAACGAATTAGCATTATCGATAATAGCATAAGTATCGATGCTTTGCTAAGCTCAGCAGATGCATCAAAACAACGCCATTCGTTCCTTCATTTAAAGCTGCAAATCAAATCATTAACAATTACAGCCAAGGCAAAGGCGAAGGCTGCTGCAACAATTGATTTGACAAACAAAGGGCAAACACTCGTTGCCAATATATCTACTTATTCCTGCTACATAGCTGTGCTAAAACAAGAACGGCAGCCAGTGCTGGGTAACGGCTGGGAGGGGATAACACAAACAATTGTGCACACCCCAGTTGGAAGCGCTTCTGTCTTACTTCACGCTTCGATGGGCAGCAGTAAAAGCAAATGCATTATTATCCTCGCAGCAACAACAAAAACAAAAGGCAAGCATTTTGCGCTTTGTATTCGATTCGAAAGGAAAGGCCACAATACTTGGCCCACAACATGTGCATGCTGATCAGGGTTTGGCAATTTGGGCGCCCGCTGCTCCCACGGGGATGCGATGACAATGCCGTTGACAACGACAATAACAGCTCAATGCGATGTCGCAGAAGCATCAAAAACAACACACAAAAAAACTTGGCAGTGAAAAATGTTTGTCAAAATCAAATTTACAATTTGGGCCGCCCCTTTTTATTGAGCTCTTGGCCATTATAGAGTGTTCTGAATGTTATTGCATTCTAATGGGCTGCATTTTTTTTGCTGTTTGCTGCTTGCATAAGTCACAACTCCCAAAAGTGCCGTTAGAGCCGGGCTTGGTGGGCGGTCTCTAGTCGCGCTGTTAGATCTTTTTGGTAACCCTTGGCAACCCTGGCCGTCAGTTATGTGCAACAACTATGTAGCGTTTGTTTGTAATTTAATGAAGTTAGCTTCAGCATAGCTGGCAGTAAATTTCATTACCTGGCAACTTTCCTAGTAAAGCAGCAGCAGCAAATGAACTCTTCCGAGAATCAAATTTCATGCGCACTTTGGTAACCCCCACTGGAGCTGGAGCTGGCTGGAGTCGGAGTCAAAGTCAGCGTCAGCGTTGGGTTAACTTTCAACAGACCTGGAAAATGGACAGACAGACACGCTGTCCGACTCATTGTTGTACAATATTTTATTGTGTTTTTGTTTTTCGTTGTATTCGTTTCTACTTTTTTTTTCTGTTTACTGTTTTTTTATGCCGACTGACTCTATCATTGCAATTCATTGCAGTTGGAAGTGGATGCACTCAAGCGTCGCAGCGAACTCTGCAGCTCTCCGGCTCTCTAGGTCTCCAGCTCTCTCCAGTTGATACGGCTGGGCTGTATGTCTTTCCATATCTCTGCACTCCATCTCCGTTGCATTACAAGTTAATTGTTTCTGAAGAGTAAAACTTAATGAAGTTTTATGCGTTTCTAATGTGCAGACAATTTGTTTTCGATGATATTTCAATTGTGTTGCTTTCATTATGTTATGTTCTTTATATTGAAAGGGAGCCTAAATGAATGCACTGCTGATATGACTTATATGTTGATAGGGATAACTGGAATTTTAAAGTCATCATCTAAATTAACTTTGAACTCTTTACGAGCTGCACGCAAAAGCCAAACAAATTAAGCCAGCCCAGTCCAATTAGTGTGCGATCTCAAGTGCACATGGAACTTAATTTGCAGCGCAGTCATAAAGTCGTTTACTATTTATAACATTTATATATATCAGTGATATCTCAACTATAGTCGGCCTCTTTTCCTGTTGCATGAATTGACCAGCGCAGCTCGCGTGTCACTTTGTCAACTCAACTTAACATTAATTATATGAGTGAGAGAGAGAGAGAGTAACAAATGCGGCGACAACAACCACGACAAGAACACTTCGTGTCATAAAAAATTATTTAATGCGCGCTTCTAGTAGCGGCAGGCAGCGCAGAAGCAGCACAGCGAGAGGGGCAATGAGTGTTAGCTTTAACATCAACTGGTTTTCTTTTTATGCTCGCTCACGTATGTGAAAGTTGGTAGATGTGTGCAATAGCCCTCTTTTAGATGTCTATCTAAAGACTTAATATTAATTTATAAACTAGAGTGAAGAGCTGACATCAACAAGCTTCTCGGGATTGAACACTTGATGGCATGTGAATTTGAATAAAACTTATCATTCTGGGATTGGCCTGTTTTGCAATGGAATGTATATTGACCACTTCCTATAGCTATAGATATATACATAAATATACAATATTATATTTCGCTCTTTATAGATATAAATATTGTATTATATTGAACAGCTGTAGCATAAGCGAGTATTATGTAGCCGGTACTGCTCAACAGTGACTTTCATACTTGCTCTTTTGTTGTGACTCCAATTCGCAACATTATAATTTTGCTTTGAATTATACTCACACACACATACATACATACACGCTGCATACAACAGCTGAAATTAACAGTTCATTGAACTCCGCACAGCGAATGCAGCTATACGAGCAACAACAACAATAGGCAAAAGCACATTCATTTGAAGCTTGCATAGAGCAAGCGATTATTTTTGCACTTATTAAATTTTAGCACACTGAAACAGCAAAGTACATCATAATCACCATCATCATCATCATCATTATCTTAATTATCGTCATCATCAACAGAAGCAGCAGTAGCTGCAGCAGCTGAAGTAGATCTGCAGATCGAACAGCAGCTGCTACTGCAACAGTCTCCACTCGATCACACTTGAGATCAGCTATAAGAGATGAGCGAATGAGGCACAGTATCATAGAATTATCATATATTAAAGAGTAAAGTACGCATTTTACAAAACTTAAAGCTCTTCTCTAATCAATTTTAGCACATAATCATAGATTCGATTAAATAGAAAGAGTGCGGACTAGAGTATGAATTCATAGCGCTTACAAGTTGTGATATGAGGTACTTCATATAATTGAGATATTTTTAATGCCTAAAAATTCTTTTTTAAAGCTCAAATAATAACCAAAACATATATATTAATAATTGCATTAAATATTTTATACTTAATAACAAGCTTTACCTCGCAGATCAGTCAGTCAATGCTTAGAGAGTCAAAAGTTTTTCTAGCTTTATAGCTTGACTCGTGTTGAGCGCTGCTCAGCACTGGCACAGTCGCTGATCACTGATCTTCCGATACATCATGCAAATCACATTCAATTGCTCAGCTCTATAGAGCGTGAACTGCGAATGCTTCTGCTGCGGCTGCTGCTGCTACACAATGTTTATATGTCCGCTCGGTCCAGTTCGTCCAGTGGCTGTTGGCTGGCCTGCAGCTATTTTACACGCCATTGAGTTACAAATGGGCGCTCCTATGCTGAATATTGACGGCTTTGGCTTTGCTAGTCGGCCAGTCGGCTACTGCTGCTACTCGGGCTACTCGGGCATGTGTTGAGTTGCTTCATGTGGCTGCTGCCCCCAAGTGACTTCAGCTGCGGCCTGAACACCACGTCTCTATCAATTTCGATCGCAAATCTGCAGCTTTCTTGGTATATTATTTGCGCTCTGTTGAGCGTTGTTTCTTCTATTGATTGTGGATTAAGGCACAGTACAGCACAGCATAGTGCCTGCTGCCTGCAGCCTGCTGCCTCTTGTTGCATGCACCATGTTGTCTATTGTGCCTCGTTTCCTGTCGCTGTGTCTGGCCCCGTTTTGCGCGTCTGCGCTTCCTTTCACAGGGAGCTGACAAGAACAACAACAACATCATCATTACCTGTGGGCCTGGCCAACGACAAAAACAAAACACACAAAAAAATATAGAGAACCATTTTTCAACACTGGCACCGCAAGGCAGCAGCTGGAAGCTTCAGCATCAGCTCTTGCCGAGTTCATTCAACTGGTGCTGCCTGCTAAGAGTTTCGCTACGTTTTACCTTCTTTTTTTTTCGTGCAGCAGCTGTGGGTAATATGATTTAGTTATGAAGTTTGCAAGGCCTAGAAGAAACGCTGCTGATGCTGTAATGCAATAGATTTACTTATGTATAGATTGCACAAGTTGAGCCTATCGTATATATAACTATAAGCAAACTATGCTTTAACTTCTTAAGCTTACTCTTTTCTTAATATATT
Source organism: Drosophila buzzatii (assembly GCA_035045845.1). Taxonomy (NCBI): domain Eukaryota; kingdom Metazoa; phylum Arthropoda; class Insecta; order Diptera; family Drosophilidae; genus Drosophila; species Drosophila buzzatii. The sequence continues at coordinate 725,656 of JAWNOS010000062.1, read as the reverse complement.
TTTCTTTGATCTAGCTCTTACTGTATTTCAGTCTTCGGTGTAGCTTAATGCATTATTTTTTTCGTTTTGCCATTTGTGCTTTGCTTCCTAGTTGAAAGTTTTGTTGACAACTGCGAAAGCAAAGTAAGGGCGCTCCAGTTGATGGATGCAGTTCTACTTGTAGTTGTTGCTGCTGCTGTTGTTGTGGTTGTGGATAATCCTGCACATTAAAAAGTTGCCTAGCGGGTCTTAACCCTCAGCACCGCCCCCGCCCCCGCCTTTGGGGTGAAAATCGTGAGAGTTCAGAAAATGTGCCACGTTGCACTTGTTTGGACGAGGGAATTGCCACAGGCAAAGAAGATATTGCCGAAGTGCTCTCTCGCTGGAAGCGCATTTACCGTTGCCAGCAGATAATTTAGAAAAGCAAACAGCGAAAATGGAACACTGGCGAGTACAGCGCTAGAGATTGGATTGAAGCGCAGTGGAGCAGCAGCTACGTCGCTTCATCTCTCTCTCCCCCCATATTCCTCTCCCACTCGCCTTTGCTCACTGCAGCTGCCGCCGTCGCTGCTGCTGCTGCTTATGGTTTATGTAATGACCAGGCTGGCAAACGTGCACGGCCTGCAACATTGAAGTTGCTCCATTGTTATTGCTATTGCACTTTTTGTTCTTGTTGCATTTGTTGTTGTGGAAAATGCAATTAAATAGCTGGTTGGGCCTGGTCGGGACGTGGTATAAATATTATCAGCACCTCTGCCAGCCTCAACCTCAGCATTGGTTCAGAGTCAATCAATTAGGTATATCGCAGCGAATGTTATAATTGAAATACCAAAATACCAGATGCCAACTGCCCAGGCATCTGACCATGGCCAAGACCATGATTGCAATTAAAAGCCAAGCGCAAAGAAATTATCCATTAACTGCCATAAGAGTATTATAGAAGAGTGAACAACTGTGCAGGCATGCCAAATGTTTTAATCCTGTTCTTCTATAGAATCACAAGTTGCTCTGGCTCCAAGAGATGTCAAGCAGAGTTCAAATTGAACTCTGAAATTGCTTGATTTATATTAATGTATAAAAGGCCACTCCAATCATATTCTTGTCACAGATTATGCAATTTGTGTTTATTCCAAGATAAACATAATTTATGCAATCATAATAAATCATAATTTATATTTTGCCAACTCCCAGTTGAAATATGTGCGCAGCTCAGCTTCTTTTTTGCCTAAATGCATCTTATGATAAACAGCTCTGTAATAGAAATCAAAAGAAGTTCTTTGTTAGCTTTACTATGCTAAAATATACCCTGTATTTGAAAAACAAAGTATTTCTGTGAATTGGGTTTCATGATATTTACTTTTATTTAAGAATATTGTTCTTTGAATAGGAATTTATTTACAGTTTATCTAAAAGAGAAACTAACTAACTAAAAGTTTTTACAGGGTATATATAAACAGTATAGCAACAAAATCTGCATACGCAATAAATTTATTTACAAATTCAAGCGTTGTCGCTCTCTCTCTCTCTCTCTCTCTCTCTCTCTGTCTCTATCTCTCCGCGTCTCTCTCTCTCTCTCTCTCTGTCTCTATCTCTCCGCGTCTCTCTCTCTCTCTGTCTATCCCCCTCTCTCTCTCTCTCTATGCTCGAACCGACTCACTGTGACTCCTGCCCATACATCATGATGGGCTTTCTTTAGCCTGACTCTAATTTGCATATTCATGAAATCTGACACCCGCTCAGCCGCAGCTGGGCCTGAATTTGAATTTAAATTTGAATTTGAATTTTTATTTGCCACCATTTGCCACACGCCACACGCTACTTGCCACTTGCCACTAGCCACAAGCCGCCAGCCGCCAGCCGCCAGCGACTTGCCACTAGAGTGGAGCACGTGCTGTGCTTGCTCATAATGACGTCATTAGAGTGGGGCTACCTAACTGTAGCGCAATAATCCTCTCTCCGGGACAGCGCACGATCATTAATCTCGCATGAGCAGAAGAGAGTCGCCACCATTCCCCACTGCGATCCGATCTTTGACATTTTTATACATTGCACACTTTTAGCATTCGCAATTTTGCCAGCAATTTATCCTAATGGAAAGTGCAGCCCGATCAGATTTCGCCCCTGGAACATGACCGTCGGTTATTGGTGTTTGAATTATGAGCCGCACCGCCAACTGGCAGCCGAGGCATTAGCCATAGCCAAAGCCAATGCCAGAGTACGAGCCAGGAATAGATGCATAGATTAGCAGCTAGAAAAATTGTTAATGTTCATTTTGGTACGGGCAAATAAATTTGTTGCACTTGTAGAGTAAAGGAGCGGGAATGGGAGCGAGGGTACTTTGGCTACAAGAAAAAGTCGTGAAAACTGTTGGCTGGGTAATTGCTGATAATGGCAGGATCGAGGCAAATTGACTTCCAGCTGACCCACAATCTGAACTTGAAATTTACTTCAATGTAGGCTAAATGCTTTAGCTGAGATTGGATTTTTCCTGGTTGCTCGGAGGGTTAGCTCAATTGCCGCTCTGACAATTAAGCATCATTAAAACTGGCCGCATCAAGTGGAACCTGTGCAGTGATGGGATGAGAGACAGAGGGAGGGAGCTGCAGCAGCTGGAGCGTGTGACAAAATACAGGCATTAGGAGGAGAAGAAAGAGGAGCAGCAATAGCAGCTGGAGCATAGCTGAAGTGGTTCAGCTTGACGTGCTTGCTGACATTTTTCGGGTGGTAATGATGACGTTGAGTGGCACATAATTCACTCTCCCTCTCTCACTCACTCTCTCTCTCTCTCCCTGTCTGCCGCTTCAGTCTCTGCACATTAACATTCATTTGAAAATTTGTCATAATTGGCCATTTTATTGTGATATTGCTTGTCTCTTCTTTGGTTGTATTTGCTTTTACCATTTCCCAGCACTTGGCACTTGGCACTTGACATTCCGCTGCGGTGAATTAAATGACGTTACGTTCGTTGCGGTGTCTGTCATATCCATAACCTGCTGCTGCTCCCGGTCTCGGTTGATTCCCATTTCATTTCCCAGATTTCTATAGTTGTTTCTCTCTGTTTGGCTCTTTCCGGCGTGCCAATTAAATGGGCAACTCTTTCGTGTTGGGTTTCCCCCTCTAATTTGCTGTTTGCTGATTTCACATCCTCACGCGTTTTGTTTTGTTTTCGTTTCAATTCCATGGAATTCCTTTGACAAGGGAGGGGAGAACGAGAACGAACAAAAATTGAATGTTATTTTTAGTCAACATAAAATTGTTGTCTTCCTCAAACTGATGAGTCTTGTAAGAGATTCGATCTGTATTAAATACAATAATAATAAATAATCATTCATAAATAAGTTGATGCTTCATTCTGATTCTTGAGTCTCGGATATAACATTCAAATATGCGCAATTACCATTTTTTTTCGAGCTACTCCTCACATATATAACTGAGCAGCATCTACATTTCTTTGGAATTGCATAGCCTGACAACAGTCGCTTAGCAAACAATTGAACATTTTTCTCTTTTTGTATTTCGTATAAAAACATTATGTTTTCCAAGTTCGTGACCAGAAATAGAGACAGAGCCACTCATAAGTCGCGTGACCCGACATGAAGTCGAGCTCTGCTGCCGCTGCTGCTGTTGCCTTTTGCTCCTTTTAAACGGTAGCCGACAGAGACAACTGCGATGAGTGCACGTACTGTGTTATCTTGGCTATTACACTTGATTGATTGATTGCTTGCAGCGTCACTCAGACTGAGGCTGCGACTGGGACTGAGAGGCAGACTTGGAGCCAGGCCAAGCTACTCCTGTGCTGGCAGATCAATCGCAGGAATCGCAGCGCAATTTCAATAATTCACAAAAGGCAACGTCAAATGGGGGGAGACCCCAAAGAGTTATAGTCCCCGACATTTCAACTGCAACTGCAACTGCAACTGCGACCCCAAAAAGCAGCGGCTGCCGCTGCTGCAGTTGCACTCATTGTTTTTGTTGTTGTGCAGTTTTCGCCTTTGATTTTCAGTGCGCGATTAAAATGCGCCTGGTCCAAAAAAGGCAATGACAATTTTAGCTGAGAAACGAAAATGTATTGCAGTTGGCTCTGACTTGGCCCTGCGCCCGTTGTCCGTTCCCATAGAGCACCCCCAACAGCAGTTGCTATCTGTCTCTCTCTCTCTCCCTCTCTGGCTTACCCTCTATTCGTTTTTTATGCCTCTCTTAATAAACGCATCGCTGCGCATTCGCACTGCAACAACAACTACAAAAAAAAATGCCACAAAACAATGAAAAATGTCTAAAAATTGCAATGTACTGCATCCGCTGCAGCTCAGCTCCCCCCAGTTACTCCTGCCTCACGCCTGCTGCTGCTGCTGCTGCTGCTGCGAATGGGGCGCACGTCAAGAGCTGCTGTTTCTGCTCCCATTTAAGGCGCAATGACGCGCCGCTCATGCGCATCACGCACATGCCTTGTTCCCTGTTCCTTGTCTCAATGCGTTTCACTGCTGTGCCGCTCGCTCCGCCCCCTCTCATCTATCCCGCTTGCAGTTACTGTTTTGTCATCCTTTCTAATCGTCACTCGCCTGAGTCAGCTTGACAGCGCAAAATATGCTGCCATTCGCGATCCGTTGGGCCAATTGGTGGGCGCATTATCAAAGTCATCGCAACGTCACGATCGGCCAAAGCGAGCACCTTGAGCGCTACCTAAACTGGGCTATGACGACTGGCTCCAACTGTTAGAGACAATTCTGTTTAGACTGCAGTTGTCAAGTCAAGCAAACTGATCATTTGAATATCACAAGATTGCTTCTATTTGTGTGTTAATTTTTTAATAACTTGGTCTAATTAATATTAATATTTTATGAATAATATTTGTTATTATTTAGTTAGCAGTTTATTATTTTATTTTATTTTCATATTAAATTAATATAATTAAAATATTTACATTTTCGATTATTTATTATAAATTTATATATTCCAAATTTTATATAAATATTATAATTTGTTTATAATTATTAATGTATTATTTGCAAGACATTTATGTAGAGCATTCTCTTTTGCCAGCTAACCGAAAATTATTTTCGTGCTTCTCCCTCTTGTTATGCACATATTGAGGGCATGCTGCGATTGTGGAGCATTGGGGTATATTGGTTTAGTTGAATTGTGTGTAGCAGATAAATAATCATAAGAATCGCAGAATGATTGGAATGACAGCCTTAAAGGTATCTCCTAGTCGGTCAATGCCGTTTGAAGAATATATGTTTTTTGTTGTTTTGTTTTTATTTTTGTCTTTTGGCGCAGTTTCAGTGCGCTTTCTGCTTCATTGCCACATCGATGCAGTTGCTGTTGTTGGTGACATGCAGCTATTTTTAAGCACTGATGTTGTTATTGTTATTGTTGCTGTCGCTGCATCTGCGATTTGGAAATTGCATGTTGCTGGCCCATTTGTTGCATGTTGCATCGTTCCAGTTGCAACTGCCTCAATTTGCTTGTTAACTTTGGACAGCTTTGCGCTTGAACTGCAGCAATTTTCAGCTATTGCAGCTGCATTCAAAGCTTGCCTTCACATTCGATTTACGCCATCCGCTATGTGTGGGAGTTGCTCCGAGAGGCAATCAAAAACTGGCTTGGGCTTGGGCCTGGGCCTGGGCCAATGCCATCATTAACTGAGCTGCTCACAGAGTATATATGTATATATATAGTTCTGTCTCTCCCCCTCTCTCTCTCTGTTTTCTCTCTATTCCCTTAGAGCTGTGCTTCAGGTGTTTGCTTGGCAGTCCGCACATGTTGCCTAGCTGGTGCCGTTTCCGGTCATCAAGCGTCCACTTACGGATGTATTCCCCCCAATTCGAAAAGTGTTAACGAAGTGCAGGGCAGCAACAACAGCATTTTGTTAGTTTTTCTCGCACGCTTCAGCGGCAACAACTTCCAACTTCAGGCAGACCTCGAGGCGACAACGTGCTAATGACATTCAACACTTGATAGCTTGGGAACTCTGTTTGGCAGCTGCTCTTTAGATATATATCTACTATAGCTGCACGTATGCCAGTTATTGCAACGGCACATTTAACAGTTAAGGCGATGCTGCATATCCGCTGACAGCTAAATATATATACTATATATATTTTTATATTTAATGAAAAACACAATGAGTCCATGCAGCGAAGCTGTATGCTAAAGGCCAAAGGCTCTCACTGGCTCAGCCACCCACGCAGTTGCATCATTTGGCAATTTAATTAAACGCGACCACCCGCGTCGAAGTTCGCGAAGGAGTTGCCAGCAAGCGAGCCTCAGCAGTGGCGGGCTGCATTAGCAGTAATATGAACCATTCACATTCAAGGGGCGCAATCGAATCTTTGCTCGCTCGCCTGTAGCTCTGGCGAGACAATTGTAATTTTTGCAGTTGGCTGTGCTCTGTGGTTCTGGAGCTCTATAAGAAATCAATTTCCGGCACATTGTCAAGTGCAAGATGTCCAATTCAGCTGCGGGCTGCAGAAACAGATACAAAAGTATCTACAAAGAGCTCGAGCAACTGTCAGATACAAAAGTATCTTTGTGCTCGTTACTCTACTGGAAAGTTCAATAGCACGCGCTGCATTTGTTCTGTGTGGGTTTTTGCTTCTCGTAATTATTTATCGTTTTTACGGCTGTCCCTCTTGCTCAGCTGTCGGCTCAACGACAATCCGTCAGATACTTCTGTCTGCAGCTTGGCTCTTAATTTTGCTTTACGCTGCATCATCATTATGATCATCATCGGCGGCAAACTTCATTAGAGCTGCAACGCAATATCGCTGTATCTTGATGAAAAAGCAATTGTTTCTAGCCGACGTCCATTAAATTGGAAAATGTGTTTTCCGCCTGGTGTCAGTTGGGGCGAAAAGCGCTTAATTATGTCAGGCAGCCAGTCAGCCAGTCAGTTGGCCAGCCACTCGGTCGCCCAGTAACTTGTGACTCAATTGTATCTTAAAGATACTTTGCCCATTGTTGCACTGGCCCGAACACGCTAAGCGGATAATTGTCGTTGTAGTTGGCCCGATGTCATGTAGAAAATAAAGCAAACAAAACTTTGAAGGGCTTCCATTGAAAATGAAATTGCCGCCGACGCATACTCAAACAGGGCTAGATACACAGATACTAAAAGTATCTGCCGTCAGTAACGATTTAAGTGCAGCAGCAGCAGCAACGGAAAATCAATAAATTGGCAGATGCTCATGTAAAATAAAATGCACAACGAAAGTATCTCGGTCTATTTATGTATCTGTAGCTGTATTTTTAACTGCATTTTTAACTGTATCTTTAGCTGTATTTGTATCTGTATCTATATCTTTAGCTGTATCTGTATTTTTATTTGCATCTGTATCTGTATCTGTAGATGTATCTGTATCTGTAATTGTATCTGTATCTGTATCTGTATCTGTAGATGTATCTGTATCTGTATCTGTATCTGTATCTGTATCTTTAGCTGTATCTGTAGCGGTATCTGTATCTGTATCTGTATCTGTATCTGTATCTGTATCTGTATCTGTATCTGTATCTGTATCTGTATCTGTATCTTTAACTGTATCTTTATCTTTATCTGTAGCTGTATCTGTATCTTTAGCTGTATCTGTATCTGTATCTGTATCTGTATCTTTAACTGTATCTTTATCTTTATCTGTAGCTGTATCTGTATCTTTAGCTGTATCTGTATCTGTATCTGTGTCTGTATCTGTGTCTGTGTCTGTAGCTGTATTGTTATCTTTAATTGTATCTGTAGCTGTATCTGTATCTGCATCTGTATTTTTAGCTATCTGTATTTTTATCTGTATCTGTATCATATCCCTATCTGTATATGTATCTTTAGCTGTGTATCTCTGCAGCTTTAATTGTGAGTGTGTTTGTATCTCTCGCGTATTGTTCCCAGATAGCAAGCCATCTAGTGGTATCTGAAAGATACACACACACGCACACATGTTGTTAATCAAATCAGTGTTGAATCGAGCGCATGCATAATGAAACCTGAATAGGACGCGCTTTGTGCATCAATTATGTCGCATTAAAGCCAACATCTTGGCTCGCATCTTTGAGATACAATTTACGCATTCAAATTGTAGGAAGTTTCATATTATGCTGAAACAGAGACAGTGAGTGAACGAAAGAGCGAATGAATCTGCTGGCTGCCTCCCACCCACACACACACAAACACACACGCCCTCACATACAGAGGAGAAGCAGCGTTGCTGCCATGTCAATGTCAGGCCGTACCCCAGACGCAGTTGCAACTGCAACTGCAACTTGCATCAATTTCGTGTGTTAATCTGGCGCTGCCGCAATTGAAGCTCCCCTGCCCCAAAGGGGCATCCAAATGGGCTCCAAGTGGGTGTTTTTCGAGTGCGGGCAACACTTTAAAAGTGCAACGACTATGCGGCTGCATCTGCTGCATCAGTGCCCCATCATCAGCATGTCCAGAGAGTACTGCAGCTGCAGCTGCAGCAACGGATTGTCAATTATTAACCGTTGTCAAGTTGCTTTCGCACTTTCGAGGCGACTCTGCCTGTAGGTAACTGCTCGTAGTTGTTGCATGCACCATTGTCTGTTTTCTCTGATTCTTTCCACTCACTTGAGCACACACAGCCATTGTGTGTGTGCAACATCAATTGTTGTAAAATTTTAAGTAACTTTTAATGGTCTTTGTCGCGCCTGTTGTTTGTCTCTTTGCCAGAGGCAGATCCAAAGACAGACTCGAGTGAGAGCTATCCACGAGCATCATTTTGGCTCGTTTTCTGCTCTTTCAGCATCTCTTTTGTTATGTGTCTCTTGTTGATCTTTTGTAGCAAGTACTTACATGTGTGTATAGGAGAGATACTCGATCTTTGGCCAGGCAATGAACCTTAGGCAACTGCCTGTCTTGATTGACCCTAATGTGCTGAAAGCGGGACTTAGGGTCACTAGACATTATTGATTAGAAATTGTTTTATTCATGACTCATTTGTAAATCCTTTCGTTCCCATCGTTCCGTTCTTAGCGGTGCTTAACCCCAGCTCGAAGGTATACTTAAAGTGGTTTCATGTTCAAGTCTGTCATGCCTCTATCTCTAACACCACTTGCTGTGCCTTATTCATGTCCATGGCCATGTCCGCGTCCATGTCCCACAGCCATGTAGCTCACTAAATAATGCAGTAAATTATTTGTGTGTGGTTGTGGTTGCCAAATGGTTGAGCTGCTTGTCTGGTTGGTGGGTTGGGTGGCTGGGTGGTGCACATAAAACTACCGACGTCATGCGGTTGTCGTTCGAAGTTTTTTATGATGTTTCGCAAATTTCCAACAATGCTTGTGCCAAAAGTTTTTTCATGCCTCGAATCAAACGTATTTGTAGCTGCGCACTTTTTATGGCCTACTTCAAGGCGCTTAGCACAGGATTCACTTACGGCCGGGCGACAGGGACACAGACACACAAAAAAGCCATATAATTGAGCTTAAACATAAAGCGGATTTTGGGTTCCCTTACTCACTCTCTCCACATAAAAGGGAACTGACAAATTGTGGTCTTAAATTACGAGCTAAGCAAAGGGGATAGGAGAAAGGGAAGCAGAGTCTGTTTTGGCAGACCTATAAGACAGACAGAGACTATTTTCGTTGTACTTCCTGTTACCCACGCGAGCTGATCCACATTTAAATTAAACATGAACTTGTTAATTACACACACAACCCACATGACAACAACAACAAGAACAAGCCACATGTGTTGCAGCAGTTGCCTCAAACTGCGTCGCTTCCTTTGCGCTTTGGGCAACGCCCCCGTCGCGTCATTTGGCGGGTTTCCTCGATCCCATTGAGGATCTGTCCGAATCGACGTGACAGGCATACGTCATGCTGTCATGAAATACGTAACTCAATACGTATTTCATTGGCAGTTTTCACTTATTTTTTTAGGGTCCGCTAGCATAGAGGTGCAGCTGCTGACAAAACCTTTTCCAAATTAATTGCTTCAGTAGCTAACAAACTGTTCACATTTTCATTGAATTCGTTGGGGAGACCCCTATGTGGGCAGGAGCTAGCAGATGTATGTGGGCTAACGGTTTCTTTCTTTGGCCACACTTAAAATTCCCAAACAGTTCTAGCATCACTTTCGCTACGCATCACAATTTTCAGTTGACATGGAAAATAGGAAAAGCAAGAACAACAACAGCATCAAACGAGAAAGATAACAAATGAAAGTTAGTTTTTCTCAGGGGTAGACTCGATACAATAAAAATATAATAACAAAGGGGTTAAAGCTGTACGAGCAGCGGGGACGACGACATTTGGTTGTTATGACGCATCAGTTGCGTGATTTTTGCCCGACAGATGTTTTTCCTGACACAAACTGCGCCTCATACTCTGCCTTAGCCTTAGCCACAGCCTCAGGCTCAGCTACGTAGGCAACACTCAACACTTGTGCCATTAGAGTTGAATCTCAAACGGAATCCCAATGAACTGCCAACCGGTTGCCTCTCAACCCCCCGTTCGCAATAGTGTGAGGCGCAGAGCACATATACAATGTATTTTGCATTTACTGTACAACACACAGAAAAGGAAAAATAAAACAAAAAACAAAAAAAAAAGAGAAATGAAGAAGAAAACCTCAACGAAGCCGTCGCCATGTGCCGCAGTAGTTGTTGTTGTTGCTGCTCGCAACGGGCTATGCACAATCCCTGCTGCAGGCCGCCGAGAGTGAACATGAGTATGAGTGAGTGAGTGATATAAGAGTAAGCGGGAGAGAGAGTGAGAGAGATAGCGCAACAGAGCGCCCTGCTGCTTCCATGCCATGGACCAACCCCTATGCCGGCAGTTTATGTTTTGTTCTGCATTTGCCTTCCAGTGAGAGAGCGCCAACTAACAGAGAGAGAGAGAGAGAGAGCGAGAGCGAGTGTGCGAGAGCGCACGTATTTCCAGTTTCACTGAAGTTTTGTGCTCCCGTTGACGGCGTCTGGTTGCTTCGGCCGCCAGTTTGAGCCACGCTCTGCTAGACGCCGCACGCTTTCGGTTCTACTGCTTTTGCAACGCGCACGCGACGAGCATTTCTTTCCTGCTCGCTCACAGCAACAAAAGAGCAAAAAAAAAAAAAAAAAGATAAAATAAGAAGAACAACTACGACCGGCTTTGTAAAGGATAACAACTTTTTTTTCCTATTGCCAGAGTCGTGTCTAATAAAAAAGTGTGAAAAAGAAAAACAAAATACGAAAGAAAATAAAAAACAAAAATAATACGTGATTATCGCTTGTGTGCAAAAATTTGATTGCAATAAGGCAGAAATCTCTGTGCGTGTTATACACACCTAAAAGTGTCCTGCAGGATAGCTCTTCACGGATTCTGTATACATATGCCCGCTGTATGCTGCACACTCGGATTATTTCCATTTGCACATATTTTGCCATAAGCGAAACAAGTAAGAAATAAAAAGCAAATATTTTCAAAAATATTATATATATTCATAAACTTTTATAAATAGACAAGATTTTAGTGCCAATAGAATGAAAATATCTTTCTAAATATATTTGTTTATCGGCTGGCTTTTGTTAATTGTTATTTATGCGTTGTGTAATATTTTTATACAAATTCCAGCTCAATTTCTCTTTAGAAGAGTTAATCTTCTAATTAAAATTTCAATTTGGAAATGCATAAATATTGTTAACAGCTCTCCCATACTTCTGCTAATAGCTCGTGTCATTGCTTTGCCACCACAAAAACAACAACAACAACTATTTTGAACCCTATGCTTTTCCCCTTTCCATTAGCAGGCCATTTATCACAGCTGCATTCGAAAATCCTTTGAACATTTCATAAATTGAGCTTCCCCCCTTTTCACATATGTCAATCTGGCAGCTCCTAAAATCTCGCAGCTTGAATTTCTTGTTGCCTTTCGCGGCAGTGGCTAAAAATAGGGAGCCTAATTAATATGCAAGCCAACGAAATATGCCCAAAGTTGAAATTGATGTAGCTAAAGCCTACTCCGAGTCGACAATAATTCAATAATAAATTTATCGCTGCTGGCAATTAAAACAAAAAACTTCATCCGGGCAGCTGTGCTCCAACAGCAGCAACAACGATGAGTAAAGGCGCCCAAATGACTTCCGGGAATCATTTGGAAAAAACAAAAAAAAACGAGGCTAAAAAATCAAAATCAAAGCAAACCTCGTGAAAATCTGACAAAAGAAAAGAGAGAAGAAGCAGCTGACAGCTAAGGGAAAAACAACATTTGCATTTTCATGCGTTCAAGATTTATTGGTCCGCGACTGTTCCAGTTCCACTGTTTCCATTCCCGCCCCTCGCTGTTCACCTCCCCCATTCCACCCAATTTGATTTGATTGTTTTGCCCGCTTTCAAAGACAAAAGCCGCTATTAGTTTTTCACTCTGGAGGCTTTTCACATTTTCACTGCGTAGTGAAAAATAAGAAAAAAAAACTTTATTTTGCTTTAAATTCAATTGAAATTTTGTGTTATATAATGGGTTTGTGGGCGGGGGCGTGCCAGGGCGGCACGGCTTTCTCTGTGAATGTAAACAAAAGCAATTAGAGTTTCCAACTGGCAAAAGGTTTTGATAGCTGGCAGTTGGGGCCCAGATTGGAGGTGGGTGCTGGGCACAAGGGAATGGGGGAAAAGGGAAAACTAAACAACATTTTCAACACTTTCCAATGCTAGATAAATAAAACCCTCAACACTTGTACCCCACACTCCATCGCTCCCTCTTGCACGAGTTCATGGTCAAATGTTGCATTTCAATTTCAGTTTCAATTTCAATTGCCTGTAGAATAAATCCCTCAACGAGCCCAGTCAGATCTCCACAGATCTCACTTTCCACTCGACTCCTCGCTATTGACACTGACTAATGAGGCAGCCATTGGAACGACTCATAAATTTCACTGTCCAAACTGTTGACACACAAAGTAAACAAGCCGAGCTATAAAGAATAAGCGTTGCTGCCAAGGGCTCCTAACTCAAAAAACACACGCACACACGCACACACACACGTATACATACGCAACGTTCATAAACTTCCATTTTGAGTATCCTGCGTTGTTGCCCTTCGTCTTCTTTTATGCTTATCTCGTTGGCTCAATCTATGCCTTATCGCTGCTTCATAAAAAGAACCCAACTAACGCATCCTTGACAGCGAAACGCAGATCGAATAGCACTAAAGAGCGAGCGAGAGAGCCAGATCGACTGAGCTGTACTTGGAAATCCGAAACGCTATCTTGTTTGCTTGAAGTGCGCAATAAAATCGTACATTGATCCGTTGTGTTTTTCCTCTTTTAGATAAACGCAATATTTATTTATTGCAGTTGTTGGTTTTTACAAAAAAATAAATGGGTAATTCTAGATCTATGTAATAGCCAATCGTCTGTAAAGTGTAAAAGAAACCAAAGTCGTATTAAAATGTCTGTTGTTTATTTATTATTATTTTGATATAATATAGAATTAAAATAGAAACGAAATAAATATAGATTTAACATTTGAACTAGAATAATAATATAGAATAATAATAATAATATATAGAATAATAATAATAATATATATTATTAGCAGAATTTTTCTATTTATACAATTTTTTATCAACTTCATATTTCTAATTTTCTATTAAAATTTACAAAGAAACTGTACACGTTTAAGGATATTGAAAGAAAATATTTGTAAGCTTTCAATCTTGAGCTAAGGGAGAATAAATATGAATTAAAATAGACTATTTTTGGACTTGTTAAATTACAACATTTATTTATTATTTTTTTTTTTTTTCAATATTTATAAATACAAAATTAAAATAAATTGCAAGCACATATCATTTACCCCAAGGTATTATAGAAATGTATAAATTATTCATGAAATGAATTTTATAATTAGAAAACAATAAATTTTCTTTATTTAGCACACGCAAAGTAGCTCAATTGACACTCCAGGAGTTTTCCAATTCCACAAAGAACTCAAAGTTTCGAATAAGCACAATTATAAATTCATAAAAGTTGGCGTTGGAGTTTGATACCCTGGGGAAATGTCGCCTTGGTAATGGGTTGCTTTGAGCACTGTTCGCCGCTGAAGAGCTCTTCTGCCCCTTGGGATTGTGAGCTGTGCACGTGTGCCAATGTGGTTTGGCTGTTTGATGGGAAGATCGAGTGATTGGGCTTATTTATATTACATTTCATGCCTGACTGGGCGAGCAGCTCCTGGCACATCCTTTTTCCTCAACGACACGTGCAATCAAATGGGCAAGTTCAAATGGGGCAAGTTCATTAGCAGGCAATGTGGCAGCAGACAGTGCTGCCGTTGCTTCTTCTACTTTTGAACATGTTTTGATTAATGGCCCTGAAATTAAGAACAAGCACAACAATAACGGCTAGCATCGGCTGGTGCCTATTAAAAGTTAATTTCGAGGCGGGCGTAGCTTGATTTTTATTTATTTTAATAAATTGTATCTCTCAGATACATGCGGCAACAGCGCCCACAGGCATTTGTTGCTTGTTAGCCAAAATGAGAAACTTGGCTAACAGCTTGGCCTGGATGCCCCTCCGCTCGCCCAGCCGTCTGTTCGCTTGGGCCCTTCACTGGAGCCGCTTGTCGGTGTCCGGATGACAAATTGACTTCGTTAGAGCAATTTCTTCTTTTAAATGTGAATCGCAAATTGAAATATGATTGGCCGCAGGTTTCGTTGAATATGCCACTTGATTGCTTTGTGGCGCTGTTGATTGTGCTGGAGGTGTTGATGGTGCTCTTCCTCCCACTGTTGCACCGCAATTTGCAGTTCGGTTAATGGCGCCTAAATGTGCCTGCATCTGCACATTTTTCACCCACGGCGCCTCGGAAATTGCCGCCGCGTGTTAATTGCATTTGCTCCTGCCGCAGCAACTGTTGTTGTAGTTTTTGTTGCTACTGTCTAGACATATTTGCCACGTCTATAAACAACAACAACAAAAAACTTTATACAAAATTGGTTTGCCTTTGGGGTTAGAGCTGCGTTTGTTAAAGCGCTTGAAATTCGATCACAATCATGTTTTTTAATGGCCAGTCCGCGTGTGTCCTGCAGTTGTTTCCAATTCCTATCTAATATCCTGTTTAATTGTCCATAAAGACACCCACGTAACATAAATATGCAGTGTAAATAGGGTTTTCATAAATATGCAGTGTAAATAGGGTATATCGACAGTTGATTCAATTGAAGCATTTGCTAGTGCGTATTCCTATCACAGATTATATTCGATTCAAAGAATCATTTATTAATATAGTGAAAATTCTTGTTTAATCAATTTCTAATCCAATAAAAGACAACTAACTGCCACTCGCTGCTTACAGCGTATATCGCAGTCGACTATTTCAACTTGTATTTTTTGTGTGCTTTGTTTACCTGCCGCCTGTGGCGAGTGACAACCCTGTCGCTAAGTTTACGGCATGTCAACACGCACCTCATACGCCATCTGGTGGTGGCTGTAGGCAACAGCAATTCCTCAATTCACTTTTTGTGTGCATGTTTGCATGTATGTGTGTCTACGTTAATAAGAATGCAAACAAATGGATTGCTTTCAATCTACGCGTCAGTTCCTTCCCATTCGCTAGGCACGCCATCTACTGGCAGAAGTTGTCAAAAGCAATTCTTCAACTCACTTTATTGAGTGTGTTTGCGTGTGTTTGCGTGTGTTAGTCAACACTAATCATAACAATAACACAGGCAAATGGATTGCTTTCAATCTAACTGCCTTCTACTCCTCGCAGTTCCTGTCTTTTTCCCTCGTCCACGCCTCCTTTCTCTTGCCCTCCCCCTCATTTCATGGCTGGCTGCTTTTGGCTGTACAGGTTGCGCCTTTGTCGGCAGTTAAGTCAACAACATTTCGCTGGCAGTTGTCCGAGTTCTCACTGTGCCCTCGACACTCCTGGGTGTGCACAACAATTGCATTTTTATGCGTTTCGAAGTGTTTTCTGGACATGTTAGGCATAGCCCAAATATATATTTTCTGATTAGTGTTTCAGCTAATGCGTGGTTAGTTCTAGCATGTTTTTATTGTTTTTTTTTTTCTGTATTTTTTTGGGTTTTTTGGTTTTTTGGTTTTTGCTTGGGGTGGGATTAGTTTTATGTGTGGTTTGCTTTTTATGTTGCATGCCTTTTAGCGCTGCACAGTGGAGAGAAACATAGGAAATTTTATATATAATAAACGACGATATAAAATCATAAATAGATCAGAAAAAATAGATTTTATATTGATTTATAAATTAAATAACAAATTATAAAGAAATTATAAATATATTGATAGAGCTTCATATTTTTATACCAATTCCTAAAAATAATTATCAATATATTTTTTTTAAATATTTATTTAAATTATAATTATGTTTATGAAGCGTTTGTCATACATTTTTTCGGACTGCTCTCCCAGGAGAAGAGGAGGATTTATCCTCTTCTATTTCTCATTAAAACATTGCTCCACTGTACCGAATCCCGCAGCATTTGTCGACACAAAACTTTTATGTTTTAACGGCAATTTTCGTGTGCGTAAAACAAACAAGAAAAAAAAAAAACAATGAAAAACCAAACCGAAAAATGGTACAGGAAAACGGATCGCATGTCAAACGCAACTTTCGTATTGTGATTTAATTTATGAGGCAAGACAAATTATAGACTCCGACACATATGCCACATGCCACTTACATACATACGCTTATAGACAAATATGGATAGTCGGATATACTGGACAGTCAACTGGAGAATGCGTGACAATGGGCGCGTCAACTTTGGCCCCTTGTCTGCGGCAGCGTCAGCTTCAGCCGGCTGGTCAAAGACTTTCAACACATTTCTCAGCCAATTAACAATGATGATGAGTGTTAGCAGAAATATTTTGTTGTTGTCATATTTTTTGCAATTGCAATAAAACTGCAGGGCAGACGAGCGGAGATATTCATGTGGACACAGATATGAATACTCTTACAGCTACAGTTGAGGATACAGATATTTATGACTTGAATGCAGGATACGCATAAAGCATGTCTTATGAATTCAGCAGAATTTATAGATACAGATACAATTGAGTAAGCAGACACTCTGCAGATACAAATGCAGTCATAGGTACAGAGAGCGACATAGATACACAGGCAGCTGCCTCTGCAGATCCAGATGTTGCAGATACAGAGAGACAGACACAGATAGACTTGAAGATACAGATAATACATTTGGCATTAAAGTGATAGATACAGTTGCCTCTGTCTCGGATACAGATGCAGCTACTGTCGCTCAGATACAGATACTTTAACTTTGTCTGGTTCAATGAAAGTATTAAACTCGAGTATGTCGTAATTACTTTGACCTGCTTTTGTTGGCGATTCTATAGCTTGACAACTACGCAGACAGCGCCAGCTCCTCGCCTCCTCCTTCTCCTCCTCGTACTAATACTTTGAAATCCGCTTCAATTGGATTTTGTTGTGGCACAAGTGACACTTTTTTCACTTTCGATACGCAACATGCTGTTGCGTTCTATTCGCTGCGTACTGCGTTGAGTTTTCCCTTTTGCTTTCCACTCGGCTGCACAATTTCCATGCAGTTGACCAAACTGTGATAATGATAATGATAATGTCCACAGATTATGTCACGCAACAATTTGAACTTTAAGTTCACATTTTAATGGAATTTCGTTTGATTTACATGCAACGCCTGGGTTCATGACTTGGCATCGTTTTCTCCCCCTACTAATGCGTGCTGCGTATGGTTTTTTTTTTGGTGTAAGTGCAATATGTTAAGGATTTGTTGGGGCTTCGTTTGAATTGAGGCGCTATTTGGGAGCTCAGAGCAACAGAGCTGGAGGCAGCTTTATCAAGCAGCTGAATGGAGTGCTCTATATATGGATTTTAATTTGAAATATGCCAGAGAAACTAGTTGATAAGCAAGTAGATGTTTAGCAGTTTAATATGAGTCTTGAATTAGTGAAAATATAGAAGTGATTGGGAAGCGTCTTAATAGACAACAGCTGAGTTTTGAAATCATATGAATATGATTAAGAAAAATGATTGAAAGTTGAGCTTAGAGGGTAGAGATAACTGCTCTAAAAAGCGCAAACTACTATTTGGAATTCATAGAGAAATTCATTGATGCCAGCTAAGAACTATTGATATCAATGTCAATATAATCAGCTCAGAATTTGTCTTTATATATATATATTCTTTCAGAGTTTCTTATCCAAAGAGCTTATTACATTTTTTATGCAACAAGATTGAACAAATCAATTACTCAGAAATCATATAGAAATACTATATCGGCTCAGACTTTTTTATGCCTAGCTAATATTCATTTAATGACTTTCAGTCTAGAAGTCTGCTCGTATTCCTAATGCAATTCTAAGCTGCATTCCTTATAAAAAAAAGAACTCTAACTACGCGTTTTTTAAATGACTTTCTCATGACTTCTGACGCTTGGTCTGTGGTCAATTAGCCAAAACTGAAATCGGGTACGTGCTACTGTGGCAATAATCTCTGGAAACTTCGCAGCCGGCGTCGCTCTTAATGATTGTTGAGGCACAGTGTGGGCCAAGGCCAGTCTTGCAGAGCAAACGTTGCGTCCGAAGTTTTCCGCTAATTAAAGAAGGTGATTTCGTTTTTCTTAGGGAAATGTGTGAAAACTGCTAAAGCGCACGTAGCCAGAGCCAAGGGAGGGTAGAGGGAAGTTTGCCTGTGCCTGTTGGCTTGGTTTGGTTTGTGCGCAGCTGGCTGCTTAACAAATTTGCGGTCTTCCCGCCCCGAAAAAAATAGAAAATGACATGCGGCAGCCAGGACATGCAAGCGAATTTCCACAGTTACCTGAGACGCTTTTCCAGGTAGAACAACAAGCGGACTCCAGGTAGAAGAGACTAACAAAGAGACTTGCGCAGCCGGCATTGACAATTTAGCTCAGCTGCTCGGCATTTTCAATTCGCTCGTATAAATGTGAAGCGCCGTTGCGTTCGGCAGCTAGAAGCAAAACAGCACGCGATCGTGATAGATCTTAGATCCTTAGCTGCATAGCAACTACAACCAAAGTTTAACCTAGTTAATAATACAACAACAAAAACTAAGTCCAGGTTAGCAGTCGAAGGAAATGCCAACAACAATCAACAATCAACAACTAATTCCAGTTTCTTCTTTCTGCTTTCGCTCTACTTTCAGAATTCCCATAGAGTTCTCTAAAGTAAATCACAGCAGCTCAGATAAACAGCAAATACTGCACGATGGGTGAGCTCGAGGAGAAGGAAACGCCACAGACTGAAACGCAGGCGGCACAGGAAACGCTTGACGAGCCCAAGGAAACGGACAAAATGCTGGACAGCAAGAAGGACGAATCTAAAGAGAAAACGCCCAGTCCACAGACATCGAAGCCGGCATCGCCAAATGCCGGCAAGAAGTCGCCGGTGCCAGGGGCACAGGGCAGTCCGGCTGAGAAACCAGCTGGCGAGGAAATTATTGACATTCCCGCAGAGAATGGCAACAAGCCCAATGGCAATGGGGCCGATGGCGATGAGAAGAAGATCAGCAAGGAGGAACGCGAAGTGAAGCCGAAGAAAATACCAATCGGTGGCCTGAAGCTGCCTGGCTTCTTCATGAAGAACAAGCCCAAGGCGGAGGGCGACGGTGCCGAGGGCGAGCTGCTCGAGAAGGAGCAGACAGATGAGAAGGAGGCCAATGGCGATGCTGCGGCAGCAGCAGCTGGCAAAGAGGGTGAGCAAAAGCCACGACCTGGTCTTGGCCAGCGTTTGCGCAATTTTTTTGTGCGCAAACCAGTCGCTGACAAGGAACAGCAGAAGAAGCAACTGACCAACGGCGATGCGGATGCCAAGTCGGGTAAGTAGAGAGCAAATGATGATGCCCAACATTTAGCTAATAAATAACTATCCCAAACAGAAGCCACAGCTGAAGCAACGGCTGCTGAGGAGGCAGATCCGCCACCAAAACGTGGCTTACTCAATGCCATCAAGCTGCCCATTGCCAACATGATACCCAAAAAGCGCAGCGGAGATGATGTGGAGCTGGGTCTGGGCAAGGCTGGACTGGCCTCGATGGAGACTCTCGATGATTCGCTTAAGGATCAGGATACAGTCGATCGTGCGCCGCTCAAGAGCAATGGCGCCGATGAGCTGAAGAGTGAGCTCAAGGATGAGAAACTGGCCGCAGAGGAAAAACTGGCCGCTGAGGAGGAGGAGCGTGAACGCCCCGTCTCATTGTGGTGCCGCCTGCGCGGCTACAAATGCAGCGTAGATGATGCGCTGATCGTGTTTGGCATACTGCTGTTCATGCTTCTGCTTGGCGTGATTGGCTATGTGCTCACCCATGAGACGATGACGTCGCCTCCATTGCGCGATGGTCTCTACATCTCTACCGTCACCGGCTGCGGCTTGGTCGAGGGTGTCAAGGATGATGGAGCATTCGCCTTCCGTGGCATTCCATATGCCAAGCCACCGCTGGATGAGCTGCGCTGGCGTCCAGCACAATTGATTGAGCAGATCGATGACTGCTGGAACGGCACACTGCAGACGCACAACCGAAGCACCGTGTGCACGCAGCGCTTGGGCAATGGCACAACAGTCGGCGATGAGGACTGTCTCTATTTGGATGTGGTTACGCCGCATGTCCGTTATGAGAATCTACTGCCTGTGGTGGTGCTCATTGGCGCCGACTCTCTGGCTGGTCCCTCGCCTGGAATTTTACGCCCCTCTGCACGCTATTCTCGTTCCCATGATGTAATCTTTGTTCGTCCGAACTTCCGCTTGGGTGTCTTTGGTTTCCTTGCGTTGGAAGCCCTCACCAAGGAGTCAAATCCGCGCACTTCAGGCAACTATGCGCTCACTGACATCATTGCGGCACTCAAGTGGATCCAGCTGAACATTCGGAATTTCGGTGGCAATCCACAGTCCGTGACTCTGCTGGGTTATCGTGCAGGAGCGACGCTCGTATCGGCTTTGGTCACCTCGAACAAGCTGGAGGGTCTTTACAC
Organism: Drosophila buzzatii; assembly: GCA_035045845.1. NCBI lineage: Eukaryota > Metazoa > Arthropoda > Insecta > Diptera > Drosophilidae > Drosophila > Drosophila buzzatii. Next base: position 704,751 of record JAWNOS010000062.1, on the reverse strand, counting down.
ACGTGCCTGGGCTTCATCCGCGTCGGCTATTCTCCCAGGCAAACCGCTGCAAGAATCTGAACGTTTGAATCAGCAGATCATGGCCACTCTGGACTGCCAGGATGCAGCTTGCTTGCGCGAAACATCCAGTGAGAAATTGTGGGCTGCCACACCAGACACTTGGTTCCAATTCCCCGCCACGGTACCCCAAGCCCAAGAGCTGACCACTGCCAATCGTCACGAGTGGTTGGTCCTGGATGGCGACATACTGTATCAGCATCCATCTGAGTCCTGGAAACTGGTGCCGATCCCAACCAATGCCAATCAGCTGCAGCAGCCACGCCTTGTAATGGGCGCCACTGCCCACGAGGCACACACTCTGAAGCTGCGCGAACTGCACGCCAACTGGACAGCCGAGGAAGTGCGCTCATATATACAAAACTCCCAACTGGGCGCACGCGGTTTGACCGATGAGATTATCAAACGTTACAATGCCACCAACTATGCCGCCTTGGTGGCCATCATCACAGACATACGCACCGTTTGCCCGCTGTTGGCGAATGCTCGCTTGCAACCCACAGTGCCATTCTATGTGGTCACCCAGGGTGAGGGCGAAGATAAGCTGGCCACCGTGGATGCCGATGTGCAGGCTATCCTCGGACGCTATGAGCCACATACCGTGGAGCAGCGACGCTTTGTTTCGGCAATGCAGCAGCTCTTCTACTACTATGTCTCCCATGGTACGGTACAGTCCTTTGATACGCGTCGTCGCGTGATCATTGTGGAGCAGGATGCGCAGGTACAGGAGGATCACGCTCACTGCAACTATTGGATCGGAAAAGATATTGTGCCGCGATTTGCGCGTGTCGATTAAGCAACAGAAACATCCTTCCACTCGAACCCCTTTACCTTATCCCAATCCAAATCCTAACCTCCGTAATCTATGACAATGTTCGACGGCTTATTAACTGTCCTGTAAAAGTTAATTTTATCTCTTTTTCTCTCTCTCCCTCTCTCTTCTGCACTCTTTGACTTTGTATCCGCCCCTTTTTAGAGTTTGTAGTACCCTTTAGCTTTTCCAGTTTTCCCGATTTCATTATCAGTTTAGTTTAGCCTAAGTGAATCTAGTGTTTATATACGAATGTACATTTAGTTTCGACAATTATTTAAGTTGTAAGTTTTATAAGTGTAACGCATAACTCAACAGCAGCAAATTGCATCTAAGTATGCCTCTACTAAACATAAAGATAAACATATACATATACATACATGCATAAATCTATGATAATGTATTCTCTAATCTTAACAACACACTCGAAACACACACAAATAAAACACGACAAAATATATTTAAATATATACTTGAAAAGTATAGACAAAACTTCACGTCTTTCAACTATCCAAAACACAGAAACACACACTCTATCGCAAACTCTATATAATAATTAGATATATATATATACATATATATACATCACTTATAGCTGGAGCGTTAAGCAAAACCTTTGACCAACGATCTTTTTTGATACAATTTTTACATAGCAATGGGGCGCCATAAAGACAAGACTCAATACATAAACGATGAAAAATCAAACAATTTAGATTTCGTAAGACAAACAAACAGGAGAACGCATCAGAAAAAAAAACGTATTAAAATATACATATATACAAAAAGAAAATATATAAACGTGTTTAACATTTGAGACTGTATGTACTATACATAGAGACATATATGTACTATAAACAAATTCATTTCGTTGCAGAATTCATTTGCCCAGCACAACAAAATATTTTCTATAGCTTTAAATGTATATTAGTCAAGCATTCAGCAAACTTAAATGTAAATTAAAAGATCATATTCATATTTTGTACTTTCTTTCGCTGCATTTTTTCATAAAGGTTTTATTTATTTTCCAAATATAATCAAATATCGAAATGAATTAGATAATCGTACATGTAATTTGCACATTAAAACAAAAAGAAATTGACTTTAACACAATTAACATAATTAACGAAATCTAGAATCAATAAAGCATTTAGCATTATGGTCAAGATCTGTGTGTTCAAGTGATACGAATAATAATGATTAAATGAATATACTTCTATTTCAAGTTTGTGTCTCAAAAGCAAGCATGAGAATGTTTAAATAAAAACCCACAATGAAATATTATTCTTAATTGTTTAACTCTCAACTAGTTACTAACTAATTACGCTTTAAAACTTTGGATTGCCACAGCCTTTGGCAACAGCAGCAAGGAATGTCCATCTTTATTCAATTTTTGCTGCTGTTGACCTTATAGATGCGACATTTGTTATCCGTTAGGGCAGCCAAATAGGTGCCAGTCGAAGTGCTCACTGGACATATGTCGTAGACGACCTCATTGACGGGCATGGTTTGCACACGCTCCTCTCTCCGTACATCGTACATAATTAGCTGCTTTTGGTCCTGCAAGTAGCCAACGACCAGCGTATTATTCTCCACGGCCAGTTGTGTGGGTCGTGTCATATAGGGCGTGGCAGTGGAGCCAAATATGGTTACTTTCGCTTGCAGCACTGGTATACCATCAATTTTTTCCAGCATGGTGAGTATGAATCGCGACTGCGGGCAGCTGGAATTGGAACGTACTGAGAACAGCACCGTGTTCTGCAGCTTATCATAATGCATGGATAGGAAGGGTCCATCGATATTGAGGCGGGTGGGCACGGCCGTATCACTGGCATACTCATAGAATTTCACAACAGTCAGCTGGCAGACCAGAAAGCCACCATTGCTAAAAACCCTGCTCACAGGAACGGCAGCTATGTTTATCACAGGGCTAAAGTTTTCTGTATGATAAGATAAGGAACAACTTAGTTATAAAGATGTGAGAATGAAATTAGTTAACTTACCATCAGATTGAAACTCGCTGAGGATCGTCTCCGGGAAGCGCATATCAAATATATAGACTCCACCTCGCAGGTCGCCTGCATATAGAAAGTGTTCACGCTCGTAGCAATCCACGCTGCAGGACCAGAGATATTTGTCATTGGCCGTGAACACGTTGCTGCACTGGCGGGTACGCACGTCGAAGGTCTTGATGCGGGTCTCACGACTGGCCACGGTCAACAAACGCTGACTCTCGCTGAAGTCAATGTCCCGTACCAAGTTCGCTGAGGTGTGCAAAAAATGCAGCGGCCTAAAGCTTGGCGTATCGATGAAGCGCACGCCATAGCCCGGAAACAGACTCTGTGCACTCTTCTGCGAGGCAATCAAAGTTGATTGCGCCGCCGAATAGAGCATCACACGGCAGCCGGGTTCTCGTGTTATCTCAATGTTCTTCTCCATATAGAGTCGATTGTTTGCCAACTGGCTTATGCTATTCAACGAATCCGCACAACAGTCATCGCTGTAAGCTCCACGTTTGCCGCCGCCGCCGCCCGCTCGCACCATCAGGCGAAGCCTCTCGTAGTCCAGCTGTAGGGCAGTCATCTTCTTGAGTGTCAATGAGTGCGTCATTTTGACTGTGGCCAACTCCGTTGTTAGTACTTGAGTACGTCGCCGCTCCGCATCCAGCTCCCTGCGCATGTCATGTTCCTCCGTGCGGTCGATGGCCCGCACTCGCGTCGCAAATAAGCAGCGTATGTCTCGGTTGGCAGCCTTTGTCTTGCATTGTGGACACACTTTGACTGCGGACTGTCGCTGGCTCTCGGTCAGCCAGCGTCGTATGCAGGAGTCACCGAAGAGATGACCGCAGCGCAAAGAGACCAACCGATGCTCACCACTCATTTCCCATGACTCCAGGCATATGGGACATGTCATGCCATCATCCTCGTCGTCTTCTTTTGAGGATGGCTTGGCTACTGGCGTGGCCATCACTATGAGTGTCTCATTAGACAGACGCTTACGTTTCTTGGGCGGCGACGGAGAGTCAAGATTAATGATGCCATCATCTTGTTGTTCGGCTCTACGGGATGTCGCAGGCGGCTCTCCATTTTCTTCTAATACGACAACTATCTGTCGAACAGCAGGCTGCTCTGGATGACCTATATTTGCTATCTCATTGTCTGCAGGCTCAGGCTCATGTGGGGCTTCGGGCTCATCTCCGGCTTCTGGCTCATTTGCCGCTTCTGGCTCATCTCCGGCTTCTGGCTCATTTGCCGCTTCTGGCTCATTTGCCGCTTCTGGCTCATTTGCCGCTTCTGGCTCTACGTCTTCATCATCATCCAAAGGCAGTACATCAATACTTCGCCGCTGCGCAGTTGGTTCTATATCGTCCTGTTGTTCCTCAGGTTCTTCCTGGAGTACCTCTGCCAATTCATTAAGAGCAGGATTTGGAGTTGGTGGAATGCGTTGATACCTGCGCGAACGGTTCAGAAACACAGGCTGAACATCCTGGCTGTCCGAATCCTGCTCAGTTGAATCCGAGTCACTGTCGTTCATTATTTGTATTTTTTGCGCTTGTTTCAACTAAATAGATGATAGCCAGCAACGTTTAAATAAAATTAAGTTACTATTTTTCTATGGGCATTTGTTCTATTGCATTTTGTTCTATTTGATTTATCGTACGATTGTTGAGCAATTGATATAGCGCGTTGACTTTGTATACTTGAATGTGCGACATCTGGCAGCTCCAGAAATCTGGCATCACTGGCATCGACTAAAATGAGTAGATTGACAAAAGTATCGATATTATGCGAAATATTTCGACGCCGTAGACGCCATTCATTTTTAGTTTTGTATAGAGAAGTGTGTTTTCAATTGTTTATTGGCAATAAAGTGCGAATAAAACGCCAAAATCAAATCGTAATCATTGTGAACAGAATTTGCGTTTGAATTGTATAATACGGTCAACTGCTTTAAACGAGCTACTTTGCCGGCAATTATATTTCGTATTCCGGCAAAGAATTGCATCAGTATTAGTGACTGGATACAAATTGCGAATCCTCAGGCACACTGTGAAATATTTTCTAGAAATTTGTAGCCGCCTAAGCACGCAACACACTGCCCACTGCCCGATAGTTTGGTAAGCGACAATTCATGTACTTTTTTTGAAGCGCAACGTAATTCGCTGACTAACCGCTCTGTCCTTGAAATCGACAGACTTGGCTGCTGTCCATTTGAGTGAGAAATTTAAACACACGCGAAGCAAAGTGAAAGCCGACGCCGCCGACGCGCAAATTTGACTTCAACACATATAGTAAATCATTCCTTTGCTGCTTCACTAACAGGAAAATCCAGTAGCAATGGCCGAAGCGAAAACACCCGAAAAGATGCTGTCCGCTAAACCGCCGGTCTATCAAAATAGCCATAGTCCAAATGCTACGCTCCAGCTGCCGAGTCCCATCATCACGCGGCGCACACGCACGGCCTCGACGTAAGTCGCCCCATCCCTACCCCTCTCTCTCCATAGCTCACTCTGCTTTTAGCCTAGCATAACCGACCTTCTCATCTGGCATTGATTTAATTGTCTGCTCCTCCTTCTCCTTTTTGCTTGCACAACCACGCGCGCGCACTTCAACAAAAACAAAACCAACAACAACAAAAACAGCTCAGCGCGTGCCATGGAAAATCCGATGGTGGCCGGCGTTGTAAAATCCTTTAGCCGCACTAAAGGACACGGCTTTATCACGCCGCATGGAGGCGGCGAGGACGTTTTTTGCCATGTTTCCGAGTAAGTTGATAAAGTTTTCTACACGCAATTTAACACCTAAGTTAACAAACTATTTTTACAATAGCATCGAAGGCGAATATGTGCCCATGCCTGGCGACGAGGTCAAATATCGCCTGTGCGCTATTCCGCCCAAATTTGAGAAACACCAGGCCGTGCACGTGCAGATAAGCAATTTGACGCCCGAAGTGCACCACAAGTGGGAGGAGCCCGTCTTCTGCGGCTCTCCCGCCAAATAGATATTCGCTTCTGTTATGGCCTTCCACAACAAATTTAATTAACTGGAGCACGCAGCAAAGGAAAACATAAAACAATGAAAACAATATAAAATATTAATGAACCGTTGGTAAACGAACGCCGATCAAGACAAACACAATGAGATATAAACAAAACAGCAAATGAAATCATACAAAACGACTTAATCAATCGTACGTCACACAGCCAACCAGCCAGCCAGTTTCAATTGAAAGTCTTTATTATTATTAAGCTAAGCAAAAAATATATATTTAACTCGTGTCACAATTGTGTTAGACTTTTCTGAAAAGACCAGTTTGAAGATATGTAGTGGATTCGTGTCGTAATCTGTAATATTGTTATCTAAGATCGACAGATTTTGATTTGGAGCCTGTAACAGTATATGGATACTTAATTTTTGATCATATTGAATTATTTAATTTGTAAACGCAAAGCAAAGCAATTGCCCGAATATCTTTATTACTAAAAAAAAATTATATTAAAGCTGAAACTTTCAATATTTGTGTTTTCTTTTTTGTTTGCATATGAAACAAATGCCTTATCAGTGCGTTTAAAAAGTTGTTTACATATATCTATGCATACATATGCATATAATTGTTTTTTAGGCATGTGGGTAAATAATTTAAAGAGTGAAAAAATGGTACATGTAAACCGGTTGTGAAATGAGCTTTGCGGGGGGTAACGACTATCGATATCGATACCCACAATAGCTTTCGATACGTTCGGTGTCTCTTGAGCGAATCGCTGCTCTAAATATGAAAAGAACTTGAATTAAGCGAAACGCGAACGTCAACAAACCAGTAGCAGCCACATCGTCACACAATGATATAAAACGCAGAATTAAATTTGCTTAAGTAAATTTGAAGTTAGGTTCAGAAGGTTAACGAAAAATTTAAAGTTTTATTTTGGAAACGCGTTTTTAACATTAGCCGCCTTTAACTGACGTGGACCTGCAGCTGTTGTTGTTTTTTCTTCGCTGCTGATTAAACGTGCAGCTGAAGGTGAGGGCAAATCAAGTAATGAGTTAAAACATGCACATTTCAGTGATTCTCTATTTGCAGACAACAACATGTCCGCTCGCCGACGGGGTCAAGCGCATGACGAGCAAAAGCTCGTCGAGTCCATGGGAGAGGGAGACACAGTGCAGAAGCCTGATTTGCGGGGCGATAGACGCAATATAGCCATATTGTTGTTCCTCTACGTGCTGCAAGGCATTCCTATTGGCCTGATTGCTGCTGTGCCCATGCTGCTGCAGAATCGCGGCGCCAGCTACAAGCAGCAGGCGGAATTCTCCTTCGCCTATTGGCCATTTAGTATCAAGCTGCTGTGGGCTCCCATTGTGGACTCGCTATACGTGCGCCGTTTTGGCCGCCGCAAATCGTGGCTGGTGCCCGTGCAATATCTGTTGGGCGGTTTTATGCTGCTGCTGTCCGCGCATGTGGATCGCTGGCTAGGTGGCAACAACCTGGAACCGAATGTGCCACTGCTAACCCTCTTGTTTTTTGTGCTAAACTTCTTGGCCGCCACGCAAGATATTGCAGTCGATGGTTGGGCCCTGACCATGCTAAAGCGCTGCAATGTGGGCTACGCTTCCACCTGCAATAGTGTGGGCCAAACAGCTGGCTACTTCTTGGGTTATGTGGTATTCATTGCACTCGAATCGAAGGACTTCTGCAACACATATTTGCGCTCTATGCCAGGCGATGTGGGCATGATTACGCTGCCACGTTTTCTTTGGTTTTGGGGCATTACGTTCATTGTGGCAACGACGCTGGTGGCGATATTCAAACGGGAAAACGACGTTGAGGATGCTCACACCGATGCACGCTACAAGGAAGAGCACGAACTGAACATAAGCGAAAGCTACAAGGTGCTCTGGGACATGGTTCGCAAGCGACCCGTACAAATTTTAGCTGGCATCCTGCTCACTGTGAAAGTAACGTTTGCTGCTTCCGATGCGGTTACTTCATTGAAACTGATTGATGCGGGCGTGCCCAAGGAGAAATTGGCACTGCTGGCTATTCCCGTGATTCCACTCCAACTTATCCTACCCATCCTCGTAGGCAAATATACCAACGGACCTCGTCCACTGGATGTGTACCTAAAGGCAATACCCTATCGTATATTGCTGGCGACTGTGGCAACGCTCATTGCCTACGCCACGCCTTATTTGATTTCCGGCAGCGAGGTGCCTGTCTACTACTATGTGCTTCTTGTCGTCAGCTATGGCTGCTATCAGGTATTCCTGTACTCGATGTTTGTGGCTGCCATGGCATTCTTTGCCAAGATATCGGATCCCGCCGTTGGTGGCACCTACATGACATTCCTAAATACGTTATGCAATCTCGGTGGCAATTGGCCGAATACAGTGGTGCTTTGGCTGGTGGATGTGCTCACCGTAAAGCAGTGCACCACACAATCCGAAAATCTATGCGAGGATAAGGAAGAGCAACAGGCAAGTGTACTCCACTGCAATCCACTTATCTGCAAATTCGTTAATTTTTCTTTTTTACAGGCCTGTTCATCAGCTGAGGGCAAGTGTGAAATCATATTCGATGGCTACTACTTCGAGGCGGCTGTGTGTGTAATTTACGGCATCATTTGGCTGATGGTGGTACGCAAGTGGATAGTCCACCTGCAGAATCTACCCATCAGTGCATGGATGGTAGTGAAACCATCTGTGTACAAAGATAAATTGCGGTAGCAATTAATCGTCTGATCCTCATTCTGCGCTACGCGCACAGTCATTGTTACAAGAAGCTATACATAGAAATCTAGGACTAGGAGTAGGACTAGAATATCTCTTCATTGTAGGTTAGGCGAATTGTATATTGTTTAGGAGCCACGTCCAACCCTCCGTATTGTTTTCTATAACTTAATATTCCTCGTGGAAATAAAATCAAAATTAATGTTGAGCAGCAGATTGTGAATATATATATATATGTGGGCAACAAGAAAGGGTGTTCCAGGCTGCGAATAGAGATGTTGTTTTATTCGCGCCATTGAAGTGACGTTGGGGTTTTTACAAATTGCTGGCATCTTTACCTGCGTTTTGATATACAAAAAATACGAGTCTTTATCTTATGCTTAATAGTACTTCCAGGAGTCAATTGATTCTTGATTCTTTTGTTTGCTCTTGCGCTCAATCAGACCCGCCAAATGCTCTGAACGCATGGACAGCGAGTCAATCTTCTCCACCAGTTGCTGATACGGACTCAGTGGCTGTGTACCCATTACGACGTGGCCAAGTTTCGAATCGATCTTTGCATTGAGGCGAGCGTTACGTATCAAGTTGACAATCCAGCATTCTGCTTCGTTGGGCTTCATGTTCAGCTTATCAGCAAGCATGCTGATGGTGATGCACTGATGGATGCGACAGAATGTTTCGAAGATCATCAGACGCGCATCCTCCACAAACTCGTTGAGGCAGGCGACAATGAAGAAGTCATTCAAAATGACTGTTTGGCACTCGTGCAGCTTGAGGCGTGCGCCCTCGAAGTCAAAGTTCACGTAGAGACACTCGAGGAACTCGGTGATGGGATCACGATACGTGTACGACTCCTGCTGTATGACCTTAATCAAATCCTTGAGAGCATTGCGACGAGTGCGATTGATGACCACGGCGGTGGCCAAGTAGCGCATAATGTGTGGGCACATCGTCTGTATAGCATTCAGATAGAGTGGCTTATACAGGAACATCTCAATGATGAGGTCGCGGCCCTTTGGATGATTGAAGAACACCAACACGGACCAGTGGATTAACCAGGTGCGCTGCTGCAGGGCTTGAATGGTCGAGAAATTGGCGCTATCAATATAGTCACGCAGACGTGTCAAATCCTCCAATGCGGTGTTCCAGTTGAGAGTAAGAATCTCAGCGGCCAGCTTGCCCCACAACACATTCAGGTAGTTCTACAAGGATGACAAATAAGACACCATTCCGAAGACACCAATGCAAATGCAATTTACTTACCTTATCATTGGGCGACATGACAATAAGGCAAAAATACAAGTACGATGTCGATTCCTGATAATTACCGCACTCATACAAGTACTTGGCCAACTTGTAGGCACTCTCCAGGTGCTCCACCTTGAAGTTGTAGTCCTTTTGCAGAGCATTCACAAAGGTCTTCGAGTCCTTCATGCTTTCGCCGTTCTTCAGAATGTCGGTGGCCTTCATGATGGGCGCTACCTCGTTTTGCAGCTGCTTCAATGTAGCCAACACCTCGGCCTTACGCTGCACAAGCTCTTCCGGCATCTCCTGGCTGAGATTAAGACGCTTGCGTGTGTCCATGGTGTAATCAATCATGTTCGTCTTGTTCACCGTCTCCAGAATGTACTCCAACAGCTCCTGCTGATTGTAGATCTGCGGAAGATAAACGAAACACAAAATTATACACATTTATAATGAATTAAGCATTTGATGACGGTGACACGAAGCAATGAATTTTTCTAACCTCCTTGCCGCATAAAAACTCCAGCAGTGGGAAAGTCAAATGTCTGTCCAGATATTGACAATTGATGCGTGTTAGATCAAATTGTGCCATGATTGCAACTGTATTTTCACTATTTTCACAACAAATTACTATTAATTTCTACTCGAAATCTGCACAAAAATACGCGTGCGAAAGACGCACAGTGCTGCCCTATGGCGAAAAGAAATGTTGTTTTTATATTTTTAGCATGTATACACTGACAGTAGGCAAATATTTCTGAAACATCGATACACACTGGGCAAACGATATTTTCCAAATATATCGTTAATGTGAATGATGCCATAGCAGTCAGCTTTTCAGCTCACCAAAATAAAAAGCTCTTTGAATTTTTGCTTGCAACACTTTAATATATTTAATACTTCACCATTTGATTTCATATATGTATGTATATGTTTGTATATAGGTGTATATTAATAGTGAATAATTTGCTTGTTAAATATATATATATATTTAAGGATTAATTATGGAATCTTGCCAAATGGTCAAAATACCCATATTTGTGTTAATACATATTGTAAATAGTTTATAGGTACTCTGCAATTAACGTTCAGTTGTAGCTCAGAAAATAAACAACACCTACAAATGCAATTTGATATAAGCAGAACTATAAATATATGTGCTCAGTGCCATAATTATTCGTAATTTTTGGATAAGTGAGGGAATCAGCATACCAACTTTTGGCTAAATAAGTCTCGGAACATAAAGCGAGTAAGTACAATATCTATATGAAACACAAATACATATCTAATATGTGATATTATATGTTATTTTGTTGTTGTTTTTATAACGCGTTAACGGTTAATTTCTAGTTATTGTCCTTTGAATTTGGATATTTTTTAGACCCAACATTTGGGAGTTTTGTGGTTTTCGACACACTTTCTTTTGCACTCATAATTGACTCTTTCATTTCGTATCAAAGTCTTGGAGGGCATCGCAACTACTGGACTGGCCAGCAGCGCATTGTGGGCGTGACGTCGCCAAAAAATAAAACGATAATTAAAAGGTGTTTAATATGTAGTGTAAAAAACTGAAGTCTTTTTTAGAGTAAACTAAACTAAAATCGCGAAAATAAAATCACAAATTGCAAATAGGTTCTCAAACTAAAAACCATACGAATTTTTCTATGCTAAGGACGACGCACGCACACAGACAGAAGACAGACACCCCGTATCACCATCCAGCATCAACATCATCAGGTACTTAGTATCTGGGTACTGTTGGATTAATGACACCGCCAGGTCCAGGCAAGCCGCTGGGTTTACCCGTTAGGTAGGAATCCACTTGACGCGCCGCCTGACGACCCTCCGTAATGGCCCACACCACCAACGACTGGCCGCGCCGGCAATCTGTAAAGGAGGATATTTTTTAATTTGCCTATTTACAAGTAAACTCAATTATTGAAACTTACCGCCAGCAGCGAACACCTTGGGGTTTGAGGTACCATACTGCCCGTTGCATGCTTTTATATTGCCGCGAGGATCTAGCTCCAGACCCAGCTCGTTGGGAACCGTCTTCTCCGGTCCAAGGAAGCCCATGGCCAGCAAAATCAGATCAGCTGGGAAGTATTTCTCTGAGCCTGCCACCTCCTGCATGCGCCATGCACCTGTCTCTGTCTTGGTCCACTCCACCTCGACAGTGTGAACTCCCTTAATATGGCCATTTTCACCCACAAACTCTTTGGTTGTGGTGCAGTATTGGCGAGGATCTTTGCCCCACTTAAGACGCACCTCTTCATGGCCGTAGTCCACACGGAATACCTTTGGCCACTGTGGCCAGGGATTGTCCTCGGCACGCTTCGATGGTGGTTCCGGCAATATCTCGAATGTGGTAATGCTCTTGGCGCCCTGTCGCAATGATGTTGCAATGCAATCGCAGCCAGTGTCGCCGCCACCAATTATAATGACATCTTTGCCCTCGGCTGAAATGATATCCTTCTTGCCGCCCAGTTGCTTCTTTTGCTGCGCCTCGAGGAACTCCATGGCAAAGTGAATGCCCTGCAAATCGCGATTGGCCAAAGGTAAATCGCGTGGCCATGTGGATCCAGTGGTTAACAACACCGCATCATACCTGGATATACAAAATATGTTATTAACGATTTAAATAAAACTCCAAACAATATTGACCTACCCCTGCACCAAAGTCTCTGCGCTAGTATCCTTGCCAATGTGCACATTGGTACGGAACTCAATACCCTCATCGGCCATGAGATCCACACGACGCTTGACTACCTCCTTGGATAGCTTCATGGTTGGAATGCCATACTGCAGTAGACCTCCAACACGATCGTTGCGCTCAAAGACCGTAACAAAGTGTCCGGCGCGGTTGAGCTGCTGAGCAGCTGCCAAGCCAGAGGGACCGGAGCCCACAATAGCCACACGTTTGCCGGTGCGCGTTTCTGGTATCTCGGGCTTAATCCAGCCCTGCTCGAAGGCATGATCGATTATGGCGCACTCAATATTCTTAATTGTTACTGCTGGTTCCGAAATGCCCAACACACAGGATCCCTCGCAGGGAGCTGGACAGACGCGACCCGTAAATTCTGGGAAATTGTTGGTCTGGAGCAGCTGTTGCAACGCCTCCTGCCATTCACCGTGGAAGACCAAATCGTTCCACTTGGGAATGATGTTGCCCAATGGACAGCCTGTAGAGTTCGACTGACAGAAGGGAACACCACATTCCATGCAACGGGCGGCCTGCATCTTCAAGTTCTTACGCACATGTGGGAAATTGTAGACCTCATCCCAGTCCTTCTGGCGAGTGCCTGCATCACGGTATGGAGCCGCCTCGCGCTTGTATTTGACAAAACCATGCAGCTTGTCCAGCACACGATCAGCACGTTTCTGTTCCAGGGCCACATCCTGAATGGCTTCCTCGATATCCTTGATGTGCGGTTCGTGTTTACCGTTGCCATTCTCAACAGCTGCCACCTTAGCGGGCTGCTGTTGAGCTGCCTGCTCGGCCATGTCCTTCAGAGCCTTCTGATATTCGTATGGGAAGACCTTAACGAATTTTGCTTGCTCTTGAGCCCAGTTATCAAGCAGTTCCTTGGCTATCTTTGAGCCGGTCTTCTCAATGAAATCAGCCAGAAGCTGCTTCACCAACGATACATCTTCGTCTAACTGCAACGGCAACAACTCTACTGATTCTGGATTGACCTTGGGCTTGAAGGAGCCATCAATATCATAGACATAGGCAATGCCACCGGACATGCCCGCTGCGAAATTGCGTCCAGTCAAGCCAAGGATAACAACCAATCCACCAGTCATGTACTCGCAGCCGTGATCACCCACGCCCTCAACAACGGCAGTCACGCCTGAATTGCGCACACAGAACCGCTCAGCAGCTATGCCACGGAAGTAGGCATTGCCCTCGGTGGCGCCATAGAGGCACACATTACCCACAATCACATTCAGATGCGACTCGAACGGTGCCGTGTCTGGTGGCATGATGACAATATTGCCACCACATAGACCCTTGCCCACATAATCGTTAGCATCTCCCTTTAGGGTCACGTTGACACCACGTGCCAAGAAGGCGCAGAAGCTCTGGCCAGCCGAGCCCTCGAGGAAGATGTCAATGCTCTTGCCAGCAGGCAGACCAGCCTCGCCAAATTTGCAGGCAATGTGATAGCTCAAAGTAGAGCCAAACGCACGCTCTTCGTTGCGTATGGCCATGTTGATAGTGATGTTGTCCCGGCTACCATTAAAGATCTGCTGAGCCTGCTCGATTAACTTGTTGTCGGAACGCTTTTCCAATTGGAAGTCCTGCTTCACAGAGCCGCCGACAATGTTGGTGCCTGGGCGCAGTTCCAGAGCTGGCTGCAGGAGTAACTTGAGATCCAAATTGCTTGCCTTGATACCGCGGTGGCTGGCCATGCGCAGCAAATCAGTGCGTCCAATCAGGTCCTGGAACTTGCGGATGCCCAGATTAGCCATGATTTGACGGATCTGAAACATGATGAAATTGATTAAGAAACGAATAAAACGAGATATAAGTGTCAGACTTACATCCTCAGCAAGCATGAAGAAGAAGTTGATGACGTGCTCAGGCTTGCCAGTGAATTTCTTGCGCAACACTGGATCCTGGGTTGCAATGCCCACGGGACAGGTATTCAAATGACACTTGCGCATCATGGTGCAGCCTAGAAAAATATATGGGAGATTAAGGAATATTACAGAGAGATCAAAATTCGCCTACCCATAACAATCAATGGAGCTGTGCTGAAGCCAAACTCATCAGCGCCAAGAAGAGCAGCAACGACCACATCGAAGCCCGTGCGCAATTGTCCATCAGCTTGAACGACGACCCTGCACATCCACAAGCGATCCATGGGAGGAGGAAGATATGACATAGAAAGGAATGCAATGTTAATTGGATACTCCAAATCGATATTAATGTAATGAGAAGAAATTACGAATGGAGCACAGCGCGGCGCGACGATCGTGCGAGCGAGCAAGTGAGTGGATGGCACCGATCGATGGTTCGGTTCGGTTCGGTTTGGATCGGATCGGATCAGTTCGGTTCGGATCATAATCAATATCAGTTCGGTATATATTTTGTCTGAATTGAACATGTGGCATGTGTGTGTAGATGAATTGTGTGTGAGCAATCAGGCTATATATACATATATATATCTCGACATATCCATTGATCTCATGATCATTGACTGAATTTTGAGTATGAAAGACAGCAGCATTAACGACATCATCGAGCTATATGCAATGTTATGTGTAGGTTTATATGTATGGATCACCTTCCTTTATCCAGCTTGCCTCACACACAGATCTGTGGATCAATCCGTTCGATCGTTTCTCTTTAAACTCAATTCTCAATCACTGTTTATCAACGAGCTCAATAATCTCAATACGTTTTCCAACGCTGTCATCTGGATAACCAGGCTCTTCTTCAGTAATATGTTTCTTTCATGATTAGTAACAAGTGGGGGTTGGGGAATTTACCCCAGGGGTCTGTTGGTCGAAAACTTACCTTGATCGTAGATTATTCAAAACAAGTACTTGATGCGTCTCTGCAATGCCAAGCTCCCAGGGCAGACCAGCATTCTTAATGCCCGTCCAGGAGCTGGCACCGGTGCCGCCATCATGGCCAGAAATGACAATATGCTCAGCTTTGCCCTGTAAACATGACATAATACAGATTATAGTCTGTATTTAGAATAGATCTCTTTAACTTACCTTAGCCACGCCAGAGGCAACCACACCTACTCCAACCTCGGAGACCAATTTGACGCTAATGCGCGCATTGGGATTGGAGCACTTGAGATCGTAGATCAGCTCGGCCAGATCCTCAATGGAATAGATATCGTGATGTGGTGGTGGGGATATTAGACCCACACCAGGCACCGATTTTCGTGTCTTGGCAATGTCCTTTGTCACCTTGTAGCCGGGCAATTCACCTCCTTCACCTGGCTTGGCGCCTTGAGCCATCTTGATTTGCAGATCATCAGCATTGGCTAGATACGAGGCGGTCACACCAAAGCGACCAGAGGCCACCTGTTTGATAGCCGATCGACGACTATTGTTTGGATCTTGATCTAAAATAGATAAAATTCGAAATGTTAAGCTTTAATTAAATAAATAATTGAATATATATAACTATGAACTTACTCAGATAGCGATCCGAGTCTTCGCCACCTTCGCCGGTGTTGCTCTTGCCTCCAATGCGATTCATGGTTATGGAGAGCGTTTGATGCGCCTCCAACGAGATGCTGCCGAAGCTCATGGCGCCTGTGGCGAAGCTGTAGTAGAATAAATCGTTAATTAAATAAAAATACTATAAGAAAGAGTTTACAAACCGCTTCACAATCTCGCTGGCTGGTTCCACTTCGGATATGTCAATCTTTTCACGATCAGTGACAAATTCCAGCTGTCCACGCAGCGCACAATTCTTCACACTCTCTAGCGTGGTCTTCTTGAAGGACTCGAACGCGTTCTGATTCTTGTTGACGGCCGCCTCTTGCAGGCTGCCAATGGAGGACGGTTCGTTGATATGTGCCTCCCCACCATGACGCCAATGATATTGTCCCGGATTGCGAAGAATATGTGTATCGGGCGATACCTTACCGTAGGTCAATTGGAAGCGCTCGAGACCCTCTTTGGCCAGTATCTCCAGGGTGACGCCACCAATGCGACTTTGAGTGCCACGGAAACACTTCTCAATTAGTTCGTTTCCCAAGCCCACCGCCTCGAAGATCTGGGCGCTCTTGTAGGACTGAAGAGTGCTGATGCCCATCTTGGCCATTACCTTAGCAATTCCAGTATCAATTGCCTGAGCGTAGGCGGCGTAGATCTGCTTGTCGGTGACATCTGCACTAATGACGCCATCATCCCGTAGCGCCTGGGCCAGTTCGAAGGCCAAATAGGGGCAGATAGCATCAGCGCCGTAGCCGAGCAGGACACATACGTGGTGCACCTCCCGTGCCTCAGCTGTCTCCACAATTATGCCCACCTTCATGCGTTGTAATGTCTCGATCAGATGATGATGCAATGCTCCCAGTGCGAGCAGAGCAGAGACAGCGACGCGTTCATTGGAACCAGCCGCACGATCGGAAATAACGATCAACTGATAGCCCGCCTGAGCAGCACTAGCACCCTCCCGGCAGATGCGCTCGATGCACTCCATGTAGCCTCGAGTTCCCTCGCTATACTGGAATGTTATGTCCAGGACCTTGGTCTTCCAGCCGCGGTGCGTGTTGCGCTTAAGCAGCTGGGTATCTGGAATGCTCAATATGGGATTTAGTAGCCAAATTCGATGGACCTGCTGTGCCGATGGCTGCAGCAAATTTGCCTCCGGTCCAATGGGACACTGCATGGACATAACCACCTTCTCACGGAATGGATCGATTGGCGGATTGGTCACCTGTGCGAAGAGTTGTTTGAAGTACTCATACGGAATGGGCTGAAAACCGGACAAACAAGCCAGTGGGGCATCGTTTCCCATAGATCCAAGTGCTTCCTTTCTGCAAAGCGATAAAGGAAGTTATTAGGGCATTCAACTTAGAAGTAAAGATCACCTACTTGTTCTTGAACATGGGTATCAACAGCATGTTGACCGTCTCCGTGGTGTAGCCAAAGAGCGAGAGACGCGGATCGAAAATACCGCGCTGCGATGCTGGCGGCTTCGGTGGCTCCTCGATAGGCGTGTTCAGCACGTTCGCGTTACGAATCTCATCCAGCGTAATCTGATAGACGGAAACAAGGTGCGACATGGATTAAACTAACTGCTTTTGGATAGCTGTGAAACAAGGACATGCGATGCAACCCAACGTAAAGCAACAAAATGTCTACAACGACTACGACACGGCGCAAGATCTGACAACTTACCATCTGGTATTAGTCCCCATCAGATATACATATATATCACATTGTGAGCATGATGGAGAAATGGACAACAACAATTACAATTACAGAGAGTTATTTATATTAGCATTAACCAATTTTGCGTGTCGACTTGTTTTACTGTGCTTCGAGTGTCAAGGTGCAGGGAGTACAACCAGAAATTCAGGTATTCATATTCGTATTGGGAAGTCAACTCACCTTTTGCTGCAACCACTCGGAGTGGGGACGCGACTTGGCAATGCGCGACTTGAGTTCAATGTCCTGGATAAGCTTTTGCTCCTTGGTGTCCACCAGCAACATGCGACCTGGCTTGAGCCGACTCTTGAGCGTCACCTTCGACGGATCCACATCGTAGACACCCACCTCGCTAGCCATGACCAGCACGTTCTCATTAGTCACATAGAAGCGAGATGGACGCAGTCCATTACGATCCAGCACGGCACCAATGTAACGGCCATCGGTGAAGCTGATCAGAGCTGGGCCATCCCAAGGCTCCATCACACAGGCAGCCCATTGATAGAAATCGCGTTTCTCCTGCGGCATCGTACGATCGTTCTGCCAGGCCTCCGGTACCATGGTCATCACGGACTCAGGCAACGAACGTTCACCCGCCATTGTAATGAACTCCAGGACACAATCGAATGAGCCTGAATCTGATAGATTAGGCTCAACCACGGGATATAGCTTCTTCAGTTGATCCCCGAACAACTCCGATTGCATGACACCCTCGCGAGCCTTCATCAGATTGACATTGCCACGCAGCGTATTGATCTCACCGTTGTGCGCCAAAACGCGCAGCGGATGAGCACGCTCCCAACTAGGGAACGTGTTAGTGGAGAAGCGCGTGTGCACCAGGGCCATATAGGTTTCAAACTCAGGATCTTTCAGATCCGTATAGTAATCCCACAACTGATCCGAAGTGAAGAGACCCTTGTATACCACAGTGCGATCCGACAAGGAGCAGATGTAGAAGCGTCTGCCCTGCTTGGCCAACTCATGGCTAGCCCGCTTGCGCAGCACGAACACCTGACGCTGAAAGGACTTCTCGTCCAAACCTTCAGGACGGGCGACGAACACCTGACGCGACAACGGCTCCGACTTCTGTGCAACAACGCCAATAGCCTGCTGATTGGTTGGCACCGTACGCCAGGCGAGCACCGACAAACCCAGGCTTTCGGCCAGCTCATTGAACTCAGCTTCCGCGGAGGCATGCTGAGCCTCGTCCAAGTAGAAGATGCCCGTGGCATAATTGCCAAGCTCGGGCAAGTTTACGCCCTTTTCAGCACTGCAAATAAATTAAAATAGAATTAGTTAGCATAGATACTTATTGTTTATTTGAATTGCCCAAGCTTTTCCCACAGTGTACGTTAAACCCTTGGAGACATACATATTAAAAATTGCGCGGGTTTTCATTGACAATCGCATAAAAATGCTTGTCTAGCCCGCTTGGATCAGTTGCCATTCATTTATCACCATTCATCGTGCATTTCGCTTCAATTACGTCAAAATGACGAAACATCTGAGGCCTTATCAGCAGCAAGCGTCGTCTGTGGTCGTCAGTATGCCATTTAAAACGCGCATTAAAATATACAAAACAGCGAGTTTAGAGAACTCTGGCTCGCTGATTATACAATTTCGCGTAACATGTGTTCATGTGTCTGACCCAAAACATTTCCTGAAACTTATTGCTCATGCACCCAATCCACAATCTGACGCACTCTGAATCCTTCCACATTCTCTCATTCATAATCCATGTTTGTAGTCCACATCTTGTTCTATAGTCTACATTCACACATGTTATTCATATGCACAACAAAGCAACTTTTTAATCTCAGCTCTCTCTCTTTCTTCAATTCCATTCGTTGCTCCCTTTCTTCAATTCTATCCCTTTCTCTCTCGCTCTTTGACAAACATTCGGCACGTGCGTGATTAGCACAAATTAAAATTCATTTTCAGGGGTTTTAGAACAAAACGTTTTGTCATAATCAGGTGCCGAGGTCTAGGTGTTAATTAAGCATTGCTTATAGCCAAATATAGAGTATTTAATATGCATTATAAGTGAGCTATTATTATTATGAGTAAATTAAAGTGAATCACAGGGTATTATCAGCCCAAATTTAATTACCGTATTTAAGTATTATAAAATACGGGCGCGTTCGGTGAATGCTCCTAAAATCGAGTTCAAGCTACAAATTTCAAAAGTGAGTAAGAATTAATCTAAGATTAAATTCTGATAATTTTAAATACAATTTTATGACCCATTGAAGCAGACTGCAACATTTGAAAATTCGCATAATATTATATAAACAGTAAACAAATGTTAAAACTTCAGACTGAACTAAATAATTTCGAAAAATCACGATAAATTCAAACGACGAACAAATGTACAAGACAAAAACATATTTAAAATTAAAATAACAATATGTGAAGAAAAAAAAAATGGCACATTCCAAAATATTCCACAAATTTCAATTCACATATTTTTATTGTTCGTTTGATGTTTATTGCCCTCGGGTATATTCTATATTTATATCTCGCTGCATACGAATTTCAAATTCTTTTTACAAAAATATTTGTGAAGCAATTATATTTTTTATTTTATTTTTTTATCTTAACTAAATTAGAATCACTTTCGTTTATTATATTTATAAATCTTTAGAAACCCCCCATATATAAAGACTTTATAATATGTAAATATAACGTTTTGAAGAAAAATAAAGCAACTTTGGCAAGCCTTGTCATATTTCATTTGTTTTACTTCGTATTGCGCTGTTAATGAATATAATGGAATAATTTGCGCTCAAGTTATTACCTGCAAATTGCGCAAAATAATACAAAAACAAATTATCTACTGAAATCCCATTGAATAGTTACAATACATATTTGAAAATTATCTGAATTATTGAATAATAGCCAAGTGTGACGAGCTACGTATCGAGCAAACAAATCAATTTACTTGGAAAACAGATATTTGCAACAACAAAAATTTCTATATTCTGCAAACTATTTTTGACGCGCTCGCCTGATGTTCAACTGTTTTTATTATTTTCATTTGTGGGTCGAGACCGAGCCAATGAAGCATATACGTATACATATAGTATATACATTTGTAAAATAACAAAATAGCATGTAGAACAATTCTAGACAAGGTAACAGCGCACACTGAATGCCCTCAAAATTATATATAAATATTTCAATTAAAAAACTAAATCACGTGAAATGCTAAAAAAGATATCAAGCTATCTACAATCTCTGCAAAAATCATTAAATATATTATAGCTATTTATATCGTAAAATTAATTAAAAAGAATATTTTTATGCATTAGATTAGATTACTGACGCCAAGTTCAACAGAGACCTCGACAAAGAGAGAGTGAGAGCGAGAAAGAGAAAGAGAATGTATATATGCAGCATATTTGTTTGCAAAAGCTCCGTTAGCTGTTATGCTTTCAAATGCAAGTAGAGCATACAGAAGCTGATAGCTTTGACTTTTTATTTCATTTATTTATTTATTTTTTTGTATTTCGCGCACGAGATCGCAGCGATATCGCCGTCATCGTCGACAACGTTTAAGACATTCATCAATGACAGCCGGCACATAGCTGTAATGCTGCCAAGTACATGTGCCCCCATGATTTCGCCCCAACCCATCAACGTTGTAAACTTACAGAGCCTTGACATAGAGTCCGTGAGGAATGGAAGCCAATACACCAGCGCCATCGCCGGTGTCATTGTCACAGGCGCAGGCGCCGCGATGATTCATCCGTTCTGACAAGGTCTGGGCATCACGAAGAATCTACATATAAGGGAAAAAAACAAATAAAAAGAAGAAATAAGAATTATGCTAAAACTAAAAATACGACAAATTTATTACCTTGTGAGAGCGTTTGCCATCGATGGCCACAATGAATCCCACGCCGCATGCCTCATGCTCGTTCTGGGGATCGTAGAGTCCCTGTTTACCAGGTGCCTCCCATGGCATCTGCTTCGGCTGCTGCTCCTGCTGCTCTGCAACATGTTCTTCTGCCTGAGCTTGACTCAAATTCGAATCATTCACAAAACGTTCGTTATCGATATTAATATCGTTTTCAAAGTTATCGGTATTGTTGCCGCTTTCAACACTTGTTGCACATTCAAATTCGCAATTGTCAGTGGTTATTGGTGCCATTATACGTTGTTACCGTTGCACTTGCCTAAACTGTTTTTCGCTTTGCGTTGCTCTTCGATAAATAATATGCAGATTGTTTTTGTTTGACTTTTGTATTATTGTTTTTCGTTTGCTTTTCAGTTTTGTTTTTACTTTTCAGCTGCACTTGGTTATAACTGTTTATTTGGCACAGAAAACGTGATTGTATTTGCTGTAAAAGAATAAAAATAAATAATTTATTTCAATTTAATTGACACATTTTTGCACTACAATTTTGATTTCGCACTGATTCTGCATGCCTCACTACACAAACAAAATTACGAACACACACACACACGTTTGCGCATATATTTTTGTGCTTGCCTCAACTTTATTTATTACACACAAGCGCTTATTTGGGGCACACGCGACACTGACGGCTGCTCACAAGCGACTGAGTGCCGACTGCGAAACACACCGACGTCTAACCCCCAACAGCGTATGCCTGCTGAGTGGAAGCAGCGCCAGGAGCAGCGCAGCAGCAGAGATCATTCGTTATGTGCCACTCAAATTCTCAATCGTTGTTGATCAACAAGCCGTCCCTTTGCAATAGTTTTTCATATTAGCATATACATGTATATGTATGTATGTAAATCTCAGAGGCGCTCAAATTGAGTTATATTGCATTTTACATTTGGATTTGTTCTGCTCTGCTGACTGAAGAAAATCTACACTGAACAGCTCTCTCTCTCTCTCTGTCAGCAAGGAAGTGGGTGCGAGAGTAGAGCAGTGAACGCCTGTTCAACGAAAGCAGCGCAACTATAGGTATCTTACGTTCTGACTCTCTCGCTCTCTCTCTCTCTATCTTTCTCTCAACCCTAGCGAGCTCTGACAAATCCTTTTTAATTGTTTCGCATTTTGCATTTCTTTCTGCTCAAATCAGGGATTATGCTGCTGCGTAAAATAAAATTTCAGTTGAGTCAATATTATTGAGTAGAAAGCGAGAAAAGGTTGGTGAGTTTATCAAACGTTCATTTTCTTAACGTTATCAACTTGTGGAATATTTACAATTAATAAATATTTATTACTATTCTTATATATACATATGTTTATTTATATTTATTGATCAGTTACAGTTCATGTTCTTTACGAGCGCAACCGGTACATTAAAATTTTAAATTCCCATATGCGCTTTAAAACAGCAAACAGCAAACAACAAAGTAAAATTCATAATTTAGGGATGGAAGTTTAATAAACAAATAACAAAAAACACATTAAAAATAATATAAATTATTATAAACTTATATTGTTTCATGTTTCCTTTTTTTCTGTCAAGGAACATTTATCAAATTAGTTGATATATTGAAAAGTTTTTACAGCAGTTAAATTTCTCATCTCGAAGATAATTTCACATGATGAGTTTATCAACCTCAACTTCAAACAAATCATTCGCTGAAGATGCATTTAGGTAAATCATCAATTTTTAATTTTGAATGAATTTTCAAGCAGGTATATATAGAGATAAATTAGAATTATCTATTTTTAACAAAATGCAAATTTGTTTGTCACAGCAATGAAAGAAAAAAAAAAAAAAACAATAAAAACGCCACAACAAAATCGCACGAAAATTTTCCATGACACGCGCCGAATGAAAGACAGACAGATAGAGAAAGTGAGAGCGAAAGAGAGATAGAGAATAGAAATTATCTATGACTCGTGAATAATTTTGGTATCGTTGAAGCTATCTTTTTTAATGAATGCTGCACAAATTAATCAATCAATGCCGATAAAACTACAGGTCAGCGATGCAATAAAAACACACGTGTATTATCAGGCAATCTGTTGGACTCCCATAAATTAGTAAGTCATTTATATATGTATGTATGTATACACAAATATTCATATATTGTAAATTGGCCAAAGTCCCAGCCCAGCCCAGCCAGACGACCGGCCGGTAAGAGAGCGATTGAACTTATCTGCCAATGCAATACGTCACGCTGCGACGTCGTCGTCGGCGGAAACGTAAGACGTATGACACATTGATGAAATACACACGCACTAAACTCTCTCTCCCTTCGCACTCTTCGTAGACTTTGCTCGTAGCGCGCGACGAGAGCGGGAAGCTACGACTATAAACAGAATGAGATTGTTTTTTTTTTTGGCAGTCGAAAAAAAAAACAACAAAATAAGAACAATTTTTAAGCGATAATCTTCGTGTGCGAATGTTGTTATTGGGGGTCTGCGATTAGTATCAGGTGTCTAACATGTGGCTGGCGAATGTCTGCGGCTGTGGTCAAAAGCGAGGCTCATACTCTGTAGAGCTGATCAGTCACACAAGGGGTATATAGGAGATATAGATATACTTCTTCTTCATACAGTCTACGCTCTTCCATCTCCTATTTTGAACAGAATACAGGGCATCTGCTAGTGGAACCCTAAGCTAATTTTAATAATATTTGCTGCATACTTTATGTGCTTTGTCATACCTATGCAGCAGACCCTCCCATTCAAAAGAGATAAGACCCATTTGATACACTCGTTCGACGGGTTTCTTGGCACCATGGACTTTTTCATAAAGTGCGCAATAAGCGATATAGGAATTCAGCTGAGATGTATTGATTTCGATTTGGGAAGAACGCAGACTATTGATAAAGCTGCACGATTTAGCCACATGATAGTAGAGTTCGGAATCTGTATTTAGGCTAAAAATAAAAACTCATTTTATGAATGGCTGTTTAATGGAATTGCTGCTTAACTTTGATAAGATTTTCAATGGAGTGCATTTAGGTGTGATGTAGGTCGGACCCGAGTCCAAAAAAAAAAGTGCAAAAACAATGGAAAAGTTTAAAGAGACAATAAAAGTTTATAATCAGAGGAAATTTATGATTACTTTACGAGTAGTACACTATTGTTATGCTATCTTTATAACTAGAATTTTGCTAATATCTTTTGTATCTTCCAAATTTTTCCTTGCTACTGAAGATTGTCTATCTTACATAACTTTGACTTATGATCTATTCAAAAATTTTAGGAAATAATGGCTTATAATGTTAATAAATCATTATTATTAAAACATATTTAATGTAAAGAATGGGTCTTAAAATCTATTTTCAAGTTCTGATATACTTACAAGATAAAAGAGAGATATTGTCTTAAAAGATAATGAAATATTTGCATCTGGTATAGAGTAAGTATATGACATAACCAAAAAGAGATAAAAACTGTGAGGTGGGGAAAATGTGCCAACCAGTCCAGTGCGTCGGTTCAAAGTCCCAACCAGCCAGCCAGCCGTGTGTACATGCCTCTATATATAGTCTAATTTTATACACATATATACCTAGCCTATGATATATTTATAATGTAAACAAACTGTGCGATTACGACGAATGCAACAAGTTTCAATAACCTCCCAGCGAATAAATGTTAAACAATCAAAAACGCAAACAAGAATAAATATCGTTTGCGATAAACAAAAACAATCTGAAATTATATGACTGCGGACTGTTGCGTGTCCACTAAATCGGAGAGGGTTTCGTGTTGCGTACAGTAAAAATAGATGAGAATATTTTTGCGGCGAAACGTGCCACAAAATATTGTTGATATAAAATATCGTACATCGTAGCTAGTTTGAATACAGAAAATGGAGTATTGCCCTTTTATTGATTTTTAACTTGGTTTTGGTCATAAAAAGATTTACATCAGTTCTGACAGAATTTCGCCATAAGAATATTGTAAAGTATTGACCAAAAATCGTATATCTTAAATCGAATATATGCATTATACTGACTGTAAATTTTATTTTCGATTATTGAAGATCGTAAATTCACAAGCTAGTGTCAAATGTCGTAAATCGAATACTAACTTTATACTGATTTCCTGAGTTTACGATATATAGTTAGTAAATTAGCTTTATCTGTCTTGATCGTGCTACTGTTAACGTCTTATCGTTCGGGTTTTCAAGCATTCGCATACTATAGACACTATTTATATACCCGTTATAGGCTCTATATTATAGATGAGTGTACGTGCACCGGCTGCGCAAACAACTATAGCGGAGATAGTGCCAATTAAGCGTAAATCCACAAGATTTTAATAATAGTAACAATTTGTGTTCATTATCGAGATATTGCGCTCGCCTCCCCTATTTAATTAGCCAATGGATTGTATATCCAATAGAGAAAGCAAACCTTTTTCTGTTCGCTTCTCTCTCTCTCTCTCTCTCTCTCTCTCTATCTCTCTTTGCTTCTATAAAACGACTCACACTTCAGACGATTTTTTATTGCGCTTTACAATTACCTTGAGTAAATAACAAAAGTTATTTTTTTCTATTTTCAGTTTGCTCGTAACTAAATATTTCGATCGGGCATATGTAGTTGTCTAGCATTCCCGACTGGTCTGGGAGCTAGGGTTTCTGTAACTATATTTGAAGTCTATATATAATATAGTAGTTAGTGTTATGCTAATGGAATGCTGGACAGGGCACGATTTGAGCTCTATTATAAAGTGTTAAGTGGAGAGCATAGACAATTCTGTTTCATTCCATAGTTCCCCCTTATATTGCTACTACATTTATTTCAGTGCATGTCAGACTGATCTGGTAGCTGGTTCGGCAGATGATCTTTAAATATTTGTATTCCTCCCATTTCTTTCAGTGTATGCATTTCGATATTAACAGAACACTTTTGTAGCCAGTTCTCTCTACCCACTCGCATCACATTTGTCCAGATAATATAACGTGCTATGTCTATTTATAGTCGCTTCGACCTAGGTGCGGCTCCACCCCGATCCGGCGCGACCACCGCATCAATTAGGCAATGGCTGGAATGACTGCACTTGCACAGTCGAATAAACAAACGACGCATTTGCATTCCAGGGCGCTGGCCAATGCTAAGGCTATGGCAACAGCTATTGGCATAGGTTATCCGAGACCTTTAATGCCGGGGGCTAAACTATAGCTTATGTAATCTGACCCCAATGCCAGGCTATTATTGGCAAACAGTAACCTCCCCAAATACCCACAAATAGATATTCAGAACGGCTTTTATATATGCTGTAGTCTTGGATATCATTATGAGTGAACCTTGAATAAGTATACCTAGCCCTTTTTATGTCAGAGCCTCACGCAGGCCTTAAGCTCTATGGTAGGTTATCAATGTGAGAGGAGAATTGAAACTACCTTAGAATAGGGACCCTAGTCCTCTTCTGCTTGTGCCTGGCCCATTGTATAAAGCTTTTTATTCAGTACACTGCTGTATTGAATTTAATTTTCCTAGAACTTCTACATAGTTCTATAGCCAAACAAGATTTTACGCCAGTCACTTGCCAATCAGGACAACACAGCTCCATTGTCTTGCCAGCTGACGTCACTTAATGCCAATTTCTTTGCATGCAATTCAAAGAGGTCGAAGCGTGTTGGCTTATCAGTGCGTGGTCGCTGTAATCCTAGTAAAAGCAAATTGGTCAGGCGCTGCGCCCATGGTTATACAATATCAGTGTGCAGTGCCTGGGACAAGCTGCTGACGCATTTTAAGGCAGTCAAGACTATGGGAATGTACATATATAGAATATAATGCCACATATAAATCAAAGGGCATTAAGAGCAGCGTAAAATTCAATTAAGGAAATTGGCGTCAGCAAATGCAGCTCAATCGAGTATAACAATCGTACATAATAACAATTTGTTATCTTAAGTATTTACTGTTGTTGTTTGTTATTATTATTATTATTATTATTATTATTTTTGTTGCTGTTGTTATTGATGCAGCTAGTTGGCATACCTTTAACAGATGCCCTGTTTACGACGCAATTGGAGCAGAATTTTATCACGTTCTTTTCCCGGTTGATGGAACAGGAATTGTGTGGCTAGGGATGGGGTGTGGTGTGCGGTTACAGCGGCGTCTAGCGACTAACCACACACACAGAATGTATCCAATTTCTCTCTGTCTCAATTCGCCAGTCAATCAAGACTTGTTAGTGAATTATTTGAAATGAAATACTAATTGAAGTGGAAATGAAATTGTTTTTGTTTCGGTGCGCCACACCTGTTAGAAAGAATTCTGTTCAGACAACAGTAATTTGATGGAATTTCATAATAATGCCTTGAGAATTATATTAGAAAGCTGAAATTATTGATTCTTAAAAAATAGCATTACATACACACATACATATGTCTATAATAGCATATCAATTTAACTTCTAAGAACTTTATTTCTTATTGATAATTTCTTTAGATTTATAATACTCTTAGTAAAATTACATTAAAAAAAAAAAAAAATAAACTAATTGAGTTCGCTCTAACAAGGTTTTACTGTACATATATTGCTTATATATAGTTATCATCAATATTTTCTTCTGACGAAAATTTGCTTGACACGCGAATCTGCTTGGCATTCTATTAGCTCATTATTTACTCAGTATTGCAAATTCTTTTTCGAATGTATTTATAAACTTTCATCTCGCTTTGAATTTCGTTCAACTACTTTTGCACATCCATAATTCTCTAGATTTCAATTCAAACCGGTTTAACTTATAACCGGTTCTAAATGTTTGGCCGTGAATACCCTTTACGGCGCTATGGAATACCAATTAGGCTATTGGCTCAATTCTCTCAGATAAAAAAAAACTGTTAAATGGCTTTAATGCCATTGCCTAAGAGGCAACATCCACACACTCATACACAAACGCACACAGAGTAAAACAAAGACAACATTGTTATGCTTAGAATTGAAGTGCACTGGAAAATCCTTTAACAGCGTGAAAAGAACTAGACAAATACAACAAGCTAAGTGTTTGCAGCTGATTATGTAAGCTTACGTAAAGAAGAACGCAAAAAACGCTGGAAAAGTGCGAGAGATGCTGTGAAACACAACGCAACACAAGCAAGGCAGAGAGAGAGAGAGAGAGAAAGCAAGAGGCAAAGAACTACATACAACCTACATATATTCATGTATTTATGGTATGCACATCATACATACATACAAGCTATGTGCACTTGTTTATAAAAAAGATAAATGTCAAAGGGCTTGATGGTAGTAGTGACGTAGAAAGGTATTGGCAAAGCTTCAACACACACATCCTCATATGTACATACAAGCATACGCACACACTTGCGCACAGGCGACATGTTGACGCCTACGTCACGCAGAACGCTGTCGATGTCGCAGTCGCAGTCGACGTCGACGCTGTGGGAGGCTGCTCAAAGGCATGAAAAACAAATTAAATTGAGAAAGACGTGCACAGGGGAATGTCAAAATATTTGACGAAGGATACGCGCATACACACACACAATCTAATACTGATGAATGTGACAATATATATATATGTATGTATGTGTATGTATGTCTGTCCATTATGGTTGCTGGGCACACATTAAATGCCAAGCGCCCCCAATTGCTGCTCGGCAGAAACAAGAACAACAAACACAATATCGACAACGACCAACGCGCAGAGCAGTAGCGGCGACAGCAGCGTCAAAATCACTGCCATGGCCTGAGCGTCGCAATTGCAGAGCTAACCTTACACTGACCTTGAAGCGGAGCAGCAGGCCTGGCTGTCTACTCTGGAACAGCTTTGGCGCGCACATGGTAAGATAGCGAAACGAGCTGTAGTTATCGTCGTCGTCGTCGCAGTTGTCGACGCGTCGCGTGCAAAGAATCCCAGAAAGCAGAAAAAAGAATAAAAAATAGTAAAGCGAAACGTATAACGCGACTCTGAGCAGCATAACATTGTTAATACATACAGAAGCCGAAGGCATGCACACACTCACACGCACACGAATAGAACAATCAACTTTAGTTAACCAACGACAAGGGCCGTATACTTGTGGAAGGACGGGGGCAAAGAGAACACTTTGCTTGCGCTCTCACTGAACCGTCCATAAATAGAGTAAAAATAAGTGATCACTTCAAGTCATATAATAGACATAAATAGCTAGCTATGTATGTATATTAATAATAGGTGGCTGCTTCCACAAAAGATTATTTTAAGCGTATCTAATTGTATGCACTGCACTGTCAGCTGTAGGCGGACCCATTTCATTCTACTTCATTCTCTCCCCAATTTTCTTCTTTCGCTCCGGCTTGTATACACATTCGAATGCAAGTTTATGTGTGTTTGCGCTTCTATGTGAAGTTTATCGATTTTTGCAAACGCATATTCGCTTTGCAGGAAATTCTTATGGGGGTGACCAAACTCAAATGCACATTTGATTGTTATTCAATAATATACTTATTTATAAATTCACTTTTCATTTTTATTTTATTAAACTAAATATGTATTGAATTATTACTTTTCCGTCACACTCTGTTTCGTTGATTGGTGATTAACTGTTTTCACATTGGTCACAAAATGAAGAACTTTTTCAGTATATACGTTTGATTTTATCACTTCGCTTTACTTTTATTACTTCAACGTCCGATGGATTCAGAATGCGACTGATTCCTTCAAAAGACCGAAAGAGAATGAACGAGAGCCTAGGACGAAAGTCGAGGAGTACGAAAGAGTGAGAGCGAAAATCAAATTGAGAGCTTTTGCGGGCTCTCAGATGTTGCGTATAAATTGACCGACGCAATTCCCAGATAACTATTCTAAGCGGCGATTTACATTGCATGTGAAATGTTTGGTGCCTAAAAGCATATTTTATAGAAATATTAATAATATAAAGCTTAAGTATACCTTTATTTATGCTACAAAATTTTTTAATATAATTCCGTTAGAGTAATAATATAGCTGAACCAGAGCTGGCTGATATACAAAACTATCGCTTGTGGCACATATCGAATTTATTGAAATGTGGAAACACTTGCTGTTTTAACAAGCTGGTCACACTCATAGTCGCCGGCAGTCACTTGTCAACTTGGAATAATATTCAATTCGGAAATTTCCAGAATAAGAATAAAACTGACGTAAATAAATATTAACAAAGTTGCCATTTACAAAACAGAACAGAAAACAATGTCCACCGACGAAGCGCAGTTCGACAACATATTGCTAGCCTTAGCAGAGAAACATCGAGGTGGAGTGCCCGAAGTAAGTTTTCATTCTGGAACTGGAAGCATGGCACAAAAAATCATGGAAATGTTTGCGAATCCTTTGTTAAGACTAATATATATTTCGCAAGTCGATTAAAAATAATATCCATTGCTTATTGATCATATATAATGCAAACATGCCATATGCCTTCGTGCCAGCGAACAACAGTGAGAAATAAGTTTGAACCCACGTTTTTTCCATGCTTTTTGTAGTTTCTGCATACATTGGCCAGCTTCTTGCGTCGAAAGACAGATTTCTATACAGGCGCCAAGCAGGATGAGTGGGAAAAAATGCTGCTGGATGTGTTTCGCAAGGAGTCCAAACTGGCCATGGCAGCGCACGAGGAGAAAATCAAAGCGCGCCAAGAAACACAGCGTCTAAAGGAAGAAAAGGAGCGTGCAGAGCGTGAAGCGCGTCAAAAGGAAATGGATGACAACAAAATTTGTGACATTACTGATGAAGAGGCTGCTGCCATTATCAAGGAGCAGGAGGACAAGTTAGTTGAAATTTGTATTATTAGGGAATAATCAATTAAACGTGTTCTGCTCTCTACTAGAAAACGTCAGCAACTGTTAGATAACGCAGCCGGTGACTCGGCGCGTGTGACAGCAATCAATGAGGAAATCTCCAAGCCCATTGAAAAGGCAGAGGATGATAGCGAAAAGGATGAGGTGGGCAAATTGCTGCCTAATTCTGGCAACGGCTGCACTCTGGACAAATACATGTGGACACAAACACTGCAGGAAGTGGAGGTGAGTTAAGCGTCATTTGAATCTAAGAGTTTTATATATGCTTGTAAAGTCTTGAGTGTTTAAATATCTTTCACGCTAACTAGTCTCTCTTCATATGATGCATATGATACCTTTTTATTGGTAAAAAAATGTTCTGGTTAATATGATATATTGTTGGCCTAAACCTATATTATTGCCATTAGCTATTTATATTCCTACCAGAATTTGTTTTTATTTATTTCGTCATATAGAACTCTGATCAAACGATTTCCTTGATTGTCCCTTAAAATTTCTACTTTTAAGGCTAATATTCTTTTAAAGTCTAGCTTAAATGTTTCGCATTTTAAAGAACAGCCTAATATAGATCATTTTTTTTAGTGTTCAGTAGATTTTAAATAGAGAAAGTTGTTTTGTACGCCTTTACCAGGTGTTGCTAAGGCATACGCTGTTCTTGATCCATGATTGTTTTTATTAAGTTGTTGCTAAGGTGATCAGCGAATGTCTTTACGCGCGTAGGAGCAGGTGCTGCTAAACACTTCAGCAGCGTTCAGTTGTTGAACTCCCTCTCGCTGTAGAGTCATATGACTCATATGTAGACGAAAAGCGCAGAATATGCTGACCTCTCTTGAGTTCCCTGACTCATAGACCCCACTAAGAATTCCCAATAAATTGTTGGTCTTACAATTTTAATTCTGTTTATTTTGACATATCACAGGGCTAAAAAACTTAATTGTTTAATTGAAAAATACATTTGCTTCTCTGAATAGACATTAAAGAACTAATCATATTTTTCATATATCAACACACATATCATATATGTATCTATATATATATGTTTGTTTGTATATTTGCTATTCGGCATTCACTTCAGTTTGGGTCGGTCCATTGTCCAGGTCATTGCTGTGATACAGTTGGTTGATCCACTAATTTAACGCTAATTAATTGTAATTGTAAGTTCGCTTAATACTAGTATGACGCAGGCCATACGAAAATTTCGCTTCTCAGAACAATTGTGTAATAAATAACTTAAGCAACTAGCACAAAAAGACGATGACAACGCATATAACAATAATAATAATTGACACGGAAGTACAATAAATAATAAACTAAGAAGCCACGATATATTTATACATATATATACGTATATGGGGCGTGGTTGTGCCCCTCCGCATTCTAAATATCATACGCAATTGCGTTAGCTCTTGGGCATATCACGAGCGCGCACTGCAAATGAAGAAAATACGTTAGCTGAGCCAATCCAGATGAGACTGAGTTGAGTATATCGAGCCAACTTACTCTCGAGTGCATAGACCATGCCCATGATGAGCAGCATGAAGATCGTGCTCATGCTGACAATGAGAACCGTCACCTGTCGTCCGCGATCGCAGAGGCCACGCTTGGGCTTCTTGGCGCCACCGGGTTCGC
Source organism: Drosophila buzzatii (assembly GCA_035045845.1). Classification (NCBI taxonomy): domain Eukaryota; kingdom Metazoa; phylum Arthropoda; class Insecta; order Diptera; family Drosophilidae; genus Drosophila; species Drosophila buzzatii. Next base: position 671,709 of record JAWNOS010000062.1, on the reverse strand, counting down.
CATTCACCATGGTGAAGTGCATGGAACTGGCTATGGAGACGGTGTCCAGGTCTTTGGTGCGTATGTACTGCAGATTGGGATCAGCATCGATGGGTATCACTGCATCCTTGGCGTGGCTGGCCAATGCCAGATTCGCATTATAATTGGCCGACGAGGAGCTGTGCGCATGCACGCTGGGCAGCTGCTCCGACAGCAGCATCTTGTGCTGCCGCTCCTGTTTCTTGTGTATCTCAGCGAATCGCTCCAGATTCGCGGCCGTCAGCAGCAACGAGCCGGAAGCGGCGCTCTGTGTGGGTGTAAATTCCAATGAGTTGCAAATCAACTACGAAGATGTTCGATGTGCTTTGTGAGTTTTGTTCACCTCAGCTTACTCACCCGTGTGCTGTTGTTGCTGTCGCTGGAGCCCTGTGACGAGCGTGATCCGCGCTTGGCTGCCGCCAAGACAGCTGCCGCAGCAGCCGCTGTAACAGCTGCGCTAGTTCCATTCGAATTGGCCATTGAGTGGATGCTGCGCTGTGCAAGCGTTGGCGGATTTGAGTTAGATTTGTTGGATGATTTCGAGGAGCTCGCCGAACTGATGGCCGAGCTGCTGGACGAGACGAGCGAGGCGCGTGGTATGTGCCAATAATCCTGCATCTGCGAGGGCAATACGATAATTAGTAGAAAGTTTAGATGTAAAGAGTTGTGGAAGTTAAATGTAGATTGATTGAGAATTTATATTGGCTGCGATTTATTCTTATTCTCATTCGATTCTATTATTATTATAATATAGAGCTATATTTCTATATGCATATAATGCCAGTGTGATTGAAAGACTTTGCTCTAGACTTTTACAAGTTCTGTAAATTTTAATTTCTAAGCTTTTTATAAAATTTAAATTTGATAGGCTCTTCTTATGCATAAGCTCACATTCTTATATAATCTACTTATATGATGGACTGTGCCCTGCCTATATTTAAATCTTTGACTTGCCTCAACTAGACTAACATTTTGGCATTTCTTATGATAATTTCTTTCCCCATGTTTTGCCCTTTTTTCCCATAATTTTTTTTTTTTTTTTTTTTTTTTAAATGTCATTTGTTTTGCCGCTCGACTTAAAATCTGTTTTAGGTTTATTTTTATTTATTTATTTAGTCTCCTTTATTTCAGTTTGAGTTTTAAACTTTTTCATTTTGGTTTGAACATAAAAAGTGAACTTTCGAGTCTGCGCTGGCTGTTGGCTGTTGGCTGGCTGGCTAGCAACCCGTTTGATATTTATGGTCTGATATTTGCCTGGCATACGGCTTTTAAAAGGCAGATTCGCATTCTATTATTCAGCTAGTTTTTTGTTGTTGTTATTGTTATTAATGGAACTTCTCTGGTTCGAATTGGATTGCTTTTGTTGTTGTTGTTGTTGGTTTTTATCTTGTGCCTTTCTCATTTTATTGGCAGGCACTTTTAGAAATGCAAATGACAATTTCTTGTTGTTGGTATTCTTCTTGCTGTCTTTTTTTATATAATTGTTGCAATTAATGAAATTAATTCTAAATTTGTTGCATACACGCACATACACTTGTCAAGTTCGTTGCCTAAGTCTTTTGTTTGCGTGCACACATTTGAGATTTTTTTATTTCTGATTTAAGCATATTGTGTAAATATCGTTTTAAGCATGCGGAAGTCTTATCAGCGCTCAGAAATATTTTATATATATATAAATGTTTTTGTATGAAGCTGTTTTGTTTTTATTTTTTATTTATTTATTTATTTTATTTTTTTTTTTAAATTTTTCAACTGGTTTTTCAACAGGCTTTGTAATTTTGTTACTTACTTTTTGTTTCTGTATTTCTTTTTGGCAAATTTACTTAGCTTATCTAAGTAATTATCACACACGATTGAGACTTATTTATAATATCACAAGTTCTATATAATATACAATTATTTATATATCTTTTGAAAGATACTTTTGCAATTGTCAGTCTTGTTGATTGGGCACAAAACACTCAACTGGGCGCGTCAGTCGCTGTTTTGGACCGTTCTTTCAGTTTGTTAATTGATTGTTTAGGCGACTTGAAAGTCTTTAACTTATGCAAATATAATTCTTTTTCTCTTTTGTCTTATAACTTATGCTTTTAGCACGCGCTAAAAGAAACAGAACCGATCTAAACGGCGTCAAGAATCAAACTGAAGCAAACGGCGCGCGCCGAGCAGCTGAACTGCCCAGAGCAAGCGCTCTGCTGCCGCGCTGCCTGCGTTGGCGTTGGCATCGACATCGACATCGGCGTTGACGCTAACGTTAACGTTGATGTTAAAAGCTGTCGACAGGTTGTTTGCTTCACGATGCTCAAACTCTTTTTTTTTTTTTTTGCTGTTCTCGTTGTTTGTGGCTTGATAGCTACTTTCTTGCCGGATTTCGCATGTCATAACAGCTGCTGCGACTGCGACTGCGACTGCTCATTGTGCTATATTTATAGCAGAAAACATTCTCTGATCAATTGCCGCCTAATGGCGTGGGCAGTGAGACAATGCGGCAGGCACGCAGTGGAGCAACCCCTCTACCTAAAGCTCATGGTATTGATTTGATATATGCCGCGCTGTCACTTTGATGTTCTCTGCCTCAGCTACTTTCTCAGTTCTTTCTATAAATAGACGACATCATCTCAACTGCCTGCCTCGTTGCTGTGTGCCCTTTTGTGATGGCCTGTAGGCAAATTTGCTGGCAAATTGAGCTGCAACTCAACTGTAGTTTGGGCGCTTGTTCAAACGCTTTTCAAATATTGAGATATTGAATCCCACAAGAGCTGACGAAGGGCTCACAGCGTGGGCGCATTGTTTGCCTAGATCCGGCTTCAAAAGCCGAAGATGATTGTATATATAAATGTATTTTTCTTTATTTTTGTAATTGCTAAAATGCTGCAGAGCACGCCCTTTTCTTGTTAGCCAATTAATTGGCACAGTTTGCCTTCAAATAAAAAAAAATAACCATATATCATAAATTTTATATTATTCCAATCTTTTTTTGATATTTTTTTGGCAACATATTAAAGTGAATTTATTGAATTTATTATAAAGCTATTGTGAATATTTAACTTCGCTAAATAATACGATGAAACTCAGAAAGAAATTTGTACAGTGGAACAACTACTCGAAATTCTAGGCAATTAACTGAAAATGTGGATTTCTAAAAACTCAAATTGAGTAATTAAGCGAATAGTTATTAAAATTCCTCATTAGACACAAATGAATTCATCGATAATTGTCACACTGTGCCAATTGTTATAGCAAATAAAATGTTACACATATTGTTTGCTCTGCCAACAACAATAATCGGCAAATTTGTCTTCAGTTTTTGCTCTCTTGTTTTAGACCCCTTGAACAGGCAGCTTGTTATCACCTTTTAAGTGAGACAAGTGAGTGTTGCCCAGCTGCTTGACTCTATAGCTATATATATATATATATGTGTGTATCTCCTAAATCAGCTGAGTTGACAAAGATTTAGACTGACACTGCCAGTTACCAGCGTAGAATCGAAGCAAGCAAACACTTTAGCCAAATGGAATTGAGATGAATTTGAATTGAGCCAAGCTACGAGCTGAGCGAATCAACAGCAACACTAGCTACACAGCACACAGAGTAGCAACAACAACAACAACAATACGAGCAGCAACCAATCCAATTCAAAGCAATATACAGTCATAGCCAATATGTTAAGTCAACAACATTCACCAAAACGTTAACTTTGTGGCTTCTTCGCTGCGCGCCGAGCCAAAACAAACAGACAACAATTCTTCATGTTGTTTTTGTTGCATATAATTAAGCATGCAAAAAGGTAGACACACACACTCCGATAAATCTATATACATATACAATTCTATGCAGATATATAAATATTTTATGGCCGGAGATTCTATTGACGTGCGCTAGCCGGCTGTGTTATGCGAGGCATTTTAAGTTTTTGAACGCTTTGCTGCCAATTTTTAATAGCCGTTGCTTTTTTGGTGACATTAGTTAATAACTTTTGACGCTATGACGCTATAATTGTTGGGGAAATCCCCACTACACAAGACGGCTCATTGATACGCGTTACTGCTTACACGCTTCAATCGTAAATATTGAATTAATCAATGAGAGTAAAGCACACTTACAAGAGGAATTTATTTGGGATGTTTGCTGAAAATTTCCCTGCCAGCAATAAATACTATCGCTGTCCTCTCTTAAACTTCACACGATAGCAATGAGAATTTCCCCTCGCTTTCAATTGCTCCTCTCTATTCCTTTACTATCGATTGCCTGACTTTGAAGACTCAGCGATGTGTCGATCAGAAAAAATCCCTTCATTTTGTCAATTCCCTTTGCATAAATATACCCAAATGAAATCGTTGCCTGTGCATATCATTTGAAATGTTTATCGTTCGATGTTCTTTCAAGATGCCACAGCAAAACAACAGCAAGATAATAACACAATAGCCGCAGCTGGGAGCTTGCTTTGTATAACAGCATTTGTCGTAGCTAATTTCGGCGATTAACGCTTTAGAGAAAATTTGCCTGCGGGCTTACGAACACGAGCTTAACGCCAATCAATGATGCTGAAAACTCAGGCACAGCTCAGCTGATACACTGAGTCATAGAGTAAACGGAAATACTACGCTGAAATTCTTAATGACGTCAATTGTTCATTAATCTTTTGTGGGTTTTTCTAGCTAATTATGAGCTAAACAGGCAACTTAATAAGAAAATGAAACTACATTTACGATCATTTCTTTATGGCGCTCGTAAAGTTAGTTATGCATTAATGTGAAGACTCCAAATGGACTCAGCTCATACCCAAACTCCAAAATTGTCAACTGGAATGACAAAACGATCTTGAACAAAATGACAACGACAGCCAATTGACATCTGGAGAATGTCGCTCAAATAGGTAAATGAACTTTTGGTAGAGTACTTCAGTTATTTCTTGCTTTCTGTGCTGTTCTGCCGGAGATCCGTTTTGGCGTGAATTTTGTTTTGGCTTCATATGGTTCCTGGTAGAAATAAAGCGGTGTCTTAATTGGTTTCTAATGCCACATTTGTATCACATTTTTCCAATTTGCTTAATCCCGGGCTATCGATCAATTGGAGCTGAGTTATGAATAGCGTTCGCTTATGCTAATTTGTCTCCAAGTAGGCCAATAAGCGGTCGCATGGTTTTAGCTGTTGTGACTGATCTCTGGGAATTGTTTATGGGGGTCTTAACTGCTACCGGATCTGTGCGAACTCTCAGCTTTAGAGCGAACAACAATTTCAATTGCACACACACACACATACACTGAGGGAGACAGACAGATTGAGATTGAGCACTTGAGCTACGTATTTTTGGTGTGTTTTATTCGTTTGGAACTAGTTTGCAGCTTGGTCGCCATTCTAATCAGATTTAAGCAATTCAATTGATGATTTGGCTGTCAAGTGGCGACGACACCGATCTACTCCAATATACTATGCCAGACGACGATCAGTTCTGATTCAGGTTTTATTTTATTACGGGGCACCTCTTGCTTTTCTGATAATGTTATCGACGCAGTCGTCGCGCCGCTCACTCGACTCTGGCTAGTTTTGAAATGATTTTTTTTTCTTTCTTATTTTTGTTCTTTTTTTTCTGTTTTATTTATTTATTTTTATTTTTTTTTTTTTGCATTTTTGATTGTTTCCACGCTGGTTTGGAGATCGGAGTTTCGTGCCAGGCACCGTGCCGCTTCTTTCAGCATAAATTATACGTCACACATACATACATATTTAAGAAAAGTCAAACGAATTTTGAGTTGTTGAATTTGTTTCGAAATTCGTAGAATTAGGCAAATTGTACAAATACAGTTGCCTGACTTTTCCATCACAGATATATTATATGCATATTTTATGTAAATTTCTTTCACTTTAATATAGAAATGAAGCTTGGATTTATTGTTGCCAAGTTGAGGAATTGGTGCACAGCACTCCACGATGATCGATTGATTAGCTGACTATCGATTAATGCAGGCAGACGTTATTTGCATAATCGGCAACTGTCAGACATGGTGTCTGCTTCAGCGTCTATTAGAGGCTCGCTTCTCCATCTTGCTCGCTCACATATACGCACACGAACACACTCCCTCGCTCTCTGTCGCTGCTCATAAGTGTGCCACAAGTTTTTTGGCATGTTAATCATTAATTCAAATGCGACACCTTTTCCGTATGCTTTGAACTTTGACTGACGACTAAATGGTTGTCCATGTTTTGTTGTCGTTGTTGTTGTTGTTGTTGCTTTAGCTTTGTTGGCATCAGTTTTGTTTTTAGCTTTGTTTGTGCTTTGTTGTTCTCTTCATAGCTTTCAGCACGCCCATTTGCATGAACCATTGTTTGCATTTAATTTTGATGCTGTGCTTTAATGTGCCCCTTTGTCTATATTAGTTAGTGTCTCGTGTGTTTTGTGTAAATTTCCTAGTTGTAAGCGAACCACACGGCCAGACAGAATAGAACTGTTGTTTGCATAGCCTTCGCAACTCTGTGAAAGCTTAGCTGTTGAACAAAAATTCCCTTTCAAATATCGCAGCACACGCCGAAAGGCCATTAACCGATATCGGTAGCCGTTTTGATTAGCATTTACAAACACACACACATACACACACATGTTGCATAATGAATGCAGTAGCTGCTGCTAACAACAGCCATACTCTGTTAATTGCAGCCATGTTAAGTGTGTGTGCTGTTATTCTTGCTAATTACCATCCACCCACACACGCATTTGCTGCTCAAACGTTTACATCCGCGTCGTCCGCCGTGCTTCAGAAATCCCAATTGACATCCGCTTCATTTTCAATTTTGACAACTTTTTAAAGTCCAATTTGTCAAAAATGTGTGAGCAATGCGTCGGCGACAAGCTGCGATTGAAGCCTCCACATTGTCGTTGCAGAGTGCGCTCAAGTGCTTAACAGAAGCTGCTGTTAGAGCTGAGCGTTTGATTGCGTGTTGACAAAGTATCGATTAGAGATTTGTGCAGTATTTTCTTAGTGACATGCACATTTTCGAATATAAATAAATGATAACAAGCTGGCATTTAATTACTAAAACTATGAAGATTATTGTGCTAACGTAAAATACACACACACACACACTCATCGCTCATTGGAATGTTATGAAGTTATGCACGGTATGCCACGATCATAATCGTACTCATCTCTAGCGTTTGCTGTTGGCCGCCCGTTGTGTTTGCTACTGTTGCTGCTACTTGCTTGCTATTGTTGGGCACCTTGGGCACCCACACACACACAAACAATAACACACACGCAGATCTGAGCAGATGTGCACGCACGAATCTTCGTGTCGTGCTGCGGACTTGCTCTGCTGCTGTTGCTGCTGATGCTACTGACTTTGTCTTCTTAAACGAAAGCGTCCTTGACGCCGTTGCTTTTGTCTGATTTTTAATTAAAGAGCCGCGTGAGCCGCTAGCATTGTTGTTTGCCAGTTGTCGACACCAACTGTGACTGCGACTGCGACTGCGTTTCCACATGCGACGACGACGACGACGACGACTGTGGCAAGTGGGTCGCTCGTTGTTGTCGTTGCTAATTGATTGCAGTGTTCTCAGCTGGCTAGGCTGAGTATCTAATAACTTAGGCTTTAATTATGTTGCCGCTGCTGTTTTTATCTTTTTTTTCAGTTGAAGTTTTCTCACACACAAATCGCATTATTAATTTGTATATTAAAGTTAATAGAAAAGGTGCTAATATATGTGGATGTGGCCTGGCCTTATGATTAATGGCCAGCGGGCAGATCATTTTAGATGTCACTGTAATTGCTTTGAACTTTGGAACAGGCCTCATTCAATTAGCTGCCCACCTCCGTTTTGCGTGTTCTTGTTGTTGCTGTTGAGGTTGCCGTTGCCGTTGCATTGTTCGTCAATCTCGACTTTGGCGCAAATCCAGGCAACCTGTTGAGCGACATTCCAAGCGCTGCTCCTGTGCACTGTGTGCAACCGGATCTGGCTGTATATATGCTATATGCATAAGAAAACAACCGCTGTACGTCCTTGAACTCTGCATGGCTAAACTCCCGTTGAATGCAGACCAAGCCTAAGTCCTTGAGGCAGGCCTGGTTCGCGCCTGGGCCTGGGTGAAGGGCAGCGTTATGCTGTAGCTCCAGTTTTCTGATTGCAGCTGGCGATACAAGACGTGCCTCTTGGCCAGTGCTGCCAGTGTGTGTATGTGTGTGAGGGGTTTATTTATAGACCGTTTTTGTTATTAGCTGCCTCAAGGCTGTCCAAAGCACTGGGCATCAGCAACAGCAACAGCATCAGAGAGCATCATCAACATCAACAATTGTTATTTCTGTTGACTTTGTTACGTGGCCACTAGAATGTCGAAGGCGTTCAGATCATTAATCACAAATTACATGAACCGGAGATGTTTGCCTCCGTTACGTTACGTGCTCATAATTGTTTGCAATTGGTTTTGCTCTGCAGTCAAAGTCGAAGTCGAAGTCGAACTCGAACTCGAGCTTGTAGTTATCTTGATCATCGTGAATGGCATTAACTGGTTATCTACACATTCTAATTGCAGCTGAAGATTCCCTTCAATGTGCCGTTCGCTTTGCGTGCCCGCGACATTGTGGTCAACATCGGTAAGAAGTCATTGAAGGTGGGCATCAAAGGTCAAGAGCCGATCATCGATGGTGAGCTCTGTGAGGAGGTCAAGCAGGAGGAATCACTTTGGGTGATCCAAGATAGCAAAACTGTGGTCATTACACTCGAGAAGATCAATCGCATGAATTGGTGGAATCGTTTAGTTACTACCGATCCGGAAATATCTACACGCAAAATCAATCCAGAGTCATCCAAGCTATCGGATTTAGATGGCGAAACACGCAGCATGGTCGAGAAAATGATGTACGATCAGCGCCAGAAGGAGTTGGGTTTGCCCACCAGTGAGGATCGCAAGAAACAGGATATACTTGAGAAGTAAGTGAATAATCCGTCTCTCTCTAACTCTCCATCTCTCTAATGCCAATCTTCCATTATCTTTTCTAGATTCAAGCAACAGCATCCCGAAATGGACTTCTCCAAATGCAAATTCAATTAGGATGCAAGACTTTCATTCAGATTCCACTAATTTGTCTCTTCTCCAGTATCTAACACACTAACTCAAATGTACACACACACACACATACATATACACACCTACGCACACATTTGAAATGTGTTTAGCATTTTCTAACACTAACACGTATAGATTAAAAGCAATTTATTAAACATGTGAAATGAAACAAATTGTGAACAAATGCTGATGCCGTTTTACATATGTTAATAGTCGACTCTATCGGCGGGAATATTTGTGAAAGCGAAAAAGTTTCTATGATAGCTCTATGGCGGGTCGCTCTATCAAAAGCTTAAGCAAGAAATAAATAAATAAAACAAGAAGGAATTTAAATAAAAACTCGACTGATTTCGGTGGGAGCGACCCGAAGACACGATCTTAGCCGAGCGATAAAAGTAATTTTTCATTTTTATTGCTGCTTAAATGCAATTAATTTCGTGCTAATTTGTTGCCTTCATTCGTTCGCCCAATTCTCAGCGCGGTTTTGTTTCGGACTGTCCGTAAGTGATATGACCATGGTTGTGGCGAATGGAGCACATTGGGTTGATTTGCGTCGCGTCGTATCGCTGTATAAAGTTCTCAGGCTATGTTAAATGATTGATTCGAACGGATGGATAGATAGATCGAACTATTCAACAGATAGTTCTCCGTTCCAGGTGCTGCTGTTATTTCAGCCAGTATTTTCAGTAGTTCTCTGGGTCATTGCCTCGATCTGTATACACATTTAACCCGTTTCAGCGCTGTGCCATAAATTTACCTGGTTTCTGCTTATATTCTTTGTTGTTTTTTTTTTTTTTTTTTTAATAGCTGTAAAGTGCTAAACAAAATTTTTTTTTTTTGTTAAATGCCTAATTTGTTTTTTTTTTTTGCTATCAACGACAAATCAAAGCTGACACGCGTCACAATTCAACATCTATCGAAAGTCTTGATCAGAGAAGAACGTCGCCGCATTGGTTAAATTAATCGCTGCTTAAAATCTAGGTAGCTTAACTATTGTAAACGATTGTTGCTATTAGTATTCAATGTCTTCTGCGAAATATCGATTAAAGCAATTTAACAGATGTAGATATCGTTTCTAGTGAATTTAGATATCGATTCACTGCTTTATTGCTATTAGAGTCCTTTACAGTATCGATTACATATGTCGATGCCAGTTCAACGGCAATTGTACTCGTATTCGCATTCGCAATCAGCGCCTCCTGCTAAGGGTATCGATTAAACAGATCCGTGACTGTTTTGAAGCAACTCAATTGCATTTGCATACCGCTTCAAATGAACAATTCGCAATGGTGTTGCTTTTTATCGTGTGCAATTTCAACATGTAATAAAAAATGCATTAAAGGCGGGCAGTAAAAAAAATAAATAAAATAAAAGCGAAATGCAATCAACGTTGCTTAGCCACTTTTTCCCTCTTTTATTTCAGCCGAATTGGGTTAACCAAATGTTACAGAGTGGAAACGCTTTGATTACATCAACAATCAACAATCAGAAATATCTTGATACATATATTTAAAAATAAATTGATAAGCCGACATGATATTTAACCTTTCAGAGCGTGGCCAAGGCTAATATTTCCATTCGGCAACTGTTTCCGATTGCTCGCCGCCTGTTCCGCTTCGCTGCTTAACTCTAGAGCACAGCTCAAATCCCCAAATTAGAAAAAAATGGCAGTTACGCCCCGTTGTTGTACATGCAAAGTCGTAGTTTAATAGCCCATTAATTAAGTATAAATTTATTTTAAGCTGTGCTCAACAAGCCGAGAAAAAAGCACTAATTGATAAATGGATGCCAGCAGACCCACTCTGGGGATTAGAGCATCAAAACTAAAGAAGAAGAAGACGAAACAGAGTGAAGAAACAAGGAAAATAAGTGCAACGATTGCCAAAGGCAATTTGGCGTGTGGGTGTTTGGCTAGAATTGATTAATAATTAAACAAAAATTAATGAAGCTCTGACAAATTTTGCACAGCTGGAATCGTGGCTTATCTCACGTCCAAGAGCAACAAATCTAATCAAACATTTCAAGTCGAGAATTAAGCTTCAACCGGATTCGCTTTAGATTTAGCTTTGCTTTAATTCATTTGTGCATGTTTTATTTATTTTTGAAATGAATTTTTGTTTTGCTTTGCTAATGGGGCGCTACACATTGGAAAGTACAGGCTGCTTTCATATGCAGCATCCGTTTATTTTGTTGGGGAATTTGGCAATTAGGCGAGTAGTCAAGCCACTACAGTGAAAGCCATTGAAATGCGATTAAGATAAGCAGCTCAAGCAGAGTCCAATTAAAACATGTTTGCCAAATAATTCAAATGACGACACACACACAGACACACACATGCCGATAGATTGGCGAATTAAAATAAAGCATAAGTGCGCTATACCGTTAATTGACCTTCAGTTTCATATATCTGAACTCTCCATAGGGGTAAACAAAAACAAACTCCTTTAGTACGCTTTGTAAAAAGAATATGCTGAAGCTGGAGCTGTGGCAGCGATTGAACTGTTAAATGACGCACGTGATGAATTGCCAGTGTCTGGTGAAGAGCCACAGAGACCCAATAAATGTATATAGACATACAAATATATATAGATTTTCTAACAGTCGTATGCCATAAATAACGAATCCGGGTGCCTTGCTGAGACTTTGACTGTTGCCGTTGAGTGCCTGCCCCGCCATACCCTTTGCTTTGCTGTTGTTTGTTTGTTCTCGTTGTGTTGTGTTATTTGTGCTAATAACTTTTGTTGTATTTGCTATTTCGAGTGTTTCCCACATCATCAAATCAACAGAGACATGTGTGTGTGTGTGTGACTGTGGGGCGTACTCAGTCGCGTGGGTTATTTCACAGACTGTCTCCGTCTGGGCTCTGGCTCTGGGGTCTGATGTCTGGAGCTCGCGTAATTGCTACTCATTTGTTATTTTTAGCATTAAATCTTGTTAATGCCGTCGCGCGCAGCCATTGCGGCCCATTAACTATAACAGTCGACCGACTTGAATGTTTATTTTTATGCACGCGTCATGCTGCCTGCCTAACCAAACGTTCCCCCTCTCCCTTCGCCTCTCTACTCCACGACCCTTCCCACCAGCAACAAAAGACTTAGGCAACGAACTTCTTTCATGTCTGCAGACAGCAGTCATCACATTTGGCTGGCTGGTCAGTTTAAAAACGGAAACACTAGACGCTGACATCTTGAAGGTCAGCCCTGAACCTACCGAACAGCCAGCCAAGCACACAGCCATACAATTACCCACAGTTTACGAGCTCCAACAAAAGCTGCTGCAACTGTAAGCGAACCGAAAAAGAAATCAACGTCTGAATCACTTCGAACTGGGGCGTGTGTTGGCCGCGCCGCCACGAATTGAGATATTGAAACGTTAGCCATGGGAGGCTCGCTCAGCGCCGTCTGCGTCAAGTCTGTTGCCAAGCGTGCCGCCTGTTGGTGGGCTTGTCACGGCGCCAATGAACTGTGAAGTGTCAGCGACTGCCACCGTGGTCTGCCTCGCCCCTGCTTGGCATGCAAATGCCGCTAGGCAGCTTGTCCATGACGAAGATGCGCCCAGATTAATGCCACAGCTCTAGCCTTAGCTTTGGCTTTTGCTCTCTTGCCTCAGTCAAATGTTCTGCATTGATTTGCATGCCAATGCATATCCGGCTGACTGCTATTGTGTGTGACTGTGCTCCCGGACCTCGTTGAACACTCAGTCGCCCACAGCGTAAGAATCCCATTCACTTTGCCAAGCCAAGCCGACGACTGCCTGCAGGAATTTCGCAATTTGCTTCGCTTATCGCCTGTTGTATTTGCAATGCTAATGGGCGCCACTGCAACTGCGGGCAAATGCCAGTCTGGCAACGCTAGCAGCTAACAGCAAAACATAAACCACAAAGTGTTATACAAAATTTTAGGTAAGTTGCAAGGAAATGTATGTTGAGCTTTATATATAATCATTTATAGAGCAGCCGTAGCAAAAAAGGAAAAGCTGAACGGCAGCTTAAGCTTATAAAGTGTTCTACGCCTTATTAGATGCTAAATAAATAATGTTATACTTTAAGTATAACATTAATACTAGGTTCTGCAAAGCGGTCTGTTAAGTTAACAGTGAAACGTCACACGGGGTCGGCCGCGTTTAAGTTTGTATGAAAATTAGGCAATTTTGGCACTGTTAACTATCTTAAAACTAGTTGACTACATTAAGGCGATTCAAGTTGCAAATTATAAGTGACAATAGACAGAGTCTTTTAACAGTGCTATTTTATATATGCTACACAGCAGACTCTTTTACAGACTGTAATGCAAACTGTTAAATGAAACACGAATAATTTGTCTTATATTTCTAGAACTTTTTATAAATATTAGTTATATAGTGTTAATATGAAAATTACTTTATGCATATAGAGGCTATAGCAGGCTAGCTGAAACTGTTATACCAAGTATACCATTAATTAATACGCTTTATCAATTCGCTTGACAAGTGTCATACTGAACAAGCTGGCTGGAACTGCTTTAGCTGCAGCTGCTGCATAGCTGGTTTACTGTGATATTTATCAAGAGATTGTCCATTTTTGGCGTGGCTTTTTTTTTTTACTTTTATCTGAACTATGACTAATCTGCAGGTATTTAGAGTGCCGGCCTGGCCATTGTATTGCGTTGCATTGGCTATTCCATCGATAAGGCGAAGACAAATGTTGGGCATTTGGAAAACTCGTGGGTGGCAGCAGACCTCCATATTGAGGCAGATAATCGCCGTTATTAACAACAATGGATAAATTGGCATTTGCAAATTGTTTCGGCTGTTGTTTATGCTGGCGTTAATCGTCTGGGAATGTCGGGGTGAAAGGCAGGCGATGATGCATCGCCTCGAAATACGAATGCCTAATGAAGATGCGATTGCTAATGTGCTCAACAGAACTCAACTCAGATTTAATGCAATGAATAATCATCGAGTAATTACGATTATGCAAGATTTACGGAAGACAAGTTGATTAAACTCTTGAATACATTCTAAAGTAATATAGATGTTGCTGCTGGAGGGAAGATTCAAGATTTCTCAAATTATTCATGAATCATTGAGATATTTGTGAATTTCACGCTCAGCTTTAGTTACGATTTGTAACTCACCCAAATATCCCATTGTGTTCACACTCGACAGCTAAATGCTAATGTCGTCTATTTCTACATTTGCGTATTTCATTAACTAATTGATGCTCAATGCTCAAACGAGATCCCCAATTAGAGTCTCTGATAATAGCTACTCACTTAGCTCTGTGGACTGAGTGACCTTTTATGCACTCCCAGCTCAATCAAACAACTCAAATGAACTCGATTTCGACTTGCGTAACTAACTAATATGCATAGATGCATATACTACGTTATATTTGGGATCCGTGGACTTTAATGTGCAATGCTTCAACTTGACATGGGAAATGCCCCCAAACATTCAAAAGGTGCCAACTGCCACACAAGCATACACACAATCCCAATCCCAATATAAAGAGTTGAACAGTTAATGGCTGTGCCAACTTAGCGAGTAAATACTGTGGGTGGGCAGGGGCAGCATTATCAATTTGCATCTTAATGAGGGAAGTGTTTTGAGGCTTTGTTGTAGCATCGTCTATACGAAACCAAGACAATAATTTGTCCCATAGCTTAGCTAGTTAATTGTTATTGAGTTCAAATGCAGCTCGCATTGATAAGAAATCTATGACGAGGAAGGTTTGAAATATTTCAAAGAGAAATATATGATATTAAGATACTTTAGTAAATATATTAATATAATAATAATTTTAAATATATTTTGTATATTATACTAATATATAAAAATTAATTTTAAAACATAAATATAAATTATATTTGTATTATTACGAAAGAGCATAGTAATTCGTTTTGAAGTTCATTCGGTTTTTTCCTCCATTATTTTCTATTTGTTTTAGCTACAATTTTCTATTTGCTTTGACACCTTTGCTGGCTGTCTGTCCATCTGGTCGTCTATCTAGCTGTCTGTCAGTTTGTTGCTCTCCGTCGACATTTGCATAGCAAACAGCGTGGAAAAGAGCGCGACTGACTGTTTGCCAGCGAACACACACACACAGAACAGCTGAGCAGCGGAGCAGAGAGCAGAGCAGAGGCAGAGGCAGCAGAGCTAGAGAGACTGAGGCTGAGACTGACACTCAGACAGACGTCGGCCCTCCCACTGGCTGCACAGCGTCGCAGTGCGTCGCCGGCGCTTAGCGTGTTCATGTAAATTTGACCTTGACACAATTACGTTTCATAACAGCGGAGGCAAACAAATGAGGCGGGGGCGACAATAAACTAAAGGAGGCGGGGCAGCAGGGACGGCTCGCTTGGCGTGAGCATGAGCACATGTGACGATAACAATAGTGCGAGAGTGAAAGAGAGAGCGTGAGCGTGAGGTGTTGATGACGGCGAAGTGTGTAAGGCGAAAAGTTTGCGGCGAAGAGAGCGAACGAGCGATCAAGCGACTCGCGTAATAATTCAAACACAGCTCAAGTGCGGGGCCAACTAAAGCAAAAATATAAAAATCAAAGGCAGCTGGCGTCGCAGTCGGCGTCGCTGCTGCAATTTCATATCGAAAGAATCGCACGCTCTGAACTTTAGCTATGTCTATAAACAAATATGTGCATTGCACAACTGAATAAGATTCGAAAATGCTAATCAAAGAAGCAAGAGAATTCAGCAATTCAAATATTTAAGCACACATATATAGACATACATACATATATATAGGAACAGCAAGGAACTAACAATAAAGTTCCAATGATAAGATCAAAGTTGATTTGCCGCCTAATTGAGTCATCTCTGCGACCCGAAACCGTATCCGAACCCAAATCCAACGCAGAGACACGCTGGCTGGCACATCTTTTGGCCAGAAGCAAATAAATTTCATTTCGCTTTTGTCTTAAAGCAATTTCAATTTTTATTATTAATTTGTTAGCACATTTTTCAATCTCTGATGCGATGCGATGTCATTTTTTATAGCTGGCACGTGGAAGCGTTTCATAAATATGCATAGGCCAAATCCCTCGGCTCGACTCTTGCTAATCCAAGTGAGAATGTCACGCTTTGTTTTCATTACCAGAGAAAACACTTTAAAATTTATAATTCATTTACATAAATATATATATTTTTCTTTCTTTTTTTTCGGCTGATCAAATGCAAAACGATATTTGGAACATGAATGATAAGGCTGCTTTATAGTCGATTAAAGAGTAAAGCAATATTAAAAGACGACAAGCAGCGCGTTCCATTAAAATGCTAAAAGATTTATAAATAGAATCGGCAGAGCATATAAAGGAAATCGACTCGGGAGCTTCTGCTTGGCCAAGTCTGACTTGGGAGTGTCTAGGAAATGCCCAAAGCCACGTAAGAGCAATCGAGCTGTGAGCGTTTGTTTTGGGAGTTATCTTCAAGCCTATAAATATAGCAGAAATTTGAGTAGCATTTCAAGAGTTTATTTAAAAAATAAATACAAAATTTAAAATTAATTAAATTAAATATATTTGCTTGTATAATTATAAATTTAATTAATTATAAATTTTAAAAATGAATTAAATTAAATATATATTTGCTTGTATATTTAATTTAATTAATTTTTAAAATTTATAATTAATTAAATTATATATACAAGCAAATATATTTTATTTAATTAATTTTAAATTTATTTAAATTAAATATATTTGCTTGTATATTTATTTTAATTAATTTAAAATTTTAAAAATTTATTAAATAAAATATATTTGCTTGTATATTTAATTTAATTATTTTTTAAAATTTATAATTAATTAAATTATATATACAAGCAACTATATTTAATTTAATTAATTTTAAATTTATTTAAATTAAATATATTTGCTTGTATATTTAATTTAATTAATTTTAAATTTTGTATTTCTTTTTAAAATAATTTAATAATTTAAATTATCTGATTGTAACTCTTGAAATGCTCGCAATTAAAACAGAAAAAAAACTTGTTATTCAAACAAAAGATTTTAGACACAAACTTGTGGGCTGACAACACAGACATATATAGAACATACAGATTGATATGACAGTTATGGAGCGATTTAGCTGTTAATAAATAGGCTCTAATGCTAATTCCCACTTATTTCTTGCTGCCATAAAAAGCCTGTCTCACATATTGCATAATATTTAGACTTGTGCAAAATGCAATTTATTCATATTACTTAACACTTGAAATTACTTTAATTTTTATTTTTAATCATAATTGCTTCGAATGTATTTTTAACAATTATATTTTTAAATTGTCTCTGGCACTAAAATTCTTGCCATTAAAAATACTTGTCACTCAAACAAAAGACTTGAGACACAAACTTGTGCCTTCTTTTGTTTTTTATTGGCAAAGCGATAAAAAATGTGTTTTAATTGTATTCCGAAAGTGAAACGCGACAGATGCGGCAGACATATTCGGATCTGCGATTCACAGCATCAGCTGCACACAAAAAAGGAGCCAGCCAGCCTCTTCACGGTATTTATTTGTGTATCTCTTACAGTTTAATTCGGCTTTGCTGTTGTTGTTGTTGTTGTTCAAGTCATCTTAAATTGGATTCTGCTTGGCTGCCGCATTCTGATTTGGAGCCCGAATTTGTCAATGTTGCTTCCCCATTCGCGTTCCATTCGCTCCAAAAAATTTGCTCCAACAGTGGGCGGGCTGCCGCAGTGTGTGTGTGTATGTTGTTGTTGTTGTTGTTGCTTGTATCTGTCAATTGTGGAGTGGCAACTTATGCTTTTTGATTGGCAAAGTGAAGGGAGCATCAAAAGTCTGGGAATGTGTTTCAATCGGGCGACACGTGTATATATTTATATATACATATATTGTTTTTCTCATCTCAATTGAAATGAAAAAATGTCAAAGCAAATTGAGGAACTGAACAATTCATAATTCTTGTATAGCAAATTGAATGGCCATTAAATGCCAGACGGTCGCTCAGCAAGCCAAAATCGTATCGAATCGCCAGACAATATGAAAAATGCTAAGCAACAATTGGCCAACATTTAACATTTACTTTGGCCGCAAAATACGATTTTTTTTTTCTCCTTCGTCGGCTTGTGAATTGTGCACAAGGTTATCAAACAACAGCAGCAACAACAACAACAACAACAACAACTATTACTACAACAACAACAACAGAATTAAATTGAATGCAATTAAAGTTTGCATTGAAAGCCAAAGCCCCAAAAACTCAGATTTTGGGGGCCTTTTGTTCAACAATTTTAATAATCGAATGCAATTTTGGTGTATTTAATTCATTTTGCCACTCTGAGCCGACAGCAACAACATCAATTGGGTGTGCTTCAATATTTAATAGAATCGCTGCCCACAGCTGATTCGTTTATATTGAACATGCATTTGTTCTTAAGTTTATAATTATTTAATTGGATTATCATTAAGGTCTGTGAAGAAATCTAAAGTTGTTAGTTCAATTTGCACGAATGTCGATTTAAATGCAAGCTAACTAGAATATGGCAGAGCGCAGCAACAGAGCGTTTATTATATAATATTTAAGCTACCCTTTAATGTAAGCAGGCCTTTTATATAAAATAGATTTCTATTTTTTTTACAACTAGCGATAGCTTTGATTTGTAATTGCAATGTTGCTGCTTCTCGACTTTGTCGCTAGAAGTCGCTGAAGTCACGTACGCACAGCTTTAATGCTCGCGCCTATGCATTTTCTCTTTCTCTTTACATAGCAACATCAATCGCGCTACACTTGACTGAGGCATCTCTCTCGCTCTCGAGCATAGAATTTACCGCTAATCCGTATTCCTCTTTTGTTTTTGCTTCTTACATAGCAGCGACACAGCCACGCTACTATGAAGTTGCTTTGCATTATTGTGACTGACTAATAACATTACATATTTATGTTATTAACATAACATAAGCTATTGTGCTAATTCTTACAACATTACATCTTTATGTTATTAACATAACATAACCTATTAGGCCAATTCTTACGTAAATAAACCTCTGACATACATATGTATATCTATATCAATTTTAGATTACGGTCCCATCTCTTCTTCACTCACTTTCTGAGTCTATGCTTGTTACTTACCTCTCCCTCTGTCTCTTATTTTGCTTGACCCTTCTTTGATATTTTTATAGGCTATGCATTCAGCTACATATTGACTTATAATAACTCTGCTTTGAAACATTCTCACTATATAATTATTTATTTACTATATATTTTTTGCAATGTTTATAAATGATAAGCAAATTATATTTCTTAATGCAAGACTTCACTTTTCACATATTTGCTATTTATTATTCGGATTTACATATATAAATAATTATTGCGTTTGAATGAAATTCAATATTAGAAACATTATTATCATTATAATTTGTCCATTCATCAACTGTTCTTTTTGTCTTCTCTAATTCCAATTCTATTTATAAACGATTTCATAATTTTTCCTGCATTTATTCATTCTCATAATCGCTTCCCCATTTCATTCGTTCAATCATTTAAAATCTACGTTTTCTCAAACTTATTTATCATCTTCAATCTTCAAATCATGATAAACATGAATTACCCTTAAATTTTCATATATCAAGAAATTCATTTTTATATCTATAAATCTTCTTTATGTTAAAAATATTCCTTTGTGAATTCTCTTATTTTTGCCTTAATTTGTTAAATTTATGAATTTCTCATGGAACATCAGGGAATTTCATATGGAAAGACACTGAAAACTCATTTCCTTATCATTTTCTATTTTTCCCTCTGGTTCTAGCATTTTATTGTTATTTTCTCTCAATAATTTACGCTGATATTAATTCAATTTAAAACATTTTTGAAGATACGTAAATTTTATATAACTGAAATATATTTAAATTTTTCACTTAAATTTTATATAACTGAATTATATTTAAATTTTTTGGGCCAGGTTTTTATCTTGCTAAAAATGTGTCCCTTACGTGCGCTGCAATATGCAACATGAAGATGAGATAACAACTACAACAACAAAAACAACAGCAAATAAGGTGACGAAAATCTGTACATGATAATGATGCTGCTGCTGATGATGATGATGATGTGCATAAAGTGCCAAAGCCTTAAGCAAAACAAACAAATTTTAAACAAGTTTCTTGAGCCTCGGCCCACAGCAGGCAGGGGGCGTGGCAGGGAACAACTACACAACAATGTGTACAAAAACTTGTCACGCAGCTGTAAATGTTGTTGTTGTTGTTGTTGTTGCTGTTGCTGTTATTGCTGTTGTTACTTAGCCTAGTTAAGTTGTCATACAATACTACAAAAAGCAATTTTTTTGCCAAATTTATTTTGGAATATTTGTTTTTGTTTTTGTTTTCGTTTTATTTTGATTGTTTACCTGTTTTGCAGGCGCATCCATCGTTGACAAATTTATGTATATAGTATATGTGAAGCTATATAGACGTGTGCAGCTATATAGTTGGATAGGTCGGGGAGTCACTTATTGAACACTTTTGAAGTCTTTACACCTTTTTTTTCGGCTTTTACTCTGGGCGTGCTTGTGTTTATTTTAAACTTTTTTTTTAGGTTTTATTTTTAAATTTGTTTTTTATTTTGGGGATTTTTTAGTTGTAATTTCGTTTTGAAGGGCAAACACGAATTGTTGTTGTTGTTGTTGTTATTGCTAATGTCGCTTATTTGTGTCACTTGTTAACTTATTTTGTTCGTTGTTTGTCTAACGTTTTTTTATTGATTTTTTCAACTAAAATTTGCAATAAATTGTTAGACTTTTTTGGTGTTTTTTTTTTTTTTCTTATATTTTTGCGAAATCAACTGGCTGCAAAACAACTTTGACTTGGCCGCCACTTGTGCTGGTTAACCGTTACAGATTCGTATTGATGCTCTTGCAACAATTTGTGGCAACACTTTGAGCCGCCGCAAGCAACTTGAGCAAATATTTTCGCATTCCCCACCGGATGGATAAACTTGTTGGGATTTTTCGAAAAAAATACTTTTGCTCATGCGTTTTCTCACTGGCCAACTGATTGCGGCTGGCTGACTGTCTGCCTGACTGACTGACTGACTGAATGAATGAATGAATGAATTGACTAAGTGTCTGGTTGACTGCTGCTGCTGCTGCTGCTGCGCGTGCACACTCCGTTGCGGCTGTGCTGAGACTAACTGAGACGCCAGCCGCCCGACGGCTCAAGTATTAAAAAGCATTAAACATTACCGCGCATTGTTGTTGCCCATGCTGTGTGCTTGTTGCTGTTGTGGTTGCTGTGCAGGCACCAGCGTAAACCTACACGCACACACACACACACACACAGCTACACTCGCAGCTGCACACATACTCTGGCAACTTCAGCTGTGAACTTTGTGTTAATGCCAAAAAGCAAATAGCAAACGAAGCAAATTTTGAACGCTGGCAAGTGGGCAAGTCTAAGTGGCTCCAATTGGTGGGTGGATGGTGGTTGCTGGGTGTTTGGCTGGCTGCTTGGCTGGCTGCTCGGCTGGTTGGTTGTTGCTTGTGTAGGCCTAGCTAGCAGCGGCCACCTCAGCTGCCTGCAGCTGATTTCACAGTCTTCAACAGCAGAACAAAAGCCACGAACCAAGGTCATATGCATTGGTTTCCGTTTCGTTTCTGCTCTCTGCGTTCGTCGGCTTTGTTTGATCAAAGCAATTGTGTAATGCATTTTGAAGTGTCGCCGAGATCTACCCCAATTGAATGCAGAAGAGATGAGCATTTCAGTGAATCACATTGTGAAATTATCAGCTGACGCTGAGCACGTAGGCGACACTCACTCACTCACTCACTCTCTCTCACTCACTCACTCACCCTCTCTCTCTCTCACTCACTCACTCTCTCTTGCGCTCTTGCTGCCTGGCGTAGAGCTGACCTTGACACATTTCCCAGACCGTAAAGTCAACGACCCAGTTGAAAGTGGCCGCCATGCGCAGGGCGAGCGACTGCGTTAAAGGCGTGAATTGCTAACAAAAGACTCTGGCAACGAACTTGAACTATTTGTTTAGGCCCGCAAACGCGTGTAATAACTGATAATAGATGTGGTTAGCAGAAGACAAAGAATCGTTATTTGAGCGTTAATTGAGATAAATTTGAATTGAAATTGCGAAAGAAATTTGATATGAATATTGCTGCAATATGGGCTTTAATTGGTGAATTGCTAAATATGTATAGATCAGTTATAATTATTAAAGAAAATTAATATTGCTGGTAAACATTTAGAAAAACATATAGAATAAAATTTTAAATTTAAATAAATAAATAATTACAAGTAAATATGGTTTATGGCATTAATTTGAGCAGATTGTCTCTAGAGCTACTTCAAGAATTTCTCCATTCTGTCAGCAGAAAACGTTTTGATATTTTTCATTAAACTCGAAATTCTTATAAAAATTATTTTATATTTTATTTTTTCCAAGACTAAAAACTGAAAAAAAAAATAAATTTAATAAATATATCTTTATATATTAAACATATATGCCTCGATCTCTGGCATGTACTACACTTGCTATTAACCCAATTCAATAAAGCTTAACTGCCCATTTCGCATATTTGGCAAATACAAACAATGCGTTTCAGATATCTCATGGCACGAATTTCATAATATTAGCCGAGAAGCTACAATCGGATAATGCTGCTTGGGAAATCCCAGAGGTGGCTGCCGCGATGCTGCCCCTTAAACAAAATGTTGTTTATCATCGCAACTGCTCGCAACTGAATCTTGTTGTTGTTGTGATGTTGTTGATGGTCAGTTTTGTTTTGTTTGTGGATGACGCAGCGCATTTTCCTGATTTGCTTGGCCACTTTGGCGTTTGGCTTTATTAAATATTTGGCTTAAGCCGATTCAGGTCTTAAAGTTGCTGCTTAGTTCGTCTTCCTTCTGCTCGTGGCAGTTGCTAATTTTTGCATGCGACTACAAATTGTTTGCTAAAATATTTGCAGCGCTAAGTGGAGCAGCAGCAACAGCAACAGCAGTCGTGCTGATGGCCATCAAATTCGCTTGGCATGTGCCAATGCCAGGCAGCGCCAAGCGTTTGGCTAACGGGCTGCCCAGACCCAGACCCCTTCGCGTCGGGTTAGAACCTTGAGCCCAGCGCTGCGGTAAATGTTAAATTACAAACAATAATATTTTCCTTTTGGCCGGCGGCGAATTAATGTCACTCAGCTTGGATTACAGCCGCACAGCTGGACAAGATTACCATTCCCTGGCGCGGCTGCGTTTTGCGCTTTTCGCTTTTCATGAAATGCCAGCGGCCTTGCCGCCGGCTTACTGGGTTAAGCTCGGTAACCAGCTGTGAGTGTGAGTGTGTGTGTGACGATGGCGGCTTTAATTACACTTATTCTGATTAACGGTGTCGCGCCTCTAACTGATATTTGCATAGATCAACAAAGGTGCTCAAGTTCGTTGCCTAAGTCTTTTGATTGACTAATGAGCACGGCCACTACAACGTTTGTTATGCGGCTAAACAGCTGCTCAAAGGTCAATCAATTCGCTTATACAATTAACCGTTATTTTGAGAACAGTTATAAAACTGTGCAAGTATTGTTGTATTATTAATTTAACAATTATATTGCTGAGAATGCACCATGGATAAAATGCCCGATTTTTTGGCATAAATTGTCCCTGAAGCGATAGAAGCTTGAAATTTTGCATGAGTTTTTTATAATTTCGCAATTTTTTTGTTTTCCAAAATTGAACCACGCCCAAACCCCCTCCCCCTTCATTTAATTTTTTTTACGTTTTTCGGGCATAACTTCTACACCGTTTCAGCTAAAGACTTCAAATTTATATATTTAGATAGATATCATGGATACTCGTAGTATCTCGGGTATCTCTTAGTCGAGCCGTCTCGACTAAAGCCTTCTTACTTGTTACCCATAGTGGAATGGTTAGAATGTAATAGAATTAGACTATAAATAAAATATGCTTCTGTTATATAGTAATACTGTTATACGACTTTACCGTCACAGTATTGTTTGCATTTGAAAATATTATGAAACTGTGATTGGTTCATCCTTCAATGCGTTCATTGCCTCTAGCCACCCATAGTTTTGGCTTTCCTTCGCCAACATGAGCTCTTGCGAGCTATAATAGTAGTGGTAGTAGTAGTAGTAGTATTAGTAATAGTAGTAGTAATAGTAG